>JAUNZM010000013.1:4702500-5302500 GCA_033459285.1 Clamator glandarius
AGGATCATACAAGTGCAACATGCTTGCTGAGACAGGAGTGCCTAGACTCATTAATCCAAAAGGTCCTTTCCAGTTCTATGTGTGTTTGTTTTCCAGGAAGTAAAGAAGGAAGAGGAAAGGAGCTTGTTGGACTGGTACAGTTTTCACAAGGTAGAGGGAGGAGGAGAAAGCAAAGCAGTGCATGAGCTTCAGGGCTCTTTTGGAGAACGACATTTCAACCTTTTCTTCTCCTTTTTTAAACACATAATCTGTTCCCACTTCTCCTGCAAAACAATCCCTTTGCTCCAAGATCTCTTCTGCTCCTAGGACCGCTAAAGGTTGAAGAGGGTTATAGGGGAGTTCATTGTGGCCAACACATCCAAGCACATAAACTGAGCAGTCACCCAGGCTGGCAGAACTGGAGGAGCAGCATTTCTGGAATGCTTTCTGCAGAGCTGCTGACTGGTCAGCATGGCTTGCTATGGAAACGTGGGGGGAATGGCAATAAAAATTGGTTTTGCCAGAACCGCAAAATAATTAGGACAATTCCTGCCCTGCAGAAAAGGTAGCTAGGAGAAGTTAATTGCAACTGCAAAGGGCTGAAAGCCTACGCTAACTGCACTCATAACAGCATCAAGAAGAAGAGCAGATGATCCATCAGCTATGGATGTCCAGAAAGAAGTTCTCTTATTCCTATTACCCATCACCCAGAATACACCTTCCTACCTCACCTCCACCCTCTCAGTGCCTCCTTCCAGGAGAGGAGATCTTCTCCTCTCTCAGCCCAGGCAACAGCCCCACTGTTCCTCACAGAAAAACGCTTCCCATGTTCGTAGTGTAGGCAGGGATATTCATGGGCAGCCAAGAGATATCTGGAACTGCAGCACTGATGAGACTTTCAGATCATCCTCTAGGGGAGAAATAACTCAGAATATGTAGGTTTAATATCTTCCCATGGGAGGCCCTGGTGGCGTCTTGGCATTCCTTATCAGGATCCAGCAAGGACGCGTGACTGCAACATACACCCATTCTTTGAGAAAAAATTCCCACAGAGCAGTATATAAAAAAAATTTGTCACACCACATCCTTCTACTTGCCCACCCTGGCAGCACATCCTTCAGTCCTCAGTGTCTTCTCTAGTCCAGTGCTGCTGCCACCCTTGCTCAGCCAGGTGAATTGCTGGAGCATTGTGGGTGGGAGATGTGGCCCTGTGAGTTGAGGTGATGGCAGCACTGAGTGCTGCTTCTGGCACCTCTCACCCACTCTGCTTTCATGGCCCAAAGCACTGGTGCCCAGGCTAGTGCAGGCAACTATGTTAGCAGAGATGATTTCAAACCTCTACCTGCCAGCAGCAACCAACACAACTGCCATGGTGGGGTCTGGGTTCTGTTTTAAATCCCTTCACTCCTGTTCATAGCAATATAAACACAAAATGTAATTAAATTTGCTACTCTCCCGCTGAAGGGGCTTTCACAGGGCAGGCATCAAGCCTTGCCTGCCTTGCTGCACTTACTTGACCAACACTAAGTCCCTCCCCAACACAAGCAGCATAACGCAATGAAATTGTAACCCAGGCAAGGAGGGTATCAGTTTCAGAACTGATCCCTGAAATCAGCCAAGAGTAAAGGTGCTGATATGCAGCCTGGTTTTTGAAGGGAAAAATATTTTTGTTCTTTTAATATCCATTAATTACCTAAAATGCTGCTTATATGGGAACCTGATTGCTGTACACAGAGAGAAAATGGAGAAAAATTGACATTATTTCATATTTCAGACAACGAGGATAACTAAATTCTGAGTGGGACACAAGTGAGGAAAGCTTTCCCAGCTGCAGGGCAATGCCCCACGTTCAGGTCTGCGCTATCACCTGCCTCAAACCTGGGGTTTCTGGGCCCTAACAGAAGCACTCAATATGGTCCAACCCAAACCTCCCCACGATACATGCCTGCTGCAAGTGCCTGGAAATAGCTTCTCCCTTTCTTCTAGCCTCTGCTGCCTACACTCCTAGGCCTTGAATGTCCATTTTCTAGGGGTGATCAGACCAACTGGGGTCCCACTTCAAAGGTGCTGCACCCATGCACGCAGCTCTGCAGAAATGGCTAATATGTATTTGATCATGCAGCCTTTGGTGCCAGATAACTTAAAATGAATGAATGAATAAATAAATAAATAAATAAACATCTTCCCGAGGTCTGTGGTTGAGAAATGTTTGTGCTGAGTGCCATTCATCTGGTCGTTACAGCTACGTATATATTCATATTTGACTTGCACTTAACTTAATACCACATGAACTGGTGAGAGTAAGAGGACATTGATCTCTGCGTTACTGCTTTGCTTCACAACAAAGGTGTAGGTACAAGAGGTGGGTTCACCACAGAATATTCATGGATTGCAGTTTATAAACATCAGAAGAAAGAGAAAAGAAAATATTTGTGTTGCAAAACAGAAATGTGTCATTGAAAGACAATTTACTTTTCAGACATGTACAGTGCTCCTCATTGTTCCCATGCTTTTCAAAGGAAATTATTAGTGTTATTAGCTCAGCAGTCCTCTTTTACAAAAGCAACTCTAGCCAAGGTTAATGTTTAAGAAGGAATTAAATATTAACTCAAAGGAAAGCACAGAAGTCATAATGGTTTCAGACCATACATTAGGCAAGTAAAGAAATATTGCTGTGAAAGCAAAAAAAAAAGCACGTTTGGTTCACAAAGCCAAAAAAAAAAACCAAAACAGAGTTCTCCTATCTCATTGACTTGAGGTTCTCCAAGACAGAAGGACATTGCCTCTCTGCTTTTCACCTCAGGACAGGTAATTTTTCTCCTGCATTTAGTTTAGCAATCACTCCTTAACAATAGAAGGTGGATCACAGTGACTTAACCTGCTGAGGAGGGCTGCAATTTGATTCCTAGCCTGAGATTTGCAGGCAAGATAAAGTGCAAGGGTGACTAAACACCACAACAAGCAAGGTCTGGCCCGAGGCTTTGCCTGGAAGGAAAAATGTATTATTATTGTTATCATTATTACAGCAGCAAATCTAGCAAGGTCTGTTCCTTTTCTCCTGTTCCAGCTCCTGCACATGAAAATCCTTGCAGCTGTCTGACTGCGTTTTCATAGTGATAAAGCAACTTGTTATATTAGTCCACAGCATGCATTCTGCCCTGTTCTACAATAATCCCTTATTCTTTTTCCCATTTTGCGTTCACACTGCAAATTTATGAACTGACAACAAAGCCATGGATATAAACTAACTGCACCACTATAAATGCACTTTTTTATATTGTATGTGCTGAACTTCCACAATAACACTCTCATTAATATGGATGTTTGGTCAGATTATATCTACAGTATACTTTTCATCTTCAAAGCATTTTAAAAGTATTAACCAACAAATCCACTCAAACTCCTTAGGGGGAAGCAAACTACCATCATCACGTTGTTCTTACATTTTTACAGATAGAGAAACTGAGGCAGGGAAGCAATTTATTCAGTGCCTCAGAGGGAAGGACTGTGAGAAAGTTGACGGGAACTGCTGCTTCGCTGTCCTAAAACCAAACTACTACTGGAGCTCATCTGCACCTTGTCACTTGTCACTGTGCTAAGCATACCTTCCTTTCATGCTCACATAATTTTACAGCAGCTCTTCAGAACATGGTCTTTAATAAACTGCAAATACCAGATAAGAAGTTCTCTATTCATAATAGGGAAGAAAAAAAAAGAAAAGGAAAGAAAAAAGTAAATAACAAGAAAAGAAAAGGCCAAAATATTTTCACGAGAAAGGTTACAAATCAATGGGGTCTCCATCTCATCTCCATCTCATGGGGTGCATATTTCAGCTTGGAGGCAGACTTGCAAGTACCAGCCATTATGTGAGCGATTAACGAGCAAGTAGATGACAACTCCCCTCTCTAGGGGAACAAATCAGTATGAAATGAATTATCAGTTCTGAAAGTATTTATTCACAGGAATGGCTACATATCTGGGGCTGTCTCTGGAACTCAAAAAGACTACTAATGTGTATAAACAGAAATCCTGCACATTTCATTTGAAGGATGGAGGAAAAAGCTTCTATGGTTTTTAGTCGCTCACTAAATACATGCTTCTGAAGTCTAGAGTTCTTGAAAGTCTCCTCTGAAAGGCCTGTCCCTCTTTCACCAATGAATCCACGTCATACTTTTCATGTTTCTTTTAGCCTTTGTCTTATAAGAGAAATTAGCAAACTGCTACAAAAAGGCTTCTGCCCTACATTTCGTCATCTGGAAGCCAGTACATATTGCATCTTGATGGATAGAAAACTAACTTGGACCTTAAAAGCTAATCTTTTAAGAGTTAGAGGCTAAATAAATAATGATTTTCATAGGGAACTACCTATACAGAACATGGAAAGATAAGTCTAAACAGACTCAGCAGAGCACCAAAACACAATTATTTCTCAGACAGTTGTTCTAGGCTGCAGACTGGAGCAAAAAGTACCAAAGTCAAAGCGCAACTGGACAGCATATTTATAGCAGGACGTTATGTTTTCTCTGAGCACTCTCTTTGAGTGGGAATAACTTTCCATCTATTTTCTTTCCTTGCTGCAGCTTTGTCTAAGAGAACTTTAGAAACATAAAAAAACTGATTGAATCCTAACACTTTAACTGCTGTGGAATGACAATAACATGGTACAACTGATTTCTCTTTAATGAGTAAATTGCCCAAACTCAACACAAACACAGTGGAGTTCACTAATGGAAACTGCAGGGTCTGGGCTATCACGTCACCTGGAAGCGTCATTGCTCTGCTCATGACAGTCGCAATTACAACATGTAACAATTCCAATGATTTCTCAAAATCCAAACAGTAATTTACAACAGGCAATTCGTATTGCTTCAGGTGAAAAGGTCTCCAAGGCCTTTCAGTAATGCTGTGTATTTCTTTATCTTCTTTTTTTTCCCCTTGGCTTCATTGCATCATGTTTTACAACTACTCATCAGGTATTGGCTAACCAGGGTTATTATGACAAGAATATGATATCATTAGCGTTTTAATCCATTGCTTCACTATATCTTTCTTAAATATTTTCTGCTCTCTACAAACTGATCCAGCTGCTTTAAGATGATGTTGTTGGACTTTTTGCACATTACAATATGTCTGGGAGATAGGTGCAACTCCTTCTCAGAGTCCATCCCTTCTTTCACCTCTGAATGTGCTGAGCAGCTTCTTCCACAGTTCCTTCCAACCGCTGCCCACACACAGGCCTGTATCTGCTTCTTCTCTCTTATCAGGTCGAGGATCTTACTCAGTTGCACAATTTCTTGCTACAAACTCTTTTTATGTAAGGCTGTTAATCATATACTCATCAGTCTCTTTTATAGTACTGTACACATTACCCGAAACACTACACTAGAAGACTCGTGGGGTTATTATCAGAAGTTTTAGTGACATGTTTTCTTGTGGCTGGTGGTTATTTTTTTGCTCAAATGCCTTCACTCCTTTTCTACAGCTGGGCAGATAAACAGATCTGCAGCTAGATTAACTGAGATAGGAGCCTTTGAGTCTTCAGATCAGTTTTGACGGTGGCATATGTAAGACCATACTGACCACTGCAACTGAAGTTTGAAACAGGCATGCAGGGCTCTTTCTAAAGCACATTCCCACTCAGAAGGGAAGTGCCAGGCTGAGGCAGAAAACAGGTACTTACTGGCAAAGACTTTTTCAGCAGCTCTTCAGAGAAAATGCAAAGTTGCCCAGTCCAGAGGTGGCATTTCCATCATTGAAACTCACAAGGCTTAATTTCAAAACTTCCTCAGGTGCTTACATTTCCAATAGTCATTATGTTTATGTTACAATAAACCATCTCCATACAGACAAAGTACTGTTATACTGGGCAGAGACAGCTATCAAAATAGAAATATTGAAAGAAGATTTAAAAGCCACAGGATGCAAAAGGTTCAACTTCTTTGTACCCAAAGTTACATGTCTCATTCACAAAAAACTTATTACCAAAATCCCTTTTCAGTGAGACTGACTTAGCCCTGGTAATCAGAATGGTGTGAAACAAAAGCCATCAACTACTCTATTTAAAGAACATCTCAAGGAGTATCTCACTGGCATCATGTTTAATATCATTTCCAGAGAGAACGGAGAGGTCAACCAGCATATTTACACAAGTAATAGCTGTGCCACTGTCTATGGGTGCCAGAAGTGAGTGTATCAGGTGTAGCATATTTGGAAAAATGTCCCATGCCACCAGTTTGCATCCAGATCTCCCAATGGCAGCTGAGAGGCTGGGAATAAGTACTCTCGGAGAGAATTTGAGAACTGTTAAGAGCTTAAACTAACCCAGGAGGTAAATACCAATTCACTGTAGATATCCAACGTAGAACTGGTACTACTGGGGCCAGGACATCGCAACCTGCATCCTAAACACAACCACTCTTTTGTCTTACTTCCATTCTGCTATGGAGTTACTTCCCTGACTGTTTCCAAGAAATTGATGAGTTTGGGGTTTTCACAGAATCACTAAGTTGGAAAAGACCTACAGGATCATCAAGTCCAACCATTCCTATCAATCACTAAATGATGCCCCTCAGCACCTCATCCACTTGTCTCTTCGGGGATAGTGACTCAACCACCTCCCTGGGCAGCCTTTGCGAGTGCCCAGTAACCCTTTCCATGAAAATTTTTTTTCTGACGTTCAGCCTGGACCTCCCCTGGTGGAGCTTGAGGCCATTCCCTCTTATCCTGTCCCCTGTCACTTGGGAGAAGAGGCCAGCACCCTCCTCTTAGGTAGTTGTAGAGAGCAATAAGTTCTCCCCTCAGCCTCCTCTTCTCCAGGCTAAACAACCCCAGCTCTCTCAGTCGCTCCTCATAAGACTTGTTCTCCAGCCCCTTCACCAGCTTTGTCGCTCTCCTCTGGACACGCTCCAGAGCCTCAACATCTTTCTTGTGGTGAGGGGACCAGAAATGAACACAATATTCAAGGTGCAGTCTCACCAGTGCCGAGTGCAGAGGGAGAAGAACCTCCCTGGACTTGCTGGTCACGCCATATCTGATACAAGCCAAGATGCCATTGGCCTTCTTGGCCATTTGGGCACACTGCTGGCTCAGGTTCAGTCGGCTGTCAATCAACACCTCCAGGTCCTTCTCCTCCAGGCAGCTTTCCGGCAGACTTCTCCTAGTCTGTAGCACTGCACGGGGTTGTTGTACCCCAAGTGCAGGACCTGGCATTTGGCCTTGTTAAACCTCATGCCATTGGACTCTGCCCGTCGGTCCAGCCTGTTCAGATCCCTTTGCAGAGCCTCCCTACCCTCCAGCAGATCCACACTTCCACCCAGCTTGGTGTCATCCACAAACTTGCTACGAGTACACTCAATGCCTTCATCTAGGTCATTGATAAAGACATTGAACAGGGCTGGACCCAGCACTGAGCCCTGGGGACACCATTTGTAACTGGCCTCCAGCTGGATTTAACACCATTTACCACCACTCTCTGGGCATGGCCATGCAACCACTTTTCCACCCAGTGTGTGTCTGTCCAGGCCAGAGGCTGACAGTTTCCGTAGCAGAATGCTGTGAGAAACTGTGTCAAAGGCTTTATTAAAGTCCAGGAAGACCACATCCACAGCCTTTCCTTCATCCAGTAGTCGAGTCACTTAGTCATAGAAGGCGATCAGGTTAGCTTAGCAAGACCTGCCTTTCATGAACCTGTGTTGACTGGGCCTGATCACCTGGATCTCTGCTATCTTCATGACAGCAGTCAAGATCACCTCTTCCATGAGTTTTCCCAGCACTGAGTTCAGACAGACAGGCCTGTGGTTCCCCAGATCCTCCCTGCAACCCTTCTTGTAGATGGGCACAACATCATCCAGCCTCCAGTCATGTGGAACTTCCCCAGTCAGCCAAGACTGCTGGAAGATGATGGAAAGGGGTTTGGCAAGCACATCCACCACCTCATTCGATACTCTTGGATGGATCCCATACGGCCCCATAGACTTGTGAGTGTCTAGCTAGGCAAGCAAGTCTCTAACCACCTCATCATGGATCGTGGGAGCTCTGTTCTGCTTCTCTAACTCCTGGGTGTGTACACACAGGGAACAACTTTCCTTATTTTGATTTGATACAGCTTCCACTCCTCTACCTCTGTATCAGTCCACAAATGTACCATCAGTAACAGAACCTATATGTTAATATATCTTATTGGCAGCACTGATAATCTTTGTTCTAGCTTTGATCTTAAATGTCATCCTCAACCTCTCTGTTTACTTGCTAATGCCCAGAATGTGGTACGGTAGGTGTTTTCCACATCCACTTGCCAGAACCCTCAATACTCAGTGCCAGAGATGACTGCTTTTCATTTTTGCCACTGCTTCCTCAATCACACATGCTGTATTGAGATCCAAGGTACTCAGCTTTGCAAAAATCACAACTCGGCTGGCTTTCTATGATGACCATATGCCGATTCTCTGTGTAGACTTTGCATCCAGTAATGTTACCTTTTTCCTCCTGTCAGTTTCGCTACAGCTCATATTTTTTTCTCCTCATAGGGCAATTACTCTGTGGAGCGAGTGCTATAGCAGCTGAATTCTTTAAGCTTTTTCCAGGTGCAGAGTGCCTGGAAGAAATCTCAGACCTTCAAAAACATTTGATAATCTTTCAGCAGTTTCGCTGTAGGGGTAGCACAATATCTGTCTGCTCAGACTAGCTTTCTAGAGTTCCCCATGTCTCTATTACATGACTCACTTGTCTGTCAAATTCTGCATATTGCAAGGGGTATGAATTTACTAGTATTGGTGAGTAGCAGTGGCTTTGGCATTGTCAGTACTAACTGCCCCTTCATCTTGTAAAGCTCCTCTTGGTGCCTTCCTTGCATTTTATATTGGCATAATGGAATGAGGATGATCCATTATGAAGATTTTAATACTGGCAGTTCTTGACTACTTTTTCACGCTTCCTTTTAGTAGTGCAATGCCTTTACTGATAAAACACCCTCCACATGGCATACAGTTCCTGTCTGCAGGCAGCTGCCTTGTGCTGCTGTTAGATTGAGGTTTACAACCGTTTTGCATTACTATTCAAGAGCTGGAGCATTGTCTTGAACAAGCACTACGAAGGGTTTTTTTAGAGGGTCTGTATATGCTTACAAACTTTTCTATAATGGCATCACCTAACACAATCGATGCAGGTGGCATACTTTGAGCTTTTTTTCAATACAGTGGATTTTCTTCTACCCAGAACTTCCTTCTCATTTGTTCATATTTTCCTGCTTTCTTCTATGCATTTGTTCCTGCACCAAAACTTGGTTCATATTTATACTTCTTTCTGTTTACACTCTGTGTTTGATGTAAGCTACCTCACTAGCTTGGAACATAGCTGTCATATTTGGCAGGCTTATTTTTGACCAGCACTGTTCAAAATTGCATCATTTCTGTCCTCATTACTAAGGTATAGTTTGACTTCTGAGATTTGATGTTCACACAAATTATCTATTTTATAGCACTGGCATTAACCAAACACTTCCTAGCGATGGCTGATTAAAACTTTTTGCACATGATACTTTGTACACTTTGAAGATTTCTAGACTGAAGCTGAAATTCTACAAGGGCTTCTTCAAGCTGTTGTTCCTAGTGCTTCTGGTATCTATAGCAGCTATTGCTCACCAATGGTTCAAAAGGATCTTCCCCTTTCAGTCTTTTTTAGTATACTTGGAGCAATGTCACAGCTTTCTTGGTTTATATTGTTGGCATTTGGGTTCTTTGCTTGTATGTATTATCAATATTCTTAAGTTTCTGATTTCATGTACTCACAGGAGGCCAATTTCTGATACCAAGTTCAACATTTAAACATGACGAGATAGGCAAAAAGCCAAAGCTGTCCAGCATTTATTACTGCCTCTGCATTAACTGTCTTTATCATCAGCCCTTTCCTAAAAGCAGTTTCTCTAAATTTCTAGATATTACCCTACATTCAGTGCTCCAGGTGGCCACACAGACAACAGAAAGTTACCCTAGCAGTTCTTCAAACACCAAAATACGTATCCTAGCACACTTCAGAGGTGGTCTGTTGGAGAAATCATTCTAATGCTGGAATTGCTAAATGTTCATGTTGGAATTTCAAAATTTCTTCTTTGGCAATTCTCTCTGTATAGTCTCTTACAATCATTATAGGAGTTACAAAGAAGTGGAAGAGCAGAAGATACAACCCACAGCACACAAATTTTAAATAGGACCTTTCTGTGGTAATACAGGATGTCTCTCCTCTGCCTTGGGTAACTTGACAGTTTTATATGTAAAGGCTACGGTCTTGCTGCAAAATGATAATTTAGTTCATGCACACGTAGGACTATATGTGAAAGGCAGCTGCACATATATGTCCTGAGCCTGGTCTGACCAAGAACATCATCGAGGAGCCATCCTCACAATCACAGTAAGTAGTTCTATACTCTCTCCAATTAACCTAATCGCAGATTTGTTTATCTGACTTAAGTAGATCAGGAAGGGAAACCATTTGAGCAGAAAATGACCATAAACCACAAGAGGACATATTTTAAGAGTTATTGATAGCAACTCTAAAACCTTTAGTGTATTACAAGAGTTGCATACATACCAGGCCACACTTAAATTCAACATTACTTCTGCCTGTGCTAGTAGAAGTAGCAGACAAAAAGGATGAGACATACGAAGTTCAAAGTCTACCTTATCTGATAAGGCTTGTCAAAACAAAAAACCAGGAGGTACTGCCAGAATTAAATTATTTCCTCAGGACAAATCATGTATTTGGAATCAGGCAACATGGGCTGAACAAATGAAGCCCATTTGTGCAATGTAATAATGGATAGGCATATATTTCACCAAAACAGTATATATATACACTCTCTACACAGGGCAAAACCAGAGACACTGCAAACAACACAACATCCTTTCTGCTAAGACTTGAACAGCAGCATAAAAAGAAAAAAAAGCTAAAAAATAACTGACTGATAGATACGCACATACTTTCTGAAAACTCTACATCTCTAAAAAAAAAAAGTCAAAGGTGTCTCCTCTCTTGCAAAAAGGAATTACACTTGCTCCAACATGAAACCACCTGCAAAGACTGCCTAAGGATTTCTAAAATGCCAAGACATGAAAAAATAGAACATATAGCCCTCCGCAAACTAGAAAAAGAATTTTTTTCAGGCAAATGGGAGTCAAAACAAACAAACAATTCAGGCAGAGACAGTGTGTGTTATATATGTGATGAGAGAAGTTTTAAGGGACTACCATGTTTAATGTGCAAACAGGCTTCACTAATTAAACTGAGTTTTCCTATCTTGATGAAGACAAAAGGGGTGTTGTAATAGACATTGCAACAGGAGGGCATTATAAACAAACACGGTTGCATGTAGGAACTAAGAACATTAATTTCAGAAAATTCCTGATAAGGCTAGGAGCCTTCTTGGATAAATTATCTCCCTTCAGGAGTGGGGAGCAGTTACTGTGACAGTGTTACTGTCTGTATATATGCAAATGGCTCTCTCAGGTGGTCTTGTTAGTTAACCAAGTCAGACTGGAGGCCTCACAGCCAGATCATCATCCACACCACTCTTGGCTTCAGGACAATCATGTATGCTCCAGACTCTAGTCCTGCTTTACTGGTACAGAGAGATTTTATTTCCAGTAAGCAATGGTATAGAACAGGAAAAATTCATTCTGCTTTTTACCCTTCATCTCTCTGCAAGCAGCTGAGCTTAATGGTCCACACTTCCCCCTACTCTGCAGCAAGAGTTTAAGGAATGATTTTATATTTGGCTCACAAAAACACATCCTTTCCAGAGACAGATGATGAGGCTTTCATTTTTCACAACATATAGGTACTGCTTTTCCCAGCTACATACGTACTGGAGAAAACAATACAGCAGGGAAAGGAGATATATTTACAGGTATTTGTTCAAGAAAACTCTGCAAATTCGTGGTGTTCAAGGTTCCTTTTCATGAGGTTACTGCAAACATTCATAGCCATTTAGTTCCATCTTCAGGAAGGTTCACAAACATGGAGAACACTGCACGTTCTTGTGCAAACATATATCCATTAATGAAGATACACTAAAAGAGTGGCACAGCTATTTACATTGAGAGCATTTGTAGAGCTAATGTAAAAGCTTCTTGTGGTTTGGGAATTCCCAAGGCAGTTATTAAAAAAAGAAAAAAAGAAAAAAAAGAAAAAAGGGAAAAAAAGAAAAAAAAAAGAAATACAGCCCACTGCAAAGCAATTAACAAATATTCAAATAAAGTGCAAGTACTTTCCAGACACAGCTATGCTCCCTCTAACCATTCACTGAGCAATATAAAAAGTTGGTTAAAAAACAGAATTTAAAAAAGAAAAAAAATAATCAAAGAACACTTGCATAGTATTTGTAAACAGAAAGGATATATATAATGCCAATGCATTTTTACTGCTGTTAGTTCACTGTTCTTAGCCAGATTCTTTATATTTCCACCTAAAAGAGCCTCTGCTTGTTCTTTTTTGCTCAGCTCTACACTGAATTCAGGTTTGTTCCAGGTAGGTGAAGACAAGGCTGTGCTAAATGCACAGGGTCAGCTGATACAGGATGGCATCACAGATACGGCCTTCAGCACTTCACTTTAGCGTTTGTGTATTCTGCTTTTATTGACTTTTCACAAAATGTCACCGTAACCCTATGCAATCAACAGCTAAAAGGATGAAGGACGGACAGCAGAGATTGTTGCTGCCTACCCAGACCTTGGCAGACCTCCCGCAAGACCCTTTACTGTCTGTGCTAGTGAGAAGGGGTACATGCTACCAGCAGAGCAGCCACCTTGCAAACGCTCACCTCTGCATTCATTGTGCTGTGGTGGTTCCCCTTCTACACTGCAACTCCTTTCTCTCCTCCTCCAACAGACTTGGGGATGTTTTAATTCCAGGCATTTCTGCGTAGTTCATTCACCACCGCTATCACCACTACTAGGCAGGCTGCTGACCAGCACAGTCAAGAGAACAGCCTGGCACCAGAGCAGGAGGAAGAGAGGAGGGCTGAGAAACTGGCTTCAGTGGTAGCATATGTGAAAGCACATGTTTTGCAACCTCATCCTGCAAGGCTGAGGCAGCTCAGGGTTCCTGGAGAAATCATCTTTTGTTGCCAAGACAGGCTTCTAGTAGGGACAGGGAATTTCTGTTTCCTGGGGACAAAAAAACCTAACTTGAACTGTAGCTTGCTTATGACCTGCTGTCCAGTGTAGTTCTTTTAACCGAACCACCATTTCTACTAACCATTCACAAGTTAAGCCAGAGCCAAAACGATTATAGCATAACTTTAAATTTGGAGTATTTTTTTAATTATAAAGACAGGGGAAAAAAAGAGAAAAAAAAGAAAAAAAAGCCAACTAACAACTCTGGTGGTTTTTATTTGCCTTTAGACTAAACTAAAAGCTGGCCATACTTGTTTAACCTCGGGCTTTGGTGGACAGACATGTCTGAACAGAACTTACCACTGCCAGGCCTGCAGATGCTGAGGTAATAGGAGAAGAGCAAAAGCTGTAGCCTGTTGCTAAGATCAGGCAGCTTCCAAGCTCTAACCATGACCACAACAGACATCCCATTTGAGAAAACACATAAGAAGGAGAGAGTGGCTGAGTTTATTCTGGACTCTTTGCTGGCACTTCTAAATGCAAGGAAAAAAGGAGGGTGAGGGAAGGATGGAGAGAAAGGGATCACAGAGAAAGATCTGAGGAAATTTTGTGTTTCTCTTTAGCTGGCAAAAAATCTCCACAAATATATACACCTACACTGATTATGCTGTCAATGACACATGCAGATAAATGGGCTACAAATACTAAGTATTTAAAACAATGATCAACAAAAACAATTTGCTTATCCCCTGAGATAGTTACATCCCCTTCCCTAAGATACCAATACTGAAAATATTTGCAGAAGCCAAATAATACTAAACATAGAGCCATAAAAATAAGAATAAGGCATTGGGCCGGGGCTGTGCATATTGCAGGAGCTACCATCACCAGCCCCTGCTCTGGGAGCAAGACAGGTATATAGTGAAAATGTCTGTTCTTGAAAACTTCTGGCTTCTGCCTACACGGTCTACAAGGTCAGTCTCAAAGCAGTCAAACCTGATGACAAGGTTAACAACATTGAGAGCTGGTGTTGAAACAGCAGAAACTATTTTAGCAGAAAATGCAGGTAGGAGAGAAAAGGATTTCAGCTGAAGGAGCCCCTTGCTCCATGTAAATGCACCCTGGGTCAACTGAACTCAAATATTCTTTTAGTCAACTAAAACTATGTAAATATTTAAGCCAGATGGGATACCTTTTCTCTTTTTTTTTTTGTTAAGTCCCCAGCCATATTGTGTACATGTACCCCCACCTTGGATTATACACATACTAGGCAAGACTCTTCTAGATACCTGCCAAACAAAAAAAAAAAAAAGAAATTAGCACTGTTTACTGTTACCCAAGTTTGGGATTTCTTACAGCTAAACAGATAATGAGTTTTCCTGCTTCCCTTCATCTTTTGACTGTGCTTTGATTTTACCAGGGACAAAAACATTTACATGTAGGTTGGGCTAAAATCAAAACTCATCAGACAAATTCAAGTAGCAACATCTGTCCCCAGAAAGCGCAGCACATCCAGTTGGAAAGCATGGATGTGGGACAGGACCACAGCTGTATCAGAGCAGGAAGTTTGCTGAACTGCACGCAGTGAGTTGTACACAAACCACAAACGTCTCCAGTGCGCTGAGTTCCTGGGGCCCACAGCTGTGGCCACTGCCCTTGCCTCACGCATGCCTGGCACCCTGCCAGGGACTCCCCCACGCACAACAGGCATCGCCAGCACCCATGGATGTGCACTGAGGATGATTCACTCCTAAAGCCAAAAGCATCACACAATTAAACAAGCAAGCCCATTTAACTTGTCATCAAAATGCATGCTTGTGAAACAAGACTCAGGCAGAATAAGCACTAACCTGAATACTCAGCCAGCAATACTATGCTTGCCTGGTTACTTCAGCAAGCCACCATCCTGCCCTTAATTTTGGCTCACTGGAAGGTGTCCATGCTATCACTTGGTTATTAGCAAGCTTCCTAAGCCAGGCATGTCCAATCTGCATCACAAAACCAAATCAGGTCTGAAAAGGGTTAACGAGACAACTAAATACTTCTACCACTAGTAAAAAAGCAATAATCTCTATACAGCTTCAGGCCACAGCTGCAATAAGACAATGGTTTTGTTTTGGCTAGTCTATGTTTTATAACAAGAACAATTTTGAATTTATATTATACCTTTTATCAAAAGGGAGTAATCATATTCAATAAGTTTCTAAAAATGCACATGTATACACTTATTGTTTTAAATATTATTTTAGATAGATAAAAGGTCTTTTTAACCAGCATTAACTAAGCACACCAGCTGTCATATTTAAAAAATGCTCTGTTTTCATGGTCTAAACTTGACCTGCTGGAGAACATGTCTTTAATATGCTTTCTGATGGTGGTTAAGCCCTGACTGAGATCAAATCTGCTTTAGACAAAAGACTGTTCCAGGAACTCAGGGAACTTCTATTACCAAAGCCGTTCATTACTGCAGAGTAGGTGAGTCGCTGCATTTGGGTTTTGCTCTTTCTCTTGTAACAATGCCGCAGTTACAAAGGTGGCTCAGCAGGTTCTTCTAATATCACAACTTGTTCCTACTACCCACCCACTCTTTTAGCAAGCTTTTCATATGCTAAGTGACAGCAAATCAGATATAATCATCCTACCAGCATATCCATACATCTTCCTATACAGCAAGGCATCATTATAAAATATTGTCCTTGTGAGCAGCAGGAATGCTTGGCTCAGCGAAGTCTGCTACCAGACTTTCTTTTTTGCTTTTATTTCAAAAACACATGGTTTGTTTCTCTTCCAGGTGGAGATCTCAATGCAAAATAGGCCTATGTGCATTTTTCATGCATATTTCCCATGCTAATTTGCTTACAGGTCAGCAGCAGCTGCTCATACAGACACAGGTCATTTCCCTTCCTGTGGCCCACAGTCTCCACGCTATTCCTCATTACAGCAACAGGGGCATGTGTTTATGTCTCCAGGTATCTGCTAAACCTGCGCCTCTTCAAGAGGGCTCTGAGTCATTCAGGGAGAGGGCTTACCCTGCAACCTCTGCAGTAGTTCCCCAGGTTTCCCTCCCACACCTGTACAGAAGATATTCATCCTTCCTGTTAGGACAGCTCTGCAGCTCATGAAACAACAGCTGATCTGCCACAGTTCACAGCCCAGCATATGACAGCAAACCACTACTGGCAAAGGTGCAGCAACACAGTCCTCACCTCAAGATAAGCTGTCCCCATTTTTCAATCTAACCCCTCCAGTACGAGCTGCTTCTTCCAGGAGAGTGGTTACAAAGTGTTACTAGGTCTAAAACCTCCTGACTTGGAAGATACAAATGTCACAGCTGCAAAACATCATCCTTAATGTTCTTTTGACTAAGAAGCCTAGACACAAATCTCTCTTGAATCATGTCACCTGGACACTTAGAACTCTGTGGGCAGCACACTGTGTGTCCCATAGAAGTAACATTGCAGCATCTCAGTCTTTCCTGACCCCAGGCAGTTAGCCAAAATTGTTTCCATTAAGTGGAAAAATTGATGACAGAGTCTGTTCTCTCACTGATGCAATAATGTTTCTGTTAAAAAAAATAATTAGAAGTCCTACTTTTTTCAAACAAAGACTTGAGAGATAGTTACTTTGCCAAACTTCAAGCCTCACACAGTGAGTACTTAATGCAAAAATCTTCTCTATTTTTTTTTCTTCCTTTAGGGCCATTTAAACAGGCTTCAATAGCTATGTCTGGGTGGCATTTACTGTTTCTCTCTGGCTCAGTTTCCCTGAGCAAAACCCCACACAGCGTTACCCCTACCCCCAAACCAAGACTTCCTTGGTGGTTCCTCCATGTATTTTATATGAAAAGTGGCTGTAACTTAACTGGATAGAAGCCAGCACACAGAAGCATACCACTTTTCATCCTGCTCTCCTATTCTGTCCTCCAAGGTTAGTCTCCCTATCCACTTTGTCCTGGCTATAAGGAAGGGCAGTGTTTCCTAGCAGTGCTCTAGTATGATCACTCTTGAGTGGCCAGACAGTACAAGGTGAGCCCTACAGGACACTGATGTTAAAATGTACAAACACCAATAAACACAGGTGGATCAACCCTGCTAGCTCTTTGCAGGTTTGAAGAGTCCTGGTACAAAGCAGGAAAGATGCTATGGGAAGGCACTGTGGCTAGTTAGGACCATCCTCTTCTCTTGGTTTTCAAAAGACACACTGAGATCAGAAAAGTTATGAGGAAAGAGAAAGACAGTTTTTTCCAGCTGCAACTCAGTAACAGACTCTGCTAGCTACTACACAGAGCTTAGCTCTTACCAAAACACCCTGACAGTCTGATTATGTATATATCCAGTGCTGCATGACCTGGAGATCCAACCACCCAGATGCCTGGTTCAACATAATGCTGTAGGGACCATTGTACAGAATTTTCACTACTTTCTTCATAGACTTTTCACATCAGGTTACTCTTTTTCAACCATCCTCTCATTATAACTGATTTTCATAATCTAATTACTTTTCTTCCCTTTGTGGGAAAAAAAAGAAATCGAACACCATCAATTAACAAATACATTCTGAAAAAAAGCAAAAGCTAAACAGAAATTGAAATTGCCAGCCAATCAAAATTTCAAAACAGAATAAGACTGAATAATATCTAAGACAAAACTGAAACAACTTTAAACCTTCAAAAGTAGACTGCAATGTTATGGAAATGGTTTTCAGTCTTTCTAAATATGGTTTGTTTGAAATTAACACCTTTTTGTAGAGGGCTGGATGAATCAGCATTTTCCATTGGAAAAACCTTCCAACATAACATTTCCAGCTTGTTCTATGGCTTTCACTGAGCTAGACTTTCTTGCCTTTCCTGTACTAGGTTTATTTTAGCATTGTTACATCATATTTTGTCTCATTCTCGCAGTTCTCCTTTCTGTTTCTTTCCAGCTTGACAGGGCTAGTATTTAAATAAGACTTAGTTGACAGGAAAGTGAAGGGTTACTAGAAGCAGAAGTCTGTAAGGCACAGGGCTCAACACATTTCCCAGCTACAAAGATGTAAATCCCATGCAGAAGAGAGGAATGGCTACAACTGCCCTACTTAAATAATTCTGCTGCTGACTGAATATGGTTAGATCACTTTACAAAAAAACACTTACCCTGAGGTAATTTTATTTATTGGTCACAGAAATTGCATTATACTGCAATGAGAACCAGCAAGAATGTTGCTTGATACCATATAGCTTTGTACAAATTAATGTAGGTAGAGTAAAGCAGTACAGTATGCTAGAGGAAAGAGGAGAAGGGGAAAAATAAAGCAGGAACAGACAAAAGAGGAGTGATGGCAATCTAGAAAAAGAAGCAGGTCTCATGTATGAGAGGCTAGTACCTTCTTCACATAATTATGGATGCACTTATTCATCTGTTTGCATACAAATGAGCTTCTGCTTCTTTCTAGGATCCTGCTAAGACCTGGAGGTGCATTGATTCCTTGTGGCAACAAGATCCCCACAGTCATTACATGTTGTACCTTGGAATCAACAGTAGTCAGCTCTGAGCAAGCTAAGGTCAAATTCAGCTCTGCCAAGTGCTATTAAGTCAGAAGTATCAGGCACAAGCAAAGGAGAATGATAAACCTGGAGACCGCCTTCTTCAAAACACACTGCCACTCAGGCAGGAAAGGAAATCTCTGTGGCATGCAGAATGTAGTAATTGCTCCTGGAATAATGTGTGAGAGTGGAGGGAATACAAAGGTGGGTCATCCTCATCAGCATTTATTTTAATGTTCTGTACCCAAAAGTTACTGAAGGTCCTCAAATAAGTACAGTTCCTTTAATCTATACGATCCCAGAGAATTGTCCTCACTGTATGTGGGTCCCCACAGTGGTGGAGAATCTTAGATCTCTCTGTTACATACATTGTGTCAAATTACACACAAAAATGGTGTAAGCGACAAAGAAAACATGGGGTTTTTTGTAACCTCCTAAAATATTAAAACATAGACGTTCTTTTAATTATGGCTATGTAAGGGGACTTTTTCTCTGTGTGTCTGCATGCACACCTTCCCTTAAATCTCCTACAGACATGTTTATAGAAGGAAGGATAAATATTTTTCCATAGCTTCATGGAAAATTACTATAAGAGACCTTGGAGGAACACAGCTGTGGGGTCCTTCATTACCTCAGAGTGAGCAAAGCCTTCCATGCGCTGAAATTTCATTGTGCTTTGCTTGGTATGAGCTCTCAATTGTAAGCTCAACCCTTCTGAAACATCACACCAGAGGATCAATATTTTTCAATTCAATTATTATTTTAGAGGGAGGCACCAAGGGGCAGCATTACTTTCTGAACCAAAAGACTATGTACTGTTTCCCAAACCTATATCCAATTTTATAGCATAAGAAAAGGGGTTGGGGAGATGCCATCTCTCAGACAAGACCCAAGCTTAAACACACAGAGCCCTTCTACGTTCTCCTTCAAATCCAGAAACGTAACAACACCCTAGAAATTCACCTCCCTGTGCTCCGTGCTCTGAGTTCAGGCAGATATTTTTGTTTTAAATCTTGTCCCAAACTGCAAAAATAACACCTTCCTCCTCAGAGGTGGCTGCATTTTTGCAGCACATTAAAAACTGCTTTGCTGCTTCTCAGTAAATCCACTAAAGGTACTGGGGGTTCTCTACAATGAAGGGCTCTTTATAGAAATAAAAAAAAATCCTGTAAACAAAGCCATACAGTAGGAAAAAACCCACCCAGAAACTGGACATTTTTCACTGCCTCTAATCCTTCAGATGAGACAGACCAAGACTAGCATGAAGCTAATGGGCAAGCTGTAGAAATAAGGAAACAGGAAATAATAAAACAAAATCGGGATAAGAAAATATTTATTATTGAGAGCTTGCTGCCTACTGAAGAGTTGCTAATACAGATAAAAACACTCTTCACACTAAAAAACACTTGAACCACTGTTTCTTCATACTCTCTGTCAGTTAACATGTCCAAATAGCTGACTGAATAATTAGGAGGACAGTAGGGTTTATATATTAAAAAAAAATTATTTTATGAATATTTTCATTCTGTATAAATATTGGTTTAAACAGAAAACCAGAAGCCTGAATATACAAAATGGGCCAGTGATTTTAGGAGTGAATAAGACTTTGATATCTACCTGTAGCCTTCTTTAGCATCTTTGTGTGTGTTCACTGATGCACTATCCCCCTTCACTGAAATACTGCATCTTAAGTCTGAACCATATTTCCAGTTCAGTAATCTTCCACTTCTGAGGTGTCATACTGACAGAGACCTGCTAAATTTGAGATGGATGCAAACCAGAGAATTTTTTTTCACAGTTTTCAAATTAACTGGAGAGCTGGACAAACCCAAAGCTCCCTTTTGTCATGTGCCTGGCACACCTGAGGGAGAGGATGTCATCCAGGGCAACTTGGAGAAGCTTGAGAAGTGTGCCCATATGAAGCTCATGAGGTTCCACAAAGCCAACTTCATGGTCCTGCACGTGGGTCGGGGCAACATCAGTATCGATACAGGCTGAGGGTTGAAGAGATTGAGAGCAATCCTGAGGAGAAGACTTGGGAGTACTGGTGCATGAAAAGCTGGACATGAACCAGAAATACACACTCACAGCCCAGCAGGCCAACCATATCCTGGGCCACATCAAAAGAAGAATGGCCAGTAGGCCAAGGGAGGTGATTCTGCTCCTCTACTCTGCTTTGCTGAGACCCTTGCTGGAGTACAGTATCCAGTTCTGGAGCCCTCAGCACAGGAAAGACATGGACCTCTTGGAGTGGGTCCACAGCAAGGCTACAAAAATGATCAGAGGATGGAGCAATTCTATGAAGACAGACTGAGAGAGTTGGGGTTGTTCAGCCTGGAGAAGAGAAGACTCTGGGAGAGACATTATTTCAACCTTTCAGTACTTAAAGGGGGCTTGTCAGAAAGATGGGGACGGACTTTTTAGCAGGCCCTGGCACAACAGGGCCAGGGGTCATGGCTTTAAACTAAAAGAGGGTAGATTTAGACCTAGATACAAGGCAGAAATTTTTTATTGATGAGAGTGGTTAAATACTGGAACAGGAAACATTCAAGGTCAGATTGGACAGGGCTCTGAGCAACCTAATGTAGTTGAAGATATCCCTGCTTATTGTAAGGGGGTTAACTTTTAAACATCCCTCCCAACTCAAACCATTCTATCATTCTTTCTCCTCCTGGGTGACTGCCTAAAATTCCAATGAAGTCTACCTAAGTTATATACATGTGAGGTCACAGAGAAGTTTGTGGCACTATATAAACTGACTGTTTTTTTCAGTTTGGCACTTTCAAGATGCTATGTTTCAAAAAGCCTCTTCTTGATAAAGAAGTTTACAATTATTCATTTTGTTCCTTCTTCTTTTAGCTTTTTAAGAAGGAGCCATGAAAAAACAATAAATTGGAAATATCAAACCACAAAAAATTATCTGCATTTTTTTCAGTTAAATCATTGAAAGTTTTCCAATAAAGTAAGATTTCTTCTGCAAAACAAACACTCTGTTTTTTTTTTTTTTAAAAAGATAATTTCTGAAAAGAACAAAACTTTCACTGACCAAAATTAATAGCAAGGAAAGGAAGCAGGGCTAGCCAATTGCTTTCCCACCCACCACCCAAATTCTAATATATTTGTGGAAAAAATATCTTGGCCCTAAAAGACATAATCCATTAAGGTTCTGCTGACTTTACTGGAGCTTGGACTAGATCCTACAGGAGAGAAGGACAGTAATTAGGCACGCAGCTGGTCAGACATGACTCTTACAGCCAAGTTCAGTGATTTGGTTTACCCATTTGAAATCAATGCACTTGATACATCAGCACAAGTGTTGCCTTTCTGGTCTTCCTTTCCCACTCTGTAACCTCTTGATATCCCCTCCATCTCATGGCTGCTCCAGACCTCCCCAGGGGATGTGTGTAGAGGACCTAGCAGTGACCTGTCCACACCACCTCTCCCATTTCCAAATGCCTGCTATGCCACACGGACACTGTGCCCTCCCCTGCTCCCAGCAGGAGCCACGTAAACCTTCCTCCTCCTCATCCCCACGGTGGGCAACTCTCTCACTGTCCCTCACGCTGCAAGGGCCATGTGCAAATGGGACTGGAAAAGTGCCTGGCACCCCTCTGAAAGAAACTATGGTCTGACACAGCAAAAGGGGCAGAGATTCTCAAGGCTGCAGCCATGCTACACAGGTGCGATGACACCAACTGGTCACTTGTCTTCCCCTCCAGGACAGTTCTGCTGGCTCTGCCCCAAATCAGCAGCGTATCAGCGTGACTGAAATTTTGGTGCCAGCCACATGAGGCCACCAGACCTAACCTCCAAGCACACACAGACTGACACATCGCCAGCAAAGGAGGCCCTCAGCTGCGCCAAGCCATCAGACATAGCTATGAGTTTCTGCTTCCTCCTCCTCACCTGCACACAGCAGACCACAGCTGCAGACCTGTCACTGAATTTCCTGAGCTTTTGTTGCTCTAAGCCTGGGTCACACGGCTTCATGATGTCATTCCCTCTTTTCCCTTCCTCTGTGTATGCAGGCAGCATTGAAATGATAAGATTGGCAGAGGATGAAAAAATGATTTCTCTTGAGGCTCCTATTTCAGGCCTGTAAATGAGAAAAGCAAATATATATTACATTACTGTGATTAGTATTGAGTGAAACGAGCTCCCATCTTCTGTTTCATCTAAGTCTTTTCATGGAAGACTGAAGATAAACTGTTTTCTGCCTGCAGAATAGGCTTGAGCAGGTTTTATTCTATATGCAGCTAGTCATTCCACACCTTAACAAGAGGTCAAACTAATATATTAAATGAAAAAAAAAAAAAAGAAAATAGTGCTGTCACTGTTTATCTTTGCAGAAGAGCTGTGCTGAGTGCTGCTGAGCCTTCCTACTAGCAGCACTGTAAGGCAGAGAGAGAGAAATCCTGCTCCTTCCCCTGGCAGAGCCTGGGCTAGAGGAGCCCAGGACCTCTCCTATCACAGGCATTGGGTCGCCTCAAGCACTTTGATCATCTGGAGCTACAGCTACAGTAACTAAGCAAATGTTTAAGGCATGGACTCTGCTAACAAGCTCATTGCAGTAATTTATTACCAGCACAGTCCTATTACAGGCATCAATGGCAGAAGCTGTTGCCTGTTTGAGGTGCCAGTTCTTCTTCATAAAATGGCTGGGGTTGCAAAAAAACTGAAACAATCTGAACACCACTCATCTTCCCTTTTCTCTAGGTGTTGACATACATTCACACACCAAACACTCACAAAACAGTGGTTTAAAGCGTTATGCATTTTCTGGTGTGTCCCCCCCCCCGCTTCCTAACACCAGTTTTTTAGTGCTCTCACAGCAGAGCTGGTAAACCAAGTCTGCTATTGCACCAGCAATGTTTATAAGTCTGGCAGCCCAGCTTAAAACCATCATCTACAGTCTGCTGCATAATCTGAGTATTAAGCTTTGGTTTGTTTATGGGGACATCTCTGACCATTTGGCTGCTTGTTTTATTGCCCTTTTGTATGAAAAGGCAAGTCCAGCCCCAATGTTTCCTTCAGTGAAATCACCAGGAACCCTTAATTCTCCTTTTAGGACAAAAAGAATTATGTCTACAAAGGTCTTAAAATTCAAAGTATGGATTTCCATGTCTCTGGCCTGTGAGATGTGTAGTGGCTCAAAATTACCTACATGAATTTATTTATTTACTGTCAAAGTAGCTGTCGGAATTGGCCAACATTTGGGTTCTTTTTATCTTTGAAAGTCCTGCTTTCCTTACTGAACAAAAATATCCAATTAATTTAGTTGCATTAATCACTGTGCATAAGATTTTTGTCTGTTAGGATTTTTTCTTTATTTGAAAAGACATTTTTTCTTCCCCTCATTGGCCAATAAAAAAGGATAAAAAGGAAAAATATACAGCAAAGAAACTATGAAAGGTATTCTGTAAAAATAAGAGATAATTAGCAAGTTTTAATTTGTACATAGAAGTTGATTTCTTCCCAGCATTGAAGATGTGCAGCACAGTCTGTGCTCTGTGGCATTCAGAGAAGAGGAAAATGCTGAGCATGCCACAGACTTTGCCGTTTCACTAGGCTGTGGTTGCCACCACAACTTAGCTTGGTCTAACAGCTACTGTTGGACTAAAGGGGCAAATCCTTCCTTCTGGCCACTCCTACTGCCTCTTTGCATGGGGTCTCCAACTTACCATCCTCCCAAAGTCAGCTCAACTCACTAAACCTAGAGAAAAAAAAAAACAAACAAAAAACCAAAATCAAACCCACCAAACAAACAAAACCAACTTAGCACCCCTCCTGCCCCCAACAGATATATTTTCTGCTCATCAAGTGAGCCAAACCAACAGAGCAGACAGGTGTTACTCCCTGTGAAGAAAGGGGCAGGACCACAATGGTGAGGTGAGAAGGATGAGGGGGTACAACCCCTCCAGTGAAGAAAAGCTGCTAGATTGACACAACTGTATCATCTCTGAAAAATCCCCCACTCAGTCTGTGGACAAAGGCTGCCTGAGCTACTGCTGCTTGCTCAGAAGTAGTTGAGATGCACATACTCATCCTGTTCCACCTGTAGCTTTACCAGCCTGCAATCTCCAGCAGAAAAGCAACAAGAAACAGCTGGGATGGCAATTTGTTCCACTCCCCCAGGAAGCATACTCTCTGACCCAGCTCTAGTGAGCAATGCATCTCACGCTGGCTAAATCCAGCATGTCAACAGGGAGATCCCAGGCTGCAGTCACGTACTGTGATTTATCATTTCTGTGCAATTCAGACGTATTTAGAGAAAGTCTTCAAATGGCAGGGGCAGGTGGGTGGGAACAGACCACATTTGGTTCTTCACAATATTTTTACCACTGTTTGCCAAAGGAAGAGGTTACGGTTATGTGGTGTACCCATCGCATGGGGCCAAGTGTCATTACAGGAGCTGCAAGCAACACTCACAGCTAAAAGTGAGCTTGCAAAGGAAGCCCTCACACAGGAGGACTGGGACAACCACCTGCAAGAAGCTCTAAGTCAGGAATGCCACCACCAGCACCTTCTCAAGTTACAGTTTCTCCTGCTTTCTGTAGGGGAAAAAAGTCAGCCCTGGCACTGGGTGAAATTAAAAAGCTGCCAGAAAAATCACCTAGTAGTGAGGGGGAAAAGTTACTTAAATATTTTTAGAAAATATTAAAACCCAAGTACTTGGCTCCAAAGCAGACTTCAGGACCGTTACACAAACAGCATCTGACACCCCAGTTAGTAGCTGCTGTATGCAGGCAGCTCTGGCTGATGTCACTCACCATAACAAGCAAATGCAAAGGACAGGTAGGTATTTTCATGTGCCATTTTGCTCAGTGTCAATGAAGCGCATGCCCTGAAGATACCTTTCCATCAAAAGTTGCCCTGGATTTCATCTTTTCTGCTAATACATAGCTAATGATACCTTCTCTGATACATAAAATAAGTACCACAAAGAAATGGGAAATGCAATGTCAGAGATTTCGGTCCTTTCCCATCAAGGGCATAGCCTGGCTGAAGGCTTTGAAGAAAGAAGAGAGATTTCAATGCCTTTCCTGCCCAATTAAGCCATTGTGCCTTGCATATCACAACATTCACTGGGCCAGGGAAACAGCAAGACTGAGCCATCCTATGCCCTCATGGCTAAGATACATGGGGAGAAGGGCTTATGTGCCCTTTCCAAGCAATCCTGTAGAAGCATCCTCCTAATTGGAAGCAAGATCCAAACTCCTTCCATTTAGAAATCAGATTAGATGAGAAAATAGGGCAAATTGCTGTGGACTTTGAGCAGTGTCATTGAGGGAGCACTGCCCCGTCCCCTCCAGCTGTGTTTTAAAAGCAGCTGCCACCAAAGCACTGCATGCAGGGTTGGAGCACATTGCAGGCAAGACACTCTGCAGGGGCTGAGGGTCCACATGTGTGCCGGGCACCCAGCTGTTTCACCCCACCAAGACCAAGGAACATCTGGACAGAAACACACATGCAGAAGGGCTCTCAGTGCCCAGAAAGCCAAGGAGTTTAAGCATTATAAGAGCAGAAGTTTTCAGAATTACAATTTTAGCTCTCATCCAGAGTTCTGTCTAGCTCCAGTCTCCCTAGAGCTGCCTCACCAGCAATCTTTACCCATGTATCTTTTACATATCCAGGAAAAAGATTGTGTTATCTCTCAACAGAACATAATGTATTGTAATGTCCTAGCAGCTGGCCCTGGGACATACTTTATGAGACTCTGGTTGCTTATGCCCTACTTTACAGTCAGCTTCCCAGAAACATTTGCATGCTTGGATAAAATTGAGTACAACAATTAATTTTCAGTTGCAAATAATCAGAAACATTTATTCAGAGGCAAACTTGACAAAAGACAAAAGAGGCTCTAGGACAGTCTGCAAAACCAGTATGAATTTCTGAAATAATCTTCTATTTAACATTCTCCATGATGACTTAATTAAATATATAAAACAAGAAAGAGCATGTTCATTACATTAGCAGGAAAAAGACCCAACTCTCACTTAACTGTAACCAGTACTTCAGAGCTCAGAAGCATTTTCTGGATTGTCATTATCTGGTTAGATTTCCTTACTGAAATTTATTTCCCATTTCACTGAATTCTTTTGCTTTCTAAATAACCTTTCTGGATTTCAGAAGGGAAAATGAGGGATGAATAATGAAGAAGAAATGTTCGAAGCTATTTGGTTATTGAAATATGTCTCTTATTTTCCCAGGAATAAGTGATCTCAGAGTTAAATTTCCAAAGATCGGTCCTTCCTGCCAGCAAAAAGAAGCCGTTTGCCAGGCTGTGTTTGGAACATCAGCAACACCACAACAATCAAACATTTGGGAAGGAAATTAGCCCATCTATAAAGGATTTGGCCAGGACACAGAAAGCTTGGCTTTGCAAATGACCACTCTCCTGACTTTACAATAGCAGCAAGGTGTGAAGCAGATATAGGGGAGTTCACAACTCCACGATTTGAGAACTGTGAAGGTTCTCACACCTATCAGACCCAATGCTAATGCTACATTCATCTATTCCCAGTTTTTTGACTGTATAATAGTAACATGAAAGTCATAACAGTAATGCAGAGGGTAAACTGTCCTTAAATTATCTGAAGCTGTTTGGAACATAAGCCCCATCATGCTGTTAGAGAAAAATACCATACAGAAAAACTTCACCACACAGTGTTGAAAATTGCATTTTCTAGTGCGATATAAGTGCCAAATGCCTTCTATCAGAGTAGCAATTAGGAAACTTTTCTATTGGTTTGACAGTAGTATTAAACCTGGGGCTCCCATGATACGAAAATATCACTTTTTGAAATACAGTTGTTGGATTTTTTCCCTAAAAGATACAAAGGGACAGATTTACATCTGCCATAAGTGTAGGTCCTATACAAAGCTACAGCATTTTGCACCAATCAAGGCTACATCCCTTTGTCTCCAGATCCATGCAGATTAGCAAAGCATATCATTTTTCAAAAGGAATAAAGTAAGGAAATTCTAGAAGTGAGGAAATTCTCTCACAATACTACAAACAACTTTTCTAAAAATTAAAACATTGCAAGTTTTTCCCTTTGTTCCTGTTTAAATAAAAAATATCACTTGACATTTTTGCTATGATAACATCTTCCTTCACATATGTTTTACTGCACTGCCATTCTGCCTTTCTACTGTTTTTTTCTTCACAGGGATGAGACCTGAGCTTATGGAAGCCCACCATCAGACTGCCACTGACTGCAGTGGAATTTAGACTAGATCTTTCTCAGCCTAGGTTACCCATTAGCCTCTTGGGACTTCTCAGATCTTGTAGTAAATTCACATAAAATAGATGAAATTGTAGATGTCTTAAGTAAGTATGACAGTGGGTTATGTGGAGACTATCTATGCACATGTGTGAGCTTAAGTAATAATGAGATTCAAAACTAGCATGAAGACTTTTAAAAAAATCTATAGTGAAGATAATGTACATCCAATACACCATGAATTCTGTTGCTTAATTTCATTACAGTCTGGTCTTCTCTTTCTGTTGCTCTACCCCAGAGCCCCTTCAGTGAGGGGATCGCTAGCTATCGTCATTAAGCTGATGGGTACAATAACCATCTCCAGCTCAGGGACAGCATAAAATAGTATTGAAGCTACTTTATGAGATAGGTAACGAAAACTAAAAAACAATGCCTAAAACACAGACCACGTTCAGGGATTGGGAGCAGAACTGTGTCATGGTGTTTCAGGGGCTTTCTAGAGGGTTTGAAAGTTATTGCTTGCAGCTGCATGCGTGTAAGAGATAAGCAGCAAAAAAATACCACTGGAGCATAGAAAAAAGGCAGCAAAAACACATCAGATAAAGCTGGAGAGGCACTTGCCCTGGAATATGGAAGCAATGTTTCCACTAGAGGGGCAAGAACTGTGAGACAAGTCATTTTCTCTCACCATAGTAGGGGTCACATGGCAGAAGAAATTGGATTTTATGTACATCCTGTACAAAAATAATCAGACCTCAAAGATAATTGACTAAGACATCAATAGACACAACCCACGGAAGCCCCAGTACTAGCTAAACAGAAAACATGGTAACTGTCCCCTCCCTTCCCCTTTCCCCACTCCCCCTCTCATCAGCTTTGTTACTCCAATAACCATGAACGTTGCTGAAGAAAGAGCAGAGTCAGGTTAGAACTTGGTTAGCAACCTTACACTATCTTTATTCACCAGACTCTTGTAAAAGACTTCCAAAAGTCTACATAGTTAGGTTTGTTCATCACCACAGCCACAGACCAGCCTGGCACACACAGGTCTGGGCACCAGTGCCTAATTCCTCTAATTCAAAGAAACCTTTCTTATGGAAAGATACTTTTAATGAGATTCCATTGTGTCAGCCAGTGCTTACAGGGGAACAGGAGTCAAGGCACCACAAACAGGACCTTCTTAGGCACTGGGCTAACTATGACAGGCCAGGAAGAGTTGCCAGAATTAGAGCAAAGTGATTCTTGCCAGGAAGAGGTTCCTGTGAGCAGTACTTCCTTTCAGCAACACACAGAATAACAATTTGTAGGTTCAAGGCAGCTTCATCATCATGAAGACACAGAAAAAGCACGAAGCCCTGTGGAGGAGCCAGGCTTACCTGGAGCTGTACGTGGTCTCTGGTGAGACCTGCACCCATATAAGCTGCATTTCAACTCCTTCCCCTTCTCTTCTTCACGTCTTGTTGCATCAGTTCCCATTTTATAAAACTGAAAGTTTAGTTTTGCTATTTGGGCTCCCCACTACAGATCACAACTGTAGCCTTCCTTTGTTCCATCCCTTTTTCCATCATAGGGAATACTAACTCAAGTAGCAAGATAAGTTACTTCTGAAATGAAAAGCTGTACTGTAATATCAATATATCAAGTCCTGCTGTACTGTAATATCAATAATGCACTCCAGTCAGCCTGTGTTAGCATTAAAGTTGGTAACAAAGCAAAGCTTAGATCAGCAGACTCTCTAAGCACATTTATTAACCGTGTGTTTGAGCATTCAGTTAAAACAGGAACAAAGGTGCCATAGTATCATCTAAGGAAGCTGCATTTTTCTCTTTTTGGCCTTTGGAAAAAGCATAGTCATAGCTAGATCTCCTGTATTGCACAATAACCGAAATCTTCATAGAGAATTCCAGAATAAATTGTTAACAGACTGTACTGCCACAAGCTTGTCAGCATGTTTATTTATTTATTTATTTTAAATTTTGGTTTAAATTTACATTCCATCGTAGTATTTTTTCATAATTTGCATGTCACAATCTGGTCATCTCGTGACCCTCTGATTCGAGAAAAGCAAAAAGAAAATGTTATTTATAAAGTAAACAGGATTTTCCCCCTTCACTATTCCAGGAAACAGAAATTCTTCCCAAACCCATAATTAAGGAAAGTCAGAAAGAGTTCAGATTTTATGAGCAAAGCAAATAAGCTGTCACAGTATTAAAAACATTGTGGAATTCAGCTTATGAAGTTCTAGCTCTTTTTAAAGAATAGAAATCACTGAGTAATCGTGTTTCCCTCTTGTGGAAATGTATTGTGCTTAAAGCATTTCGAATAATTTTTAAGAGATTTGAAATAAAGGTATTGAATATAAGCCTTTAATGCTTGACTTTGCTCTTCCCCCCACTATCTGTAATCATTTTATCTGAAAAGTAGATGTCTTTTTGCTTGACAATTTTTGTTCTTGTCCATTCAAAGTGGAGACAGTCACCCCTTGCTGGACTGTACTGACCCTTCATATTACCATGTCTCATTTGTTTATTTTCCTGATGTGGATCAACACCCAAGGGAGGTCTCTTACAGAAAATTTGGAGATGCACTGAAAGCCAGCAGAGGGAGTATCACAATAGCTCCCATGTGGGATCGTTTCTTGCAGAAGAATCTAGAGACTTCAGCTAGTCTCAGGACCCTATTGTGTTAAGAAATACACATGCCTGCAGCAAGCACACTTACATTGTTTTACTACATTTTCCATGCTAGCAATGGATTTTTTTGCAAAGGTCATTGGATCCAAGCCAGTCATTGCTGGGAATATAAATCATGTATTCTTCATGCTGAATCATGAAGAGGGGGGGGAAAAAGTGAAAGACAGATTTGCAACTTTCTATTTCTAATTAACATGACTATTTCTCTTTATAACATCAATATTTCTGGTTCTTCCATAGTGCTTAACATCCAGCAATCTCAAAATACCACTGTCCTAGAAAAAAATCAAAGCCCAGAAAAGCAAACTGATGTGCATTTAACCATTTGTATATACCAGGAAGAATAAAAGTTATTTAAAGAACAAATGCTTGATATGCCCATGACCACCTGAAAAGCTTTTGCCTTCCAGTACAATTCAGGATGCCCTAGGGAGAAATCCAGATCTCCACCTTTGGGAACTTGACTTCAGTCGAGTCACCATTTCATGAGAGGACTATTATTTCTGTATATCTCAGCTGCCTCAGTAACAACCTAATTTTTTTCAGTGATTCCATCTATTTTTGGAGCTTCACCTACATACAGAGGCTCTAACTCCTCTTCAACTTCTCTCTTACTGGGAGAAGGCAATGGCTCCAACTCCAAGACCAAGTCTGCCACTGGGAGACTTGTCCCCAAGAAGCGTTACCATGAAGGACCCCAGTCCATAATGGATGCAGAATGGTGGTTCCACTTCTCATTCAACAAGCTGAAAGCCCAGCTCTTATACATCCATCAAAGTCCATTTTAATTGGAGCCTAAAGCTATTTTACTCATCAGTAATATAGGCGCAATTAAGCTCACAGCTGAAAATGAATTCATGAGATACTGCAAACAAGCTAATTAACTCCTTCATGGGCATTCAGATAGAAACCACACAAAAAACCCACAGGGTGCACCAATTACTTCAGGGGTCTGACTAAAATGAAATTAAAAAATAGAAAACCACAACATTTGGAGCAAAGGCTAGAAGTCTGTCATTAAGTAGTCTTCTGTGATGTACAGCAAGCATAGGAAGCTGTATATAACACTGTGCACATGGAAACACCTGCTATACCACTGTACAATGGATCAAGAACTGTGTCAAATTTGGTAATGCTAAAATTGAACCTAATTTCTCCATTTCCTTTGGCAGATGCTCTGGGTGGCACTCACCTCACCTTAACTAGAGGGGTTCAGCAATAGTTGATCTGTTTAAACACACTCAGAGGGAAAGTGGAGGTGTTGCATGGACAGCCAGTGAAAGCCAGTGTGAGGTATGTGACATTGTGCAGTGCCTAGTTGGGGAACTTATGCATCATGGTTTGAGGAAGAGCAAGAGAGTCTCTGTGTATATGTTACGGAGGCTAAACTGTCATCCTTGACAATTTACATTAACTATGATATTTCATTGCCACTAGTTCAGGAATCCATAAAACCATTGGGCCTGATTTGCTCATGCCTGTGCTTTGTCTCTGGTCATTTATGGGCATGCAAAGGACAGGTAAAGTTCTACTGCTTGTGTAGAGAAGTAAGAGGTTTTTTTTCTCTGGTACAAACATTATGCTTGAAATTCAGAGAAGCAGAGAAAGCCCTTTCTGCAAAGTTCATGTGGTGGCAAAATATAGCTGCTTTTCAAATCTCAAAACCTTGGCTATTTTTAAGGAAAAAGCCAAAGGTTCCCAGGGCTCACAGTGGAGTCTCAGCCAGCAGAATTCAATAACCAATCCAGGAAACCCATTTCAACATCGAGTTTCAAAGAGGTTATTGTAAACAAAGAGCTACCCCACAGAACAGTATGATTCTTGATCCCCATTTAAGTAGCAGAAACACAGAAAAGCCTCAGAAGTGGAGACATCTGTATTTATGTAGAGTGTTTTCCCTGCCTCTTTGTACTCCATTAAATTGCAAATGGTGAAATGGAATTTCTTTTTTGTGTAGATTAGCACTTGCATTTTAAACCACCCTGGCTACTACAATGCCACAACTAAAATATGAGAAGGACACTTTCTAAAAGCTGCAGAGACATTACAGTATTTGATTATAATTAATATCATGGTAATTAAGTCTGACCTCATGGCAGTTCACAGCAGTCACTACCAGCTTTATTGGAGTTTGTCTGAAGTTACAGAGGAATGAGATCAGAATCAGGCCCCAAGGACAGCATTTACATGACAGCTTGTCCAGAACCTGACCTCATAATTTTTTTCCACCATTTAGGCTCAGTCTGCAGCCAGACTTTTTTTTCTCATTCATTTACACACACAGTTTCTACTTTTTCCTGTTAAGGCAAGTTAGGGCTGGAGGCCATCAAACAAAGCCAGTCATAATAAGCAACTGGACAATGAGTCCTTATTGATAGGGTTACAATAATACATTTTCTTTTTTCCGTTCTGTACATGCTTAGCTAAAGAAAGGTTAACAAGCCTGTAAAAGATTATTTTACAAGAAACAGAACTTGACTTCATCTTACTGAAATGACAGCTAAGTCTTCTATCTGTTAGTCAGCAGAAGTATTAGTCATAGCTTGGCAGAAAGTATTTGATAACTAACCTGCTTAGTATAGCAAAAATATTTATTGCATGCAATATGATTTTCTACAGGAAACACATTAATGCTTATTGTGGTCACTATACCAATCTATCTAATACTAAGTAGGTTGCGCTTAGGTACAAAGCCATATGATTTTTAATACTACAAATCATCTCCATTCCTAGCTCAAAATTATTCTGCTTGCATGTATTTATTTTTCTTTTTAGTTTATTTTGGCTGATTCAAGAGGGAGGTTCATGAAGTCACCAGCACACCCAAAGCTTATATACGTTTTGAATATCAGACTCTAACCCCACTGTTTGCACATGTGCACCACAGCTACAACTTTGCACTGTCCCAGTGAGTAGTGTGCTGCAGTTTCCCCTGGGGAAGATAAACCAGAGCATAATTTATGCATCCTGCAGGTCCTGAAGCTGTTGAAATGCATATGCTATCTCTTGAAAAAAAAAAAAAAAGGGACTCCAAACTGATCTTCAGCTATATCAAAATGTTAAGTAAGTGAGGCAAAATAACTATTGACTTTTGGTTTTATTATTCTCAAAGTTTTTATTAGGTGTTACAAGAGAAAAATTGAGTCTTTCTGGGTCATATAAAAAGCAAGTGAGATTTTTATTCATTTATTTATCAAGTCACATGCCCATCCAATGGTAATGTCAAACTTATTACTATTCTCCTTGGAAGCAGGACAGAGCAGTAAGAAATCTCCTCTTCTGCTGAGAGAAGTATCCATGTGGCTTCTATCTCTGCCACTCAAGGAGATGCAGTTATAAATATATAACATCACAGTCACGCTAAATACAGCTTAATGGAAAAACTGGAAGTGGAAGAACTAGATTCAAGGGCACCTGTATTTTATTCTGGTTTGGTCACTGACTTTAGCAGAATGAAGTGACTGCCTCTTTGTCTACTCCCCTCCTCCTCCTCCCTCCAGTAAATAAATTATAGTCATAACTTATTATAAATAGCATTTACACTGCAAGGATATTACACTAACCTGCAAACCTACTATCAAGTGTAACTAACAGTTAAAGCTCACAATGAGCAGGGCAAAGTACAGTTAACAGTCAAAGTGCTGGGTTTTGAGCTGTACTGATACAGCACTGCTTTGGTCTATGTTATATATTTTACAGGGACACTCTTCTGGTCTTATTGAAATGTGGTATATAGCTGCCAGCTCCAAGGACTTCCTGTGCACAAGCTCCTGCTAAGCTTAAGCCACATTCCCACGGGGCATTTTCTCCTAGGCTTCTGCTCTGTAAGTGGTAGATGGTGTTGACTTTGACAAAGAAAGCATAAGGATTATTAAAAGTCTGCAAAACCACTTGCTTTCTTGACAAGTTCCTTTGGGCCACATATTATTTGCTTTCCTGAAAGCAGGAAAGATGTTCTTCTGAAATTAGCTCCTCCAACTTCTCTGTTTAATAAATATACATATTTTCAGATGAGTTTGTGTTTTTCTTAAGACACTAGTGAGAATAGGCCTGCATTTATCTGAAAGATGTAGTATTTCAGTAATAATCCAACAGCAGCTACTGGACAAGATCTAATCCTAGCCTATTAGAGGAAAAAAAAAACAAAACACAAAACAAAACAACAAAACCCACACCAAACTTTAATCAGTAATGGAGACCAAAGCCCAAGAAGGTTAGATTTTTTTTGTTTTCTAAAGATTTTTTTTTTTAAAAAAAGCTATATAATTCTGAATTTTTCTGTACTATGGAAAACCAGAGAAGTTTTAAACAAAGCAGTTAGTCCAGTAGGTTAACATTAAATGCCCTCTTAATTTCTGTTACTATACACGCTGACCTTAGACTGTGAGACTAAGGACCTACATCTGGTAATCTCAGCTATTTCTAGAGGCAAGATTCTGGAGAGGGAGAGCAAAACACTTGCGCTATAGTTATCATGTCAAAACTTTGTTAGCCTGGCTTATTCAGCATTTTCCTTTCCTGAGTTCTTTCACTTTATCTGCTGTCAAAAAAAATTTAAGAACCATCCAAGAGAGATTTGTTATTTTTCATGGCACATGACATTTTGTTCTGATGGCTCCTTTGAGTATTTTTCATGTATTGCAGTAGAGACCTGCTCATCAATGATCCAGCTCTGCAATCCCTCAACTGTCTCTTGCTTATAGCAGCTTAAGCAGGGCAAATCTCTCTCTACCTCCCCTAATCTAAAGGTTTATTTACATTGAATATCTGATACAACTTAGACTGGATTAAACCACTGTACAACCACATCTCAAATTTACTTGCACTCCTACACATTTCCTCTCCCTCCACAGCTGGCATGCTCCAGATCATACAATAGCATTGCATCAAGCAGCTTTGCTAGCAGGAGGGTAATTCTCAAAAATAACATATTTCGCCTGGCTCAGTGAGCTAAATCAGCTCCAATGCTCCATTCTGGGGCAGGGAGGAGAAACTGTGGAAGAGCCATGTTAGACCTGAGTTAGATCAGCTCAAACTGAGATGGCTCCATGTCCTTATGTTATTTTGAAAATGAGACTCTGGATTTACCTGCTGTTGTCAGGAGTGGCCGGGGGCACAGACACAAACCAGGTGCTTCCAGCTAATGAATTACACTGCCAGATCATCCATTGAGGCAGTCTGCCTTTGTGCTCTTTACTCTTGCCCACAGCAAGTAGAGGTACCCTGAGCTACCCTAACCTTCAGGGTTCAGGCTTAACCTTGAGGTCTAAGTGGCATGGGTTTAACCCTTCAGTCCCTGTAAGTTAACCAGAAACACTTTTGCTAATGGCACACAAAGAGACTAGCTGACATGGTGGCCTGTCATGTAACTGCATAATACATCTTGGAGTTAAGGAATATTGGTTAAGTCTTCTCAATAAGTGACTTAGACCCATCCCGTGGAGCTCCTTAGGAGAGCTGCAGAGCAGAGACACTGTACGGGTATAAACAGGAGCAATTCTTCAAGTGAGACACATATCCAGAGACAAAGTAGTATGTCTGAACTTTTTTTTTTTAAGCTGAATTAAAATCTTAACAAGTACAAAAAATTACTTAGAATTATTCTCTTTAAAAACAAATTTGAGACTTTCCAAGCAATTCTCCATGAAAAGTTTATAAAAACTCAATCTAAATGTTCCCAAACTGGCTATTATAAGCAGTAGCTTTTTAATCATTGAAGGCAGCAGCAGAAATAACAGGTTTCACTTGTCATTCCAGAACAAGCCTCTGCAGTTTATTAAACTAAAACTAAAATACATTTTTTTTCAAAACTATTTCGTGATCTCACTGAAGAAACAGACAGTTGCAGTTTAGCATGCTACTAGAAAAACAGGCATATTACTCATGTGCTATATCAGAATTTCAGGTTAAATTCACTTATATCCTCCAGAGGAGAAAGTAAAAAATGTTATTAAGATGATACGAGTTGGTACATTGCACTACCCTGTAATTTAAGGACTTTAAACAAAACTATCCATACTTGAGCTCAAGGTGTCAGATCTGCCCTTTTCAACAGCTCGCACATTGTGGTTTGCAACAACCAAAAAAAAAACAACTTGAAAAAACCACACAAAAAAACCCCAACAGCCATCTAGCAGCCAAAAGATTGGGGGAAGAGAAGAAAAAGAGGGAGAGAGATGTGGGGAAAAAAAACCAAAAAAGAAACCTATCCCAGAGAGCATTACATCAGTTCTCCTCCCAGTTTTATTTAAAACACACGTGCCATCACTAACAGCTTTGTGGTTAGTGGAAAATATGACTGTAACTTCCATGATGTGTGGGTTGCATAAAAGAAAAAAAAAAGACCTTTCTTTGGCACAGCTGAATTTGGCTACTGATGGAAAGAAAAAGGGTGGCATATTTATACAAAATCCTTGTATTTTGGCAGGGAGGATAGTCCTGGATGAGCCACCTAGCTATGTTTTGTTCCTTAGCAGAAGCATATACACTGATCCTCTTCAGAAAGGGCACAGCTTAAAGCACAACATAGTATGTTTCTGCCTCCACACAAACAATAATTCAATTAGATTCGATGAAAATGCAGTCTTTATAAAATAAATTATTTAGGCCAACAAATATTTCGGCTTTGACCAGCAGATCAAGGATACGTAGCATAACATATTCATCCTGAAACCAATATACTACCAGGGTTTATGCTTTAAAGATGAGTCAGCGAACACCCCACAGACTTTCAGCACAGGCAAGTTGATCAAAATTGGAGCTGAAAAACAAAGCAAAATTCAAAACTCCATCAAAGCCCAAACATTACCCATTCATCAAGGGCTAGATTTTGTATTTGCATGTGCAAGAGGAGCAAAGATACATCTAGAGGATTTTCTGGGCTTCTGAATAGCTCTATACCATCTGACATTGTGCAACTAGACATCGTGTAAGTTAAAGTTTGACTACCAGAGAAGAGTATTTTCAGAAGGGCCCAGGGTTGCCATCCAGAAGTCATCAGCTAGGTATTTTGAGGTGACTTTTTCCAGGTTTCCAGGAGATCTTAAGAAAAACACCAGATAGCAGGAAAAAAGTGGTAAACTAGGTAGCCCTGGGAGTCCCCTGACTCCAATTTGTAAGCATGGTGCATTATTCCTACTCTTGTAGGTTCTCAGGGGCCTCTCCATCAGGAGTTCAAACCCAGGCCTGCCACTTGAACTAAGTCATACCCACTAGAAGCAGGAGCACTTCTGGTCTCTACTCACAGCGGTCCATGGAGAATCCCACACTTGTGTTCCCAACACTGGGATGCATGACGCACACAGTAGAAGGACGGGAAGCAGATGGCTGCTGAGGAGGAGCACTACAAAGAACTCTTCCTAGAGGGTGCTTGCTCCTGGGGAACATGGCAATCTGCTGGGCTGCCTTCATGCAACACTGGTGAAGATGGCAGACTAGGACTCAACTGGCCATCTGCCAGTAATGACCCTCCATCTCTGCAGCTGCACTTTGTTCTTCTCGATTCTTTTTTCAGGACAAAAAATAGGTGATATAAGCACACAGCAAGAGCTGCAGCATATGATTATCATTCTTCCTGTGCAAATGGATAACAATGAAGACTAATTAAAAGAACAGCAACAACAGTGTAGAGGAAAGCATAAGTAAAGCCACCCCTCAACCTCCAACCTCATAAGGCCCTACACAGTTGAAAATTAATGGAGAAAAGACATCTAAGTGACCTTAGGGAAAGGTGTTTCAAGGCAATTCAACATTTGTGATGGTGAAAGCTAGATGCAGGTACTATCTTCAGTTCAAGGCAACTCCTAAACAACTCATTTTACCTAGATACCAGTTCTTGGATGAGAAAATGAACCTGTACATCAGATGTGCAAACAACATATTAAGCACCACCAAAGCATCAGTAAAAAAATGCTGTGGCTTGCAACTGACCCATCTACTGCAGCAGCAGTAAAAATATTAACTATATTAGACCTACAAGTGAAGTTGCCCTGGTGACAAATTCTAGATCAAAAAAAAAATGGTGGTACAGGAAAGCGTCATTTGTTTTTTATTTAACAAATACTACTTTTCAGTTGCATATTTTTTACTATCTACAAATATGATCAGACTTCAAGTCAAGAGAAGTCATTAATTACAACTGAACATATAATCTGAGACTAAAGTTTAAAACAACTAATGAAAGATTAGTTCCAAGTTCCAAGACATGAGGAGTTTTGTCTATTTGTTTCTTTTTTGTCTTTTTAATTTTTTTTTTAAACTTGTCAAACAAAAAAAAAGGCCTGTTCACTTGAGGCATTCACCATTGGACACTAAACCTTTGATTAGTGTCAAGAGGGCAATTATCTCTAAAATAAAGAGTTTTGTATATCATGGGTCTCACATTCTAAATTCAGTCTGAGAAGCAGGAGTTAAAAACGATTCAGACGTCAACAGTGAATTGGCCAAAGGTCTCTGCATTACAGATACACCACTGTTACATTTTACATGGCATTAGAAAGCGTGGCAGTCATTTGACCTACCAGACAGCAAGCACTTTTGATGCAAAGCCTAATTGTCACTTATACTTTGTCACGCCATTTAGTTTCAATTATTTCCTGAACTCTTCAAGGAACTATGCTAATGTTCCAATTTTACTTTTGTCAGTATCAATGTGATCCTCATTAAAACGAAGCTGTCAAAATTGTTTTGATGCCACTTTCCTTGACAACATCTGCTCAGTTTCCCCTGTTGTCACCTTTGACTGTGGGAAATGAAATTTAAAAAAAAAATCCTCACAAAAAACTCATGACTACATTTTTTCTCTACACGACATTATGCAGCGATGGCAATTGAGCTTTAGATTCTGTTCTTGAAAAGCACAATTCTTTGAGGATGAAAAAATATTCTACGCAGAATCCTACTAGCTCGAAACTAGATTTCCTCTATTTCCATGCTGATTGCAAGAATCTGAGGTAATTATCAGGGTAAAACTTTACATCACATACTTATTTATCTTGTTTTAGAGAGACAGAGTATTGTAGTTTACATTCTGCTTCCTCATTTCCTCCAATTAGTTTTGCAAAATGGAAAACTGAGCTCACAAACTACAGCCAAATGCAGTGGAGGTTAATGTGCATGGATGTAAGCTGTGGAGGACTGAAGGCACATCTCACTCAGTGTACCATGAGCACAGCAATCTCAATGACAAAGGCACAGCCCATTGGGAGGGATAACAGCTTCAGCTGCTCCAGCTAAATCCACCAGCAAACATGAGTTGGCCTCCTAAGAATGGGCAACTGGGAATAAGGCTTTAGCTATAGTTTGTTTTCCCAGTAATGACATTCATGACTACTTATAAGCTTCTACATTCTCTTAGCACTGCCTTGATCTGTTTAAATTTAAGAAAAATACTAAATTTCTCTAGATCTCTTAAGTGAAAACAGAATTCATTATTTTTACAGCACTTGATTACTATCCGTGACAAATTAAGTCCATACAACAAGAAAACTTGTACAGACTCACTGCAAGCTTTCCTCATCAAAACATCCATGAACTTCAGCTTGGAGGCTGTGGGAACTTAGAAATCTAGTGTACTATATGCTCAGACCCTAGTTTTTGTATTAAGTCTCAAACATGGAGATCCATTATAAATTAAAAAAAAAAAAAAACAGCAAAAGAACAGAAAAAAGCATTTACAGCTAGCTAACGGAATTTCAAGCATGGTTCAGTCACTCATGGTTTCAATTATAAATCACTTAATCTAACTGTGAAACAGTACTGGCTTTGAAACAACATCCTGTTCTGTGAGTATTTGGCAGATGTTAGAGGTACAAGGAAAGGGAGTCTAAACAGTGCTGCTCTAATAAATTTGGTAGAAACCTTGGATTAAATGGTTAAGTTACCTAAAAAAAAACTTTCAAATCAGTAAATAAATTTCCAGTATCAAAGGAAATTAACTTCAACTGCCTTTTGTTAAAATCCATTTACTTAAGTGTTACCTGTCAGATTTTCTGGTTTTCAATGGCCAGCTTTTTAGAATTCTTTTTAAAAGGGGCCTGAAGCTGGTATTTCTTTTCTATTCAAGTCCCAGCTTCTGTGTTTTTGTTATTGCTTGAGAATCTCAGCTTTATTTTAAAATACGGGTAAAATTAATATGTTAGTCTATTTAAGACTCCCAGATGAAACCCAGAAAATTCCAAAAGTATGAACAGGCCAGAAAACAACACCACCATCTCAAAGCATCAGGTTTTATACTACAGCTTCATGATTTCTGGGCAGATGAAATAGCAGTACCAGCTACTACACTCAGAAGTCAACTCTAAACACTGAACCTGGTGACACTCCAACAACAAACATTTGTGAATGACAAGCTAGCACTCAGCAGAAATCTTTTCCCCATGTTTTACATTCCCTTAAACCTTAAGTTATACCTATAAGACCGCTATACATTTGTGGCTCTGATCTAACTGCTTCCTACAATACTCTTTGTCAAACAAAATGAAAATTCAATGCAAGTTGAACAAATCATTCTTGAATAAAACTAAAGAGGATTCGCATAATGGCAATGCACAGTTACATCCTGTTCTATATAGTTGTACATCTTCAAGGGGCCCTAGAGTGGCTGAGAGGCAATACAGATACAGGACAGTGAGAGGGTTGCCCAGTGCACAGGAGATGACTGTGGGTAGATTTAAAATACAACAGCTTCTGACCTGGGTTTATTCAGCAATGCAGAACAGCCTCGAGACTAAGAGCAGTACATGTTAGGAGGATACCAGTTAGGACAAGTTTTACAGGGAGCAGCGTGGGACTACTGGTGACAATGCTAGTGAAATGCTTATTCTGTTGAAATCCACCTGACTGTAGAGTTCTTATGATACCAGTATGCTGTTGCATTGGTATGTGGATTACACCAGATGAGGGTTTCCTCCTACTGAATGTGAACAAACTATTACTGTTGAAACCTTAGCGTTTTGCTACCTACCTGTGCAGAGCCTCAAGCTAAATCATTCTGCCTTCAGGTGTCTTTAAGGGCAAATGCTTTTGGGAGAACAGGCTACTATTAAAATAAAAAGGGAGATGAATATGTATCTACATGTTACCATGTCATGCAAACACTTAATATATTTTATGGACAGTATGGCCTATAATTAAGGTCACTCAAAGCTTGACAGTGTAAAACTCTATGAATTAACAACTCTGTTAAATTCTTATTATTTAGGCAGAAATGGTCCATGCCTGTGGTTGATATTTCTGTTGTTAAGAGAAAATTTCAACCATAACAGTTTAGCTGTATCTGAAAATGTGATTAACAAAAAAACCCATAATCCCTTTCCTTAGCGTATTATAATTCCTACAGCCTTTTTCTTCAAATAGCCCTAGACACCTACCAGCTCTAAAGTAAAAAAAAAGAAACCTGTCTTTGCTTCTGCACTAGTAGTTCAATCAATTAAAGACAACAGAACATACTAAATTCACAAAAAGCAAACCAAACTATCCAGCACAGTCACTAAAAGCATATCTCAATTTCCCAGGTGAACAATCTGACACTTTGACATGCTTTGCAAAACTATGGAACATTCGCAGTAACAGCTAACATCAACAGGTAATGGGTTTTGACAATAACCCTAGGCTTACAAAACTGACACAGCACAACTTCAGTGTGGATCTACCCAACTGGTACAAATCATCCTTCTCTTTAAAGTTAATCTGTTTTACAAGCAGGCTACCATGGGCCCTTGCCACAGGCACATCTAATCCAGTGGCAGACACGAGGCTGAGATGCAGCAATCACCTTAGTGGGGTTGTGTTACATTTACATGTCATGTCTGCATGGCCAGTTCTAGCAAATAGGTAGCATAGATCTAAGGCAGCAAAAGCCTACTGCAGGGATGGTTATCTCAGGTGAGGGAAAGAGCAGATAAGCAAGTCATCAAATTCAGAGGTGCTAAAACAACCATCTATCCGCTTTACCCACTGCTTGAGGTTATCACCACTATTGTGGAAGCAAAGCAAAGAACAAGACCTTGCTCCCATCACCCCAATTCAGAGTCAACTTCATCTGCCCTGGTAAAATTCACTGCCTCCAGGTCCCGACATCACTCTGCCACCCAATATAGCTGCTTAGTAGCAGACACAACAGAAAGGTGAACATATTCACCTTCCACCATGACAGGTCAGAGATTAACATATTTATTCAAACTTCTGGGAGCAGATAAAATTTGGCCACATGCCTTCTTCTTGCCATCTCTACTAGAGGGCAGCAAGCCACACCAGAAAAGCAGTTTAAACTGCCAGCAGCAGTACCGGTGGTGCCCTTTCTTATCTAGGCAGTAATTTTGTACCTGCCTAGGGCAGTGGAAAAACCTTGCTCTGGCCTTGCAGGTATGCACAATAACAAGGTGATATACTGGAGTGGTGACATTAATTACTTAAGCTGCTTTGAGCAAAAGAGTAAACTTTTGCAATGGTCTCTAGTGACAACGAGATTATTTTGCTACAAAAGCAATGGGAGCTACAAAATATAATCATACTACTCCCTAAAAAAGGAAATGTGCCACTGAAAGTGCACGTATATTGCATATATAGAGATGTTATAGACACAGCCCTATTAGTATTGCTCCCTGGCATTTCTTAATTCTTTCTGCTCAGTGCCATCCTGCTGATTAGAAAATATTTGCCATGAACAGAGAAATAAGCCCTTTTGAAAATGCTCTCAGGATTAAACTCTCTGCATATTTTTTTAAAAAAAGTAAAGCTGTGATTCTGATGAAGTTGTGAGTGCTGTATCAAGAACAAGTCAAACATTAAGTCAGTACTTGCTCCCTCTGCAGTGCCTTGGCTGACCCCAAAACCTGCTTTTGGTGTGAGGACACTTCATAGAATCATAGAATCATAGAATCACCATGTTGGAAGAGACCCACTGGATCGTCGAGTCCAACCATTCCCACCAGTCTCTAAACCATGCCCCTAAGCACCTCATCCATCCTCACCTTAAACACCTCCAGGGATGGTGACTCAACCACCTCCCTGGGCAGACTGTTCCAATGCCTAACCACCCTTTCCGTGAAGAACCCTGGCAGAGCTTGAGGCCATTCCCTCTCATCCTGTCCCCTGTCACTTGGGAGAAGAGGCCAGCACCCTCCTCTCCACAACCTCCCTTCAGGTAGTTGTAGAGAGTAATAAGGTCTCCCCTCAGCCTCCTCTTCTCCAGGCTAAACAACCCCAGCTCTCCCAGTCACTCCTCATAAGGTTTGTTCTCCAGCCCCTTCACCAGCTTTGTTGCTCTTCTCTGGACTCGCCCCAGAGCCTCAACATCCTTCTTGTGGTGAGGGGCCCAGAACTGAACACAGTACTTGAGGTGCGGTCTCACCAGTGCTAAGTACAGAGGGAGAATAACCTCCCTGGACCTGCTGGTCATACCATTTCTGATACAGGCCAAGATGCCATTGGCCTTCTTGGCCACCTGGGCACACTGCTGGCTCATGTTCAGTCGGCTGTCAACCAACACCCCCAGGTCCTTCTCCTCCTGGCAGCTTTCCAGCCAGGCTTCTCCTAGTCTGTAGCTCTGCTTAGGGTTGTTGTGCCCCAAGTGCAGGACCCGGCATTTGGCCTTGTTAAACCTCATGCCGTTGGACTCTGCCCAGCAGTCCAGCCTGTTCAGATCCCTTTGCAGAGCCTCCCTACCCTCCAGCAGATAGACACTTCCACCCAGCTTAGTGTCGTCTGCAAACTTGCTAAGGGAGCACTCGATGCCTTCATCCAGGTCGTTGATAAAGACATTAAACAGGACTGGACCCAGGACTGAGCCCTGGGGAACCCCACTTGTCACTGGCCTCCAGTTGGATTTAGCTCCATTTACCACCACTCTCTGGGCCCGGTCATTCAACAGTTTTTCACCCAGGAGAGCGTGCGCCTGTCCAGGCCAGAGGCCGACAGTTTCCGAAGCAGAACACTATGAGAAACTGTGTCAAAGGCTGTACTAAAGTCCAGGAAAACCACATCCACAGCCTTTCCCTCATCCAAGAGTCTAGTCACTCGGTCATAGAGGGTGATCAGATTACTCTGGCAAGACCTGCCTTTCATGAACCGATGTTGACTGGGCCTGATCACCCGGTTCTCTTGCAAGTGCTTCTTGATAGCACTCAAGATCACTCGCTCCATGACTTTGCCTGGAACTGAGGTCAGACTGACAGGCCTGTAGTTCCCCGGATCCTCCCTGAGCCCCTTCTCATAGATGGGCACGACATCAGCCAGCCTCCAGTCCAGTGGAACCTCCCCAGTCATCCAGGACTGCTGGAAGATGATGGAAAGGGGTTTGGCCAGCACATCTGCCAGTTCCCTCAAAACTCTTGGGTGGACTCCATCCGGCCCCATAGACTTGTGGCTTCTAGCCAGGCAAGCAAGTCTCTAATCACCTCCTCTTGGACCGTGGGGACCTCATACCGCTCTTCCAGCCCCTGGGGTTGTGCACAGAGGGAACAATTTTCCTTACTATTAAAGACTGAGACAAAGTAGGCATTGAGTACTTCAGCCTTGTCTTCATCCCCTGTTACCGTTGTTCCCAATGCATCTACTAGGTACTAGAGATTCTCCCTAGTCCTCCTTTTACTGTTGATGTATTTGTAGAAAGACTTTTTGTTGTCTTTCACAGACTTGGCCAATCGCATTTCTAGTTGGGCCTTAGCCCTCCTGACTTTTTCCCTGCACATTCTCACTGCCTCCCTATAGTCCACCCAGGATGCCTGCCCCTTCCTCCAAAGGTTGTAGACCTTCCTCTTCCTATTGATGTCTCTCAGGACCTCCCTACTCAAACATGCTGGTTTCTTACCCCGCTGGCTACTTTTCCGGAACATGGGGACGGCTTTCTCCTAAGCTGCTAGGAGTTCCTTCTTGAAGAGCGCCCAGCCCTCATGGACACCTTTGCCCTCAAGGAGCACCTCCCATAGGACATTTCCAACCAGCCTTCTGAACAGTCCAAAGTCTGCTCTCTGAAAGTTGAGCGTGACTGTTCTGCTAATCTCCACCTTCTTCATCTCACCCAGCACCGAGAACTCTATCATCTCATGATCACCTCACTACAGAGCTGGTAGGTAGAAGGCATCAGGGCAGTAGGAGGCTACAAATTTCCAGCAGAGTTCCTGGAAGTCAGGGGACCTCATAAATTTTGAGGAAGTTATTCACTTTTAAGACTGAGGAAGGAGAGGGGTTGGGGCTGGTATTTAAACCATAATTTCATGCTATATATTTAATGATCCAGTTTCTTCTCTTATGGGATCCTTCTAGTAAATACGTTTTTAAAAAAAATAAAATAAAACCACACAACACACCATCCCCAAGGGCTGGGAATGTAACCTCCCCTGTGAGCCCAAATGCACCTAGAAAACTATTTGCAACTGCTCCTTCACACCTGATCTAAGCTACACCAACTCTGTACAAACATGCAGTGGAACGTGCATGGCTTAGTCTCCAGACTTGAGGATACACTCCCACCCTGTAGCAACATTGCCTGCAAAATTTTCCTCTTATAATGTTGAAATACCGTCTCTACTGATTTCATTCAATTGTCCACTCTTGCTAAGAACCATACATTTTTGTTCAAGTACAAAAGTCCACCTTTCAACTTAATTAATAGACAAGATATGGGAGCACTAACACTAACTTCTTGGTACTCTTTTTGAGGGACTGTCACATTCCTTCCCCTACTCGCTGTCTGCATTTGGTCTACTTTGACTATTTCTGATACACAGAAGTAAACAACTAAATTTGTCCAGTAATGTTTATCATTGATTCTGTATACACATATTATCCTTTCACTGAGCCCACAAAATCCTCTTCCTTAACAAAAAGCAGTAACCGCTCCCAGACAACACTATCCACTCATACATCAGCCAACAGCACGAGTGAGACATCCAGTAGGAGCATGGCCCAGCAGCACAGGTTTATGGCAAGACTTCCCAAATGTTGACAGGCCTACAGATTATAAATGCACCTGCACTCTTCAGTGAAGCAGCTACTATTAATTGACTGCAAGCATCCTAGAAGCTTTATTGCTGATTGGGTGTATGTTGGTACAAAGAGGCAGACATAACTTAAGAAAACTGCTGCTGTACCCTGCAAGATAAAAAAAAAAACAAACAAAAAAACCCCCACACACCCTAGGTTGAAGATGATGCTCCCACAGAAAGGCAAGCACCTTCTTCAAAGAGGACTATGCACACATATAACCAACACCTTTCAGAGTCAAGACAGGGATAGGTGTTTACCAAGAGAGCACACAAGGACAGTAAGCAACATGTCACCAACATTCTCACACCCAAAGCTTTGCTGCAGACTGGCACAGAGAAAACACAAATGCACTTATTGTTACGTACACAATACGTGCCACAATATCAGAAGCCTCCAAGGTGGGGGCTTTAAAGAAAAACAAAACAAACCAACAAAACAAACTCGCTTTTTTATTATTTGTCTGAAAACACTAGCCCGACCATTGAGAGGAAGAAGACAAGGGTGTATGCTCAGAGTTTTCCAGCTGCCTCACACTTGCATGGTAGTCCTTCCTGAGACAGGAACACAAAAGCAGGACTTGTGATGGTCACTCTGCATGGTGCCTGCATACACACCTCAGCAGGCAGCCTTGAGGCAGGGGAGCTGGGCTGGAGGCAAGGAGAAGCTACAGCATGTAACCATGTACAGACACATACTCAGAATACTTGGGGCAGAAGAACTGCACAAAACTGTGTTTCCTTTGCATCTTTCACTGGCTATGAGAGACTTGTCATAGAAGGGACGTGCAAGACTCCATTATAGTTTTCAGGATGAGACAGAGAATAAAACCTTGGGTAAAAAAAATATATTTTTTTGAAAAGAATCGATATCCAGATAAAAATCTATTCTACCTGACATGTTCAATATCTTTAATACAAATTGCTTTCTGATGGATGAGATTGATAGATAAGGAAACGAAGGGAGAAGTTTTAGGCACATAAAACACAAATGCCTCATCTATGAAATAGGCACAGTAAGCCTTGTCTTTCATTTTAATTTTACTTTGAGATTTACAGTGGGGGACACTGTACAAATGTAACCCACTCTCCCCAAGGAGCAGATATGGACTTGCGAGGAGCAGCTCTGTACCACACCACTGTCCAGTAAAGGAAACACACTGTCCCCGCTAGGTACAGCAACCACCAGCTGCTCTGGGGACAGCCCAACCCAAGTCACCTTTTCACTCTTTTTTGGGCTGTATTGTGATCTTCAGCATATCTCATGAGGTGCTGCGACCACCAGTCTGCCCAAACCAAGCCGAAAGTTTCCCTTCGCAGTCTCCAGACCTGCACTATGTTGCAAGACACCCATTCCCCCTATGACCTATCCCCAACAGGACCATTGCCATTCCTAAACAATAATTTTCATTTCCAAAGAGTTTCAGAGAGACCACCAAGACCTCAGGAAAACCAAGATCCTTAGTGAAGGAACTGACAGTACAAAGCCCTCTTTGTACAAAGCCTCTCAGAGCACTAGTCTGGGATGAGGTGCCAACATCCCACAGGAAGGCAAGCAAACACTTGGGACTCAGCAAGAAGTCTATCAGACATGGTCCATTCTAGCAGCTAGGCAGGAATACACAGTGAAAGAGAGGGGAAAAATGTTTATCATCTGGCTGTGACAAGGTGAATAAGAACAATAAAATGAGGGGGGGAGGAAGTTTTAATCGCTCTGGGACTTGGTAAACAGGCAGTTGATTTTGAGTCTGGGAGTTAATGCCAACACAACAGCTGGCCTTCAGGAGGTATTTACTGATATAGCAGCATGTAATTAATACAAGGTCATCACTAAAAATTACCAGGCCAATTTGCTGTTAAATAGCTTCCTCCACAGAACGTGACCCTGTTGGAGTATGAGCTACAGCATTGTGTCTGTGAAGATGGACAGTCTGGGCAAGAGCCACATTTCCCTAGGGAGATAGGGTAGCCAAACAGGGCTCCCTGTACACCGCACATCTATCAGCGCCCAAGCCCCTCTCTTCCCTTGCTGCACCAAAAAAATCAAAGCAGCATTCTGTTCCCTTGCAGACCAACATACTACAATACCTGCAGCATCCAACCTGCCAGAGGTGTGTGTCAAGGTTGACAGCAATGAGCCAACATTTGTAGAATAAAGTTGTACAAAAATCTTTGGGCTAATCCACCTACATTCACTTTCCCAGGCATCACAGCCATATAGAAACATGGAGACCATAACAGCTGTATGCCTCCTCAAAACACTTCCCACTGCTTATCACAGTCTTTCCAAACAACCTGGTCCATAAGTCACTTTGTCCTGAATACCCTCCTCTGGGGTGCAGTCCACATAAATGGAAGTCTCAAGCAGCTGGTGGAGGGGAGCGTTTCATTTCTTAGGTGGCAGTTTCTCCACTTTCTTCAGATACACAAATTTCTGTACCTGATTTTATACAGAGGGCTAGGATGGCGTGTCTAGGTGAGCCCTGCCACTTCCCACACTTGTCCCTGCTCTTCCTTTGTTTGGGAGAACATGCCTAACTCTCCACATCCTGGCTGCTTGTCTACAACCTTCAAACTACCCTGGTTTCCATGTACAGATTAAAACATCTGATTTGTTGCTTATTTTCCAGAATTAAGAAGAACCCTCTTGTGAAGTGAGACGGAGAAAAAACACTCCTTTATCTGTCCCAAGGGCAGAGGCAGCTTGTGCTGATAAGTGCCCTTTGCCTTTCACTGTCCTTCCATGCTTCACCTGACAAGGTTTCCAGCCCTCACTTTGGTGATAGGCAGCCTTTGTAAGAAGCCAGTTGTGGAGGCTGTTCCTAGTATCAGGAAGTAGACGGATGCAGAGATATTTGATTGCCATTCCCTTGTGCTGCATCAGTACGGAGGCAGGATATAAGCTTCCATAGGTGGTTGCTTGACTTCTGCTCCTGCTGGAAGAAAAGGCAGGGCCAGTACCTGTTGTTCAACCTGACAAAGCAGTCTATGTCACAGCAGGATGGCAACAGAGGGAAGGCAGGGGGAGACCCAGGCACTTTAGATACAACTTGGAGGGGTTTCCTCCTGCCATTTAGGAGTAACTCCTACCTCCAGGCTCCTACCAGGAAGTTCACAGTAGGAAAGAGCACATTAGCACAGATACAAAGCTATAAAGCTAAGCAAAACCAAGAGGGGAAATACCAGATGAGAGGAAATCCAGAGTCCATTCATTAGTGCCATATGCTAGCTGTAATTGACCCAGTAATCTTCTCAGCCTTGCCTCAGTATCTATCAGTACAACCGTATATCAAGGTATGGGCTCCTTACCCCTTCACACACTTATGCACAACAGAACAAATAACAGATGATTTCATATCACTTAAATACCAGCTTCACTCACGTCTTATCTGACTTCTTCCCCTGTGCTTGGTTTAAAGATATTTTTAAAAGGAACAGGACCAGCAGTTCAAAAGACAAGTTGTAAAAAGTCTTTTATTGGTAAAATACCTAATGTACAAATAGGGGTAGGCATGAGGAACTAGGCTACTCAAGACCAAATCCTGCCTTGTACCTTTCCTTAGGCAAGCTAGTGGATTTGCCAAGGCCTTTGACTCTAGGGCAATCTAGAGTTTTATCTTTTCCTGTTTTACAACATACTTTACTTCAGGGGTAAATAAGCTCCTCTCCAGTCTTCACTCAACATGCAAAACACCTCACAGTGATCTTGCTTAACATTTCTCCACAGGGCAAGCAAATAAGTGGTTCTTTTTATTCTTTCTGAAAAAAATCATATTCTTGAATCTCTTACAAGTCTGGGAAGGTGGAACTCATTCGTAAATAAGATCCTGAGAAACACATATGGCTGTGGCTTGGCAGGACCACAGCCCTGAATGAGCTCTTTCATTTTCAGCATGTTTGGCAACTTCGGTTAAAGAGCAAATGGTGGTTTTGATAGAATATTTCAAACACAGAGCAACTGGAGTGCTACAGTTCCCTTTACCTAAAAGAGACTCATATAATAATAACAACTAATTTTTCAAAGCATTCCTCTCCATACCTCCTAAAGTAAGCAAAGGTTCTTCAAAAACACTAGGATCTGAAGTATGTTTTAATCTGGCTAACTGCAAAGTTGAAAACAAGTGGGGAGAAAAGTAAGAAGTTCATAACCAATTACACAGAACAGAATTCACACATAAAGATGCAAGTGGAAAGGTGTATTGATTTTCTGATTTCTTTCTATAAACTACCATATAGCACTGCTATGCCAGAACTTATGCATCTACTCATGATCTGTACCTACAAGAATTTGTAGGTTTATGGCCTTTAGAACAAGCACCTCTCTGCAACTGGAGATAATCAGGCTACTCCTGGGTGTTTGGCTGCAAGAATTCAGTTGTAGCATTAGTGTCTGTATTTGGAAAAATGTATTAGCAAGAAACATACAGAGCAATAAAATACTTCAGACTGCAAATAAAGCTGTCTGATCTCATCTTGTGAGCGTGCTGATAGTAAGCCCACAGAAAGAAGTGACACATTCAGAAGGATTCAGGGCATAATACACAGCAAAAACCTCTCACCCCCCATTGATTGCCAAACGCCCAATAAAAGATTTGCAGATGCAAACTGTGGTGATTCCCATCCTTCAAGGAACATCTTGGAGCATCATTTGGAGAACAGAGCCTCATTAATTTAATGATGGACAAAATTAAATCTGACCTTTAAAGAACACGGAATTGAAGCTCACACACTAACAGCTGCAAGTCAACCCACCTGCCCTGTAGTCTGAAGAGAAAAAGTATTTCCTGAAAATTATTAGCACAAGCTGCAGCATAAAGTTTTTTAAAATATCAGCAGCAAATTAATGGTTGGGGAGATTCTCTTCCTTGTAGGATTATGTTATATTCTTCTCTTCAGGGAGTATTTTTATCCTAGCCTGAACTGTATTTCTATATTTTTCTAAATTTATTATTATTGCATGGTATACTCCAGGCGAGCTGTTCAAACTGTCTTACATCTAACAGAAGCTTAAACAGGAAGCAAAGATGAGGTGAATTTAACTTTTTCTGGCTATCTCAGGTAATTTTTCCCAGAATGTCAAAGCTAGAGAAGAATATTAATAAATTTAGCACCAATACCCTGTCATAACTGTTTATTCTGGCCAGATAAAACCATATTTGGTGCAAAAACATTGATTACCTTTCAGCGTCATAGCCTGGAACAGTAAAAGCTTTGTTTATAAAAATCCAAATAGCTTTTTCTCTCTGACTTGCCCAGTTGGCTTCCATATAACAACTCATGCTGTAGGGGCCAGAATGACCATTTACACTCTGAATTGCAGACTACCCAAAAGCTTGACTTATACTAGATAAAGATGATCAAAATTTTACTATCCTTCTTCCTTCTAACATGAACGTATTAGATGATTGACTTCAAAAAAAAAGTCATATTTACTGTATTTATGGGAAAATGTTTTCATGACCTAGCTCAGAGAAACATTTTTTTTGTATATAGATTGCTTTTTGAACAAGAGAGCCACTGGAGTTGGGGCAAGACCAGCTGCCAGGCATCTGGCAGGTTTGTCAGCATTGGCACACGTGCTGGATATCTGGCAGTTAGCTTTTGCATCTGTTAGTTTCAGCAACAGCCATAGCTACATCAAAAGCCACAAAGGCATGTCCTGGTTATTTTTCAGGGTGTCTGTATTGATCTAACACATTCTAGGTTCATTGCCCAGTTTTTTTGTGGTTTTGTTTTGGGGGATGCTTTTTTTTTTCCACTCCCTAGAAAGGAACTGTGAAATAAGAGGGCAAATGCTGAAGAAGAGACCCAACATTAATATACAAGAGCTTTGTGTACAGATATGTGTGTATAAATATATATATATATTTGTTGAGGTCCTCTAGACACTAGAATGACTGTCTCACAGAAGTGGTGCTCCACACCACCTAATCATGCCACACCATCCACCACCATCAAATAATCCACATTAAAAAATAAAAGGAGCAATTTCTTTTAATGTAATTCCATGTGGTTTATCTTGTCAACTATTTAATTGCATCTGGGCAAAGTTACTCTGCACTGCTGTTTAAGAAACCTGTATGCTTAGTTCTGATGAACATTACTGTATACTCTAAAGCCAGCAGTACTCTTCCCTGAATACCAAAGGAAGTGAACACTTCACTAAAAAACAGGAAACCACATTTTAGCAAATCTAAAGTCTAGTTTTGTGAGTATCTTGAGGGCAGCATGAGGCCATATTGATCCCAAATGCTGTCTTGACCCTGTCTGCCTGCTCACTCCATGCCGAGAACAGCATATAACCAGGAGGCCACACAGTAAACGAGCATTAGGAAGCTAATCTCAGCAAAACCTGAGTGTTTGAGCTGTATTTGCTGAGCTGATTTCATTTGGATCAGTTTCCTAAGCTGGCTCCCAGGTATGCCTGTGCTGGCACACACTGGGGATGTGTTTGGGGCAGGGGGAGGCTAGGATTGCATCTGGCAGTGGGTGCAGCCCAGGTGCCAAAGTAGACAACAACCCAATGCTGTGAGGAAGACACTTAGCCCTGCAGGCTTTTCAGAAATGCTGGGGTCTCTTGCCCTGCCAACGCCTCCCCACTAACACTTGTTGTTAACTTTAAATTGTGCAGTGTCCCTACTTGCATCTCATTCCATCAGGAAAGTAGTGCCATGACTCGAGTCACACCAGGTGCACATCTCTCGGCAGTTCCTGGTGGTCCATTTTCACAAGTGCAAATCCTAAATTTACCACTTGTCTGGTGCTTCTCCTTAGACACTCTCAGACTAGTCACACTAAAAATGGTGCCACAGCCTGAGCAGACCAGGTAGGTTATTAATTAGCTGAGGCTGAGATTTACATTTGTGCCAAGGCAAAGTTTTGCACTGCTTATCTCTTACACAAGCCCTACATGCAGAAGAAAAGCTAACAGGAGATACAGAGAGAAATTGTCCTACCCATAGCAGGTGTTGAAAATGCATGCAAATTTCACCTTTCTAAAGGTAAAGGCTGCTTTCAGAAATACAGACCTTGTTAATGATACTGCCTTAGCATATAGCATCTATTGAAGTGAGGTTTGGGGGATTTTTACATCTCTACCAAAATGTCCTTGTCACTCTTCTTACAAATTCTGCAGCGTTCTATGTTTACCCACTCCAAGCAACTAAAAAAAAATAAAGCTATATAGCTGAGGTGGTGGTGTATGCTTTGTTTTGGTTTTTTTTCAAGAAAAATTCACCACGAAAGAAGCCAAGAGATCCAGAGGTAAAGTGAATATCCTATGTTTCTCACATACCCTTGTCTTTCTTTAGCACACCTCACAACACTCCCTACTCAGTGATCTTGGCCTGTATCAGAAACGGTGTGACCAGCAGGTCCAGGGAGGTTATTCTCCCCCTGTACTCAGCACTAGTGAGACCGCACCTCAAGTACTGTGTTCAGTTCTGGGCTCCTCACCACAAGAAGGATGTTGAGGCTCTGGAGCGAGTCCAGAGAAGAGCAACGAAGCTGGTGAAGGGGCTGGAGAACAAATCTTATGAGGAGCGACTGAGAGAGCTGGGGTTGTTTAGCCTGGAGAAGAGGAGGCTGAGGGGAGACCTTATTACTCTCTACAACTACCTGAAGGGAGGTTGTGGAGAGGAGAGAGCTGGCCTCTTCTCCCAAGAGACAGGGGACAGGATGAGAGGGAATGGCCTCAAGCTCCGCCAGGGGAGATTTAGGCTTGAGATAAGGAAAAAATTCTTCATGGAGAGGGTAGTTAGGCATTGGAACAGTCTGCCCAGGGAGGTGGTTGAGTCACCATCCCTGGAGGTGTTTAAGGTTAGGGTGGATGAGGTACTTAGGGGCATGATTTAGGGATTAGTGGGAATGGTTGGACTCGATGATCCGGTGGGTCTCTTCCAACCTGATTATTCTGTGATTCTGCGATCTGTGTGCCACTTCACACTTGGCACCATCGGCAGAACACCAAGAAGCCTGTTTTTCTTATTTTATCTCCTGGAATTCTGAGGCTCTTCAGTTTGTGATTCTCTCACTCATTTCTCTCTGTTTATGACCATCTTCCTAAGAGTATGGATCACGGCACTTTACTGCCCCTCTGATAATTTCTTGTGAGACCTCAGCTGGAGTACTGTGTCGAGTTCTGGAATCCTCAACATAAGAAGGATATGGAGCTGTCAGAACAGGTCCAGAGGAGGGCTACAGAGATGATCCAAGGGCTAGAGAACCTTCTCTATGAGGACAGGCTGAGAGAGTTGGGGTTGTTTGGCCTGGAGAAGAGAAGGCTCCAAGGAGATCTTATAGGGACCTTCCAGTACCTGAAAGGAGCATACAAGAAAGCTGGAGAGGGACTATTCATAAAGGCTTGTGGTGATAGGATGAGGGGGAATGGGTATAAACTGGAGAAGGGCAGATTTAGACTAGACATTAGGAAGAATTTCTTCACCACAAGAGTGGTGAGACACTGGAACAGGTTTCCCAAGGAGGCTGTGGATGCCCCATCCCTGTAGGTGTTCAAGGCCAGGTTGGATGGGGCCTTGGGCAGCCTGATCTAGTGAGCGGTGTCCCTGCCCATGGCAAGGGGGTTGGAACTAGATGATCTTTAAGGTCCCTTCCAACCCTAACTATTCTATGATTCTATGGCAATTCTCCCTTCCAATGGCCTTGACCTACTAACATACCTGAGCAAGAAGGGATGCGTTTGTCCCATTTTGCTGGTTCTGCCATACACCTTCACCATCTTCCATATTTGTCAGGCTGGGAACCAGGAAAAAGAAGCTCAAATCTGAAGTTAGACAAGAGATAGCATTCAGGGATAGCTGTTTATACTAGCTAGAGCCTTACAGCTGCAAGGGAACGAGTCTCAGGCAAAAAAAACAAGGCTTTTAACACTAAGCCACTGTAAGATCATACTCAACAGCTCAGATTTCAAATCACACTCCTGTAAAATTGTGTGCATAGGCATCCACTGCAGGTGTCCCTCCATTTAACATCTGAAGTGATGCCACTGGTATCACTTCAAAAACAACCGCCACTCTCATTTTAGGCTCAAGTCTGTGGGTCGTTCTCCGTTCCTAAAAATGCATTTCCAAAGTCCTAGTTATATCCACCGAGTCCACCAATGAAAGCTTACATAATGCCAGTTTTCAAGAAACTGTGTTTTTGGTGTCATGGGCCATTAAGCGCAAGCAAAAGCAAACAATGAAAATAGCTGAAGAGAGTTTACATTTTGCCACTTTTCATCTGTGTCTTCAGTGGCCTATAGTTAATCAATATAACACCCCTTCTTTCTATGCCACAAACCCAAGAAAGAAGTAGGCATCACACATCTTTCCTGCTATTCTCTTGCAAATGGAGCCACAGCAGAATTCAAAAGTAGTGCACAGAGGCCAAGCGAATTATGCATTTGGCTCTTCTCAAAAGAGAGGGAGGTTGTGGAGAGGAGGGTACTGGCCTCTTCTTCCAAGTGACAGGGGACAGGATGAGAGGCAATGGCCTCAAGCTCTGCCAGGGGAGATTTAGGCTTGAGATTAGGAAAAAGTTCTTCACGGAGAGGGTGGTTAGGCATTGAAACAGTCTGCCCAGGGAGGTGGTTGAGTCGCCATCCCTGGAGGTGTTTAAGGTTAGGGTGGATGAGGTACTTAGGAGCATGATTTAGGGATTGGTGGGAATGGTTGAACTCGACGATCCAGTGGGTCTCTTCCAACCTGGTTATTCTGTGATTCTGTGAAAAGCCAAGGAAAAGCTCAAATGCCAGATTTTTTTCAAAGCAAAGCATCCCATCAACAAAATGATATTGACTGTCTGTACTGGGGGCAGTGGGCTTTTTCTTTTCAGAAATAGCATCCATTCATCTGTTGTTGTTTTAATTAGAAAAACTGATAAATAAAAAACCAATGGAGGAAAACAAATACAAAAATAACAAAGGACACACTTATCTGCTCAAGGGAAGTGGCAAAAAGCAGCTGTTCTTTAATGATCACTGGGCACATGAAATTAATCCACATCTTTATTACAAATTTAAACCAACAAAATAAATTAAAACTCAAGTCAGACCAGGAACCCAGGTGGGAAAGGAATAAGCAAAGCTCATTTTCCCTTCAGCTTACCCAGCCATCTCTGCAAATATAAGTACCTTTGTCTGCTGCCACCACAATTATTCTCTCATCACCATTGCTGAAGATGAGATGGGAAAGCCACTGCTGTTGCAAACAGCAGGCATTTTATGCCAGTGCAGTAAATGAATAGCTCCAATTATTCATCGAAGCTAAGGATATATGTGGTGTAGAAGTTTAATTTTTAATTTTCCATGAAATACATGAGTTTAAACATAGCATAGGGAACAATAGTGCATTGATCTAGTCTTTCCCCCAAGTTTTTTCCATTAGTGGGATCCAATCTTGCTCTGTCAAAGTTCCCATCAAGACCAGGGAGCCCTGCATAAGGGAACACTGCATTGGTTCAGCTACTCACCCTTCTCTCTGCTAGACTCTGCTTGCTGATGAAACAGAGCAAAGGGACAAGGCATTGAAAAAGCTTCAAAGTAAATGAGATGCTGCTGTGATTGGGTAAAATAGAGGATTTGCCTCCTCCCTGCTCCCAGTAGTCTCATCCTGCAAAGGAGGAGGCCCCCAGAATTACCACAGGGAGCATGAGGTGTTCAAGGGCCAGAGCTGCTTCTGCATCTTGTGCTCTGGGTTGTACCTACAGTCAAGCCTCCTCTTTTGCAAGCACTCATATATCTAGATCAGTGCATTTTTTCCCCACTGACTGATGACACATTGAATTCACACTTAGCAAAAGAGTATAAGCTGTTTGAATACCATCCTGCCAAGGCTACCACATGATTTTATTATTTATGAGTACCTTAGTTTTCAAACATTTGCAAAAGAAGCTTACCAAAGTTTTTATTACAGATTCCATTTGTGCATAGAAGTCAGCTGAATATTTTAAAATGCACTTTATATATCTCAATTTTGAATCAGCTGTGATGGGGAAAGGACTATTCCTTTATTTTGTGAAAAGTGACAACAGAGATTCATGCTCCCAGATGTTTTTGTTCTTTGCAAAAAAAAATAGTAGCGTCAATTTTTCCAGTAAAAAGGCCCTTATTAAAATATAGAATGTACCAGGCACAAGGGTCAGTTCTACAGATCAGTGGTTTAAATACATTTTAAAAAAAACCAAACAAAAGCAACAGTAGAAAACTCCTAAAGGCTTTTCTTTTTTTTTAGTTTTACTAAACTTATGAACTCCTAGGTTTGATTCTTATTTTATTACAAAAGCCTCGAATTTCACATTATTTTCGCAAACACAGTTCAAGGCATCAGGACGTGTTTGTATATGTAGCATGAATGAGGCAATGAGAGGTAGCAATTAGTACCACATGCATCATATGTCATCTTGTCTCATTTTTCCTTGAACTGAAAATATCTCTCCACCCCAATACATACATTTTTGTGCAGCGGTCTCCCCAGCTGCTAATCAAAATCAGGGCACCTTGGCATCTTATACTTAGCACAGTAGAAGCACAAAGGAACAAGAGAAAAAACAATTAGAAGCTAATCCCTGTTCTGGTGGGGTTGCAATCTAAATAGAAGTTAGATGATGACACCATTACTCCATTTTACAGAAGTGGAGATGAAAAAAAAGGAGAGAGACAGATTAAAGGTTTGTATACACTAAGGCATTTCACAGTTTTGCTTTCTTCCATGCTTTATGTAGCTTGTTTATTTAGATTGCAACTCATCAAAACAGGATTATCTCTCATTTGTGTTTATACACTAACACAAAGCAGCCATGAATAACTACAGAAGAATTGCTTTTCAGATCGTAATAGCTACAGGTGATTAATAATTATGCAACTCCAAGTATGTAGCTGGCGATACTGTGTTTTCTTTTCTGGGTTACAGAGATTAATAGTTCGAGTCATAATCTACTGATACCTATGTAAACAACCTGCAGAGAAGAGGAACAGAAATGGTACATGTCTGCTCCTGGGAGCAGATGGAGGACTGAGCTACCCGACATACCTATATTTGAGAAAAGAAAGTAATAGCTACGATTAAACACCTTTCTGGAAAAAGGACATGTCCACCAGCCCTTGCTTCTAAATTTATTCATCAGAGATGTTGGAAAAGGAAAGGGAGGGGAGCAGCAGAGAGGAAGCTAATAATACTTACATTGTCATCACCAAGGGCTCTTAGCCCCTATCTTCTACCAGGCTGCTACAATTATCACACATTACCTACACAAGGCACCAAAATGTAGGCATTTAGTGTCATTTGAGCTGTTCCGATTGGTTTGGGACATTTGCGCAGGGTTGACAGAAACACCATAAGAGCTGCAGAGGATCCAGCCTTTCTGGACCAGCAGCTGTAAACCAGCTCTGCTAGGTTTAGCTGTCCTTACCCTAAGCCAGATAAATAGCATCAAATGCCTACACTGAGGAAGCTGCATTACTTCCCCACATGATATCTAAGTTTTGGCTGTGCAGTGCTTGCAAAGATATGCATTCTCAGGCAGCAAGTCCACAGAAAAGCCAACTGCAAGGGCAGTCCACCTAGCCTCATCTCTGGCCACTTGGTGGGATCCCAAGGACATAGGTCTTCAGCAAGCCAGCAGCATATTGAAATAACACTTCTGCCAGCCTTGACCCAGCCCACAGGCCATACAGCCCCCACCATGACCTCTGTCATGAGCCCTGCAACAACCCAAAATACTTTGCTCCACTTAAAATGCACAAAATGAACTCTCAAAATAAGAAGGATCCTTTCTGTAAAGTTCTTGAAGTGTGAGGAAAGCAGAGCTTAATGGGGAAAGTTGTCTGAAACACAGATTATTAATCAGATTTAAATGGGTAACTACTAAGGGAACAGAAACACATACTACACTCCATTATCTAAGAGGACTTGAAAACACTGTAGGATCACCTCTGCTAAGATCTGTGGTTCAAACTCCTGGTCTTTCCTCACCAAAAGCTTCAAAAGGAGTGATTCATATAAGAACTGAGATTATAGACAAAGGGAATATATTTTTAAAAGCTATTTCTTATTTACGACCCAGAGATCGTTTAGTTTGAAATCAGGACTCAGGGCAGATACTTCGCCACGAGCACAGCCCTGAGGAATGCTGAAATCAGCCATCAATACTCTTTTCACAAGACAAGCTCCCCCAGGGCAGGAAGATAATACCAAGCTGGGTGGTAGTTTTTAAGCAGCTGGACAAAAATTGGGACTTGTGGTTGTTGTTCCCAGGCATTGCATGTCAAATTATAATAACCTGTTGTGTTTTCACTCATTTTTTTTCCATGACTGGCTGCAGAATGCAGAAGAGGCACCTGTTGACTCCTGGATTAGTTTCCCTGTGATGAACAGCTCTTATCAATCATCACTCAATGAGAGATTTCAAAATAATAGCTACTTCTCATTTTCCCCCACAGTGAGAGCTATTCAGTACAAATGGCAGCCAAGCTGCAACCTGCTTTTCTGACATCTGAGATCTGCTGGGAAAGTTTCTTTGCCAGCTGGTTTTGGAGGCTTCTTGCTGTTCCCAGTGTGATTTACAAAAGTCATTCCAGGAACCAGGCTCAAGATGCTACCTAGAAGGAGCACAGCAGCCCAAAGCACAATGACACTGGGAACGTCTGTGGCACATCTAGTCTCCCAGTAGCGTAAGCCTGAAGTGGGAGTGGGCAGGTGCAGTCTTTGAGCTCATAACCTGCAGCAGAGAAGATGGACCTACCTGGAAGAGCTGGAGCAAACTCAGAGGCCCACTAAAGCAGTCTAATGAAAGTTCTGTACTCCATGTTCTGTGACAGGGCTCATGGTGCCTTAGCCAATTGCTCACCTCATTTCTACCAACTCAGTGATGCCTTTGATTTAGCCTTTTTGTAGCTAAAAGCTCCCTGGGACAGATGGGGGCTGGGTGACACTTGAGCTCCAGTGGTGCCAATGTGAGCTAACCTGAATACATCCAACACACCCCAGCAGTCACATTTCCAATTGATCTGTGCACATATCAGCAATACTACCACTAAAACACAGTGGAAAACAAGCCAAACATCTTCCACTGTTCGGTACTGGAGGGTGTTTTATCTAGCAACCAAGAACAGACTTAGTCGCCTCCTTGAAACTCAAATCTGCTTTCGACTTGTTCTTTGTCTCTTGTTCAGCACCTCCAAGACTCCTTCAGTGAAAGCAGGCTCACCATCTTCATCATCTGCTTGGATCTCCCTGCTGCCTCTGTGGAGGCCCAAGATGGCTTGACAGGCAACAGCTAAAATTATTTTTTCATGTCCACTGTTGGCAGTTTCTGTGCTGTATCATATGTTTGGAAAGATGAACATCTTAAGTAATCCTACAGAGCGTAAGTTTCCACAATAACAACCACCTTATAAGTGAGGGGGTCTGTTTATCAGGCAACTTTTTTAAAAAGGCCTTGAGCCCAAAGTCATTATAAAATTATTTGCACAATGATTATCTCCTTAGAAAACATTTTGGTTGTTCTGGTAGTTGGCTGTAAGCAATACTGACCATGGATTGGCTTATCTCTTGCAAGACCTCACCTGGAGTACTGTGTTCTGTTCTGGAGTCCTCAGCACAGGAAGGACATGGATCTGTTGGAGACCAGAAGAGAATCGCAAAGATGATCAGAGGGCTGGAGCACCTCCCATATGAGGATGGGCTGAGGGAGTTGAGGTTGTTCTGCCTGGAGAAGAGAAGGCTCTGGGAAGACCTTATAGCAGCCTTCCAGTACTTAAAGAGAGCCTATCAAAAGCTTGGGAGGGTCTCTTTATCACAGAGTGTAGTGATAGGACAAAGGGTAATGGTTTTAAGATGAAAAAGGGGAGATTTAGATTAGATATTAGGAGGATTTTCTTTCACTTGTGAGGGTGGTGAGGCACAGGAACAAGTTGCCCAGGGAAAGCTGTGGATGCCCCATCCCTGGAGCTGTTCAAGGCCAGGTTGGATGGGTCTTTGAGCAACCTGATCCAGTGGAAATTCTCCCTGCCCACGGCAGAGGGGTTGGAACTGGATGATCTTTAATATCCTTTTCAACCCAAACAATTCTATGATTCACAAGTAAAATGAATCATAGATAAGCAAAATTATTTCTTGTCTTCCAAGTTTAATAAACAAATAAACTACTGTCAAGAGAGCAAGAAATGGCAGGAAAATTGATAGAATGCTAAAGCCTGCTTCACATCTTGAAATATAATACAGAATGCATCTCTGAAAGGCCAGAACTCCCCACTGAGAGAAAAATTTACAAAAAAGAAAAATCCACATAGGTGTACTCTGGCAATAAGATTCCCCAAGGTTGTGGGCCAGGCATATTTTTACAGCTATTAAATAGATATTTATCCTAAGCTAAAAATTCCTTTCTAGTGACAAATTAGAAAGCTCTGCACAATTATGTATCTCTATCTAGAAGATAGCTAAACTGCTATATGAGAAGCCAATATGCAGTTTCGTACCTTTTTTCAGTGTCAGTTTAAGCAGCCTTCTCCCATATATGTACTTTCTGCCGTGTCCCCTTGGGTGCAGGGCTGTGCACTACATCATGTAACTCCCGCCAAGCTGCTCCACTTTGGTTTGTTTGCCTTTTTTTTCTCCTTCCTCTCTCTCCTTTTGCAGGGGATGGGGAATATGTTATCACCATCCTGGCTAGCCTTTAGCAATATGGCAGGGGAAACTAGCATCTCTCCTAGCAGATCTTTCTCAAGCAACCCAAGAGCTCCTGTCTCTTCAGCCAAGTCCAGGTAGAAGAGCTGTGCCAGGGACCTGGCTGCTGAGCAGAGGGCCTCCAGAATCAGGGGTTCCCACTCCAGGTTTGGCTTGGTCTGACTGCCACTTCACTGCCTGCTGCCCCTCACCTCTACTTCCTTGAGGTGCAGAGGCACGGCAACTTATTCAGGTATTACATACCTTAAAACGGAATTTACACTCTTGCTGGAAAGAGTCTTAGAGAATTCAATGGAAAAGTAGAGTTTCACTGCAGAAACAACCCACAGATGGAAATTGCCTGGCTAGATGGAAAGCGTGAACTGCCAGCCACTGATGGATGTGCACTAATCAATACTTTGGCATGAGCAAATATATCCATTATTTGCATAGGTGCAACCTATACCTCCTTCACATTAGAATAAGCTCTGTCAGACAAATGTGAACTCAAATGAGATCAGGCTAAATACCCCCTGTGGGTTTAGTAAATAGGAGAAGAACAGACATTCCCTTTCTTAATCCTCTAAAATCTCATGTATGAAATATAAGCTTTAATTAAAAAAATCAAGGAAAACAAACTATTATTTGACATTTTTAAAAGATCTAATTACTAAATGTGGCCTGCAGTTTAAGTACAATTTTTCTCGGTGGTCTACAAAGCACTAAGCTTGCTGTGTGGAAAGAAGTGTTTTAAGAACAAATCAGTGGGTTACCAGACTGTTAGAAAAGATGAATTCACATTAGAAAAACACTTTGTGAAGTCACTAACAGAATGCAAATATTGAAAAAATGAATAACAGTTACGCTTAGCTATTTATTTTCATTTCTTAAGCCAAATTCATAATTCCTTTTTATATATTTTGAGGATAAATATTAAGATTAATATATCATCAACATTATGAAAGCTTAGTCTCTGGGACACAAGGTCATTGGGAAGCAAAGATCTACAGTTACTAAACACAGCGGTAATAAAAGCCAAGATTTCAATGAGTCACTTTGATGTGCAGGACTCAGCTTATGCTCTGCGCTAGTGTCCCCAGAAGTGTGAAAGACTCTTACCAAGACTGCGCAGATTGGGCTTACTTTCTGCACTAGTGGGTGCATACATAGCCCAACTCAATGAGGCTGGGTGAAAAAAAGAAATAATAAAAAAAAATCCTTCTAGAAGGATTTTTCTACATCCTTGGCCATTGGAATGCAGCAACTGCAGCTCTAGATAAGGCTTCCTCTCCCAAAACAACACCGCATGTTTTGTATCTTTCATCAGAGCTGTGGCACAGTCCCGAATAACAGCAATTGGATACTCCTACCTGGAAACACAGTTCACAAGTTTTAGTCAGGTAAGACACTTCTGGAGGCGCACACCTTTTAAAAGCTGTACAAGTGAATACACCAGATACACAAGAGTGATTTGCCACACCAGAAGTGTTCCTTTAGTCTGTAGCTTTCAGAATGCTTTGCAAAGCAGGTATGTGTTGGTCTGTCTGTACTGAAAGGAAATAGACACAGAAAAGAGCAAGCTTATGCAAGATGACAAAATAAAAAAAACATATTTTGCAGCCTAGAGTCAGGGTACCTGGGTTCTAACACCACTATCCTGCCCACTAGGCAAAAAGAGTGAAGTCTGAGAAAATACAGATTGTCACCAGAAATGGCATTAGAAATACCGAGGCAGCAAATGAAAACCTGAGCTATTGTTTTCCCAGTCTTACATTAAACGATGTCTACTGCCTTTTAAAACAATGCCCACTTCTAACATAGCCAGTGTCTCAGCCAACATCCCTCATAGCTACAGACCAAAGGTAAGTTCTAGTGCATTCCAGTGCAGAGATGGATGTCCTCTATGCCAAGGTCCAATTCACACCTACAATATCCAAAAGACCCTGCATAAGCTAGTTGCCCCTGGAAGCAGTAAAAGTTTATAGTGAGACATAACTTTCAACAACTAAAACAAAATTGTTCTGCTGACCTGGAAGAAAAAATCCCAAGTCCTGCACCCAACGCGAGTCATCCAGCCCAAACCAATAAACTGGAACACAGGCTGCAGATGTGATTGAAACAGAAAATCAGGCTCCCTCTCACAGCCAATTCCAAATAGCTGCAAGGAAGAGACAAGCATGATGGTCTTTTGTTGGTTACTGACATATGTGTATATCTTCATGAAGGACTACTCTCCCAAAACATATGCCACATAAATAACCCTTTACTAGAACTACCATCAATAATAATATCTGCAAGTCCCTCTATAACCAAGTAAATAATCACTGACAAACCATGCATCAATTACAGCCACTAAGTGTTATGTATATAAGAGACACCAACCATCCTCAGGTGCCAGGGGTGAGTCATTTTGGGTGGAGGAAGGGGAGGGGAAGAGGGGAAACAGTGTAAGGTCTTCTTAAATTATCCTTGTTTTCAGTACAGCACTTCAGACCGATAGGCAAATATTGCAAGCCCTCCAGTGGATACTGAATCCATCCCATTCATCTAGGAACTGCCACATAAGAGGCACTACAAGATCACCTCATCTCGATAAGCACACAGGAGTGATTGAATATTAACCACATCAACCACCACAGCTTGTCCAAATACAAACACACCTAAATCTAAGACTATACCCAGTCTTTCTATTTCTTTCAATAGAGGTTAGTGGAAAAATAGATACAGCCTCCCTGGTGTCTAATGGAAAAAAAACCCACTACCCTGCTGAGAAAACTTTGTCCTAACACAAACTGATCTACGATGCAGCCTTCTTCTCAAGAAAAGCCCTTGTATTTGTACAAAGTAGTTCTCAGATTCCCACAGTGACAGAGGAAAGAAGTCAGTCAGGACTGAACTCCTCAGAGTGTGCTGAAATGAGCCAGAACAGCAATACAGAAAACCAATTCCTTGAGAGCTGTGCAATACCAAGAAAAACTCCACACTATGTAATTAGGAGATTTGAAATTTAATAATATTTGGGCACAGCATATATGCATTGAACTAGTCTAAGAATAAATTATTTTATGAATGGCAAAGCTGCCACTCTAGATGTCATCTGGACAAATAGATATAATGCTGTGGAGCAGAACCAGATGCCTGGCAATTCCCAGGTGATTAATATACATTCACTTGTGTATGAAAATCCAGAATATACAAGGCAAGTGCACACTGTAACACTTTTCAGTGATGGAAAATTTGCCTTTGAACTGCAGAGCCTCTTTTCCACTTCCTCACAAATTATTCAAGTTAACCTTAAACAGCACCTCAGCATCTGCTTGGAAATCTGCCACCAGAATAAAATATAATGGTCAAGTGCTGAACATCATTTGTTTTATCGCTGACTACATTAAAGAGGGTGCAGTCACAACTGTCACATTCATCGACCCGTCATAAATGTTGCATGTTACTCATCGGCAACATATACAGTGTGATAAAAAAATCATCATGGAGCAAGAGTGAAATACTCTAGCAGAAAAAAAAAAAATATTTCATATCAAACTTTTCAGGAAACAGAGTTGATGGCTCAGGTAAAGAAACAGCCTACCACAAGCAATTGACTTGTGTAAGTATTATTAAACAGTGTTGTGAGTGACCAATCAATCTATCCTTGCACAAGAAATCTTACCCTCTATGAGTATCCTACACGCCATGACCAAGCAAGGTATTTGCCCAGATTGAAGCCAAATGGATGGCAGGATTCTTATGTTGCTATTATTAAATACATATCTATTATAAATACACATTAAATAAATACACACCTATATTTATTTAAATATATAAACTATAAATACATGAAACACGTATGCATGTGCAAATGTATACAGCCACACATACCACACACCAGCCTAACTAAAACACAGGCAACTCTTTCATTTCTACAATCACAAGATCAATAAACAGCTTTACACAACTTAGAACAGGATGCTGCTTGCCCACTACAGAGATCTGGTGTTCCTGTGACTAATGCCAGGCGGCATGTTTTCCATAAGGGAATACATAGAGAGGCAAAATGTAAGGTTAATGCTAAGAATAACATGTTGAGGAAGTTGATAAATTTTAAATGGGAGGCCAGACCCATAGCCCTACAAAATGCAGTAGCTGTTTTTCAGCAATCAAATCCAAGTCTGATGTGGGAAAGTACAGTCAGTACATGCAAAGAAATGCAGCAAATAAGTGTCAGTGCACTTACGCATATCTTCAGTCAAATAAAGTGAAAAACCCACATTGCTGCCTTGGTCCTTCAAACAACAGATCATTTTTAACATATATATATAGATATATATATATAACTGAGATACAAGGCATCTAATTATTGCTATACTATAGCCAGCTAAAAATTGTTAAAGCTGTTTTGCTATAATGTAGAGGGATTTACAACTCCCTCTCCAACTTTAGAAACCACATAATATGAATCATGAAGGTCACAGTTCAATGTTTTTAACTATAGACTGGAATTGACCACTGAAGTTGCTGAACATCCACTTGAAGATAAAATTAATGCCTGCATCAGAGCTGGCAGGACAACAATAACACGCAGAACAGAGCATACTGGCACATGTGAATGAAGGAAACCAGCCAGCACAGGACACCTTTAGAGTGTGGGACTCATGGATACCAGCAGGCTGTGCACTTGGTTGGAGGAAAACCACACAGGAGTGGTGGCGAGCCTTGAGAAGCAGCAGCCAGAGGCTGTACCACCTACCTGCTGGGAGACGGACTGTGTGGGAGAGAGGAGATGACACGTATTTCTCCCTATTGCCTTCTGCTAGTGCTACCAACTGCTGCATCAGACCTGCTCAACACAAGCCCCGCAGAACAGAATAGCTCTTCCCAGGCCCAACAGAAGCTATCTCTTCCTGAGCAAGCACCAGAACACAACAGTGGCTGGTCAAGGCTAGAATTTTTCTGGGAGTCTCAATCTCTGAGCACTGATGGTATCACAGGGAAGCTACCAAAAACTGGGGTGAGTGAGGAAGTAAAACACAGCAAAGGACCATACTTAAGGGGATGTACTATTTATAATTATGAACTACCATCCCTGTCACTTGTATTCAAGGAGAGAGAGATTCTCTAAATAGTTTAGCAACACTAGAGAGAAATAGGAGCTCCAACATGTATGGAAAAGACACCACTACTGACAGAACAGGATCTAGCATGGTCAGATACATACAGGGAGTAATTATTATGGACAAGGAAAGACAGCACAGACAGCATTCACAGCCTTAGAACTCACTGGTTGAAGGTAGTTTTCCCTCCTTTCACTAAAGCAATTATATTTATCAAGTGTCATGACATTTACCAAATAAAGTAGGATTTATCTTTCTCACTTTTCTTAGCCTTCTCCAAATACCAGGTATGTATCTCTCACACTAATTAAATACTGAGAGCCCTTTCAAAGAAAGCTGAAGGAGAAAGTCAAGTCCACCACTGCAGCACAACTTTGGTTCACTCTCTTTCTTCCACATCAGAATTCAAAAACAAGTTCAAGAAGCCAGATGTGCAGCTGATGTTAGGAGACACTGATGGTGGGATAAGAGAGCTCTGTTGTCACAGGCACTATCATTTCTCTAAATTCCCCACCCATCCCAACTGCTACAAAGAATTGCTGAAAAGTCAAAAACTCCCTTCCTCAAAACCCACAAAATTCCTTTAGAAAAGAACTACTAAGAAATCATGTGCTTACCTATTGTGCTGATAGCCACAGCACCTGGGTCTTGTAGACACCCAGGTCTGCACAAACATGGACTTACAGAGCAGTTTTCAGGAGAAAACAGACCCTCCTTTCACCCAGAGCTCATCAGGACTGCTGGATCTCTGCAAGTCATTTTGAAACACATGCCTTTCAACCTGGACTTAAGTGGGCTCATTGAGAGAACTGAGAGCAAACAAATTCAACAAGACTGTATCCTGTTGGAATATTTTAATCCCTGGGAGTTGTCGAAATCATAAAATGATGGACTACTTGCATTATAAAAGCCAACTATACTAAGATGATTTGGGATATTAACTACTTCAGTGAATTGTTTCTTTTTGTTTTTGGACAACACCATCTGCTCGATCTCCACAAATTCCACATTGCTTGAATATTTGCTCTTTCCCATCAATTTTTAGAGTTGGAAGGTGAAAAGAGTCCATGTAATAAAGTGCTATTTAACAGCAAAAACAAACAAGCCCAAAGAAACCCAGACAGGTCCTTCTTCCTTCATATCTCCTGCACTAGCAGAGGACCAAGAACTTCACGTCACTGATGCTTTTCCTTGTTTTCTCAATACCCATGCCCCTACTTAGATACCAAATTGCAGCCCAGGAAACAGCTTGACAGAAGGAGAGCATCATACCTGGAATCGATAGCCCCTCGTTTTAGGGTTGGGGGTAAGGGGGCATAGGCAGGATAGCCACCTGCACCTGGCAGGTTACCAACTGTTCCAGGCCTTAAGATACTGGGAACTCCTGCTACACATCATGGTAAAAGCTATGGTCAGCTGAGCCCCTAGAGCCCCTACTAAACGTCTCTAGCAGGAAGAGAAGGCTCAATGGAGACCTTATAGCAGCCTTTCAGTACTTAGAGGGGGCCTAGAGGGAAAACAGAGAGAGACTCTTTATCAAGGAGTGTAGTGCTAGCATGAGAGGTTATGGTTTTGAGCTGAAAGATGGAAGATTCAGATTAGATATTAGGAAGAATTTTTTACTGTGAGGGTGGTGAGACACTGGAACAAGTTGCCCAGAGAAGCTGTGGTCGCCCCATCCCTGGAAGGTGTTCAAGGCCAGGTTGGATGGGTCTTTGAGCAACCTGATCTAGTGGAAATTGTCTCTGCCCATGGCAAGGGGGTGGAACTAGATGATCCTGAAGGTCCTTTTCAGCCCAAACCATTCTATGATTAAGTATTGAATTAAGATTCCCCATGTCAATGAACGCAGGAGCAATCTCTGCAATATTAAATAGTATTTCTGAAAAAAAATAATTAATATCAGCAAAATCATGAGCAAATCTGTCTCTGATATGCTAGAGTAACACTCACACATCTCCCGCAAGAGACTGAGCAGGATCCTGTCCCCTGTTGGCTTTACTGCCCCAAAAGGGTCTCCTCCAGATCAAATTCTAGCTATGCTCTGAGTCAAACTCTTCTCAAATTTCAGATGGTGAAGGCAAGCTGAAAGCACAGACTCATTCTGCTGCCTACCACAGCTCTTCAACAAGGGCTGCAGTCCCTCTGACAAGAGGCCCTACCCCTGTGACAGCAAGGACTTCTTGAAGATATGATGACATACACCTAAACACTGTTTTTCAGGATGTAAAACATATGCAGACATTTCAGTGTTCTAGAAGGTTTTAGTCACGTGTATTTTAAGAAATAAATCTATAAATCTAATAAAAACTGATCATTTTTACTGTTATTAACATTTAATATATTTTTTTAAATTGTTATCACATTTTATTAGTTCCTACCAAGGTAACAGCACCTATTCTATATTAAACTACAAGTGACTGCTCTCTGGAACAGAAGTTTAGTATTTCCTCACTCCATGCTGATGTCCGCTCTATGGTATTCGTGTTACCTCTCCAAGACCTGGTATTTACCAGTGGTTTGAAATAATTCCTTTAAAAAATCTCTTGCCATTAGTCTTGCAACAATACTCACTGGTCAGGTTGCAGTTCTGTAACTACTTTAAGAGTAAGCATTATTTCCACCAAGTACTACTAACTCCCGAGGTGCTGAACATCTGGGACATATTTATTTCAGTCATACCACTTCAATCCACAGTTGTCCCTGACTGTGTGCCTGTTATCTACTGGAGAGGAAAATGGAGAGCTGCTGTCATCTTCTAATGAACTGCTGTCATCTTCTTTGGTACAGCTGGAGACTTCAGGTGTCCCATGCCTTCCACTTCTTATGATTGTTCATTTGTGAAAGTTTTAATATTAACTCATGTGCTATGAATTCTAAACTCCATACTGAATTTAATTTCAAGATGCAAGTTTCTGTAAAAAATACTATATATATGTATATATAAATTACATATGTATTCTATATATAAATTCTATATATTTCTATAAGAAATATAAGAAATAGTAAACAGGGGAGGTCATGACTTGGTGTATATGTTGACACTAACCCAGAGTCGTGCACTGCTTCCAGGAGGGAAAGCTTTTCCAGGCTTCCCATTCCTCAGCATAGAATCATAGAATCACCAGGTTGGAAGAGACCCACTGGATCATCGAGTCCAACCACTCCTATCAAACACTAAACCATGCCCCTCAGCGCCTCGTCCACCCGTGCCTTAAACACCTCCAGGGCAGGTGACTCAACCAACCTCCCTGGGCAGCCTGTTCCAGTGCCCAATGACCCTTTCTCCCGAGTCTCCTCAGCTGCACTTCCCTGAATTCAAACCAGCCAGACTGAAGGAAAATGTTCAGGTTCAGTTCTAGAAAGCTCAACATAATTTGTTGCATGAGGCTTTGCCTCCCCCTGTCCTCAAGATATCACTTGAGACATCTTGGGATTTCAACCATGTATGCAGACAAAAGTCCACTGAACATAGCTTAGTCTGTGGTTTCGTAGGCAGTTCAAGTCAATATAAAGTTGCACTGATGTTGAAAGCAGACATCCAAGCCTCATGTTACTCCCATATTCCTGCCCTCGCTTGTGCTTTTGTACTATAGCCACGAGGCCATGGGATGAGTCCAGATCAGAGCACTAATCTAGCAGAAAACAAATTCCTGCCTTTTTAGAGTTAGTGTTCATTTGGATTGGCAAGTTGCTGCATTCCTTGTCTAATCTGACCTTTAAAAAAAATAAAAATTATTTGTTAACACTTAACTCATCTCCTAAGATTTACAGCATGCTTCTCAGCCCTCTTAATGCAACAGCAGTACTCACAATTGAACCCTCTTTGTTTATGCTGCTATGCCAATTCTGCAACACAGCCAAACGGCATCCAACACGAAGAAACAATTTGCCCTCATCCAGGTGCAGGTGCACTACAGGCACAAACTGACCCAAGGCTCTGCTGCCCAAAAAGGAGATAGGCTGGCCTTCCCTTTGACGCACATCCCCCATTTCCATCACGCTGTCCAGAAGCAGTGGAGCATCAGATCAGCTCATGAACCCACCAAGGGAGGCAGCTGGAGTGGACAGATTCCTCTTCCCTCGTACCCCTTCTCCATGCTCACTCACCCGTGGGAAGAGCAAACTATCACCCAAAGGCATTAGCTGGATTACATCCTCTACTAAGAAAAGGAAATACAATTTCAGATTTGGCAGTATTTAGGAGATTCAGAGCTGCATGCACAACTGCATAGCCAGCAAGAGCTCTGAGACCACCACAAAGGCCTGAGCTACCTACCACCCACAGCCAGCAAAGCCAGAATTTTAAAGCAAGTAAAAATTAGGGTGAAAAATAGTCATCCATGAAAGAGTCAGAAGGTTAGCACACACATACATATATACACATACATGTAGACACAAGAAAGCTTTAAAAATCATAAAAGTGAGTTGTTAGTGCTTTTCTACAGTAAGGGAATGGTTTTCATACTGCTAGTCAGCTCCCTTTGCATACAGTACAGGAAATCCTTTTCCAACATCCAGGCGCAGCTGAAAGCTAATCAAGATCTAAGTTACCAGGCCTCTTACTGTTATTGAATTTCCCTCCATTTCTTATCTTGAGTAGCCTTTATGATTCTAGGTATTCGAGTGAATGTCACATTCAGAAAAGATAAGGTAATAACCCATTGATACAGGACCCTCATATTTAGATTTCATCATATCCAGCTCCTTGTTTATGTTATTAACCATAGCAGAAAAAGGGGGTTTTAAATTACCCTGTACTTCCTTCTCAGATGGTGTACAGAATAGCAATTACTCAGCAGATGTCATCTATCCCTCCTCAGCAACAGAGAGGAGATTTGTCAGGGTAATTTTGCCTGCTTTCCTCTGCAATGCCAATTTTGAGGCGGTTCACCCCAAAATGCCTCCATTAACACATCCATTATATGTCTTTGAAAGGAGAGATGAAATTACTTGTATCTGTTTAAGTTTTGAAACACAGAATTCTTTTTAGAGACAAGGCCCTTTAGACCTCAAGGGAAGAATCTCATTCCTCCACCCTCCTCTCCCAAAACCAATTTCTTCATATTAAAATAGGAATAGGATATATATCAATGTTCTTCTGTATATATGCTGCAAAAATAACACAACCTGCTAAATGTGCCAACTGAAAACAAACGTTTCCCTTCACGTTCAGAACCTCTCAGAAGATGCTGAGTTTTGCCACACCAACATTATTTGATTTCCAATAAGCCAGACCATATAACTACTCAGGAATACATGCATTAAGCCCTGTTTTGATTCAAGCCTTCCCTTAAATCCCGCTGTCTTTTCAAACAACACAAGAAATACTCAAGGTCCACCTGAGTCATTTATAATCACCAGTATAGAAAAGCAGCTTTAAAACCAGTATACCAAGAATTTCCCAAGGAAATGTGGAAGGAAACAATGTTTCCACAAACCAAGCAATGCCCACATACAGGGACAAGCCAATCCAGCAACGTGGTTGGTAGGTCCCTTGTCCTCCACCACAACACTCTTGCCCCCTATTTGGGATGCAGGATGCTGCCTCCTTCCTCTCCCTTTCATGCACAGGCCCTGAAACTCCTCAGATTCCTTCCTGACCCGCTTCAACTCTACCCAGGTAGAAAACCCCATTTTCCCCTTTCTGCCTGCTTATTAAGACGCATCAGCTTTCAGGTAGAAGTGGCTGAGGGGCAGGTGGACCTTTTGGTGGTAGCGGACCAAGCATCCACCTGAGGCCATGTAGTGCAAGGTGCTTTGCTGGATAAGCAGCCTGAACTGGCTCAGAGGGTGGGTTAGAAGAGGCTGGGCAGGAGCACAGCAGATTAACTGCTGTTAGTAGAAGCAACTTACTACATCACCTAGAGTATATCCTTTTCATCCCAACTCTCCACTTACTTCTTTAGCAGATGAGCACTTACAGGCCTGGGGGCGCTTATTCAGAATATACCTGTCCCTCTCTGGGAAGGTGCCAATCAACTGCAGGGTTAGCAGAAGGGACTATCTAACCATACTTCAGATGCAACAAAGTGGGAAGTCCAGTACCTTTGTCTTAAACCACTGAGGAATGTGTGATTGAGCTGGAGGGTCAGAAAGTGAAGTTCCAGTTTCCAAGGCTAATGTGCTGTGAGGGTGTGTAGGCTCAGCAGGCAAAACCTGAAATGTTCTATTTTATCAACAACAGAGTACCACTACCTTAAGCTCCATCAAGATTCACACTCAAGGTCAGCAAGAAAAGACAGACCACACAACTAACAATATATAGTACAAGTCCCATGGCTTTGAAGCTATTATGTCAAACTAAAAAAAAATAAAACTAAATGCATCTAGATCATAAGCGAAAATGGAATCTTGGGCCTTCTTTGAAAAGGAGGTTGTCAGGTGCACTCCTAAATGAGAGATGCACACCGAATGATGGGATGGGGGCAGAAAACAGAAGGAGGACAATAATTTCTTTTTCAGAGTAATGCAAGAGTTGCATTGAATATTGAAATGACACTCTGGAGAAGGGTTCGTTCCCTGCCTATGTATTTAACTACTGAGGTACTGGTTTGCTGCATTCTGCATTCAGCAGTACAGCAGAGAGGAGACGGCAGCCTACCAGCTCCTCCAGCGGCCACGTGTCCTCTTCCACAAGTGACAGACTGTGCTGTAATTCCAGCTTCTGCACTCGAACCAGGGGAAAATCTAGGGGTACAGCAAAACTAGCTCATGCTTCAACCATGACACACTAAGCAAGAAGCAGCATTCTTTCGCTTCGTGGCACACAGCTGGGAGTGTTTTTGATGGTGTGCAACCCATCCAGCTGTATGTGCTGAATTGGGTTTAATTTTTGTATTAGTTTTTTTCAGGCAACAAATCCCAAAGCCCAGAGAAAGCAACACCCACTCTACCTGAAGGAGGCAAACTGAGAATACTCAAATTAATAAAAAGCCCCCAAGAAACTGAGAGGACTAGGGAGCAAAACCCCAAACTGCTGTTTCAACTAATTTGAAAACCCCTAATGATCACACCAAGTCAAGTTAAATTGACTCCTATTTCAAGCTACACTGTTACACCTATTTCTACAAATTTAAGTCTTCACTTAAGATTCTTTCAGGTTATCAACTGAAACAAGATGCAAGACAGTCCTACACAATAATTAATAAACCCCCCATTTTCCAGATCCTCATAGTCACTCTAAGTGTCCCAACTATTAAGGGAAATATCACATCTCTACTGAGCAACAGCAGAGACCTCAGAGTTCCTCCTCAACCCAAAGCTCTTGAAGAAAAACAGTCCATTTTTATGCAGAGTTTATCAATTTATTGCAAGGTATCAGGAAATTTCTGAATGGTCTGACCAGTTTACATGCTTCACTGAATTTTGAAATGAAAGCAAGAGAACATTTGCTTAAATCAACAAAATAAGTCACCAATTTAAAGGTTAACACTTGATTGTGCAGCCTGAGAAACAGGCGCTTATCTTCCCAGTTCAAGGACTTCTAGTTTTCTGAACGGCGGCACATAATGCTGCAACAGATTGTTTTGCAGTAGTTTTGCAGATACAAACAGAACAGGGTGCAAGATGGGTGGCCTCAGAGCGCCCCTCCCTCGGAGCAGGGCAGAGGGTGGTTCAGGCCGCCCACTCTCCCCATGTTACTGGCATGCCAGTAGCCTGCTGGGAGACACTTGTGGGCTGCCACCCATCCCTTCCTGGCAGCCTTTTTCACGTACCAAACACTTACAAAGCTTTCAGGGCTCTTCTTCCAGCCAGGAGACACTAAAGGCAACCCCAGCACCCTCACCTTAACCAGAAGAAAACCACAGGGAAGATGAAAGTACCATGCTGGTGTGGTACAGGTGCCCTAGATATGTGAAATATAGTAATAAATAAGGTCCTTATCTACTGTGGCAAGAAAAAGACAGGCTCGGGGGGATGAGGTGGGCAAGAGAGGAAAGAAAAACATGCCTACGGAAGAAAATCTTAAACTAAAATGAGACATGCACTTCCAACGAATGCAGTTGTAGCCTGACAATTTTCAAAATCTCAAAAGTGAGTTAAGGCATCAGCTTAGGCAACAGCCAACTCCCTGTCCCTGTAAAATACTGGAGGACTCCTCCTCTTCCTTGCAGTCCTGGTATCTGTACCAGGAATACCCAGGGAAGGACCCCATTGTGCTCAGCACTACCATGCAGGCAGCACTAAGAAGTTACTCTGGGAATCAAAGGGAGCAACTGTGAGCTAAAGTGTCACTGATGTACTAAAAAAAAAAAATTAAAAAAAAAAAAAAGATGGATCACTGATCACTATAGCTGGGCTGTGTTGTCATACATTGCTTACATTTGTTTTAATTTTAAACTGAGAGTCAGTCCAAGGTTTGTTACACAAACATATGGCAACGGTATTACATTCTAGCCTGTATTTATAGAAAGTAGTGCAGCAGTCCAGAGTTGCCCTAACGTTAAAATTTATTATTAGTATGAAAAAAGAACAAAAGGAAGCCGGCAGAAATCACAACCTAAAGTGATTGGGATAAGGGACTGAAGAGCAGAGTTATTAGCGAAGAAAATTCCTCCAGCATTAATGAACAGCCCCCAGACTGCTAAGTATTTTGTTATATGAATTCACTCTCAGAAAGGCAATTTGTTTAAAATTCAAACCCCGAAAACTGATTAACACATTTAATGCTAGCCTGATTAACACTGATATGGGAGCACTGAGGCAGAAGTCCGCATTCCTGCAAGTTAAGAGAACAAAGCTTTTGGGACAAAGGGTAAACCTTAATTATGCCTTTTTATTACCCAAACTGCCATTTCCTCCTTACTCCAAACCAGCCAGGAAGGCTAATGGCACCTTCATGCATTCTCACAAGCCATACAGCTGATAAATGCCATTACTATATTTTTCCACTCCAGCTGTTAACCTGCAAGCAGCAAGGGTTTGAACCCTCACTCTCTTTTTTTAATTAAAAAAAAAAAAAATCATTTGTCTAAAAGCAAAATAGAGTACACTACTAATATTCCCGAACCTTCTGGAAGCACGTATTAGCATTGGCTGCCAACCAGTGATTGCTGCAGGAGCAAACTGGAGCTGCAGTGCAAACTGGTTAATCTGTAGCTAGACCTATTTGTGATGAGGGGGTGGCATGGTTTAGCAAGAAATATTCCCCACCTGGCAGACAGGGCTTCAACACTTTGAAGGGTGTTTTCTTTCTTCCTTTTTTTTTTTTTTTTTCAAAAAAAAAATTTTATTGGGAGAACTACAAAACATTTACAGTACAAAGTTTACAGTCTCACACAATTTGTAGTGAACTGACTCCCGAAAAATATATTACAACTCAAGTTGACTTATCCTTTAGTTACATTCAAAACATAACTTCTGTTAAAGTAGTCCAAAAGAGTACATAGTGCTCAACCTGTACCTATGTACAAACAAAACTAAGCTACTGCTCATTCATCCACCATCCAGGAAAGTTTTGGAAAACTCCCGACTTTCTACACAAGGAAAAAAAACAAAACCAAACTTACAAGTTTTGGAATTCAGTTAAACAAGATATGTTCATGTACTGTATAAAATTTCAGATCCAAAGATGGCCTCCATTCTTATAAAATAAGAGAGTGGCAAAATTTTGCTGTAGTTAAAACCCATCCCTACATTCAAATTATCTCAAGCTTTAAGAAAAATACTTATTTGGTTGAGCGATTTAAGGCAAGCACTGACCCTCACGAAGGCACTGCAAGACGTAATACTGGGACCCCCAACTATTGCTACATACTTTGAGACTATATCACAGTGTGATTGGTGGAGTTAGGCAACAACAAATACTTTTTGGTTACTTTAAACAAGTCTGAATTAGATTTGCCACTTTCAAGTCTGATTGCCAAGTCAGTCTTTTTTCTCGTTTTTTTTTTTTTCTTTTTTTCTTGTTTGTTTTTAACTCGGACGGGCTACAACCATTTACATTCTAAAAAAAACCCCATAGAAATTCCTCAAACTACTTCCACAGCATCGAGACAGATTTCTATAAAGAAACCATGCAATCTTTCAGATTTACGTAAACAAGGAGAGAAATTAATGAAATAAATATTACATACAATCTCTTAAATTAAGAATTTTACTCATTTACAATAAAATAACCAAGTGAAGTTACAAAAAGGCATATATTACTGTGAAAAGAACACACTCCACATTTTGCCGATTAATAATGGCAATCATAATTTAAACATAATAAAAGAATATATATCTATTGCTTTTCATCATACCTGATAAATACAGTATGAACAAATTACCAATGTATACTTTTCACAAGATAATAAATAAGTTAAATAGTTTCATATTGAGTTGTGTGCAGTGACTCATTCATGCAATCAACTCGGAACGGCTAAAAAAAAAAATTAAAAAAAAAAAATAATCAGCAGTTATTCTCCAACAATTACAGACTAAACTCAGCTGAGTGCTTCCAAATAAAGCAACAACAAAAAAATTGTTCTACGCCAAACATCCACTAAGTGGTGGCAATGGAACCAATATTAAACTTTGGAATGAAGGTTTTAGCATTTGTTATAATAATATATAGATATATAAAAAAAGAAGGTTGGTATCAAGGCATATTCTTGGCAGGACGTTGGATTTTTTTTTTTTTAAAAAGCTTATAGGTTTAGTACGTTCTGTGTTTTTATACGAACTGGATTGAAAGAATTCCTGCGTGTCTGAAGGTTTCGAGGAGCTGGACAGCCAGGACTGGCGCCCCCCGGATTGTTTGCTGCTTTCTGGTGGCGTCTTTTTTTAATTATTATTTTTCTCTAATACTCTTTCTTTTGTTGGTGTGTTTTTTTTTTCTTTTGAACACAGATGGAATGGCTGCTGCTGGTGCACATCATAACTTGTCTCCAAAGTATAATAACGACAAAATAAACCGCGAAAAAAAAAATCCCCTTCTTCCAAGGTCTCTCTATAAAAATAGGTTTGTTCAGTTCGTGTCATTTGCCCTTTTGCGAAACGCTTTTCGTTTTTGTTCAGCTCTCGGTGTATATATAGATAAGATATATATAGATATATATAAAAAACCAAAAAAATAATGAAGGAAGAAGAGAAGGATTCGGTTTCTTCGCTCGGTAACTTACTTGCGGCCCGGGTCCCGCCTCGCCCCTAGTCGTCGGAGATGGAGAGGCGGCTGAAGATGGGCAGGCGGCGCCCCGAATCCAGGCTGGGCGACTCGGAGCCGCTGAGGGACCCGGAGCTGAGGGAGCCGCTCAGGTAGCTCTCCCGGTCGGAGAGGGAGTCCGGGGGGCTGGGCGGCGTGTCGAAGACGGGCGACTCGGAGAGGCGGCGGAGGGGCTGGAAGCTGAAGGGCGGCGAGGCCGGGGGCGGTGGGCAGCCCCCCGCGGGCTGCGGCTGCTGCTGGCACCGGTAATAGGCGGCGGCGGCCGCGGCCGCGGCGGCAGCGGCGGCGAAGTTCTGGGTGTGGAGGGCGAGGGGGGCGATGAGGCTGCCCAGCTCCTGCCCGGAGAAGGCGAAGGCATTGTTGGCGCAGGGCGGGGAGAGCAGCTCCTCGCAATACGGGCCGGAGGCGGGGGGCGGCGGCGTGCGGGACCCGCCGGGGCTCTCCAACAGCGCCGCGTCCGGGCGGCCGCCGGGCGGCGGGGGGGCAGCGGCAGCGGGGCCGTGGTGCGGCGGCGGGTGGTGGTGGTGCTGGTGGGCGGAGAAGCCGGAGAAGCTTAGGCTGTGGTGGAGCTTGGGGCGGTCGCCGCCGCGGGGGTGCCCGAAGCCGCTGCCGCCGCCCAGCGCGTGGTCGCGGGGCGCGAAGGCGCGGAGGTCGCCGGTGCTGCCGGCGGGGTGCGGGGCGTGGGGCGGGGCCGCGGTACCCGCGCCGGGCGCCGGGCGGCGCTCGTCCGCGTTGTGGATGAAGTGGCAGCGCGGCCCGTAGGGGCAGAAGCCGATGGTGTGGAAGGTGCGGCAGAGCTCGGTCTTGTACTTGGGGTGGCGGGTGAGGCTGCGCAGCTCGTGGAAGCCGTGCGCGAACTGGCACTTCTCGCCATACTTGCAGGCGCCGCTCTCCTCGAAGGGCCGGCACAGCTCCGTCTTGTACCGGGTCGAGTTGATGGGGGCCCCGCCGCCGCCCCCCGAGCCGCCCCCCTTGCCAGCCGCCGCCTGCTGCTGCTGCTGCTGGAGCTGCTGCATGAGATGCTGGCTGCGCTCGCCGTTCTCGCTGAACGAGCGGTCCCGAAACTTGTTCTCCTTGTTGAGCAGGGCCGTGGGACTGCCACCGCCGCCGGAGCCGGTCTCCTTCAGGCTGCCGAACGAAGAGGAGGAGGAGGAGGACGACGACGAGGAAGAAGAGGAGGAGGCAGACGAAGAGCTGGAGCCGGTGGGGTTGGGGAACTTGGAGCCGCCGCCGGCCAGCGCCGTCAGGTTGCTGGTCGAGTGCCGCCGCAGGAAGCCCGGCGCGAAGCTGGAGCTGGCGGGGGCCACCGGGGTCCCCACGGCTTTCTTGTCCAGCATGCTGCTGAGGTTGGTCAGGGACTTCTCCGTCTGCCGGGGCAGGGGAAGACAGGGAACGGGGAGAGAGACAGGGTGTCGCAGGGTGACCGCCAGCCCAGCCACACCGGCCCCGACAGCGCGGCCGCTTCGGAGCCGGGAGAACCTCACCCACACTCCCCACACACACACACTTCCTAAACTTTCTTAACAAGTTTTTCCCTGAACCGCGGCTCGACGCCCTGATATAGACCCACACACTCTAACTCCCAGCGTCCTCGCCTCTCCCGGCCGTCCATCCACCGTCCCGCTGAGATCCGAGCCCTCCCTACCTTGCACAAGAAGTCAATGTCGTAGAAGGCGGATAACAGCGTCGTCGACATTTCTAGATCCTGTAATGGTCGGAAATACAGGAAGGACCGAAAGATCCCGCTGTCCTCGGAGGGTTTGGAAAAGCCACGACTAGGCGGGAGAGGGGGCCGTTCAGCTTAAGATCCGGAAGGGTCCCCGCGGTCTCCCTCCCGGCGGGACAGCGGGTGCCGGGCCGAGGCGGCGACAGCAGCTACGCGACAGCGGGCGAACTGCGGGAACTCAGCGGCTCCCCGCGCCGCTCCCGTATAAACGCGCCGCGGCCCGCGGGGCGGTGCCGGCTCCGCCCGCCCCGAGCCGCGCAGGGGGCCGGGCTGCCAGACGGGGCGGGCGGGCGCCGCTTCGCCGTCTCCCCCTTCTTTCCCTCCCTGCCTCCCTCCGACCCACCCCTCCCCTCCCGGCTAGCCCCCCGCGCCATCGCGCCGCTGTTCCGCGCCCCCCTGGCCGGGCGGGGCGGGGGCGCGGGTTCCCGGGGACACCTCTCCCCTCCCGGCCCACCGAAAATAAACTTTTGCCACGTAATTGCTGTGAAACAAAAGGTCGGGCCCCCGTGCTGGCCCCGGGACGGCGACTGGGCATGGGATGCGCCGCTTCTCCCCCCCCTTTTTTTTAAGGGAGGTTCGAGGTTGTTTTTTTTGTTTGTTAGTTTGCTTCGCTTTCCGTCCGTTCGCACTTCGGGAGGCGGGCGGGCGGGCTCGGAGCCGGCGTTAACCCTGCACCGCACCCCCCCTTACTCCACGCGTTCCCCTCCCTCCGTCCCGCTCCCCGGAGATCCTGTGACCCGCAGCCTCTCGTCTGGCCCCGGGAGCGCGTTTCGCCGAAGGCAGCAGCGTGTCCCTGCCGCCGGAGCTCCTTTTCCCGGGCCGGGAGCGGGCTGCGAGCCAAGGAGCCGCCGCGTAAAACACCCTCCCCCCTCCCGCCCCGATAAGGTTGCGCGAACGCGACGTGTGAAAAGCTGCGCCAGCTCCCCGTCTCCACCCGGTTTTTTTTTTTCTTTTTGCTCAGCCTCGGGACAAATGGGAAGGGCAAAGTGGACGGAACAGCGTTAAGTTTTATTGCTGCTAAAGCCAGCAGAGGCGTGTGATCCTATTTTTTTTAGCTTCCGAGCCGGCATGCCAGGCGCTGGAAACGCAAGGGTGCAAAGCTGACCACGTCAGCAGGAACCCTGCACTTTGAAATCGCATTTGCAAGGAAAAAAAGCAGCTCGGGGGAGGGGCGGGGGGGGTGTGCATTGGAGCAGTTTTTTCACGGTCGGCTTTTCACGCTCGCCCGCCGCCATGCGGCTCGGGCTCCCATTTGGTTCCTGCCTTCCCCTTCCAACCCCAAGGATGCAGGGAGAGGGGGGGAGGGGGGGAAGCGGGCGGGAAACGCCGGGAGCGCAGTGGACGGGCTGCTGCGGGGTCACCCAGGGAGGAGAAAGCCCGGCTTGCGAGGCTAAGGCTGAGCTTAGCAACGAGAATCGGGGGGGGGGGGGGGGGGGGGGGCGGAAATAAATAAACGCAGCGCGGGAAAGAGGAGGATCGGGAGATAAAAAACTTAAGGGTCATTTTCCCCCCTTCCCTCGGGCTCGCCGGCGCTGGGCGGGACGGGGCGGCTGCGCGGGGATCTGCCACCACCTAGCGCCCGCATCGCCGGCTCTCCCAGGGCTCTCCCAGGCTCCCCCAAGCCGGGATCGGGATGCCTCCCGCCTTTCCCGGGCCTGCGGAAGGGGTGCAGCTCCTTACCGAGCGCCTAAGGCGCTGCCCCTCCACCGGGAAGCTCCCTGAAAGCGGGACTAAAGGGGATCATAGAATCACCAGATTGGAAAAGATCCACTGGATCATAGAGTCAAACCATTCCCATCAATCACTAAACCACGACCCTCAGCACCTCATCCACCCGTCCCTTAAACACCTCCAGGTGAAGGTGAATCGACCACCTCCCTGGGCAGCCTGTTCCAGTGCCCAATGGCCCTTTCTGTGAAAATTTTTTTCCTAATGTTCAGCCTGAAACTAGCCCTAACGCACATCGGTTCCCTTTAATGGGCACCTTTTCCCATAAACACCTTCCCAGCCCACTTGAATTCACTGGCCTACTCCTCCTCCCCAACATCTCTGTGGTGCAGACCTCACCGCCAGAGCCAATCCCCTCCAGCTGCTGATCCAAGAAAACAGTTTGTACTGATAATACGCAAGGAGCAATGTGTCACCACCATTTGGAGGAACGCTTTGATAAACTGGCATGGATCAAACACGTGGGCAGATAATACTCCACTGTAAAATTATGCTAACCCTCTTCTGCAATTTCTGCTTAGGGTTTAAAGGTCCCCATCAGAATAGTTATACAGTAACTCGAGTCACCGGCAGTGTCTGGTGAAATGTAAGCGCGCTGATATAATTTTTTTTTTTATTTGTTCTCTTGTAAAGCAAGGCGGGACGATGGAGCCTTTGGTTACATTCTGAAACCTTGATAAGGAAGACTGGGGTTTTGAGCTATTTGGTTTACTGATTAACCAAGTCCTCAAGGCTTTACAAAGTTGCTTAAGTGCTATGGTCACTGTGGATCTACTACTATGCAGTTACCTGTCTATGTTTATACATTTGTCAATACTGAATATATAAACATAGGCACTTCAGATTCCATCCAATAAGAAAACTGCCCATGTTACTAGAGAGCCTTGTACTAACCACTGACATGAGCAAGGTCATATAACTGTATGGTAATTCTGGTACTATACAAAGTTCTGGTTTTTTCTACTATAAAAGCTGTTACTGCACTAGTTCAAAAATGCTGGCAAGGTGTGGTAAAACCAGCAGCTGTTAATTAATAGTACAGGTCTTGACTATTTTTAAGGCTGGCTTCCAAACATAATCTGGGCTGTTCTTTCCCCAGGAGCTCAAAACAGATGCAAACAAATTAATCTTTATCCTAAGTCACAGTTAACAGTTGTTAAGTTGTGTAATGTGCATTTTATGAAACATCTTTTCATCTCAGATTCTAACATTTGCCTTTTGCCATCTAAACTCTCACATGTCATTGTAAATTACTTACTGTATAAGAAACCCTGAATCCTGGAAATGTACAGGAAGCATTTAAACTGTTGTTCCTAAATTATCTTATTTTTAGTAATGGCTTCATTTTGTGCAGTTTTCAGATGTTCAGTAAACCTGATTTGGAAGCTTATCCTGATTTACAGAAGATTTGTATTCGTACTTAAGAAATGGGACTGGCTATCAGACACTGCAGCACTTAGCTGGTGAGGGTAAGTCGAGCACTGCTGCAGCCAAACCAGACCCTGGTACCACAGCAACTCTGGACCCTGGCAAGGTTAGAGCAGATCCTGGAACAACAGCAAAGGCAGACCTTGGCACCACAGTGATGCCAGACTCTGGTGCGGTCAGGCTGGACCTTGGCACCGCAGCCAGATCTCGGTGAGGTTAGGATGGACCTTGGCACCGCAGTTAAACCAGAACCCGGTGGGGTTAGGCTGGATCTCAGCACAGCAGCTAAGCCAGGCCCCGGTGTGGGCGCACGGCGGTGCCGAAGCGCCACCTGCTGGACGCGTGGAGCAACAGGCGGAGCTCCCGCTGCGGCAGCGGCCGTGGGAGAACTGCTAATTACCGGTATCGTCATCAAGATTTACGACTGAACTGTGCTAATGCACGATTACGTGTAGCGACTGAAAGCAAATAATCGTTTGCTGCACACGTTAGTCTTCCAAAGAGGCTGAGGTAGCGATGTATACCGACACAGGTCTTCGTTTCAGCCCTGCCTGGCTATTCTAGAGCCAAAGATGAAGTCACAGCCCTTGTCTAAAACCACATAACATACCCCTTTAAAATAAATATTTATTTTCGATGTCTCATTTTAATATCGGAAACCAATCTCGGTTCCCAGAAAAACACTTTAGCGAAGCACAACCAACATTTTTGTGTTCCAGACTGTTGAGCACTTGGTATATTCTGCGCCGGGGACAGCATCTCCTAAAAGCGACCAGCATGCGATTGCTTCAGGTACACTTTTGGAGGCCTGATGATAGTTGGTCATTCAGGACCTGACTTCCCAAGACTGCTTGCAAAGCAAGGTGTTTTGAAGTAAAGATGAAACTTATGTGTTCCAAGTGGAACAGCTGTTTTATTTTGAACACAGCAGTCTTCATTTTTAGAGCAATTTTATAGAAGTAATTTGATTTACAACAAAAAGAGGCATACAGAAGTTTAACTAATACTGTTTCCATCTGCAAAACAAGGTTACTACTAAAGTGAAAATCCTCGCCTTTCTCCAGAGGAAAGTGCAGTAAAATTTAAAATGTAGTCTACAAGTCGTCATTCACTAAGAAGCCAAGGTTTGTTTCTTTTCTTTTAGAAATACCGTATTAATTTAATAATTGCCATTCTACATCTTGAAAGGAGACAAGTTTTTATTGGTTTTAAAATACAGGAGTTAAAAATCTGGGCTAAAATGTAACAGAACTACCAGTGGCCTGCACCTGGATAAAGGAAAATACTAGCTGCTTGACTTCCTGCAGTAGGTATATAATAAACTATTCTCACCTGAATGAAATTTGAAATGCATTTAAAAGGAAGAATCTCTCACAGCACATCTGACTTATATATTAAAAATAAGGTTTTAGCCTGAAAACTGAATAGGTTTTGTTGCAGGTTTACAGGAGTCATTATAGCAATCCCTTATTGCTTGAACATTATTACAATTCAGTCTCTCTGCCTATCTAGTAAAACATGCACAGCTCCCTTTTAATAACTTACTTTTCCAGATTTTCATTTTTGCAACTATCATCAGACTTCAGCAGATTTAATATTTTAAGGCAGACCGATATTCTCTCTTTTTGAATAGTCAATCTTGTGAATTCTGCAGTTTTGGTAAGTCCTGGAGTAGGAGGTAGTGTTCCAAGAAGGTGCCCAACAAGCTGGGCTTGGTCCACTGCTATTCTTGATAGTCGATTAAGTTCTTTGTGATCTGGTAGAGTCAGCTGAGTCACTGATACAAGATGTAAAAGGTGCTTACTAAGTTGTCGGACATAAGTCAACTTCTCTGCCCAAAAATTCACTTCCCCTTTATCAAACAGGTAATCCTCTTCTTCCTTAATAAAAACAAACCAAACAGTGTGTAGAAAATGATTTGTGCTCTTGATAATAATGAGAAAATCAACAGATCTATGAAAGAAGGTATATATAGAAATAACAATAGAGGCTGTTACAGAATATCTTCTTTATAGCAAAAAAACCCCAACAAAACACCGTAAAAATTCATAGGCATTATTTTTCAAAGGTTTGGGAAAACACAAGAAGAAAGTTTCCTACTTTGCCAAAGAAATGTCACCTTCAGAAATCAGGTGGTTATGGTATAACTCTGAGGAAACAGTGGAAGTAAGAAGTAGTCCTAATCCTTAACATGTGCTTGCCTTCCCTGTGAAACTGTCTTGTATTTCACAGGGAGCTCTCTGTAACCACTATGGTAATTTGCTATATGGTGGAGCTATTTGAAAGGATTGAATCAAAAAGGAAAATACTATCACTCAGTGAAACATCAAAAAGGCATACCTAAAGCACAAGCTTAAGAAAAAATTCATAGTATATTTCATGGGTCATATTAAATGTCAACAAGCATCTCAAAGTTGTAGATGCTTCTGCTCCTTCTGCTTTACCTTCCAGCATTACTTGGACTTGTTCAGTCTTTTCAAGACAAAGAGAGCACGTTATACAGCATTGGGTTTTACAGAACCAGTGTGGCTACGTTTTTCTTTCAGTAAACAATCCTCCTGAAGACAATGAGTGATGTGAGGAAGGGTGCTTAAGTGTGCTATACAGAACCAGTCATGTGGAAGGTGGCACAAAGTTACCAACTATTTAAACGACTACTCTGGAAAAGCCAGGAGTTGGGAGAAAACTGTGCTTAAATGCCAGATGTGCCTGGCACCCACAACTGCAGTTTGAATTCGAGGCAAGCCATCATCTGCAATGATACTGAATGCAATTAGTTACAGCCTCAAAATGTTTCAGTCAACAATGACTTGTTAAGTAACTCTTGATTTATTTCAATGTTTGCTTGCTAGTATTTTTAATTTTATGCTGATGTTGCCAGAAAACAGCCATAACATTCTATTTATTTACTTTATGTAGTGTCCATGTCAATCTTTTTTAGAATTGTAAATCAACGAATACTGGGATAGTGATCATTTGGCTTCATTAGATTGAGGTATTTCATTCTATTCCTACTACAAGATTTCAGAAACGTAGTGATCCCATAATGAGATAGCAACTGGTTGTTAAAATTACCAGAACTGAAGCCTCTGAGTCTCTTTTCAGATCTCTGTCTCCCAGCAGCCACTCCAGCAGGATTGGTACACCAGCACGGATCTGTCCCCAGCACTGAAGCAGCTCACACAGTATGCCAAATGCTAAATCCAAGGCCATTGGAGCATTCACTATCCTAAGTACAAACTCTGCTGAGAGAAAATATGCATAACAACATATAGCAAGATCACGAATGTTTTGAGATAAAATCAGCACAAAAGTGATTTCCTGAAAACAGACACGAAATTTACACAAACACATTCAGAATGAGGATTTATACTACAAATAAGTTACATGAAATGTTTACTTATGTGCCACTTGCAGCCTTTTCTCAATTCCAAAATAATACATGAAATAACTGAAAACGCTGATGCTTAATATTTTTTTCCTGCCCATGTAGTGACATTCATTAATTTGGGTTTAAATATACAAAAACGTCTGTTTGAAAAACATGTCCAGACACGGTCCTGTCACTATAACACGATGACTATTTTTGCAAAACTGCAGCCATGCCTCAAGTTTGATTCAGTGTTTCACTGGAACTTAAAACCCACGACATACTGCATGTTTTGAAAGGGCTAGGACAGAAAATGAATTATTGTTGTTAGGTCTGCAATCTCTCTATATAAAATAAGATATACATACATATAAATATGTATATAGAGATATATATACACACAACTGTAAACATATGTAAGAGATATCAAGCATGCAAGACAGGCTCAGAGATGTTAAAGAAGTGAAAGGCAGACATTGTTTATAGTACCATCACAGAACTATATTTATACCGGTTTTGCTATCAGCTGCTTCAGTATTTTCCCTAGGGAACAAAGAAACCGACAAATCATGCCAGAACTGTACACAAAGTCATCATCCACACATATTTCTTCTCTAAACTTCCCCACCGCTCTCATTTGGGCATATGCTGGTTTAACTGTGTGGTTCCTAGGGCTGTCCTCAATAAAGGAGTACACAAAAATGCCAGAAGTCCCATCTGCACAAGAACTCCAGTGACTGTGTTCACAAAAACTCCAGTGACTGCGTTTCACTACTGGTAACATTAATGCAATTTTTCTATTTTTTTTTTAATGGGGACACTGAAAGAGGACTAGAGGAGGAAACATCACTCTTCTTATGAGAAGACAACACAGCAGAGTCAGAATTATCTGGAAAAAAATTAATACAGGCAGAGAAGGCAGACCATACATTTTCTGTCTGAGTGTCTTTAGGTATTTCTTATGAAAGAGAGTGATTATTTATGAAGAGCCAAGACCTGTCTGTCACAACCTACATAGAGAGCTGCAACATGGACCTCTCCTGCGTAACGACTCCCAAGCCCTCAATGCCAGCTGCAGATTTTCTAGAGGACGTTTTCTAAAGCAAAGCAGAGAGATGTATGATAAAACACCAAAGGTAGGGAAATACATACGCCAATGGATAAGAAAGCACAGGAAACAACTTAGGGCAAAAGAAGACTGATGAAACGTTGGTTATGTGGTGTTTTTCAGACCAGGCAATGTACCAAGGACATCAGGGAGGCTGAATTAGTGTTTGAAACCACAAGAACAAAGGACTGTAATGAGGGAGCGAAGGAGAAAGAACAGATGGTCCCTTCTTTATCTTGGAGTTAGATGAGGGTAAATGGAAATCCCCTTGACCAAGCAACAGGAAGGCAGGCAGTCAATCTGCTGGTGACACTAATAATGTTACATACACAGTTTGGCTCTGCTAGACAGTAAAATGAAATGTTCAAATCTGTTGTCTTCACATCAAGACATATCACTGTATAGGGACACCCCTCAGCTTTGTCCATAAGAGAACTTGCTAGAGTGCAAAACAACATTCCCACACCACTTATGTTAGGTATTGGATTCTTTAAGGTATTGTTTTTGCTGACATTTCTTCACAGAAGTCTTTTTCTTTTTTAAAAAAAACCCACCACCACCAACAAAACCAACAGCAAACCCCAACTTGCTTTCTCCATTACAAGTGCCCTACTTGTACCAATCTGATACAAGAACAGATACAATGTTTGTCCCCTCTGTATTGATGTGCTTACTCTTGGTAGAAAACAGTTTAATAGTGCCATGGGAACCTCAGAAATACTGGCAATCAGAACTGCAAGCATAAAAATGAAAAAAAAAAAAAGAGCTTGGAGTTCTGAACCTGAAACAAATATCCCAGCTAAGAACATTTACAAAATGCAGCATTTTAAACCCAGCTCTTTTGAATTCTGATGATCATTTGGAGTCCTAAGATGATTACTGAATGCCTACAATTGTCAATATTTATAAAACATCTCTTGCTTGTGTCACTTTATTTGTATTGGAATTTTGGCAAAATAAATGATGCTAGGAGCTAAAAAAAAAAAATGTTATTTCCCACTGCTGTCTTTCTCAAGTCAGCTGTTGGTTTGGAGGACTGATTATACGTAACAACTGTACACATTTAAAATATCTGCTATTCTGAGGCTTCTTTTTTTCCTTTTAAGACCTAGACACCTCAAGTACAAACAGTCATGCTCTCCTTGTGCATGAGAACTCTAGACTATTGAGAAATGCACCAAAACATATATTTGAGGCCTCTAAATTCTGTTATTACGTGAACATGCTGAAAACTACCAAGATGCTGACCGCCCTTCTGTGAACTGCAGGCACCTCTTAACTGATCGACCAAATTCATGCGTCAGTTCTGACATCAAAACCCGAGCAAAACAAAGCAACTTTGACAACAGTGAAACTTAGGCTTCAAAAATTTGGGTAAGAGCCTACCTGCCTTCTGCTGTGTGCTGCAGAAGCTAACACAGCAGCCTCCTGGTACTTAAGTGTTGACACAGATTCAAGAACAGATCAAACTTTAGCAGACGAAGAATTTTTGCTTCCATCTGCCTATCCCATCCCATGCCTTCCTCCTACTGCTGAACATCAGGAAAGGCTCCATGACTTCCGAATCACTTCCTTGGCTGCTGTTAGCTACAAAGTGCACTGACGTTAACTGACTTTGATACTAGCTCACCCAAATTTGATGACAGAATAGTTCAAGATCAGCTTTGGGGACTACCATCGAGCAAGTGTCCAAAAAAGGTATATCAACTCCTAAAACTTCCAAGTGCTGAAGTAATAGAGATAATTAATAGCAAGCAAAGTTGCAGAATCACATAATGACTTGAGTTGGAAGGGACACACAAAGATCATGGAGTCCAACTCCTGTCCCTGCATAGGAAAACCCCAACATTTACACCATGTGTCTGAGCACACTGTCCAAATGCTTCCTTGAATATTGTTAGGCTTGGTGTCATGACTGCTTCCCTGGGAAGCCTGTTCCAGTGCTCCACCACCCTGTGAGTGAAGAACTTTTTCCTAATATTCAACCTAAACCTCCCCTGGCACATCTTCCTGACATTCCCTTGGGTCCTATCATAGGTCACTTGACAGAAGGAGATCAGCACCTGCTCCTCCTCCTTCCCCTTTGAGGAAGCAGCAAACTGCTGAGGTCCCCTCTCAGTCTCCTCCAGGCTGAACAGAACAAGTGACTTTAGCCACTCTAGACCCTTCACCAGCTTTGTGGCCCTCCTCTGGACATCCTCCAGTAGCTTGATATCCTTTTTACACTCTGGCACACAACACTGGAGGTGAGCCCGCACCAGTGCAGAGTAAGAGCAGGACAATCACCTCCTTTGACTGGCTAGCGATGCTGTACTTGATTGCACCCCAGGACATGGTTGGCCCTCTTGGCTGCCAGAGCACACTGTTGGCTCATGTTCAACTTGCCAATCAACCAGAACCCCCAGATCCCTTTCTGCAGGGCTGCTCTCCAGCCTCTCGCTCTCCAATTTGCCTAGATCCCTCTGCTCTCAAGAGCGTCAACATGTATGTGCTACATACATAACCATGATATAATATGTAAAAAATGCTGTGAGAGGGGAAAACTTTCTACTGCTTTGTTGACGCCCAGCTCCACAAACAGCAGCAATGGGTGTTGTAAGCATGTACAGAATCTTCTAAGATATCTGTAAGAGGTGTATATCTTCTAAAATAAATGTATGTGTCTTCACTGATGTACTGACTGTTCACAAGAACTGCTCCTCACATCATCTTTTGCCTGCAAAACAGGGCTGATTTTCAAGAAGCCACATATTGCACATGACTCACACTATGACTTCAGAAAGTGGTCTGAGCAAGCTGGAGGTTCACCAGGGGCAAAAAGGGCTGGTCCTTCTCCTCTCCTCGCAGCTCCCTCGGGTCATGGGCTCCTCATGCTTACCTCCAGCCAGCTCAGGTGGTCTGCTCATCACTTGCTAAGTTAATGCTCAGAATAACAGAATACAAATTTGGCATGCAACTTGTCATGTGGATTCTTCTGCTTGGCTGGCAGGCTGGACTGGTTACCCCGCAGTCAGAATTGGTACAGCTGAGAACTGGGGAAGGGAAGATCACAGGGCAGCAGTGAGGAAGGGAAGAGGCCAAAGGGAGAGCAAAACCTTGTTCAGCAAGCTGTTAGCTCAGGTCAGCATAATGTGAAACTTCCCGTCAGTCATGTAAACAAAATACTAACAGAGATGATTCAAATGGTTGAGTATTAATAGCCTTTCATAATGGAAGTAACTATTTAAAGTAACTGAATAAAAAATGTCAAATGACAGATTTCTAGAAGCCACTCACAGCTGATTACTGCCACAAGAACTAAACCAGCAGAAACTGAACCTGAAGACATACCTATTACCAAATACTGAAAATACATTAGTGCTCCTACCATGACAGTTCTTTGGACTATCAAAACAGTGTTAAAATTATCAAGTTTTTAAATTCTAAAACCTGTTTACATTGCAACATGCAAAATCATCATGAGCAAGTTAAGCATCTCGCTAAATAAGCCACTACAGGGGCTGAAATACAAAAAAAAATTCTCTGTGCCTTAAACAAGTACTTACAAGCAGAGGAATTAATACTACTCCTTGAAATGAAAAACAAAAGATAAGAATCAGGTACTACATGTTTTTTTCATTTTGAGGAAGTGAATTTTCATAAAGGGAAAGGGGTTAAGTACTGCAGTATTTTAGTCTTTGTGAATCCACCCACATAAAAATTAGACCTCCCACATGCACATTCACATACTCCAAAAGCTTTGATCATGCCAGATGTAAATATTTCTTCAAGTAGTCTATTATGCATCCTCCAACTATACAATTGTTCTCTGTTAAAACCTCGGTGATATTATGGGGATCTGAAAGGATGTATTAAGAGCACATACACAGATTTTAAGGACAACCATGATAAAATACAGGCAAAATAGAAAAGCTGAACATATTCCTTGCTTAACAAAGTGTTTTGCAATTAGTTTTCTGCTGGAAATTAGCTAACTAAAGTTAATTTTAGATCAAAGAGTAATGCAATTTTTGTAAAGGTATACTGTGTTTAGAACAGAGATGAAGAGGAGTAAAACTGCAAAGAAGTTTAGTGTAACAGTCCTGAGGGAAAGACTCACAAAAAATGGCATACCAACAGCACGTATGCTTTCAAGGGAACACATAGGGTAAGTTCTCCAACTCAAATTACAGGAAGTATTGTACATCAACCAGGTATAAACTGGTAAAATTTTGTTTCCTTTTTTGCACGATGTGCTGCCTACCTCGGTATAAACATGACTATCAGTATAGTACCTCATAACACCCTGGTAAAATAAGGTAGTTATTCTTGCTTCAGAGACAAGCATGGACACTTCAATCAACAAAGCTCACTAAATGACTGCTTGACAAAACTAGATATTTCTCACCTTAACAAGATGATGAGTATCAAGTGAGAGATCAGGTTCCCATCCAAAAGACAGCAGATCCAGCATGGCAGTTACTAATATCTGTACTGCTACATCTGCAAATGGAAAATCTCACCTACTGAATCAGTAATCACTTTTGGTTGCATTGAAGGTTTTCTTTTTGATGGTAAGTAATAATCAAGTTTGCCCCTATTCTTGATATTGAATATGAGAGAACTGAGTCAACTGGCCCAACCCAAGAGTTACATAGGCTAGTAAATAAAGTGAGGTTAGAAACCAAATTTCTTATGTTGAAATAACCTGCTTATATGTTAATACTTTGAGCTAGAAAGGAATTGTGCAACTCTGCAGCAAGGCAACAAACAGGTGCCTTGCCACCAGGAAAACAGGACAGAAGAAAGGCAGTCACAGTAGATAAAAAGTAAAGGGGTGTTCATACCCACTCAGATTCCACAAATAGCGTCACAGGGCTATCACCCTCTAGAGCACTAAGATTAAAAGAGGACAAGTAAGAAGTAAAAAAAAAAAAAATACAGAAAATAAAGAAATGGTAACTGTTGTGTCCAGATAGTTGGCAGATGGCTCCTGAAAAGGTGCTTGTTCATTGCACTGTGTCAGTTTAAGTTGCAAACATCAAACTTTCCACTTTTTAAGATGACCACTTATGTAAAATCTAATATACAGGCAGATTCCTTTTTATAGTGTTTCATAAAATCAAAGGTGATTAGATCACTTCTATCGTCTCGAGAAATATCATTCCCTAGATGACGTACAACTACTTCATCTGTTTTCCATTTTCCTGCTTAAGTGTGCTTTATAGCCGTGTTTTTTCAGGATGACTTTAAAAAGCAGCCCTTCCTGGCATCATGCAACACGATGTCAAAACCCAACACTATTACAAAACAAACTAATCAAAACTAATTTCTTAATAGTTGCAGTCTCTGACTAGAGTGGCAGTAACGCTGCTCTCAGCTTTGATTTTGATTATAAACGGATCTGAGTGAATAACATGTCTGATTATGAGGAAACTTACAGCTCAGGACTCAGCAGAATATTAAAGTTTGTTCTTGAACAAAAAAGCACAAACATTCATCATCTTTTCAGGCTTTTTATGGAATGTGAACAGAACAATATTTTTCAACTTAATAACTAGGGTTTTTTCCTCTTCTTTTTAAATATGTATATGCATACATGTAAGCTTTTCCTTTTCCCATGCAAGCTTTGCTGCCTGTACTCAAGAGGGTTTTATTACAAAACAACCACGGCTCACAGATCTGTCAATGTACATTTGGACTTAACCACTTGCATTACCACTTTTGCAGAACCTCCTCCCCAAAGGCATGTTCTAATTTAAACAACAGAAAACCAATACCCCCTGCATAAACCCACAGAACTCATGCTTTTCCTTTTGAAAAGGTAAAAAATAATATTCCACTAAATGTTTAAATGAGAAATTGAGAATGTTTTTTAACTCAAATTACGTATTTATTGGAAAAAAGATACATAATCACAGTTTCACTTAGTGCCACACTTCAATTAGTACCACAAGAACGAAACATATGACTGTAGACTGTTGTTATTAGCATGTTCCAACTAAGGAACGTTTTGCTTAGCTCTGATGAAGATTACCAAATGTGAATGAGATGTGTATTACAGCTCTGCTGTATGGACACAGAGGACCAATCTATCTCTGTATCATAGGTGGGATTTTAGAGTAATATCTGGAGAATAGTGGTGAAAAAATTGTCATTTAAGAGATAAAGGAATAAGGAAAAGGCGGGTAATCAGTATAGAAGACTGTACACAAAATTCTTCTCACCGTAATACTTGAAGACCAGCACAATTTGGGCAGAAGACTCCAATGTGTGAAGCTATTTCTAAAGCAGTAACAGAAAGGCAGGCTGTCCTTCATTGCTATGGAGTCATAGCCAGGACCACCATAGCTTGCATAAGGACCCTATAAGAGCTGTAAACTGCTGTCCTGTTTACTCACTTACAATTAAAATGCTGATGAGAAAAAACATGTAATAGATTATTCACATGAAGGCCCCTTTTAACATGTACCACTTTCATACTCCAGCGCTGAGCACACAGACTTATTTTTCATTTATTCTTTCTTAATTTTCAAAAGTATAACAACTTATAAACTTTGCATAACAGTGCCACTGTGTAATTAATATAGCTAAATGAAGCGCTGTCAGTAAATAATCAGTAGCCAGTCTTTGATAGATGATCTGATTTTAATTCAGTCCATTCACTTTCAACTTTAATTAGTGGCATTGTATTCTAGAAAGCAAATGTTTTATTCATCCATGTGATGATCTAATGTTGTAGAAGTAGACTAAGAACAACTTGTAAGATGTTGAAATAAATTTGTGAATGCAAAGTAAAAAGTCTCAGTGATTACACATTCTTATATAATGTAATTCCTTAAGAAGAAATTAAGCAATATAAAGTTCCCACTGCAAAAGCCACTGATTTTAACAAGTACCATACACACCAATAAATCATGCTAAGACAATTACGAGCTTCAGTGCTCCTTTTTTTTTTTATTAAACTAAGTAGTTTGAACTACAAAGTGTATGTTGGTGGAATTTTTTGCAAGACACAAATAAAGGCACAAAAATACTATTTATTCCTACACAGGTACTGATGCAATGCTATACTTAATTCTTTTAGTACTATAAACCTTGTTCTAGATGCATGCTTGTTATAGCTGGTAACAACTACTAAGCAAACTCCTCACTTTTAAGTCACTGGAATTTAGAATAATTTAGATTATTGGAGAATGTTCTAATTAACATGTAAAGATCAGAACTACTCAAGACCACTTAGGCTGCAACATGCTTGGATCTTTTTCTGCATTTTCTCCTGAACATTAATTTACGTTGGTGTGTCTCCCCTTCTTCCAGCAGTTCTGTTCTAAAGGGTGGGACAACGCAGAGTTGCAGACTCCTGCAAGCTGTGGCTATTTAGCAGGTCTGAGGAAAGAAGACACTTGCTAACTTACTATGTAACATCTAATTCAGGTGCATGTGCAGCTTTCTGAATGCAGGTATTTTTGAGCAACTCAGTCTTCAGATAAGGTTCTGATGTCTTACAATGAAACTCTACAGGGAGAGATTGCTTTTAGGATGATTTATACTAAATTTTAATCTTTATTTCATATTACTTATTAGAACAGGTGACATTTGAGAGAATCATTTGCTCTTGACAATGGGAAGATGATGCACCAGTGATTTCACTTGCAAGTGGGCTGGTTTCAGGAATTCCTTTCAGAAATACTCCAAAATTAGAAGCAGCATACATATTCCTCACTCTACTACCTAAAGTTTTTGTCAACATAAAGGCTGATCTTAATCACTCTAGTGTGGCTGAGGCATTTCTAGTATCAGGACTCAAAATTTCTTCAGTAGATGACATTCACAAGAAACTCAGCTCCTTTTTCTTTTACACAGCTCACGCCTCCTAGATGACTTCTGGATTTTTCACCTGTAGTGATCCAGGACATTTTCCTTTACATGGGCAGGTCCACACTTCTTTGGAAATCTTCTGGCTTATTTCTCTCTCTTACTAAAATACCTGAGGTTCTGACATTTCCATACAACTGTCATCTGAGTATGTAAGGGCTCGGTCACAACTTGCTGGGAAACTTCTAGCTGTCACCAGGGTATTCTCTATCAGGGTCCAAGTGACTTGGATGGTATGCCTCTCCCTCAGACATCAGTGAGGTAACTACCTGTAACTTCATCTGCATCAGACACGACACCATTTTGGAGGTCTTGGCACACACAGGTGGTCAGCAAATTGTAACATGGTTTGTATGAATTGCTTTGAAGCCTTCTTCCAAGTAAATTTACAGGAGGAGTAGGAGCTGCTTAGTCTTACATACAGACACAGACTCTTTGACTGATAAATATTATTCAATCAGTAATCAGTTCTTCAGTGGATGGTCTATCATAGATACCAGTATACTTGCCTAATACAGGTTTTACATTTGTCTTTTCTATTTCCTTCAAATACCTTTGAGGAATTGGTTTGTGTCTCTTTAGCTGAGAAGGAAATAAGATAGTGCTGTGAGTGCTCTCCCCAGTATATTGATGTGCTGAATAAGTGCTCCTGCACAAGATACAACAAAAATTAAAGCATTTGTGTCTCACATATTAATGCAGACATGAACCTGGCAACACTAGGGACTTCCCAGCCACTGTGAAGAAACCTTTCTTTCTATTCTCTAAGCGTTTGATACATGGCTTTAAAACTTCCATATTCCAAATATTCCAAAATATCCTAAACAGTCAAGGAAGACAGAATGGCTAAGTAACATATGACTCTCAATCATTCATCATGATAGGGAGTGCTTCACCAATCGCCTGTATTTATACGATGCCCATGTAAGAAGAAATGGCAGTATCTCTTCTGCACACAGAATAGACAACCATGAAGATTAAAAAATCTTGACTGATTATAGATTATTATGACCTATTTCATGAAGTAGTCATTGTCCCATAAAGCTTTAATATTCAAAATGTATTTCCCTCTGGCTTCAGTTGTGTGCACTCTGAATTTCTGCAAGTCATGCCTCCAAGGTATCAAGCTAAGCTGTTCACTAACTAGTGACCTCCTTTCCAAACTCTGGTTGGAGTGACTTGCTTGCCTGCACAAAACAGCTCTCTAGGGAAGGCAGAGATAGAATGCAAACCACAAAGGCAACACTAAATAGCTCTGGCACATCCTTTTCTTGATCCTGGTCTTCCTTGCTTTACAATTTGCAATTTTGCAGCTGAGGTAGTAGTGCTGTTGGAGATGATAATTTTCTATACTGTGTTAACAATTTATCATCAGAGAAAATGTGACTTGTCTATTAGATTATAAAAGATCTTCTGTAAAATACCCAAGCAATGACAGTGTAACTTATCCTTGCTTTTTAATACAATCAGCACAAGAAAAGTTGAATTCAAGCTGCTATCTTTTGGATACTTGGCCTTGCAACCTTAAGAATATTCCTAGTGTGGGGAAAGGGGAGGTAGGGAGGATGGCAATGTATATGGTATAATCCTCCAAGTTCCAAAAACCAGAAAGAAATCTATACCTTACTCAAATAACCTGACATTATGCTGAAGCTCTTGAGTCAGAGAAACAGCGGAGCCACCAGGCTGACTGTTCAAGCATCTACTGCTTGAAACTAAGGAAACATCACTGGTAATGGGATGTATACCCATAGCACCCTTTCAGTGTCTTCTTTCTAGTCCCAGTCACCAGATCCCACAGTACCTCAGCAGAGGTCTAATGATCTTGACAAGTGAAGCCTTGGAGTTGACACTGGCTTCTTAACTACCTCCAGTCACACTACTCCCAAAATGCAGGAAAATGTTCCCTTTCAATGTCCTTTATCTGTTCTGATTCTTCCCTACATTATTCCTATTTTGGACCCAGTTCAGTTTCCCTCTTGGTACAACTTTCAAAGATCTTTCTTCTACTTCCTTTCACATTAGCAAGAGCAAGTCTCCTCCCCATGCCAGACTGAGTGCTACCTCCCATTCCTTTACTCTCAGCCGTTCAACTTGATGCTTTTACCAGTCCACTGAATTTTTCTGTAAATTTACCTTTTTCCCCTTCCCTAGCCAGAAACAAAGGCCCATTCTTCCCTATTTTGCTGACAACCTGCTGGTATTACTGAAAGCGTAGCAGTTTTTATTTGAAGTGTCTAAGTGCAGCCTGGCCCAGAGTTGCTCACAGCCACAACTACAGAGTCCTCCTCAGGCACGGTGCTTCTGGCACAGAGCACCCTCAGTAGCCCTGCTGTAAACACAGGTAAAGTATTTCAGGAGCAGAGAAATTTAAGATGCTTACTGATCACCAAAATCTTCAGAGGTTTTATCTTTTAGGCTTCTTTCAGTTTTTACTACATATATAGTATGCTACAGTCCTATTTCTCAGCCAGATATTACATATATTACCAAAAATATCTTGCTCCAAAGCACAAATGAATCAGCATTCAAAAGAAAAGGCCTTCAATTCATTTTGTAGCCCGCATAAAGAAAGTATTTCACCTTTCACTTCCTATGTAGAATCTTGTCTACTGTAATAAAAACAAATAATTGAAACAAAGAAAAAAACTGCAGTATGGAGAATCTCGGCACCAACTATTAAGGATTAGATTAACACAAATAGCTTAAAAACAGAGTTTTCTAATGAGAAGTGTCAGGCAACTCTAATAACAGATTATCAACCCTTCTTATAAAAATATGCAGTTGACACAATTTTATTTAATTTACAAAACAAATTATAAGGAGAAGCTGGGGACAGAAAAGCAGAAGGCAGTACTTTTACAGAAGTCAGTGCAAGATCTGTTGAAAAGATGCAAGAAACAGAGAGGATGAAGTGGGAGTGTAGGTAAAGATGAAGAGAGCTCTCAATGCTTATAAAAGAATAACAACTCTGGTATATTCTATTCGATCAGACTGGCAATTGCAAGAATAAACAACATCAAAGGGATTTGTGTCCCATTTCTTAACAAAATAAGGAAATCGGCAGGCATGCTTCTGTGTACGTGTTTCCCACCACAGCTTCTGAAGCAGCTGTACAATTTCAATCCAGTCCAACAAAAAGGATAAGGGAATACAAAATATTAAATCTTGCTTCTATGAAAAAGGCCAGCTGGGTAAAGAAGAGAGACCTATTACTGTCTCAGCTAGTGAAAAGCTGAAACTTCATCAGAGATGAGAAAATCCACTTAGGTGCAAAACATAAATGAAAAAAACAAGCTCCCTCCATTTCACTGCTCAAGGAACTCTTTTCCTTTTCTTTTCCTTTAAATAAATGATGCAATTTGCAGTTAGACTCCACACTGGCACATGCCTTTATTAACACAGACAAATATGTCTTTAATGTAAAAAAATACTCCTTTTGTCTTTAACATTTTTCAATCTGTATGTTTCAAATGAGTTTGCTTCAGGAAAGGCCATATTCTACTTCACTCCACCGTGGATGGCACTAGTTGAGCCTCCACCACTAATTGGGAGATTGACATAAAATGACCAGCAGAGGACAGAATTCAGTTTGTATATATAAGTACTATTTCACCCTGAGTTCCCTTCATCCCTAGGCTCTCCTTTACACCTCACCGTAATTGCACTCTGCACCAACTTTGCATTAGGGGAGTGTGAAGTTGTTTGCTCCAAAGGATCGGGTCCTTTATACTTTAGAATATAACCTAAGACACTGTTTCCTGTCTCAGTATGGCCTTGCCTAATCAAACTAATCCATGCAACACATACCATATTAGAATAAGGAAATCAATATTGGGAATATCTTTTCAGAAAGACCTTTGACTTGTTCATTAACAGAAGTTTATTTGATCCTGCTTCTAGTAGCTTTCAGAGAACATGGGACATAGCAGTTTTCCTGATGATTCTGAGAGGCGGTAGTGATGGAATATGGGATGCTAGTATAGCATCCCTTAAAGCCTGTACATAGACAGAGAGTTTTCAATAAATACAAGGAAATTAAAAAGAAAAAAACCCCTATCTTCTCCTGTTAACAGCAAAAGTAGGTTGTTGAGCACCTAAGTGCAATGGTCTCTACAGCCATGAAGTTCTAGCATTACAGTATAGAATATACAGATTCTGGAATTAGGGAAAGTAGGTTTTATTTGGGTCTGACCTTCTAAGCAGAACAAGGAGAAGTCTGCAAAGTGTAACTGTGGTCTTCAACACAAACATGAAATCAGCTTGTGTGTGTGTGCACATGAGGGAAAATAAAAGGGTAACTAACATAGCGCATGAAAAAAAAATGAATGGGTTTTATTAGCCCTGGTAATAAGATATTGTAAGTCTAACCTCTACTGTGATCAAGCCAAGTATATAAGTTAATCAAGACCTTCACTAAAGTATTTCTGTTAACACTTTCATCTTACCAGTGGGAATTGTTTATAAAACCATTTTGTACTGCTAGCATGACAAGGTGATCATTAATATGGCACAGACCATGCAAAGGAACAAAATTAAAAGCACACAAAAGTGGCATTACAATGGTACTGTAACAACGGCCATAAATAATTCTGTTCCTCAAAGTGATTGCAACAGTCTTGCTTTAAATCTAACAAAACCTCTTTATAAAAAGTCTAATTCTCAAAATTTAAATTTCTATGCTTTCCAAGGATGTTTAACTTTACTTTCTGATGCATAAGAAATCAATTTGTTCAACCAAACCAGTTTCGAGTTCCTCTTATAAGAGGTCATTTGGAACTGTTTATGGAAAGAAAAGACATTTGAGTTTTACACATCTTAGGTTTTGAAGTAAGAGCCCATTGTGTCCCACAGCTGCTCCCCCCCATTACCACGTCACGAATTAAAGCAACCACATCAGTGGGAAGGCTCAGGGAATTGGTAATACAATAAAACCACATTTCATTCTAGGGTGCCGCTTTGCCTCCAGCACAGGCAGGTACTATCTTGGTCATTAAAAATGCTAAGCACTGACTTACATGAAAACAAGCTGGTGGTTTAGGTTAGTTTGCAAAAGTATATGAATTCCCTACCTCACTCCCACTCCCACATAAAATAATGAAATACTGTCTGCAAAAATCTGCTTACAGCAATATATCATCTCCTCATTCTTGGTGAGATACCTCTCAGTGCAAAATGACATTAGAAATAGATACCAATCACCTACAGGCACACCTTGAAACAAAAAGCATGGGCCTTGCATGGGCCAAATATTTTGCACAGGGCTCTGCATAGGCTTTCAGTATCATACTTGCAGAGGTGATATCTTATGATGCAAAAGGCAGAACTAGAGGAAATCTGCTCCAGTCACATCTACTGAATCTCTGCTGCTGAAAGACGGAGATCTTCATTTGCCACAGCTTCTTTTCCATAAGCAGAACATTTACAAAAATAAATTTATCATTTCCCATAGCATTATACACGTACATCTCAGACACATTTTTGTATTCTATGTACAATATAGATATTTAAATTAATATTTCATATATTTAGCTTAAATATAAACAGTTTACAAACTGGATGTCTACAGTACTGAGACAGGCTTTTAAAGATTTGTGCATTCAGGGCTATGAGGTAGCAAAAGCATGGAAATAATCGATTATAAAGTTGTAAAATTATAAAGTTAGCAAGCTCTCTGGGGCATCACATGATTTGAGCGGTATCCCATCACAGACCTAATAAGAAAAACAAGTGTGTATGGGCATGCACCTGCCTAGGGCTCTCCCATATCTTTCCAATCAGAACTTATAGAATACAGTTCTCAGTTGCACTGTGGGTGAATTTGACATCCAGGATACCAGAAATATCAGAGATCCTGGGCTATATTCACCTGGACTTCTGCATCTTAAGCAATCTGAGGAGCAGGGGGGCAGTTACAGGTCACAGGTAACTAAAGCCTTTTTGCGTCCAGTCCCAGTTACAACAGCACCCTGTTTTTTCCAGCCTTCACCTACGCCAGGTCATGAATGATTCAAAAGTTAACACCAACTTCCATATCCCGATTTCAACCATGTCTAACTCCTGACTGGATGCTCTGAGAAACTGAGCTCCATATAAAACCTAATTATTTTAATTTTAAATTACATGCAACTCCCTTTCGTTCTTCCAGTGTTATTCTCTCCACTATTCCCTTTGATTAATTCCTAGTTATTCAACAATTCTTCTTGAAGCAACAGGATTTCTTTCCTGATGTTATTTTTCTGACTGTTTTGCAACACAAAGCCATTGGTCTTTCAAAAAGAAATCTCCTGGGGCACCTTTACCCTTTTATAGCAGCAGCGAAACAGAAGAAGTCATATTAATAAAACTAGTGAACTGCAGCAACTAGTCAGCAAAACAATGCAATTTGTGCCCAAACTTCATTTCTACAGATGAAACTACAACAAGCTACAATATTACTATTGCAAGCTTCATTTCTGCTTCTTCAAACCAATAAAACTGGAGTCCCAGCAACACATCTGAACCTTAATATAACAAGAGGTCAATACAGTAACAAAATGTCATACACACTGTAAGCCAGATCCTACAATTTTTATATAACATGGAACCTCTATTGTGTCTCTAAATAAATCTGTTAAAATCACATTTCAGAAGTCTATATGATTAAAAAGCTGAGCATTTTCGTTGATTCCTAGTATGACCACAATTAGCAATGCAGAATGCTAACTATAAAAACCCAAAGAAACTAAAACAACAAATAAACACCAAAACCCTTCACGACCTAGCTATAAAAACTAGTCAATGCAGGGCAGATAATACAATTTCTTTTCACCTGGCATTACTTGACATTATTTTACTCCCCTCTGCAAATAATACTTTTGTTTGAAAGGCTACCAAAGCACTAGCTCTTCTGTATTTTCAGCTCACTCACAGAATGTATGAAACAGCTCTTTCAGAAGAATATGATCAGCCCTTCCGTTTCTGCTTGCTCTTGGAGAGGCTGATTTTGCATAGTTTACTGGCCCAGCTTGCAAAACTGTTTTTTTTTTTTTTTCAATGAAGAAAATTAACACTGCTACTTATTATTTTCTATAATTAATCCAGGAGTAAAAAGCAAGCCAAATGAACACACATAGGAATTTTTTTTACAGTAAAATACTATAGATATCTCTCAGAAATAAAGTGAAATATTTTAAAAGCAGAGGAAGATCAATAGCAGTGCTATTTTGCTTTTATCAAAAGAGCATATGCTTGTTAAGCCAAAAGGGACAACACTTTCACAGCATGTATCAGAAAACCTGGTTTCATAAGCTTAGGAAGTTTCATAAACATCTGCAGGAGAGTGTGAATTTACTTTGGCTTTAAGTAAATGGTTCTTCATTAATATTTTACTAAAACACAAAGACTCCAAATTTAGTAGGTAAGCTGTGGATAGCAAACAGCCACCCTTTACGTTATCTTTGTGACTAAAGAAAAAAGATCTGGCATCAGAAAAAAAAGTAATACAAAAGCAGACAATATATTCAGTGATGGAACTTGAAGCCCAAAGGTAATTACCAAAGAGTTTTCTAAACAAAATAATTAAACTAATTTTCTATCTTTTTCAGCCAATGTTTCCTCTGCACCTAGGGACAACAGCTAAACATTATTCAAGAGCCATCATTAAACCAGGAAACAATTTTATTATATAGGCAATCTAAAAGAGCTCAATTACTTCCCAATCAGATCTTCCAAAAGTTTTCATAACAGTAGGAAATATTTTTAGGGTATAATTCTAGAATGTCAGATATAAAAGAAATATTATTACAAAGACACAAATTATATCTAGTAGCATAAAAATATGATACAGTTAGTCTACCGGTCAAATCTGCTCCTGAAACAGCCCTAAATTAATTCAGGCAGAAAGACCAGATGAATACCTTTACATTCCTAGACTTTTTCATCCTTGGAACTGACCTGTAATTGTTACCTTCTTGGAACTATTACAGCAGATGCAAAAACCCCAAAATTATAGCTTCTGGCTGCAGTAAGTATTTCATAATCTCTACCACGTGTCATTTTGCTTTCTGGAACAAAGTTCTTAAATGTAAGGTCACCATAATCATCAGGTAGTCACCAACTATTTAGTTTACCAGGATTTAAACAGCCATCATTATACATTTGTCTTCCTGTATATGTCATACTCCGTGTACGCGCATAAGGAAGTATTAACCATTAAAAGCATAGAAGGGAATGAAAAGACACAGACAGAGGTATGGTTCCTTAAGCAGAAGGCTGAACATGCAACATTTTACAGAAAATATTGTCTGTCTTCCTCTGTGAACCCCATTTATGATCCTATAATTAGAGACAGTATAAGTACATTATCAGTGATGTTACCTTCCACGTTTTACAGTACTTTTCAGTAATATCTAGTGCACTTCAACAAGCAGAGTGTTCTAGTAATTCTCGGCAGCATACCCACTGCCTCCCTCACTAGGATTTGCTTCAAAGGATTCCCAGAATACACAGGCAGCTGTTTGACCTCTCCTCCTGTCCTCAGCATGACTTATCTAACATAACCACAGAGATGTCACCACCTCACAGTATCTGTGAATACAGTCCTACACCATTTTTGACTATAATACTGCAAACAACTGCCACTACTTCAAACTGCTCAATTAAGGCTGCAAGAAGTACTGCTTTTAACATAGGTTATTAAATAGACTCCATGCACAATCTTTTAAATATAAATTTAATTTGTAGAAAATCACCTCATTCTGCAACAGGAGCAGCTCTACTTTTCTATGAGTTTCTTTTACTTTTGATTGTATAGCATCTTTATCATGCTCTCTTCTCCTTCGGCTTAGATGGGTCTTGTGTATGACCCTTTTCTGCTTTCCACTGCTTAAAGGCCATTTGGACAAACACAAACTCCCATTTGAACTAATATACAACTCCCTTTAAGTCAAAACACTCCTCTTTTACAGCAAGTGTAGAAATTCAGTTACTTTTTAGTGAGTCGTGCATCTAGTTACCAGAATGTAGTTATCAAGATGACTGTCAAAGCAGAAGAAATCCTGGAACTGATCCCAGAAAAAAAAATCATTAAACTTCCTTCCACTTGTCCCCAGTACAAGGAACATAAGCATATTTTGGCTAACATGATTAGCGGTTTTCCATTAGTAACCCAGACAATACTGTGAGGGCTTCTGGACCATTCCCAAGCAACCCGTGGCATATCACAAGATCTGACTGGGAGATTTTTCTGACCAACAGATTCCAAAATTATAAGAGACTTTTAAGGTAGCTTGAAAATCATGGACGGCAATAAGTACTTTTAAAATGTTCTTTCCAATTTACTTGTTTTTTCCTACCCAAGGCAGTAGGAAAGACTTGAAATTGATTCAATTGTGGGAAACTTAACTTTCCACACCACAGCAGCTGATGTCACGTATCTAGAATGAAGATGTTCAATCCTCTGTATGCTGCTGTCGCCATCCATGGCACTAACATTCTCCATTTTCAGGCTGGGTAATGGAAGAGCTCCAGACAACAGTTTCAGCACAGCTCTTTCTGTAGAGAAGTTATAACTTTGTGCGTTTTGTAACCCCTCCATCAAAATCTCTAAATAGAAAAGAAATTCAAACTCAGGATAGAGAAGAAAATGGCCAAGTCTGACTTAGAGCACAAAAAGGAAATCTGTCACCTACCATCCTGCCACAGACTCTGGTTAATGCATCCTCAAACCAGTCTGCATGCATGCAGCTCCCTAGTTTATGTTTAGGTAATTACCACCTATTTCTCAAAGCCAGGCAGCTGCCAGAACTGGTTTTAAAAGCCACAACTGAAGGAATTGTTTGGGGCCTCAGAGATCTATTAGCCTAACCTGAACACCAGTGCATGAGAAAAGTTAAATCCTACACATTAATCTTTCTCCGGGATCAGAGTAACCTGCTGCTTGTTTTATTCACCACAGTCCTTCCATTTGCCTTACTAGAAGGTTATGGCAAAACAGAAACAGCAAAAAATGGTGAATCTGTCCCCAAGTTGGTCAAGAGGATGAACACATCAGTCATATGAAAAGGAGAGTCATGAACACCTTATTAGCATCCCTCCTCTATGTGCTTCATCAAGTGAGAGAGACACAACGTCTTACAAGCATCCTGCACACAGCAGTGGTGCACAAGTCCTGACCCCCAGTTAACCTCCTGCTCCATTCCTACAGCACAGTCTTGGCATTTTGTAATTAACAGTTAGTTCTGGGGAGACAGGGGTTAACTCAATATGCTGATGAACTGCTCCTCTAAGAAGTCTATTTAACACATTTACCCAAAGGTAAACATGGAAGAGAAGCTCCTTTTGCTAAGCCAAAGTTTACATGTAGTTCAAGGGGTAGTTTGAAAACACCGTTTCAAATGCCAACAGGCACCTGAGGCAACAATTAAAATAAAATATCTTTACTGTTTCATGAGCAATATGTGGGATGCTTTTATCATGCAGCTCAACACTACCAATGACAATGGTATTTTTAGTATTTTAGGTTTGCCCAGCATTTACTCTTAGCTGTTTCACTAGCAACTGCAGCAGATTAAATCTGAGTCACTTGTCCTGAAATACTTCATGGATCAGTTGTAAAGGACATTTGGGGTACAAGTCTGGGATCATGCCAGTCACCCATGATTTGCTGATAAAACCTGTGGTGTTGATGATGAATGCCAGACCATTCTGCTGCTTTGACATCACACAGACTGTATTATCTCCCATCTCTCACTCAAGTGATTTACTAGATCTTCTTAGGGCACATATGTATGAAAACTTCTGCACAGCTTTAGGTTCACTGACGAAGATTTTTAAGAATATGAAACATAAATCTGAGCAGAATTTCTTCTCTCATCTATTTCAAATATTAATATAGTTAGCCTGACCTTCTCTTAATTTCTCCTTTCATACCTCTGCTAAGGCTTATTTACACCACCACTCCCCACCCCTCACAAAACCCCTACGTGCAAATAAGCCTTGCTTGCACCTTCATGATAAAGACAGCTATTTTGAGATTCATAAATAGTTTATTTTGAATTTACCTTCTATATTCATGATATGTGAAAGAAATAAAGACACAAGAGACAAGCTGCTTTACTTTTCTTCATACCAAGGAGGCAGCATGGTTCACAAAGAGAAAGGTTCTACTCAAGTCAAATGCTAAAGCCTAGAAAGGAATATTCAAAGTCACCCTGACAAGGTTTTAGTTCTGTCATCTAATTATGTGATATTTTTAATTTTTCTCCCCCAAGCAGCACATTTAAGTTTTCCCTTTACTCACATTTATACACATTAGTCAATAAGCAAAATGAAAGTTGCTGAAATGCTCCCACAAGCATAGTATGAGACAGGGGCTGAGATACTATGGGACACGAAAGCACAGGCCAATACCTAGCAATCAAGATCTCCAAAAGAATTTGCTCTGTAGAACAATGCCCCCCACCCATTTCCAAGAGGATGCCCTTCAGAAGAAGGAGTAAGCTTCTTCAAATGAGCCAGCTAGCAATGTTTTTTTGCTGGTGAATCAAAAAATAGGACATTTGTCTTTTTCTTTTTTTTTTTTTTTTTTTTTTAAGATAAAAAGTAGAATCTGTCAGGAAGGGAAGAATCATCAAGAGAAGAAAAGAGAGCTTTGCACAGCCTTTTATTCAGAAACTCTTGGCAGAGGAGTATCATCTGGTGCTTATTTTTTAACCATATGACATGGTAATGGAAGGGACACAATTAATGCATCCCAATTTTTGGCCAGTGGATTAAATCAGCAGTATGTTCAAAACTGACTATGTCAATTACTAGCCCCAATCCTATTCTCAAAATTATTCAAGGGAAATAACAACAACATTGGACTGCATTGCTTACAACACATCCAGTGATGGGATGCTCAGATTGGGTCATTTCTCTAGCTTGTGCTGCAGCCACACAATTTCCAGTCCATGAAGTAACTTGCTCACCTTTATACTATGCTGCTATTAAACAATAAATGTAGAAGGTTCCCAAGGGCCTAAATTACACTAGAGAAGAGTATTTAGGCTGCTAAATAATTCAGAGACTTTCAAATATCTACTCAAATCTGTGAATCTATTTGCTCTAAGCTTAATTAAGCTCAATTTTAAAAATCAACTAAATTAGAATAGTTTGGATTGGAAGGGACCTTAAAGATCATCTAGTTCCAACAGCCCTGCCATGGTGGGGTTATGAGGCAAGCTGTGGTGGCAGCTCTTCAGGTCAGGTCTGTCATAAATCACAGCCCCAAAGATGTGAAGCTTCTTGCACAGAAATAAAGGCAGCTCTGTTCTCACCACTGGCCTCTGTGTGAGCACAGAGCACCTGGAAGCAGCTGTTGGTGAAGATGCTTCATCACCTCATTACATATCTCAGTAAGGTACTACGGGCGGCAACAGGACTTCCATAGGTATTTCCATCAGCGATTACACACAAGCGCCCAGAAGCCAATCTGTTTAGGCGACGTGTCCTTTAATTTTTAGCTATATTATTAAAAAAGTAATCCAATTTATCTGTTTTGTAATGGAGTAAATACTCAAGGGATTTAAGAAGCAAATACACCATATCCAGGAATTGTTTATGAATGCACCCATGGTAATATATGTATTTGCACAATCTGAAAAATCACTGTCTTCATCCCAAATACCAATGCTGGAAGGAAGAGGGAGCAATTTGGGATGGAAATAAAAGTTCTCGCAGTCAGTCATTAAAATGTCAAGCTTACCCCTATCTTTTGAGTGGGTCCAGGAGGGGGTGCAAATGCTGGCAACACTAAAAATCATCTTAAACCAATTTAAGGTTAATTTGTTAATCTATCAGTATAAAGGTTAAGCTGACTAAAGGTATATTTTTTTAAATAGAATTTTATACAATTGCAATGCCTTAGTTGTAGTAGTAATAGTACAGTTTATTCAAACTTGTCTAACACTGACAAGCTCCTAACTGTACTTAAGGTAATGCTTCTCTATACTAAAAAAAGCCATAAAGGAAAATTACACCAATCAATACAGTTTTTGTTTAACACTGAGTTACTTGAATTTTTCAGGATATTCAGTAAAGCAATCATCAGCAGAGAAAGAAAATTCCTATTTCCCTGCCTTAAATGATCTTCTTTCTTGGAAGGAATAACCCTCTTAGATAAGACATGCTGTTGTGAATAGGTCTAGACTTTACACAGCCATGGGTCACTAATTTAATTAGATTTCAAAGCAGCTATTCTGCACTTACACTGAATACAATACTTCCTGTACCCTCCCTCATACTGAAAGGAATAAAATCCCCCAGAAGTTTACACCTCAATGCATGAGGAAACAACAACAAAGCATACATACAATATCTCAAGTTACAGATGGGGTTTACATTGTTCAAGCTATTAGGAAAACCTTAACTACCTGTTAAGTTGGTATTTTTAGCAAGGAAAACAAAAAGGTTTCTCCTTTCTAGGGAGACAGGATTCTGTTTGACTTGCTCTGCTCAGAAAATGACTGCCATCAGCCAATTCCAGTAACTTTCCCTCCTAATATTAAGCTTTTAGACATATTGTGATATTAAATCAAGCTTCTCTGTATGAATAAAGGAAATTTTAAAAATTAACTTTACTTTTATCAGTGAAGTTCTTGTTTTCTATAAAGAACAGTAGGTTTTTTAGGGCTTTTCTTGGGGGGTGAAGGGTGGGCTACAGTGTGGCTAGGAGCTCTGCTGTGTATCAGTGATTGGTCTTCTGAAACTTTCTCCTTTCAAATCAAAGGGGAGGGCTGCAGTTTTCACAGGGTTCTTGTATACTCTTTGTTAGCCTGCATTTGAGACTCTGCAAGGCTACTGCTTTCATAATTTGAGTGATCCAAAGCTGCATGTATTAGTTACTTGAGGAAATCAGAGGGTTTGCCCTCACTAAAAATCATGAGCGAATAACAAGAAACCAATTTCATGTTCTCTTCAAGTAGCTCACTAAACATTTCAAAGAATTACACAAGATAAGATCTGTTACCAGAAATGAAACCACACTAAGCACCGGCCTTATGAAGAGCGGCTGCGAAAGCTGGGGTTGTTTAGCCTGGAGGAGGCTGAGAGGAGACCTCATTGCTCTCCATAACTACCTGAAAGGAGGTTGTAGAGAGGAGGGTGCTGGCCTCTTCTCCCAAGTGACAGGGAACAGGACAAGAGGAAATGGCCTCAAGCTCTGCCAGGGGAGATTTAGGCTGGACATTAGGAAAAATTTTTCACAGAGAGGGTCCTTGGGCACTGGAACAGGGTGCCCAGGGAGATGGTTGAGTCACCTTCCCTGGAGGTGTTCAAGGCACGGGTGGATGAGGTGCTGAGGGGCATGGTTTACTGATTGATAGGAATGGTTGGACTTGATGATCCGGTAGGTCTCTTCCAACCAGGTTATTCTATGATTCTATGATCATTTGTCTCCAGTTTCACCATCTATAAATGACCAGCAAATACCAATTATTTGACACTTATCATACTGTACACATTCAGCAACATGTACATAAAGGAAAAATGTCTTATAGCAACTCTACAAATCTATAATAATCTATGCGAATAACTTTGTTATTACTAACAGCAGCCCAACTTTACAAAACTCACTCTGTAGAAGCAGATCAAATTCAGTCTCAGTCCAGCTGTTAGACACAAGTACACATCCTCTCCTATTTTGTTCTTTCACAGGATAATCAGATGCTGGTTTGTATCACACATGAAGGGCAGGGCTAGTTGTCAGGCTATAATCAGAGATTCGTCTGGATGTCACATGTAAATTAAACACTTCAGGTGTTGATTTCCTAAGCTGACAATACAGTTTTTCCATAGGCAGCTACAGCCTACTACCTTACATGCCGTGTACACCATAAGAGAGAGATTTTGTGAAGTGTGGATATAAGGATGCTAGTGCCAAAATTTCTGGCAAGTCCAGTGCTTGGATTTTGTGAGGAGCATTCCTGCTCTGTGTACAGCAGATAAACATCTGTAAAAGGTGAAACACACCATAACCTATTTCTACGGTGAAGTATTTCCAGAAATATAATAGCAACTATGACATAAAAATTTCTGATGCACATACGAAGCTGAAATTACAATAGTCTCTTTATTCTCTCATGTTAGCTAGTGGTAATGGCAATGAAAATAATCTGAAACAATCACAGAATGTATTAAAATGTGTTTCTAAACATCCATTCCTTTTTCTGATCACTTGAGTCATCTTTCTTTCTGATCTCATGATAAAACTGCTGGGCAACAATACCTATATGTCATCGTATAATGGAAATGAAAAGTCAGCCAATGTAAGATATTTAGCAATTTTTTATCAAGTAAAATGTTTAAAGAGACCTGGTTTATGGCTTCTAATGAGTGCTATGTTATCAACATAACTATTTTCAAATCAGTGCTGTGATGAATTTCATGGTATGAAAACTGAGAAAAGAAAAAGCAGATGATTGAGTGTAATAAAAATTACCAGGACAGAGAGCACCGGTGATCCATGAAATGTCTAAACTCCAGACTCAAACATACTGCATACTTTTACGTGGACACAAAAAGAAAGGGTATAAATGGAAGTAACAAATTACATTCAAAGGTTAGCTTCTGGTTGTAAACAAAAGCCACAGGGCAAAATTCCTCACTCTGGTCTCACCCCCTAATCCAAAGCTAGAAAGCAAAGCACAAGAACTGAAAGGAGGTTAGTGGGGGTAAAAAAGAGATCACAGGAAGGAACAATAATAATGTAAAATGAAGGCAGAAAGAAGCTGGATTCTATCTTTTCAAAAGCAGCATTCTTTGTGAATCACAGGTGAAAGACATTTAAAGCAGTTTAAATGAAAGAATGGGAAGGCACAACTAAGTGTAACTAAGGGGTTAACGTAAGTTTGGGGAGGGGAGGCCTAATTAAGAACATAACATCATAGTTGTTTTTTATTTGCTAATTCCTTGACTATGGCCACTTCTGTTTTACAAAGTGAAAAGTTATAATAGCAAGTACTGAGGCGACCTTAGCATTAATTAGTACGACAGAGCTCTCACTCAATTACAGGGCAATATCCCTTGGCCAAGGATGCAACAATGAAGAAGGGAGAAGATACAAGAAGCCAGAAAGAAAATCCATTATTGTATTATGTCCAGAGAAAGTACTATCTTGAGATATTTGAGGAGGCCCTCCCAAATGCCAGCACCGGTGACCTGAGGCACACACATGCAGAACCTCTTGATACTCAAGAGAGCTGTATCTGGAACTAGATAAATTGCGAGAGCTGCGATGAGAGTGCTGGTATCAGAGCTGTGAGATTTAACAGAAAGACGAAAGCCATCCATACCACATCCCTTTGTTTACCAACTCCTACCTCATAGCACCGTGCCTGAACAGTGCCAGCTCAAAAACACATCTGCCACACAAGCACATTTCTGGCTACTTCTATCTACAGTAGTGGCAAACGTAGATTATTACTGCCTTTTCTTATGTTTCTTTTAAAACCACACAGCTGCTTTATCTCCAGTCTAGCAGAAATTCATATGGAGATGGCTGACTAATTTGAACTGACTGCAGACAGGTTGGTACATGCTTTAATGAGTAGCACAGGCAGGCAGGGACCACCAGAGCAAGATGAGCTTGGTAGCAAGTTCTAATTTATTCACACCACATGGAAGAATGCATCAGCAAAGACTCTTAAAGTGAAGTGCATTAATTAGTTAAGCTTACTCAAATTTTGTGGCTATCTTACAATTAATAGGGTTGAGTAAACTAGGGCATGCAGACAAAAAGGCCTACATCCTTGAAAGCATATTGTGGGTATGCTGAGAATTTCTTTGTTGATCTGGATCTAAATGGATTCAAGGCCTAATAATGAATCAATGAGTTGAATACTGTTTCCCAGATTCCTGTCTCTCTGTGATCAAGCTGTTACAATGACCTGAGATTCAAAGAGTGTCTTCCACAGCATATATTAGACCAAAGCTGGTATTAAAGAAGTTTCAAGAGGTGAAATTGTGTGATAGTTGATTTATCATGGCAAGAACCATACAGCTGAATACTGCTGTTGTCTTTTTTATGCACCCATATAATCATACATAAATTAAACCAAGAACAGTAAAAGCAAAATAATACAACACAGTGAGTGTTAAACACCATAACCTGCTGTTATCTTCTGTGGTACCTAAGTATATGAGATGCATGGGTCACTTTACAGTTAGTAAGAAGTTTGTGATGAGAAGAGAAGTACTTTTGTCTCCCAAATACCCAATAACATTTAAAAGTAAAAAAAAATTAACATACCTGTTCCTTTACTGCTCTTTTTTTCAGACTGTGCCACTTGTATAACCTCAGCAGCAGCATCCCTTACTACCAGATCTTCATTCTGCAGCAGCAGAACCACACATTTCCACATAGCAAGGGTATCAGACAGTCCTATATTTATGGAGAAAAATTAGAATTCTATTCCTTATATGCATTCAAAGAAGTTACAGAGCTCTGTTTCTACACCTAAACACAACAAATGCAGTGAAACACTGAAACATGGACAAGAGAAATGCATTGGCAAACAACTGGCAATATGATCAAAATATTTTCAGCATGTGTGAATTTTATCTAGGTGGTTGACTCAACTCGGTTTAAACAGTGGGCAACAGTTAAGAGAATGGACTTCTCTTTATCTGAGTTTAACTTTAAGTCATTAGTGCTCTGAATTTTCTACAACTTCTAGGAGTGCAGAATTCCTGTTTGCCAACAGCAAAAGTTTTGCTACTGGAGATTGACAAATGCGCTGTGATCGTGGATTTGCTGTTGCAATCTGCCTGAAGTAGGGGCTGCCGAACTAAGTTTTGTTCAGATACTGCCACAAATGCCAGTCCTTGCCTCACCCCACCACTCACCAGCATGCCCTGCCACCCTTTTGCCCACTACCTGTTGGAAGTAAACCAGGTTTAATCCACGGGGTAATGACCTGCACACAGTTAAGACTAACTAGAGATAACTGCCAAGAGGGAGATGTTCATCTGGTAAACCCCAAACAGGCTCCACATACCACTCTAGAGGCAATTCACATCTCAATTTTGCAAACCTTTGTGCCATTTAGTGGTGCCACACTAAGGATGAGTAGCTGAAGCCACAAGGCTGTACTCATAGGTTTGCTGGGGTACTTTTCAGTTGACTTTTCAGCTCTCATTAAAGGAATCCACAGGAAGGTCTCTTTTAGGGCAGACAGCTGTTAGACATTACTTTCTGGTGATCTCAGAGAACAACGGAATTGGTGCTTCATTGCGGTGCTGGTTTTCTTCAAGCATGTTATCAATGGGTCTATCAGAGATTTGTATTACAAGGCTAGCCAGATAATTAATCGTATTTCACTGCTTGGTCAAAATTAATTGCTTGAGGCTTTACTGCATAGGCAGAAGCAACATTCCTGTATTTCACATAACTTCCCATGCCAGAATAGCATGGAGCATAATTATTTCAGAATGAAGTTGCTTTTTTTAGCATGACACACTCAATAATGTTACAGTAGCACATCTAGAGCACAACAGTTACTCCCTTTTAGATACAAAGGCCAGCTTTCCCAACAAAGCGAGTTTCTACTTTATCACCAGGAGAGGTGGAAGTCTACAAACAGATTTTCCAGAGGTACTTCTGATATGTCAAGCAACATGATGAAGAGATCCAGACATACTGATTGGCATTCACCCTCTTCCTCTTATGAACATACTTACTGGAAGCTTCTGGGAATGACTACAGCTCCATCTCATGCAATCACAATTGACTTCTACTTTGTACTATATATGGTCAAGCAAGCTGATGCAGAACGAGGCACAAAATCAAAGCCATTTATATGGGTATCACCCCTTCAACCTTAAGGGAATGATTCTGCAACTAAATGCCAGATCATGCTCTTGATTTACCCAACTCCTCGCTGCAGTATTTGACAATTTCACAGTTGTGCAGAATTCCAGAGTGACAATTCTAGGCAAGATGAAGGGTCAGTACTGCATCTTTCTTCCCAAGCCCAAATTTTCAGAGCAAAGAATTGGTTCAGATACTTTGCTCACTGAGGCCCTAGGGCCTTTTCCATTGCTGTGACTTGGCTTGGTTTGTTACTTACTTTGTTTTGTTAGAATTTTAAGCAGGATACAAACTGCTGCTATTTTTTGTTTCACAGCTTCACATCCGCCTGACTGGAAAGCACAGAAACCAGCAACTGTTCTGACAAGACCAAAGAGGAAACTCTATTCTCCATCAGCTACAGGCTGGATCCAAATGGCAACATACAAAAAGAGGAGTTTTTCATTCCAATGCCTCCCCTTCATTTGATATAAAATGATAATGTCTGTCGTACTAAGAGCTTTAAGTAGATGGCAGAGGTCAAGACTTCCAGAGTTGATACTATGAACACATAATAGCACAAAGTCTACCTCACAAAACAGATTTAGCTCTGTTAAATGTTAAAAATATCTTTTAAAAGACACATCTCAAAATAAATAGCTGACTTTTTAAAAATACCACTATCTATAGTTTAGGAAATATTACTATTATTCTTTTCTAACAAAAATTTGTATCCAGCCCTTATAAGTGGACTTAAGCTACTCAAACTGCAACCATTGACATAACCACATTATAATAAAAAAAACACAGGGACAAAGTATTTCAAGCTGACTGTCTTGTTCAGGATGCAAAATAATTTATTCATTGTCAATCACTACCTATTTTTGCATGTCTCCTGGCCTTTTAGTCACAAAATCCCATTACTCACTGTTCACCAGAGAAGGAGTGGAGGGGGAAGAAAAAAACCTATGTTTTCTGCACGACAGAACAGAAAATTTCATACAGCTATCCCTCTCAGTCAGTAATGTATTGTTGAATAAGGCTGTGTAGGGATTATGTGATTGCTGCTTTTCTAAAGAGACTGTCTAATGCTAACTTAAAAAAAAAATACTTCATCTGGGAGGTATAATGTGACCCAATTATTAATTCTTCGCATAGTAGAGTGTGTCCCTTATTTCCAGACTGAACCCTTTAATGTCAACATTCAGCCAGCATAACTTTGTAACACTCACAGTGTTAAACTAAAGGTATGTCCACATCACCAGTAGGATCATTTAGCAAGATCCAAGTCAGAGAGTGACAGCAAGCCAGTAAATCTGTACAGCAATGTATAGTGGCCTAGAGATCTAACAGTATCTCATGTGTACCTTCTCTAGTTATTGCAAGTGGCTCCGCATACGTCCTTTTTATACCTGAATTTAAGTAAGTCCATTTAGTACATTAAATCCAATTAAAATTTTAAAAATATCCCACTTGATGTAATTGTGTTTTGACTATGTCCAAATATGTTTCTGTACAATACATTTTAAGGCAAGTATTAACAAGTTTCATTTAAAAAGTTCCAGAAAATTAATGTTCAAACTACTCACCAAGAATGAGCTGCTTATTGATCAGAAAAAATTTTGTTATACTTTTAAGAACTTCAGCAGCTGCTAACAGCTTCTCTGTTTCTTGTTCATCTCCACAGAAATCAACTATCAGTTGAACCCATTTTTTCAGGACTTCTTCGGAAATCTGAAGGCACAGAACACGTGAGAATTATGTTGTACAATCTGATGTTACTGCTCACCATCACATTAAACTGTGGAGTGTGCAAGAGATACTACTCATCAGTAAATGCAGGGTTTTATCAAGCTGGTAAATCCGAAATGTCCATTCAAAAGCTGGCTTATTTTATGTCACAGATAGGAGACAGATGGGAGATTTTCTTTTAGGCAGAGCAGTACTTGTAGGCAATTCTCTCGCTCTGTCCCTTCACAACAGACCCACCAATGACCACGCAAGTCAAAGCACATCATGTGTCCACAGTTCTTCTAAACACACAAGCCAAAGGCAAATATACTGGTCAGTAACAAAGAGAAGCAATTCTCAGAAGCATCCCACACGTAGACACATACACACATACACATATCGGGAAAAACAACTAAGAGCATATAAGCTGCAGCATCAATCTTAGGCTTTGGTGATGGTGGAATGACTGGAAAAGGGGAGAAGGCAGCTCCATCTGTCTGCTCTGCAGATACTGAGGATGGAAGTTTTTTTCAATAAGACTGCTGAGGTATCTTGGGTTCTGATAGTATGCGTGTCCAAAACACTGAAGGAATTCCAGTGCTGGCTGATAAACACAAAGCTCACTGTCCTAAAATATGAAGCAGAAAAAAGACCAGAAAAAGTATTTCTTGATACAAAGAAAACACAGTTGCTATCTTTTGGAAAATATTTAGTCCTCAGACATATGCTAGAAAAACTACTGCTCAGTAATAAGGGGACAAAGCTTCAACTCTTTCCAATATGTAGTGATGGCTACTAGATTTTTTTGTGGAAAGAAATAATGTGCATTTTACCCATAACTCAAGTAGTGTTTCCAAGACTTGTCAACTCTGACCTCCATCAGAACAGCCAGTCCATAACTGGGAAGGGAAAGTTCTAACTTCCACAAGTGACCAAGAAAGAGTTGGGTTCCCCAGCAAACACCATATTTGGGAGGACGGTTGGTCAGTCAGGGTGCAGAAAACTCAAGCACACATTAGATAACAGAACACGTAAACTGCAGGAGGTGGCATCCAGGCACAAGCAAGTGTGCACTACGGCAATAAGAAGGAAGTTCCAGAGGGGAAAGAAACCCCAAACCAAACAGATTGGGATCTCATGCACAGGAGAACGGGAAAAGCAGCACCAGCCCAACCTGGAGATAACTGAGGTATGAGCTACTAATTTTTTTTTCTTCCTTTCTTTCCTTTTTTAATTTATTTTTAATAAAAGGAAGTGAAAAACACAACAACCAAATAAGGTAAAGAAGAGAACAAATGAAAAGGTGAGTCAAGTTCAAGGGCAGAGAAGAGCAGAAGGACAAACGGATAAAGGTCCTACTTTGCCTCATTCTCTGTGGGTACATGGCCATCTACCTGCACTCCAGAAAAGTACAGAGCCAGATCGTGTTCTGCAGGTTCTGTAACAGGTTAAAAAAAAATCTCCCAAGAAGTTACAGCTAACTCAAATTCTGAACAGATACACAGATTATTCTAGAAGGACAGAACTTGACTTTTACCTTGGGTAAGAGAAACTACACCCTATACAGATGCAAATACTAAACGCAAAAGCAAAGGAAGAATTTAGAGGAAAAATAATGTACTTGGTCTTTTACAAAGTTCTCTCTGTAGAGATATCTTAGTTCTCCCATGATTTACAAGCTTATTAGAGAAAGCTGTTTTAGCATTTCTATAGTTAAGATCATTACAGTATTTTTCATTAATTCCTCTTTGCAAATTAATAAAAAACCTCAGAGCAATAACTTGTTCTATGTCTATCTGTGAAACCAGGTATACATGTTCATTTTAATGTTTACAACTTGGAAGTCCTTGCATTTTGCCTTTCTTAAAAGTTTTAACATCATAATTCAAGTTCCCAATTCTTATGTGCAAATCTATGGCTTCCTTCCTTTTTTAATATAATGAGACAAGATTATTAGCATACAATATTGAATCAATTCTGCTGTACATTCTATAAAAAATAACAGTTACATAAGGAAAATAAAATCTTAATTTTTAAACAGATCATGAGAATTTTATCTATATTTAAGCATCTATTAATTGGTTTTAGCATCTTGGAAAAAATGGTTTAGCATTAAAAGCTGCCTTTGCACTGCTATACAAATACATACCTGACATCGCAGACTAACAATTTAAAATCAAAAGGAATCTGAGACAGTAATTTGTGCTGGTATAGATCTAAATTAAATAGTTTTTAAACAGGAACAGAAGACACAGAGCCTCGAATTTTATAAGGGTTATTCTGTTTACTCTAGTGTTTTAAAAACAAATATTAAGAGGAAATGTAACGAGAAACTCCATGCAGACAACAAGCTGCTGTGCTCAGACAGTGATTTCAGGCTGAGACTTGGCAAGGCCATAATGCACACTGTGAGAAAGGGAACTGCACTCAGCCACTGCTTCAGCTTCTTGCCTTCCCCTTGGATCTACTCTCCTCCTGGCCGCCCAACAATTACAAACCACAACAAAGTTGCACTTCAGTAAAGGGACTGGATTCATCAGGTCAAGTAATCACTGTATGCTTTTTTCTTTCCATATTATAGTGAATATTCTGATGTTCTCAGAAGCTGATATTAATCCATCACAAAAATCTACTTATATACTTAACTTGAAATTACTTTAAGAGTGATATACTGAGATGATATCAGTGGTTGTTTAATTTCATCACATGGCTGTTTCATTTCATCACATGGCAGCGTACTCAGACAGGAAGGCACAACACCAGAAAAGATACGACGACACAAGAAAATACAAGCTGGGGGCTTCTATCTAAAAGAAGCCATTAATTCTAACAACAAAAATTCCAGAACTACGATACTGTTAAGCAGATCTGTTTCCCTTACCTGCTGATGGTTCTGCAAAAGATGTATAACCAACATGGAAGCAAACTTGAGAGCTATGCTTTGAACTTTAGTGCTGAGAAAACAAGGTAAAGAACATTTTATAAACCCCAGCTATTTCTGCCATCTTTTAATCTCTAGAAAAAAAACAGTTAGCTCTTAATCATTCCTGACTATCAGCAATAGTTATCAGCTGAGCACTTTACACTACAGAACCTGATGCTTGTTTTTAGTTGATATGCAAATGAAATACGCTCTTACTTTCACCTCTGTCGTGTTTGTTTTCTATCTGCATACTTCCCATAGAAACACAGATTTGAAAATGTAAGCCGAGTCAAACAAACCAGACATTATTTTAAATTATAAACCAAAACATTTCTTTGAGCTGGTGTTAAACTCCAGGAATATCTCTTCCACAGCTGCTAGAAATGTTACTAATTGTTGGCTCCCAAGCCTCGATGCTGCCCAGCGGAGTCCAAAAACACAGCATTTAGATTTAGCACCATGGCTCCTGAAGGGCTTGTCTCACCACAGGGAATGGCAACACCTGGGCAGTAAAGTCTGCTATTTCCCTCTAATAGCACCAGTCACTTGCTTTTTTACAAGTATCTTATTTCATTCCAGAAAAAAAATACTCCACATCATCATTTAAACTTGGAAAATTTTGTGCAAATCAGCAGCAAATGCGCACAGCTATAAAATGCTGTTTTCCACTCTATACTCTAAATATTCTGCTTTGGTAACACTGGGGTGGAATGTTTATATGCATTTAAAAAACAGAATATTAAAATGGTATGGTCTTGCCCTTAGAGCCTGGACACTTTAACCCTGTCTGTCTATTTCATTATGAATAGACACAGCTTCTAATTCAGTTCAAAGTACAAATTGGCTCCAAATTTTCAGTGCTTTCTGCTGACTTTACATTCTGATTAAGGAGTGAGAACCCCTAGGGTTAACCATTTCTGCCAATCCAACATGTGAAATAAGATCTGTCACTCTTCCCACAGACCATCTGCAGATAAACCAGGATGGCAGATTGACAGCAGATAAGCGTATGTTTGGATCATCAATCCTATGCATTATGGTGTTTCCCAATTACCATTCAGGAAGAGCTATGCTCACTGACTGACAGCCACAGTAACTTCTTATCTCAGAAACTGTATTACCGCACATTTACAGGGTGCTTGCCTTGGGGACCTTTTAAATAATACATATCTCTGAAAACTTTTCATCAAGAGCTCTGTTTATTCAAATAACCCACAATCACTTTTCTGAAACACTGACAATCCAAAACCAATAAATTAAAGTTTTTATAACATAAGTATTTTAACAAACATGACAGACCACACCTGTTGCAGAACTCTACGATGTCTAAACTCCAGATTAAGAGCTCATTTGGATTCATTTTTATAGAGTATTCAGCCTTTGGAAGCACATTTCTGAGATCCATATTATAAAGAATTTCCAGCACCTGCACACAAAATTAAAAAAAAATTTACAAACAATCTCATGACAAATGTATTTACTTGAGATCAATAAAACACTAACTTAAACCCTACTCCAAGAACAAAAAGATCCTCTCCTGACAGTGCTAAGAAAAGGAAGAGGAAGTTCTTGGTCTTACACAAGAACATGTTACAGAACTCTAGCACAGCTCCTATTCATTGTAAAAAAACCCAAACAAACATAACACCTCACTCATATACTATTTAGAAAACATGATGTGCATTTGAAATATGTTTTTAAAAGGAAAAATATAATTTATTGAAAACATATCAAATGCCAATAAAACAGTACCCTTTTACCTTGCAAAAACATTGGAGATTTTTTTCCTTCAGAGCCATTTTGAGAAGAGTGCCTTCCAAATCAATGAGTAAACACAATACACCTCCTCCTTCTTCTTCAGCTTGCTTGGAATTTATTTGCTTCAACCAGAGCAGTACTGCTTCCAATGCAAGCAGACGTACTTCATGAAACTCACAGTTAAGAAGATGAGCTATTGACAAGGATGGCTTGGCTATTTTTTTTGCAATACGTGAACTGCCGCTCTGGATGTCAGGATCTGCAGTCACCAACAGCATTGATATCACAAGTCTGGTGATGCTCTGAAGATACTGTATCAGTCCTGGAACTGCAGATGCGTAGGGAATGCCAGACATCAAGTCAGAATCTGAAATAACTCTGTTCATCTCTTCCCAAAATCCAAACATTTGTATTCCTGAAATGAGAATAAAATTAAGTAAAGTAACAAATAGATAATGTTACCATCTGATTCAGACCATGGAGTCATTCTGAAGTTGAAAAACATCAGATATCTCAAGATAAATTCAGGCACGAAATTAAATCATAGTTCTCCTTCATTTTAAACTGATTCTGAATTATAAACCAGTTTTCTTCAATATAATGTGTATTCATACTTAAACAGAAAGAAATAAGGATACAAACTTTTCTGAAAACTATAAATTGTTGAACTCGCGATGAAAGCTTGAAACAACTTTAAAATGCTACAATACTTTGCAGATAGCCTGTCATCTTTGCCAATTGTGGTTCAATAACTATTTCCTTAAATGAAGGTGTTAATGTAGTATTGAAAATTGTCTACGCTTTGCACAACCACTGTAGAAACTGATTAATACCAATGGACTATATTAAATATATTAGAAAAACAATGTAGGTAGTTTAGAAACCTTGAAAAGCACCAAATACAAAAATATGCAATCATATTATACTTGATAGAATAGCTCTAGAAATCAGACTGGAGAAAATGCTGTTTGTCAGCCTACCCATCTCCAACTGAAATCAAGAGAAACAAGGAGACGGCGTTCTGATAATACCAAAAATCTCATGTTTTGCATAGCTCCAGTCAGTAACGATTACTATTAAAGTGGTGCTCCTTCCAGTAAATATACCTGTCCTATCTGTATTAATCTATCTGAAGAGCTTACTGATTAAAAAAAAACAAACCAAACAGTATGCTTTTCCTACAGCTATTAATTTTGAACAGGTAATACAGCTAAGAAAAAAGAAGCTGCTCTTGAATGGCTCTCATACATCAGCAAAGGAACCATGGTATTTCAGCCAGTTACAGTGGCGCAACCAGCCCAAATGGCACAGCACAGCCCAAGAACCTTATGTAGTGCGTGGCCACCTCATGGAGTGAACTAGGAGGCTTCTGCTATCTGTGATGCCAGAGGTTTTCAGGCTCCAACAAAACCATGAGCAGAAAGTGAAAGGAAAAAAACCCCACAAGAGTACTTTCTCTCACAAAGGCTGAAATCCTCACATGCATCGAGTTCAACCTTCAACCTGTCCATCATCAACAGGAATTAATAATTTTATAATATCAAAACAAAGATTTTTGCCCAGTTCCGCTGTTTCTGTAGCTTGTACTGCAAGGAAATTAATACACTATATCCCACTTAATTCAGATACACTGGATACATGAATGACTGGAAAATCATGAAGAAATACTCAAGCACAGAAGTTTGAGTTTTTAAAAATATCAAAATACATTGAAGGTAAATATAGAGATTCAAATTTACTTAGATTTCTTCAGAATCTCAAAGACAACAATTCATTGCCATATAATTGCTATTTATAATTAAGTAAGCATTGAATATTACTAAAAGCCTGTCCAAGTACTACCACTGGACTGCTGAATTTTACATGAAGCTTCAATGCAAATATGGGTTTGATTTGTTGCTCATGAAGACATTTCCCTAATCCTTCTATTTGCACTTAAATATGCTGCCCTTTCATATTCAAATTCTTTCAAAGTTATCTTAATTTGTTTGAAATTTACATAGAAACTTGACATGGTTGCACATTGTCTAGCATATAAGGCAAAAACATTTTCTGAGTAATTCTGGACAAGCTTCAAAGAAATCTAGTATTTGAAAAAGATTTTCAGACATATTACCTAACCACTAGTTCTGTCATTCATTTTTCACTACAGTTTTTTTTTTCTCAATGAGCTTGAAGTAGTCAAACAAACCACAGTATCACTGAGAACCTATGTTACAGCATAAACCTCTGGAGGACACAGGTAGTTTGCATCTCTTTAACAGGCAAACTTGTTTTTTTTTTATTTGCTACATTTTCTAAACCCCTCCAGACTGGCATTACATATTGGCATGACAGCATAAACTAGTATTAATGCCTATGTCACACGACAAGTATCTAACTGCCAGAATTCCCTGATTACTGAACTGTCTGGCTGCCTTGGAGGAGGATTAGATCTCCATCCCAGTTATAACACAACCTGACTCCACAAGCAACAGTTAAACAACAGAAATAATCCCAAGGCAGTTGAAAGAAAAGGTTCAAGTTCAAGCACCTTAGCTTAAGAAGAGAAACAACTTCATTTTTGGAGCCTTGCACCTTCTCAGCTTTCTGCATCCTTCCTTTCTCAGCTGCAGTTCAGCAATACCCAAGGCCACCTGCTCAGCTGTTCACGCACACATTCCCAAGTACGCCTCAAGAGAAGTGCTTTTATTTCCCACCAACATTGCTTTATATTGAGGGATAGCTACCATATGCACAAGTCATTAAAAAACAACAGGATCGAAGGGTCAAAGCTCTAGGGCAAGGCAAGGGAGAGCAGCATTAGGCAGACAAAAAGAGATAAACACTAGGCTAAAAGGAAGAAGGTGTCTTTCATTTTGTGTCAACAGTGCTAGAGCCTGAAATCTAACATCAGAGAGAGTGGCAATCCTTCCATTGACTCCAGGAACTGGCTGAGCACCAAGCTTCAGATACAGTTCAATAAGACTTCATTTGAGTTTTGTAAGGCCAGCAAAACTTCACTCCAAGTCATCATCTCCAAAGACAAAGATTTTCATATAAAAACATGGCAGAGCTACTCACTCCTAGAACTAATAGTCTGCAGAGTCCGTGATACAAGAGTCATCTGCTACAGATCCTCTTCTTCTGTGCTTATCAGATAACTTTTCTGGCTTGGAAGCCTTCTGGATGATTTCTGTTTTTCCCATGTAATAGTGAAAGACTGGACACTGAGGCTCATCCATCTTACAGAAACTCTCTTTAAAACTGGATCTCTCAACAGCAAGGCTGTCAGCAAAATCAGACTCTCTGCATGTTTGCTTAGCCTCAAAACACTATAGAGCAAATCCTTCTGCATTCATCTTGTGCTCCACATTCTCTCCAACACTCTTTTTCTTACACAAATATGTACCGAAGGAAAGCCCCAGTTTTCTTTACAATGTAGCAGAAATATTCTTGCTTTCAATTTCATCACTAGGAAATCTTCCCTGACTTTCATGTAAATGTTTTCTCTTCTGCTTAACTTTCAAGTAAACTCTTTTCTTTGGCTTGCATCAAAATATCCAACTAAAGCAAAAACCCCACATTGCTTCCCAAAGTAAATAAACTGGCTCTGCGGTTAAAATACAGTGAGGATATACTTTTATTTACAAACAAAATTCACTGTACAGTTTGAATGACCAGCTGCTATGAGGAGGAAGAGCAAATTTTGCCTTACCAAACAAGGATCCCAGCAAACAGAAGTCTTGTCTGGGATGCTGGCAGATGTTAAAAAAGCTCCCAAGAATTAAGTGCATTAATTCCCACACCTTCCCCCTCCCCTCAAGGATTGTTTCATTTGTGGGTACAGGAATAACTTAGCTCTCTTCTAAGGAGGGACACATCTTACACAACAATTTGGCTTTCCTCACCACAGTGCACAAATATGTCACAGTCTTCCTCAATCCCTCTATGTTAACTACATTGAGATATCCATACAATATCTATATCACATCATCTAGGTTTGAGGGTTTTTTTTTTAAATCCTATTTGTGAACAACTGATGTTCACATTCAGTTACATGATGTTAAATGATCTTTCATGGTCTGAAAATAAAGAGGAAAGGAAAAGGGGCAGAATGGAATTTGCAGACCTGGTGAATCGCCAGCTACAAACTTTCTCAAAGTTTAGCAAGCTCTAAAACCAATGCCCTGCCTGACTTGCTGTGAAACTCTAAGGATTACTCGTCCAATCTCTTCTGCTCTTCCCACTGTGGCAGGCAGGCACTATTCTGCAGAATAGTAGGTACATACAGTAAGGACAGAAAAATTCCTCTGTGCAGGTATTAACAAGCTGTCAGCTGATGGACATTTCAGCTGTCTTCCATCTCAGAGATTCTACCATACATTCAAAAGTGACATATATTCAACATCTAAACTTGTTTAATTGCCTTGTCAGATGACATACATGACTGTTCATGTATTTCTGTTGTATTAGGTAATTTTATAGTGGCTGTTTAGGCTTCTGCCAACTGGACACCTCTCTTTCAACAAGAATATACCCTGTCAGGGCCTTCCTTCTCTTTCTGTGATTATGACATATCTAAGAATTTGCACATTTTGAGATAAATATATAGATCAACTCCTGTACGCAGCCCCTCGACCATCCATGCCATCTTCCTACTAGAGGCTTCAGGAAGGAACAGAGTGGGTAAAAAGAGGAGAAACTATCGCAGCCACTAGAAAACTTACTAACACTCTGCCAAGTCAGACAAAAATCACAAGGAGCAGGAATGAAATGCTGCTGCATCTGCAGTTATGGAATATTATGGAAAGGGTGTCTCAGGATTCAAAATCTAGAAATTAACCATCACTCACACAGACCTGCAAGAAGTTGCAACTATCTATGGACTAAGAAGAGATTACAATCCTTTGTCTTCACAAACTACCATCGATCCAATGGTATCTGAAGAGATCATATGAATAGAGAGGAGGTTGAAATGTAATCAGTGTGAAGAAATTATTTTCCTAGACAAATATTAATAAGTATATTCTTTCATATTTTCCCTTTTTATTAGAAGTGGATTAGGTGAAGTCACTGGTACATGGGAAAAAAACCCCAAAGACAACAGAAAAGCACTTTTTATTACAATGTGGAACTAAGATAACTGTTGATGATCTGGAAAAGGGCATATTTTAAGGAGAAAGTTTTCTTTTAAAGACATCTGCAACATCCTCAACAACAGATTCTATGCATCAGTATTCACAATACAATTCAAATCTACAAAAAGAATCACAGAATCACCAGGTTGGAAGAGACCCATGGCATCATCGAGTCCAACCATTCCTATCAAACACTAAACCATGCCCCTCAGCACCTCATCCACCCGTTCCTTAAACACCTCCAGGGACGGTTACTCAACCACCTCCCTGGGCAGACTGTTCCAATGCCTAACCACCCTTTCCGTGAAGAATTTTTTCTTTATCTCAAGCCTAAATCTCCCCTGGTGGAGCTTGAGGCCATTTCCTCTTGTCCTGTTCCCTGTGACTTGGGAGAAGAGGCCAGCTCCCTCCTCTCTACAACCTCCTTTCAGGTAGTTATAGAGAGCAATGAGGTCTCCTCTCAGCCTCCTCTTCCCCAGACTAAACAACCCCAGCTCTCTCAGCCATTAAGAGATTCCTACTTAACAAAGGATTTGTGGTTTCATTACAAAGGCTCTAGAAGTTTGTTAATGCATACCATTTCTACCAACACATTATATAACTTCTAATTAAAAAGGAAAATTATAACTAAGAAAATGGTATTTATAATATCTTATTTAAAATACAATGTTTTGTCATATTTGAAAGCATAGAAAATTACAATACCAGTAGATATTTGTACAGAATTTTCCATGTTTCTGACCTCATATACACCTGTGATGCACAGTATTTCTCGCAATTGTTTCTGGTTTTCATGGGCAGAATTTAAGCACCTTAGCTAAGCTACATCTACAAAAGGTTTAGCTGTTTGGAAGGCAGTAAGAAAATGTAAGACTGTTTTTGCAAAACTCAGGTAAAGAATATATTACTGAGAGCAAAATACAGGCTGTTCTGTTTTAATATAAAAACAACCTATTTATGAACAGGATTAGTTATGTAAATATTGAGTAACTGTTCCCACTGACAACAATAACAGTGGAGTTTGGTTAATCTCAAGAACTTTTATAAATTCTTCCACTCTCAAAGGTAAAAAGGAAAAACAAATGATTAGCCTTCAAGTGGCAGTTTCTGCTAGATCCCAAATTCATCCTATCCGACATCCTGCTTAAATGTTTTCTCTTTCTCATCACACATGAATTTAGAAGGAACTATACTCGATAATAGGCCAAACCAGCCAGGACACTGACAGCATATATATAGGATAAAAAAAAAACAACCTGGAGGGATCATCTTCAGCAATTTTTACTTTCATCTTTCTCATGACTTCTGTTCTACATTTTGTTTCACTTATGTTGACAGTCGTCACAGACTCAACACAAGACTTTATTGACAAGTGTCATTTTTTTTTAACACAACCCTGGGTAAAATATGCTTTCATTGTCAAGTATATTTTAGCAAGTTTTCCCTCCATGAATTGACAAAATACTATCAGAAAACTCTTCTGATATATGAGCAAGAAAGAAAATGTGACTACTTTGATTTGTGGCATTCTTCATCTGTCATGGAGAGACAGAGCATCCCAGATCTGTGCTTTCACTGCAATTCACCATTCTAGCGCCTGTGTTACCAGCACTGATGGATCACAGTAATAATCTCATCTTATTGTTTAGCTCCAGATACCTATTTCCAGGAGAAGAACTGAAAGGAATGCCTATGATGAGTCTTCTCAATAGTCAACGTATTCAACAGAGGAATCTTATCCCCTGGAGCACTACATCACAGCATAGCCTGTCTGTAGTCTGGTATTGTGTCTCTTGTAAAGTCCAACTCTGAGAGCAAAGTGTGTAACAGCAGAGACATCCATGGATCTGTAGCACTCAAGCTTGCAAGATCTCTCTTAACTCCAACTGATCAAGACAATTTGGAAAATAATTATAAACCCATCTAAGCCTGGACATGTTCTCATCTGTACTCAGAGGCATTTTTCCTCTCCAAAGAAGGCTACAAGTGTTATTTGCGTCTTACAGTAATGTTTGAAATGTGATGTTCAAGACCTTCTCCCTGTTTCCTACACCATCTACTCTGGTGCTAGTTTCCTTCTGGAGGAGCAACTTAACTGCTTTTTAGCAGGGTACAAGTGCTAGAAAATTGTCTGGAAGAGGACAGCATTTTGCTACCCGTTAGACTGAAAAGGTCCAGAGTAACTGTGACTGCAAGTCTATAAATACAGTTACTGTGGAGATAATATATCAAAGATCTCTGCAAGAACAAGTTCACTGTATATTATTAATAATTATTAATACTGACAATAGACATTAGATCATCAAATTATCCTAGATCTGGTAAGAATTATTGTTTGCTCTCAATAAAGGCAAAAGTTGTATTCTTAGTTATATATTTTAACACTTTTTTTAAAAAAAAAGGGTCGCTTCATTTTTTTCTGAGGTCCAACTGTAATTGATAACTGAAAAAAAGAAGTTGCAAGTTTACATAGTCTTTGCATCATGTATTGTTTCTGCATATCAGAGGACCCTCAGGCACAACAAGACCTGGAAAAATTATCTAGATTTTGCCTGTCAACTCAAGGAAAGAAAATTGTACTTTCCCAGTGACATAAATCAGGCAACACTTCCATCCAAACCAGCAAATCAGAAAAACTACAGGGTTTTTTTTGTTTGTTTCAAGGTAACTAATCATCATTTGGCCAGCAATAATTTTTTAGCTGGGCAAGACGCTTTTGGTATCCATTTCTCCCTGCCTTCCTTATCCAACATTTTAAATTGTTTTGAATTTGTGGAGGAAATTCCCTAAGGGCTGTCCTGCACTTTAAGAGACAGATTTTATTAATTGAAAACAACAAATCACTTACAGAAAATAATCGTAATGTAGGAAAGGTCTAGGCAGGGTTGTACTCTGAAAATCTCTTTGTAATTGTAGCCCCTTTAGACAGGCATAATCAATTAGAAATGGTCTGATTTTAACCAGTTGCAGGCTCATTACATTGCATTCCTGTTTCTGTTCATGAAAATCAGTTTCACCCAGTGGTCTGGAACTCATATACAGCACTTCCTGGGGCCTCTTAGATAAACACATCAAGAAACAGTTGTATTTGGATTTGTCCTTCACTCTTTATTCATTGAAACAACTTCACAATTCAAGATTAAAACAGAGAAAAACTGGCTCATAACTAGAGATACACATATATGAGTAAGACATTTAATCTCAGAAAAGTATAAAGCTTCAGTTAATAATTATTCCTTACAGAACATTTAAATATGAGACTCAAAGCATTCATTTTTAACTGCTGAGTTATCTTTCTCTTACTGTGTCATGGGACACTCAGGTTCTATTTAATATAAACATATTACTCCTTCATTTCAGAAGGGTTTCTGACTGTGAAACATAAAATTGTCCCTGATGTATCTTCAGGTTTTCAGAACCATATTTCCTGTCTAAGTTTCCACTCTCCATAGATATTGCCAGCAATATATCATTATAAACCTATAAAGGAATGAAACTTTTAAGCAAGACTGTACTAATGAACTATCTCTGATCAGACAGTCTGCAAAAGTAATTGCTTTCCTTCTATAGAAATTGTACCTTACAGCACCCAGGTTTGGAACAGTCCACATGAACTCTGAAAAAATAAATCAATCCACTGCAGTCAGTAATCCAGCCACAGCATGGTGCAGTCCCTCAGGCTCAAAGGGCTAATCACAAGTCAGAGGCATTAAAAAAAAAAGAGGGGATTTTCCCAGTATGGAAAGGTCAATAAAAAAGTATTCTTTATAAATGCACAGCAATTGTTTAAAAAACAAAACATAAAAAAACTGAAGGTACAGGAAAGAGACTGAAATTTAAAATAAGAGTGATGAGGCCAAATGTGGTTGAAAGGGACTTCAGGCATTGTTTTTGTTCATTTTGCAGACTTGAATTATTGATGGTAGATACACTTTCACAAACATTAAACAAACATTAAAGAGACAGGAACTTATCCCTAGGGACATGCTATATTCAAACTGCTTTATATAGGGTGGTGCATTATTCCCTATGAGGCATGCAGCCTTTACCTAGTCACAAACACTGTCCAGTACCTGATAGAAAGAGACCTACAGTACAACAATATCTAAAACATCTTCACACCTGAGACCAATAAGAGAGGAACAACTCTTCAGACAGCATGAAAGACCAGATCCATCTCCTGGAGACCCTGGACCCTAACCATCTTCTGGTACAGTGGAACCTACCAGTCACATATTTTTCTATATGACTATGTTTCTGCTGTAAGGGCTAGAATCTCCATCAACCTGTCTGAAAACATGCTCATCTTCCTGACATACTCATCTTCCTGACAACTATCATTATTTGTCCTGAGAATTCAAAATAAATCACACAAATTGCTATCATGGAATTAAAATGGAACTACGCCTACCAAAGGTATAAGCAAAAAAGCAAAAGTGGTTTTAAAATTAAGAACAGCTCCAAATAAGACTTCCAGTGACTTAAATATAGTGTTAGAACTATTCTTTATTCATCTTCCTCGATTGACAATTTATTACTCACTTGTTCATGAGAAATGAATGAAGCAGGCCCACAAGGAAGCTAGTTAGAGCTGACTGAAAGTTCACAGTCACACTTGAAAACATAACGCCTTCCTCCATGCTTTTGTTTTCCTTATTGACTACAGTATGTTTTGTATTGTGGCAAACAACACCCTATCATTAAAGCCACTGATGGTTCTGAATAGTCCTTTAAAAACTTCACAGTGATAATCAGTGTGAAAAAAAAAGAAACTTAAAGAAGCTCTCAGGGTTGTTTTTTTATAAAACATGAGAAAAAATTGTTTCTCTAAAACATTTTCAGGTGTCGCACAAAGGAACATATCTGGTTTTCAGGTAAGGTTAAAGTAGCAATATTCTGGGATTTGGATTTTGTTTGGATTTACAACCTTGGATCAGAAAACCTTTTTGGAATACTGGAAAGGATCTTCTTTGTTGTTACATAGTTCTACGATTAGGAATACTGCAAGATCATGGTTTTCAAGCTTTGACATGGAGCCGTACCTCATTCTTCTCATAAACACCCCAAGGACCAGCTCTATGGAAGGGAGAATAAAGGGCCCTTTTATACAAAGCAGCTAAAGGACTCCAGCATTCAGCAGACAGCAGGAGTAGAAGTAATACATTATTGTTTCTCTGGATTCAATAGAGCTCAGATATACTGCACATATACCATCCTATATATAAAGCAGTACATTTGACTTACCTTGCTTTTGAAACTTCCCCAAGGCAGTACTCAGCATCACAAGGATATCAATATAGGCAGCTCTGGTCACCAAACAGGGATTTGGCCTAGAAAAATCAAGTTACTAAAGATTAAATCCTTATAACACCTATGCTCAGAAACAGCAGTGAAACACACTAGATTGGTGTGTCTAGTTTACTTAATTAATGACAATCAACTACTGATCAAATTGGACTGCATATACAAAATAATTAGCCCAAGCTGTTAAAGCTTCACTTCCTGGTCCACTCTGAATGGCAGCCTCTAGCAGAATGGTAATACTCTTCCTCTTTCCATTTCACCAAATTGCAGTTGGAAGAATCAGCTTGCTCTGGCAACTAGTATGTCTTTGTTTTATTTATAGATAATGTGTGGAACCAAATACATTAACAAAAATAAATCTTCAGGTCTTATTGTTACAGTTCATGAAAGAGACAATTCCCCATAAAAGATGACATCTTTTTAACAGCCCCAGTGCTCACACTGTTCTGAAGAACACAGAGGCATGCATGTTTTTAAAATTAGATTTTTTTTTTTCCAGACAAGAATATTGGGGATTTTGTGTGTACAATGGAAATTGGTAATAACCTACTTTCTGCTCTGCCTCTTGAAGCTGCAAGTATTATACATTTTTTCTACAATCAGGAAAGTAAAATTAGGTCAACACCTCTTTTTCTTGTACTTCTCTTAAAGTATAACTCAATACGTGAACAAACAGGAAATCCAGTTCAAAACAGAGGAATTATTTTGATGAGTTCAATGCGACTTGCACTAAACCAAAAGCTTCTTAGAATCAAGCAGCACAAGCTTAAAGTATGACTAACTTTGTTCAGTATTTAATTTTTATTTCATCTGGCACCTTCTTTGTATGCTTAGCTTGATGTTTTAAACTCTTTCAAAAAATTGTTAATTAAAAATGTTACAACAAACATTCTCAACTCTGTAACATCTTGAAATTCAAGAAAAAAATCTTTTCCAAAGAAATTATGTGACCATGACATAAAAATGGAAGGTCTGAGGTTCTTGCATATAGGTTTGGCAGCTATATTTGCCTGTGGAGAGTTAGCCTATGATCCTGTTAAAAAAAGACATTTACCAGAAACACTGCTCTCACCTTCAGTAATAAACTCTGTTATAAGTCTAAATTATTTATGCTTTCTTTTGTGGCCTACAATATTAGGCATACATGTAACACATAGCAGACTACATGCTATCAGGATCTCTCCTTGAAAAGGTTTTTTATCCTTTTGTATAAACAGACTTTTAATACACTTTTTTACTGGTGAAGTAATGAATCTCTCAAACTTCTCCATGCTTTCCTCTTACCACTTGTCTTAAAGCACAAGAACTAAAAGTCTTCCTTCAGGGAAGATGCACGTGAATAAGGACTGATACCACAAGAAGACATCACAATTTTAATATGGCCTGGTTTTAAAAAACTGTATTACAAAGACTTAATTCTTATCTACTGTGACTAAGCAAACCTCTCACAATGGTCACCCAAGTTGTTCTTCACAAAACTGCATTGAAAACACTACCAAGAAGTGCTCACAGCGTTAGACGCTCAACCCATGAGAAAACAGTGACAAAACAAAGGCTTAGAAGCAAAAGAAATCGAGAGGCTTCTCACAAGTACTCATAAAATAGATGAAAGCAGCCATGACAGATTTCAATTAAGATGAGGAACATAACGGGTCTACTGCCCTTCAGCTCCTCTGAAGAACAGAATTATTCGGTCATTTCACTGGAAAGAAAATTTCCAACATACAAACTGTGCCTTCGGAAAAACATGGCTGATGCAACCTTTACTGAAGAAGTGACAACAGCTGACTTTTTTTTAATCTGGTCCAGCTTTTAAGCATCTGCCATTTCCTTTTGAGTATGCACATATGCATGTTTTGATTTTGAAATGAGGCTTTTCATGCATAAAACATGCCAAACAATTGTTCTTGGCTAGCTCCATTGCTTTGCTGATGCTAGTGAATCCTCAGCTGTATGTGCCAGACAGACACAACAGGAAACTCAGTTTTCCAAAACCAAGAAATTTCAGTGTTCTTCAGACTATAGCAGAAAGCTCAGTCTCAAAGACAATCAAATTGTGATTTGCATAACAGACCTGACAGCCAAAAATCACATGCTGAACGTTTCAAGTGATACACTGCATAGCTTTTAAGATGACTTATTTATGTAGAGCTTCAACAATAAGAGTGGGAAGAGTACAAGATGTTTCTTTTTTAACGCAGATACTCAAATAAAGCGGTGTTCTCATAAACAACTTTGAAGAAATCTGTCTCCAAACAAGAAAGTCACAGCAGTAGCAAGGGTGGGAGCTTCAGGCATCTGGAACAGCATTCCTTTTTTTTGTCCAAAACCCCAAAATTAGTTCATTTTCCTTCCAACCTGGATGCTGATGGAAACTAATACATCATTTGCTCACTCCAGATGATAAACTGTATATGACTGTGAACAGGATAGAGCTAATGGTGGTTAGGACTCTCATATCTAAGGGTATGTCCACACAGAAATATAAAATCGGTATCAAAACAATATTCATAGAACTACACATATATGTCATTGGAGACAAGGTAGACAGACTTCTTTCTCATTCCACTTTCAATTCTGGTATGTAAATATAATATTAGAAAAGAGTTTAAATTACTGGCAGGAGGAAACCTTTTGTTAGCCATTTGCATCCAGGGATATTTTTTAAAAGAAAACCGTTAAAGGAACCAAATGGTCCTTTACAACTCTCAAGCTCCTCTTCAGATGCCTTCTGTAAGTGTTTAATCTGAGCCTCTTCAAATGCCTTTGAAGAGGCTCAGATTAAACACTTACAGAATATTAGATGACTGGAGTAACAATAAGTCATTTGTTTTAACAAGGAACTGCCTGGTGGGTGAATCAGGAAGCGTTCCCTTTATGAGATATTCCCTCTCTGTAGATGTAAATCAGACTGGGCAGGCCCAGAAGCTCCACATGTAATACTGCACTTTGCTCCAGCTGGCCTTGGCTACACATAGTAGTGCTGGGACCACTTCGATTTCTGCTTTGCCTTTACCACCTTTAAGTACCGCTGAATATATCATATGAAATTAATCCGAGACTCTCACAGTTTGCAGCTCCGCAAATATTATTTTCTTAAAGCTCGATTCACCATCATAGTTAAATCATGCTCAATTTAAGGTAGTCTCTCGTTTGCTTATTTTGGATGGCAGATCTACTGCAAACCAAACTGGCATTTATTGGAAAAATCAGCAATATGTGGTCACAGACCTCATACATACCCTGCTCACGCAGACGGTTTCAACTGTATCAGGAACACATGGCTTAGCTTTGAAAACTCACTTTCTCTTGTATTACTGTTTATTTTAAAGAAGATCAACACTAATGAATTACGAAGCAATTTACCTCCGTTTCCAAGAGAAACAACAAGGAGCAAAGAACATGGAAAGCTCACACATTTGGCCTCAATTCTGTCAGAACACTGGGAAAAGATTTAAACGTTAAATATACCACGTCTTGCTTCTGTACCCACTGAGGTCTGCAGAGGCCCTTAAACATCATTTCTGCTTACTACAGGGCATCACTTACAACCATTCCAATTTCTATAGATAAGCAGGGATGGCCAATACATGTCAGGCAAAGCAAGCACCAAAGAATTTCAATGCATAACTTTTGCAGCTTCTCTTCTCAAGCCCCCAGTTTTCAATGACACTAAATTACATGACTTAAAAAGATGATAACAATAATATTTTTTCCTGGCTCACTCCTCTTTTTCCAAAAGAGCATCATCTCACCACCATCACCATCAATAGTAACAATATTATATTGAATTTGTTAAATAAATAAGATAGATACAAGTCACCAATTATGAAATCAAAGTTGTTTCTGTTAATGTTTATTAGGTTTTGGTTATTCTTGTCAATAGAAATTCAATATTTTCCAAAGATCTAGCTTAATTTGATCATATTTTTCCACATTAGGAAACAGATGTTGCAGGACTATTAGCAGAACAGCCACTATAAACATAGAGCGACTTAAAATAGTTACTAAGCATCAAACAACATAAAAATCAAAGCATATTTGCTCAAACTCTCAATAAGCACTTAACAAGTTTTAAATGCAATCTGCCAGTCAATGTCTATTATACAAAAGTTCATAACATCTCTCATGTGAAGTAGTTTAGTTACAGATATCTTAGTGTAGTCAGTGATTTAAGGGATATCTAAAAAAAACTACTTTTGCAAAAGGACTCAGAAAAGCTCTGTGTTTTGCAGCTTCCAAGTACTTAGGGGAGTCTGAAAGATTTCATACCTTCCAACCAATGCTGCTTTATAACTACAAGCTAATATAATTTGTCAAAATGTAACATTATTTTATTAAAGAAATAACAAAATAGTTTCCTCCAAATAATAACACGTACATTACAGTTTTGGTCACAATAAATGAAAAACTACACATGGTGTCAAGTCAACATTTTTTTCAGAGTAAAGTGCAGTGTTTAAATGACTGTTGGCTATTTCTAATCTATTCACTCTGGTTACTCTCATCCCCAAACTTTAAAAATTGATTAGAGGATTTGGCTAATGAATGAATCTAAGGTAGAACTACACTCAGAGTTACACAACTAACAAAGCTATCTACAAATCACTGTATTTTGTCCAAAAAGTTCACAACACACTCTGAAGCATCAGAGTAAAGAAACCAGTGCTATCAAGACTGTGGGGGCAACTCTTCCCAAGGCCAATTCATACCTGCCTTGAGAACAAGAGGAGAATCGTCTTTACTACTTGAGTGACTGTTTCCACTGCCAGACCTAAAGTGGTCTATTAATTAAATGAACTGCCTACACCTTCTCTGGTCTTTAATTAAAAAAGTCACTTTTACTGTAATAAAGTATGTTTCTGGAGCCCTCAGAAAGGCTGAAAAAGCCTAAAATGCCTGGAAGATAGACCTTTTCACAGGTTTAAACCTATCAATACGATTTGAGAAACAGCCTTGTATTAAAAGAAAATCTGAAATAATTTAACATCACACTATTCTTCTATTTAAATAACATATTATTGTCAAAATCCCTCCTCTCCCAGCAACACCTAATAATTTTTTTATTTTAGCCAGCAGAAAATAAATCAACCTGCTAGTGTTCAATTTAAACCCCAAATTCTCCTACATTCTAGCCAGTAATATTACACACAGTTCTTACCTTCAACAGATAAATCAAATTAGTTTCCTAAACATCATATTCTAGCTAATAGGATGCTGTTGCAAAAGCCTTTGCATAAATTCTTCTATTTCTGAACTTTAAAAACTTTTCTGATGAGTCAACATTTTCTATACAGTAAAGGCTGGAATTCCACCTTTACGTCTGATGTAAATGCAAGGAAGAATTTGGATTAAGTCCAACACATCCTAACATCAGCTGGCATTTGGGGACAGGATCTGTGCAACTTCCTGCTTTGAGCTCCCAATCTGACTTTGTCTTCTATAATCTCAGCTCTTCAGGCTGGCACACTGGCAACTACATTTTAGGTTTACAGTATATCTTTCCCTCCTTTTCAACTTCCAGTTCACTCCTTCCCAAAGAGTGTCAAATCTCTGCAAAGCATTCTTTCTTCTGGTGGCCAGATTTTTCTGATACATGTCCTGCAATTGCATCAGCTAAATTATCTTCTAAGAGCACCAAGAAGTGCATCTTTTGTGCTACAGTCAAGTTTACATATCCCTTAGGCGACTATCCACAGGGAGTTTTATCCTTGGATGGTTGCTGATGAAGCAGGCCAAGCTGGCCTTGCACTGACCATGTTTAACCTGCAGAGAGATCTGGAAAATTTTCATTTGTCACTGGTAGAGGTGACAAAGCTTATGGAAAACACACCTATATATACAATGAGCAAGTGACTAAAAGATTAAATCTCCCATGGTTTTGGTATTAGCTTTCAAATTCTGCCGTATTCTAAAGATGGAGGTTTTTCAGGCTATATTTGTATAGAAGGCAGCGTTCATATTTTAATCTCTCAAAGCCTCCATCTGTAGCACTGAATCAACATGCTCTCCTCATCTTGAGGAGACATTAATAATGGATTTAATTATTAAACTTTGTTCACAGCATTTTTAACCATGTAATACAAAACCAGCACATCAGCGAACATAACAGCCAAAAGACTTACATTTAATGGAAAGCATTTAAAAAAGAAAAAAAAAAAAAAAAAGAAGCATACACTGTCAAGTAATCCTTGTTGAGTTCCTGGAAGCTCAGGAACACCCACACAGAAATACAAACATCTAGTAACATTGCATCTGCTTGCCTTCCTGGTGCTGTTGAGATCTTCCTGGAGTAACTACCACGTGGCACAGTACCCTTGACTTGCCCATTCTACAGGATCAGTTCATCCTGCATTATAGCACGCATTTGCTCCAAAGGGAAAGTTGTTGGTGTGGTGATTTAAGTATTCCTATCACCACCTAAGCCAGACTATTAAATTGCTGTTAGCTTACCTGGTAAAAGCAGAGAATTTATTACTTCAAAAAGACCCTATACAAATCATTTTTTCATTGTGATACCACCAAGTACATCCTGAGTTTCAGCTATTAAGAAAATTAATTTGTGGTCTGGCTGTCCTTGGCAAATGATACTGAAAGCTTGTGTTTTGTTAGTGTTGTTTTTACATACTGGATTGATAAAATAATCCTCTGTTCTCTTTCTTGATCATTTAATGAGAACTGCATGCAATCCCTCAGCAACATCCTAAAAAACGCAGAGGTCAAACTAATCTCATGTGCAAATTTAATTAATTTTACACAATTAACATCAGGGTTTTCACCTATGAAGAGGCAAGCTACTAAGACTCTTTTGTTTACTTATTGGAAAATATTTTCAGATATAAGTGAGGGCTTACATCCAAAACCTGTAATTGTATGTGGTTTGTGCCCTCTCTGAATGTTGCACTGGTGGAGGTAACACACCTTAAACAACCTTATTCAAATCTTACTATTGACTGAATATTCATATCTGATCTGAGTAATCTGATCACCTTCTATGACCGAGTGACTAGACTCTTGGACGAGGGAAAGGCTGTGGATGTGGTCTTCCTGGAGTTCAGTACAGCCTTTGACACAGTTTCTCATAGTGTTCTGCTTCGGAAACTGTCGGCCTCTGGCCTGGACAGATGTACTCTCCTGGGTGGAAAACTGGGTGAATGACCGGGCCCAGAGAATGGTGGTAAATGGAGTTAAATCCAGCTGCAGGCCAGTGACAAGTGGGGTTCCCCAAGGCTCAGTCCTGGGTCCAGTCCTGTTTAATGTCTTTATCAACAGCCTGGATGAAGGCATTGAGTCCTCCCTTAGCAAGTTTGCGGACAACACTAAGCTGGGTGGAAGTGTGGATCTGTTGGAGGGTAGGGAGGCTCTGCAAAGGGATCTGAACAGGCTGGACTGCTGGGCTGAGACCAGTGGCATGAGGTCAAATGCTGGGTCCTGCACTTGGGGCACAACAACCCTAAGCAGAGCTACAGACTAGGAGAAGCCTGGCTGGAAAGCTGCCAAGAGGAGAAGGACCTGGGGGTATTGGTTGATAGCCGACTGAACATGAGCCAGCAATGTGCCCAGGTGGCCAAGAAGGCCAATGGCATCTTGGCCTGTATCAGAAATGGCATGACCAGCAGGTCCAGGTTGGTTCTTCTCCCTCTGTACTCGGCACTGGTGAGACCGCACCTTGAGTACTGTGTTCAGTTCTGGGTCCCTCACCACAAGAGGGATGTTGTGGCTCTGGGGCGAGTCCAGAGAAGAGCAACAAAGCTGGTGAAAGGGCTGGAGAACAAACCTTATGAGGAGCGACTGAGAGAGCTGGGGTTGTTTAGCCTGGAGAAGAGAAGGCTGAGGGGAGACCTTATTACTCTCTACAACTACCTGAAGGGAGGTTGTGGAGAGGAGGGTGCTGGCCTCTTCTCCCAAGTGACAGGGGACAGGATGAGAGGGAATGGCCTCAAGCTCCGCCAGGGGAGATTCAGGCTTGAGATAAGGAAAAAGTTCTTCACGGAAAGGGTGGTTAGGCATTGGAACAGTCTGCCCAGGGAGGTGGTTGAGTCACCGTCCCTGGAGGTGTTTAAGGTGAGGGTGGATGAGGTGCTTAGGGGCATGATTGGGAATGGTTGGACTTGACGATCCGGGTGGGTCTCTTCCAACATGGTGATTCTATGATTCTATATTTAAGTTTGGAGTATATCTATTAACCAGAGTCTAGGAATGTTTTATCTTATGCAAAGTACATCTTAAACTTCAGTCTGAAATTGAAACATCTCTACTGGTATCCAAAGCAAATGTTCCAAAACAATTTATCATGAACTGCCTAAACAAATAATTTGTAGCTGTGTTAAGGTCACCGCTATCAAAACTGGTAAAAGAGTGGACTCGGAGCAGCACAGAAACATGAATAAGCCTGCTAAAATTACATAAGATTTAAACAAGTGCCTCCAAGAATACATTTATGAACAACAATGTAAATGTTGTGATTCTGCTCTCAAAATTGAAGACAAACCAGGCTAAATTATGCTCATGGGTCAGAAAGAGCAGATTAATAAATTACCACTGTGCACCTGATGTGCAGTGATTGTTCATACTGGTATGCTTCACTTTCAGCTGGAACAGGACACACACAAAACATTAAGGGAAATTTTTCTTCGTAAAAGCACACACAAATTATTGTTCTAGCCCAGCTGACAGCACGTTAACTTTTCAATCTGCAACCTAGTAAAGAGACATCCATAGAGCCAGGCTCAGTCATCAAAACTACTCTGAATTTTTGACTACAGATGTATGATGCATACAGACACTAACAAAGGTAAATAACTGCACTTCTCAATGTGTAGATTTTTAAAGACAGAAACAGAAAAGTTGAAAAGTTAAAAAACAGGAAGATGCCAGAGGCAGACATGAACTTGGAAGGAAACGAAGGCTCATCCTGATGCAGTGAAAGAGGAAGAGGCAACAGGACTGAAGGACTACTTTGCCAAGGAGGAGGATGATTTGTTCAGCCTGAGGAGGAGGGGATTGAGGAGACATTGCAATCTACTGCTTCCTCACAAGGCAAGAATCTTCTCACACTAGTGACCAATGGGGGAACAGCAGGAAGATGTGCTAGGGGAGATTTAGGTTGGGTATTAGGAAAAGGTTCTTCACTCAGACCATGGTGGAGCACTAGAACAGGCTTCCTAGGGAAGTAGCCATGGTACCAATCCTTACAATATTCAAAGATCATTTGTACAACATCCTCGGACACATGGTGTGAATGTTGCAGTTGTCCCATGCAAGGACAGAAGTTGGACTCAACAATCCTTATAGATCCCTTCCAACACAGGGCATATTATGATTCTGTGATCTTATATTCTCCTTAGCTGTTGCCTTCCTATTGTTCTGAAAGTACAAAAAAGCCCTTTCTTGCTCCCAAATAAACACTCCCTTCCAAAAATCACACAGGTTTCTTCCAAAGCTGCAGAAGATTCTTGGGCATCTTGCACCTCTATCTGGATAGGCCTGAATGTGCCTCTGGTAACTTCCACACAGCCGCCCTAAAGAGCACAAAACACTTTTGTCTTTAATAACCTGCTCACTAGAAATTACCACTGTCTCTCCTAAAGGCATATTCAGGTTGGAATCTTTGAGCCACGGAGTCCTGGAACCACAGCAAATCCACATTCCTGCTTTCCACACAGATGGTCTAAATGCACCTTGCATGAAGGTTCTTGTAAGAAGATTTTAACACTGGTGTCTGTCTGTTGTCACTCATGTAGCACTGCCAAATGCAGAGGGGGGAAAGGGGACACTGCAAGCTTGATGGGAGTGCCGTGGACATCAATTTGCAAGTTAATATACTCAACAGCATTATAAAATGCCTGTGAGATTTCCCTCATTCAAAGTAGTTATAGCTGGATCATCCTAGAGTCAGCTTGGAGAACACTGAGCAGTAAGTATCTCAGTAGATGGTGAATCTGGTTTTGAGCCTGAGCACGGAATAATTTTTGCATGTATTTGTTGTGTAAGTGTGAATCTTGTGCCTCTACATCAGGACTTATTTGTATTTTTAACAGTCCCATCCATAAAACAGAGAGCTAAGAAGCAGCACCACAGAGCATGGGCTATTTGAGTTATAAAGCTAAGTGCACACACTTCAGATGATCCATTATGGATGAACTAGTAACTTTTTGCAAAATGCAAAGCCAGTCAGTTTTATAAAAGGCTGTTTGACACAAGTTAAGTTTTGAGAAAGCAGCCTTCTTAGAAGTTAGATTTCCTAGCACAGACAAGCTCTCAGCTTAGAAATGGCACATGGCTAGAGGTTAGCAGAATGCATTATTTGACTTCTGGCAGAACCTCAAAGTCTTTCCCCCCAACCTGTGGTCTCCAGTAAGAATGAAGGCAGAAAAAAATCAAACTAAACGCATGGGAAGACAGCATCCTACACCAAAGCTGTGCAATGACATGATTTCACAAATCTTCCAATACCAATACTTTGCCATGCCAAAGGCTACAAATGAAACAAGACAGATATTTCCAGGACTTCTGTGTAACAAATAACAAGCTCCAAAGGCTTCTCTTTAAGCTTTCTGTATTTATGAAGCAGAAGGCACTTACAGTTAGTCTTGTAAATCCTTGGTATATAGTTGAGCTAAAAAGTACTTTTTTTTATTTCATATTAAAGAGCTTTGAACTCTTTCAAGGGCTTAGCTTGACATACTGATTATTTTTTTAAAGCTTTCACCAGATCAATTTCTGTCACTTCATTTCATCACTTCAGTTCTCCAACAAAGCAGATCCTGTTTTTATTCTTCTGAAACACCCTGCATCTCCCATATTTGCAGAAAATACAATAAAGTAACAGTGGTGCAGGGACTGGGGAAAGCGACACCCTTAGTAGAACACTTTAGCCTAAAAAGCGTATTCTACACCAAAAGAAGAAACACCACATTAAGTATAAACTTGCAAGTAAAGTGAAAAGTTTCAAATGTCACCTTGAGAAGTGGATGGAAGGCAGGTGGCATTCATCAAAACATCAGAAAAGGAAATATTGCTTCTAAATACTCAAAAAAGTTGGTATTTTGAAGATGTAAAAAAAGACAAGGAAGGTAGAGGAAAGATTTTTTTCTGATATTCTAAAATATGATGCAAAAGGGAAAAAGCAACTTTGTCTCATTAATATCAGAAACCTACCTTCACAAAAGACAGTAAATAGCAGTTGAAAAAGTGAATGTTGTATGAAATTCATTTTGGGGAATGCAAGCAAAATTCTCTAAAGCAAAATCAGATCAGAGTGGAGGAGGGAGAAGAGATTAGTATATTACAGGGGACATGCAATAGTTTCTTGTGCTATTCTACACCAATATATTCTGATTAAAGGAAATTACATTCTAGGCCTGAAAAAAGCAATTAAAAAAACCCAAAATCAAACAAATAAAAAACACCCACCCAGCTCAGCAAACAGCTGAAGAAAAACAATCTTTCTTCCAGGTATACATACATGACAACTAAGCCTCATTTTCAAGAACTACTTATGCAATCCAAAACTTTGTAATTCAAGTTTCTGAGAGAAGTTTGTTCCACAGTAAAAAGGAGCTACAAAGTTGAAAGAATACCATCAAGAACTTCACAGAACTAACACAGGGCTGTAGAAGAAGACTGGTGTTTAGAAATAATTTTCCTTTTCTTTAAATTCACAAACTACTTTCCTGTTTTGGTTTTTGTTTTTATCCATTGAAGATTAATAGCGAGCGCCTCTAATACTTTCTTTTCAAACAATCACTGCATTACAGTGACACACTAAATTATCTCCTTATAAGAAAAGCAGATGGAGATTCATTGATTTTTCTTCTGTAGCGCACACTTTCTTTGCTTGAACAGAAAGAAGAACGACTGTATGTGAGCCCAAGGTTCAGCCAGCCAGCACCCTCTCAGTGACCAGCAGCAAATGCGTAACCAGGAGCGTAACAATAGGGCACAAATGAAGTGCTGGTTTACTGATATACTCTCCCAACATCCCAAAAACTGCATAGATGGACTTATTGAGTTTCACAACTCAGTTGCCATCCAATCTACCAGAATTCCTTTAAAACAAGAAAAAGAGAGAACAAGGATGAAACCTCTAAACCCCACCATTTAACACAGAACAGCTGTTCAGCTTCACATAGTGAAATATAAATGGTGAAGCTGTACACTTCATGTGGGAGACTAAGACTACCAGAAAATACCACCTAATTCAATATCTTTGTTTGGGTTGTTTGCTGGGTTTGAGGGGTTTTGTTTGCTTGATTTTTTTTTTTTTTGAATCACACCATATTGAACACATTTATCTGAAGGTAAGATCAGCATTAACACTTATTGTGGCATCAAGTTTAAAACATATTTGGAAGTAAATTGGTTACCAAACATTTCATGGATATTTTACTTGCTTTTTTTAGACTTTAAAAAATAGTAAAGAAAAAGAAAATGCACCTTAGCTCAAAGTATGTCCAAGAACTGTGTGGATGTATGGGCTCAGAGAGAATGATAAAGTACCTTGGAAATTTGCAAAAAGAGTTTCTGACTGCAGCAAAACAATGCCTTAACTTAGTGTTGCAAGCTTGTATGCTCATAATACAAAGATTTACTATCAGGGAGAAAAACATTAAAAAAAACTTTATGGATAGCATTAACTGGGTAATTGAGAATGCATGAATATAAAAAGGAGGCTACAACAAACTGACAAAATGAAAACGTTCTACTGACAGAGGGTTAATATTAGCACATAAAGCTGTGGCTTTTTACATGTAAGTGAAAGAGAAAATACATCTATAGGCAAATACCTATAGTGTGTGGCAGGATTTACATCTGAAAATCTGAAAACATTTCCTTTCTGGAGATAATACCAAAAATAAAAAAGAATCAGGTCTAATATGACTGATGCATTAAAAAGGCCAGTTCGGAAAGAATACTTTGAAAACACAGAATTTACTTTAAACCTGTTATGAATAGAGCTTGGCCCTTACATATTTGCTACAGGACAAAGAGGTTTGAATTATTTAGCACTAGTACCTTTCTACTGAATTTCATCTTCAGTGATCAGGTTTTTTCCTTATAAATTAATTTAATTTAATTAAGTAAATTACATTCTCATTTAAAGACTTTAAAATGCTTATTATGATCCAAGCTAAAAGGTCCACAAAATTCACCATGATGTCTCCAGCTAAATACTTTCGATAGTTTCAACAATTGCTATGACATTTTTCTACTACTTTTTTGTAAAGGTTAAAGTCAGAGAAAACAGCCACATGAAAACCCTGTATGTGTGGCATTAGCCCAGAAGCAACATTCATCCCTTCCTCAACAAAGTAGCTCCTGAAGGAATATTCATTCACAGGGTTTTTTTTTTTAAAAAAATGTCTTAACTATAAAATTTAGCTGAGAATGAACCAAGATAAGATTGAAAAACAGTAACACAGATGAAGTTTTTTCATACCCTGCTTTTTGAAAAAAAAATTCCAAAAAAAACCCTATCTTATTAAAAAAACCAAGCCAATAGAGCATCTAAAATTTACACGTTTCTAGGGAAATAAAGGTGTCCATGTTGCCAAGATAAAAAATAATTAAAAAACAAAAACATCAGTCAATCCTTCCACATGTTAGAAACCTATGTGTATGAACACAAATATCTTGTGTTTTATCTTACCTTTTAGCCAACCACAGTTTGGTTCCTATACACGTAATGATGTCACCCAGTCCCTGCTGAAAGTCCAAAGTAACAAGCTGTTTTGATTCCAAGTACGACTGCAGCAAGTGAAAAACCTAAATAAAAAAAAAAATTGAAACTAGAGTTTCTAGTCACTGCTCTTCCTCCAAATAACTGTAAGATGGAAACAAGCACCTGCAAAATAAACAACTATTACTCAAGGAAATGCATACATTCATTTGGCATATCAACAGATGGAATCCTTAAATTGCCTGGTCTTTAAAATACACTTTTCATAGTAACTGAAAACAAAACAGAGAAAGTACTGGAAGATGTTAGCCTCCATGAAGCAAGTAGAGAACAGTCTGATGAACACCACTGGCCCTTGCCAACTTAAGCATCCCTCAGCTTTCAACCTTTTCCTTTTTGTGGTGCCATTTGCTCACCAATGCAACACAACTTTTCCACTGAGCATGCTGGTAGCTTGTCCCACTGTGTGGAGTGGGGCTGGTGGCATCCTACAAGCACAACCAAGGACACAGTGGGGGGCCTTTAAAATCCACACACTGAGTAAAAAGCTTTTTAAAGGCAGTAGAATCCATAATCACTTTGAAGTGCTGACAGAAAAGCATGTTTACTCCTGCTCCTGAGATCCTTCATTCAGGGCTCTGGTCAAACACAGTGGTTAGCTGGGTTTCAAAGTGAAGGGAGATGCTCTCACCCTTCTCTGGCAAGGACAGAGAAGACTAAGCTCCTATACTAAAGCTGTGTGTCAACTCCACTATCTCCTCTGGCGTTTCACACAGAAGTCTAGCAGATACGTCCTAGCTACCTTAAAGGGAAGAATTCAAGATACCAAAATAGAAAGCATGATCTGTAGCTTTCTGGTCAGATAGTTAACAAAGCAAATAATTTACGATTTTAGAAACCTTTCTTTGCAATGTACAAACAGGTTTTCTGAGTGGTATTTAATATATAGAAAAGTGTCAAGAAAAAACTGAGTTAAAAAAAGATGCATAGTTATTTAGTTGACAAGTACAAGAAGTAAAAATTGGATAATAAATGAAAGCCAATACCAACTGCACAGTGGAGAACGACTCTCCAAGTCCAGACCCTGCAGATCTCATCCTCTCTGAATGTGAGAGAGAGTTCACTTTTGACACAAGTGATGATGCCTGTATCACCCACTTAACTTTCCAATTCACATGCAAATGATCGGTCAGCACGTGGTTCTAAATGAACAACATGTTGATACATAGATCAGTACTGAAGCCTAACAGGAAGGATCTTGCTCAGTTAAGGAGTTTTACGCATGTATGCAATTTGGAAGCTTGAACAGGAAGAACGGGGTGCTAACTCTCCCTCTTTCTCGCCTTACAGCCTCCAAATTTGAAATTGTGTTTGCCTACACAGGTAAGTTACATTGATAGACAGGACAGGGTTTCTATACAAATTGAAAGAGTAAACCCCTTATTATTTATTAAAACTGATGATGTGCAGAATTTAAGAAGCTTTAGTTATCAGACCATTTCTGAAAATATATACATGAGCATTTTAAATAGAAACGCTCTTAACATGGGAATATTAGCAGTTCATACTTGCCAAGTGACAATTTCATGACTAATGGATCAAGCTGAACTCTTTGCTTCACTTTGGGAAAAGAAACCTTTATATCCAGACTTTTACATCTCAGATCATTGTTTCCCGCATTCCAGCCATCACTTGCTCCCAGGGTTATTTTTTTGTTTGTTTGCTTGTTTTGGAAACGCAAGCACTGCAGCATAGCATTAACTTGACACAATTTCATCTGGGTTATTTTTTGTGAAGTTATTCAAGTGGAAAAACAGCTGCAGCGGTTTCAAATAAGTATGGAAACAGAACACAGAACAGAAGAGATGTCAAGAGACTATCTAATCCATACAAACACTGGAGCAGGGTCTAAGCATTCTCTGATGAAACAAATGCCTGACTGTCCTAATGCTGAAAACAGCCAAGAAACCAGATTCCAAAACCTCTGTATGCAACCTCTTCTGGCATTTCACCCTCAGAATCCTAGCTCTTGAGGTAAGGTGTTCATCCCCACTCCCACCTCTGCCCTCACAGTAAACAACTGTTCTCTGGACACCATTCAGTCAGCCCAGATTCTTTCCGAGTGAGGTGCAGGTACATATTAAACAAAGATATCCCAATGGGTCTTTTTGACAGAAACAATGGAATAATCTCTCATCTCCCTGCGTTAGCAGGTGCTCTGCAGACAAGAGACATCTTGGAAAGACAGCTGTCTTTGTTTTTTTTAAATCTTTCGAAGTCCTCTGTACTGAACATAATTTTGTTGTTGGCAGACAGTCTGTTCAAGATAAATTTGAATCTTTGATCCGTTCCTACAAAAGGCTTTGAGAAGTGCAAGCTTGCAAACATTTAAGAGTGTTATCAGAGACCTGCACCTTGAATCCTCTTTTTGAGCTTGGTATTGCCTGTGCAACTGTCTGCTTATTAGAACAGTTTATGTAAGTATTGACTCAAAATTTAACCTTTTTCATGAAAACCAATGCACAAAGTTGCCACTACTACTAATTTCTCTTTGTAGCTTGCCCTCAATTTCTGTTAGCTAATGGACATGATAGAAGAAAAGGGATGAGAAAGGAAAATAATGCATATGCAGAGGCTCTTCTTACTGCCTTTTACATCCTTTGCTAATTGAAAATCATTTGGTGTCTTAACCTTTCTCATTTTAGTCTTCTGTGCTTGTGTTCACTTCCAGGAACAAGAAGGCATTTACCTCTAAGCAATACAAAATCTGTTCCACAGTTATGAAGAGGCTATCGTATTTTTCCTAGAAGCTTAAATTAAGTTAATCTCTTCAGCTTTGAAAACAACTCCCAGAGTGCCTCCCTCCTAAATACAAAGGAAACCTAAGTAGTTTGATTGTTCAAGTAAAAGGTCTTGAGAGAGGGAGAACTGTGCATACTAAGTAGGTCAAACTTGTGGATTTAAATTAGTCCAGGTAGGAAATTCAGTAGTGCAAATGGAATCAAAACTCCTCTGCAGTTCAGTACTTTATCCTTTTTATACCACTCAGAACGCAAAAAATCAGAGGGCGCGACCCATGTTTAGGCAGGAGAATTAGAAGGCACAACCTCTTAAGAGTTTGATTCACTCTTGAAAAACATTGGCATTCACCAAAAGCAATGTTCAACTACTACAGTTTACCCAGGTCCAAATTTTGACATATGCAAAATACTGATGTTCTTATTATTTCACCGAGAGCCCTCATTTCTTCAGGTCCTCTCACCAAATTTTCGAGACCTAGAAAACTTTCCCCACAAAGGAATTATTTTTTCAGCATAAGATTTTAAAATGCCTAAACTAACTTGAAATTTTAATTAATGTCCACATGTTTTATTCAAAGCCTCATTTTATGTAAACTGAAAGTGGAGGCAATCAAACAAGCAACCTGTGAAAGTAAACTCCAGTAGTTCTTCGCTTCCATCATGTGTGACAAGTCATTGTTTGCCTTATAGTTATACTGCTGCAGCTTCCATCATCTAAGAGCACAAGTCAGGCAATGCTTGCATGGGGAGGTAGCAAGTTTTACGAGACTGTTCGATATAGATAATAAAATAGGCAGACTTTCCAGGACATGGCTCTCCTCAAGTCCAAAATACTTCAAGATTTAAAATCCTCTGCTAAATTCCTCACTTGCACATAAATGCAATAAGGTCATGGTGTTCCTTTTATCTGGATTTTTTAATTACACTAAGGCAATAGATAACATTATTTTTCTTTTTTACAGTTAGTTTTACAAGAGATTTTCACTGTCTGTAGAGGGAGGTTTGTGAAGACTTATAGGATGACAGTGATCATCTTTTAATTTTACATGAACAAAGCACCAAAAAAGTAGCCTTGAAAGCATTCTTGATATATTGTGAACCTTTTCTAATAGGACTGAAGACATCACCCAAGGTACTGTCCACAGTCCTGCTGAACCCTGCATTAAAGATGGCAAGTTGCTGGATGCTCACAAATCTTTTCCTTTGCTGTGCAAGCTGTCCAGGAGCCAGGCTAATACACCAGCAGGACTCTACAGACGGCCCATCAACGTGGGCAAGAGTTATTAAAACAGTGCAAGTCATGGGACATTCAGATGCTTGGATACATAATAGGGAACAGTGTCCAGTGACTTTTTTAAAAAAAGCAAATATTTAAATGATTAGACATTAATGCAATAGTATGAAAACTTGTATAAAACACAAAATTTAGCAAGTGACTAATTTTTTTTTTACGCCAAGGGTTCTCCTGCATACACAGAGAGAAACTGAAAATATAATACAACCTTTTAACAGCCACAAAGTTGACCTATTGTGACACCCTTGCCGTCTAACAAATTAACATTTTGTAGCATTAGCATTAATTTTACAGGAGGAACTATGGTTTCTGAAATTTTCAACAAACTTTTAACTTTAGACAACAAATAATGATCAAGTGGATACTTGGTGTGCATGATCACATTTTATATTTGAAAGAAAACACTGCCTTAAACACGTTGCTGAACAAAGTGCCTTTTTAAAATAATTAGGTTTTCCAAAATCACATTGAAGATTATATAATTACAAACTTCTCAGTGAAGTAGCAATGTTAAACTTTCCTCCCCTTAAGCTGACCTGAAGTAATAAAAACTTCTGCATGCATGCCTTCAGCTACGTTTGGATGAAATTAAGCATAGAGTACAAATATTCACATTCTTAAGTGCAAGACTGAAACAATGTTCCCAGTGTTCATTTCAGTGTTTCTTGGGGGAAAAATAAAAAGCAAACTGACATCACCCCAACCTGTACATTCTCACCATAGATCACTTAACTCCCTAAAAATCTAAAAAAATACAAAGAATAAAGATGTTTTACCAGCTGAAGGAAAACAACGTGTCAATACTAAGCTTGGAAAAACATGCACCAACAACGTGGGCAAGAGTTATTAAAATAGTGCAAGTCAAAACAGCACCAAGCTATGGAGGTTGAAGGAAAAAAGAAAGACAAAAAAGGATGTTTGTGAAATGGCAGTAGTAGGTGATTACTATACTAAGCTAAATATTGCTTTCAGAATCATTCCTTCAAAAACGTTTGCCTGAGTATTAACATGATAGTGAGAAATCCTCCAACATTATTTTCTTTTCCTCTCTCATTTAAAGGCAGATAAAATTTTACTATTCTTGTATCATAAATCCAACTGCCAAGTTATCTCTGTATTTTGAAAGTGAGACCAAATTTCTCATTCTTTTACTATGACCATGTAGATAAAAACAGGCAAGCTGCTGTGACAGGTGAAGGCACTTTTATTATGATGATAAAATGTTCAAAGTTACAATAATTATCTCTAGGGAAAAAACAAGTCCTAAAAATCCTTTTTTTCTTAAAGATGAAAAGTGCCACTGCGATCCTTACAATGGAACTAAAAATTTCAAGCAACTCCTTCCAGTTTTCCAAGAAGATATATATATAAAAATAGATGGGAGAGTTCATAACTATCTGGTTACCTTTTGATACTGTCCTGGATCCAAAAAAATCTATATTTGTGGGGAAAAAAAGTAGTAATTATCACCAGCAAGTATGGTATGAACACAGTCCCTGCTGTTCATGAAATTCTCCCAAACAAAAGCAGCTATGTGAGTTGCAAGGTAATACTTGAAAATTAGTAAAGAACCACAGCACACAAATGTATTGCATTGGTGGCACCTCTGTGCCCAGTGGTCTCACGGTGTATGATTCATCCCTTGCCATACTGAGGTTTAGGAACAGTGTGGATAGATCAACTCTGCTACAAATGCTAAGGTTTTCCTCCATCTGAAGTATTTAATTATGAGAAAAATAGAGAGAAGGTGATTTTGGGGGGATGGGGTGCAGAGTAAATATTCATCATTTGTTTCCACAGTTAAATGAAAACTAATTGAAGAGGCATTTCAAATATCCAACAATTTTCTTGCCATACCCAACCAAACATGAAGTGTTAGAAACAGCATCTTTAAGTACATTGTTCACATAGTCCTGGATCATCTATGTACACCAGATTACTACAGGCATCACTCTTTGATCTTACCACCTCCTTTCTTTTAAGTCTTTAATTTAATGATGGCAACTGCACAACTAACAGCTCAGATGAACATTTCTGCCAAATATAAATTGTATGATTGTCGTATATGATTATTATATAAGAATATTATTTGCTTCCTCGAATTTGGTTTCATATGAGTTATTAAATTCAGCCTGAAGCTGAAATACTTCCCTTTAAAAGTATTTTTCTATAAACTGTATAAAAATTTATTCTTCCTTTAAAGCAATAGCTGGTTCACAATTCAATTTTTCTATAATTTCAGCTTTGTTTCGTCAGCACATTTCATCATTTAATTACATAGTTTTGGTTTATTATTCATGAGAAAGTAGAGTCTTTAAATCCTTCTTCCAAATACATCCATCAAAATTCCTAAGGCCAGGTTTATAAAAGAATCAAGTTCTTTTAATTAAAATGCAGGCAAGCATGTTTTGATTGAATTAAGAATTTGTAAAATAAGGTACAAAAGTGTCTAAAGTTTGAATAAAAATACAATATCAGTTAACTCTGCACAAATGAGCAAGAATAACACAGCTGTTTAATAACCTGAAAGCTATGAATGTGCCATAATTAATGAAAGGTACAAAATTCTGAAAAATAGCAAAGTAGATTTCCTCTCAGTTATAGATATATACCATAAAGCATCCATTATTAAAAATATTCTTAGAATTGAAGATAAATACCTGCTTTGTCTTAAACAAGCCAATGAATGTGAAATTTCACAGATCAGTGTTCTTGTATATCATTTTCAATACTATTTTTGTTTTTCTTCAGGTTCCCCTTCCTATTTTAGTGAAGGTTAAACTGGATTCCAGTTTAAAATTTGTGTATGCAATTCAAATTCTGTATTAGCTGAAAACAAAAAGATGGGAAGTTTGCTGCCATATTCATTAGTGTTATTTACTTGAAAGTCCTAACTGAATTTTCTGTTAGAAGTACACGGTTTGCATGTTCACACAGAAACCTGATACTGGGTCTGACTTCATAATTATTAGGACATTTTTACCATTAGGATTTAAGATACTTTAAGCTATCACACAGTTTAGAACCAAAGGTACATGCACTGGGCAGAGAAGCCCAACCAAAAGCCTTATGGACGACGGGCTGATGAGAACACAGAAAACCCCAGACAGAAGATGGTGCTAAGAAAAGGCAAAGCTGAGGGACAAGTAAGGGTCTTACACCCATCCTTCTTACAGCCAAACTGACTAGAGGTGAAAGAGAATACTGTGGAGCTGGTGGCATTTCCACTCTCCCCAAACACACTTATTATCTTCCCAGTTGTATGTCGTCAAAACCTGAAAATTTAGAGAAAAGAATACACTAGGCTGTGCTGGAATTAGTTAAAAATTGTGCTCAGCCTGTACTGACTGGAACAAATAATGAAGTCTCCCCTACCAAGTCAATCCCCTGCCATGATAAAACCCCACCTTTCACTGTCTTAATCAAGCTACCTCCAAAGGATATAAAGTTTGCCCTCTCCTTTAAACAGGGGGTTTGTTTTCCTTTTTCTTTTTTTTTTTTTTTTTAGGTGGTGGCTAAATAATTTTGAACAATTCTTTCCCAAACTACATCTTTGTAACAAAGGTATCCTGCACACCCCTGCACGAAGGAGACAAAATACAAACAGATGATCAAGGTACACATCCTTGTTTACTGAATGGTATTTACAAGCAGGAAGAATATTAAAGGATACAGCTACCCCACTGACACTAACAAGCTCAAACATAAGAGACGCGGTCAGTTTGAACATGTTTATAAAAAGTGCTCAGAAGTACGGTGCTACTTGACCCCAAAGCTTCGCTGGTTTCAGCAGAGGTGATCTTCTGCCTCAGGAATGTCTGCACTAACACACAAGCTGAGAAAATAATTAGAAGTAAGCAATACCAATATGATACTTTTCTTTCTTAAACACATATTATAGCATAAAGTGAAGTAAAACTTGCAGCTTCAGAAAACAATTTTCTTCTCTCAGCTGATGATTTTAAACGTATAGAACAGAAAATACCTATACAAGTCTCTCTTTCAAACAAAAGAAAAATGTTCAGTATTTTTAAATTCTGAGGAATAATTTGCTGAATTAAATGTCAGGTAGCCATACTCACAAGAAAAAGAAGGTGGCATTTTCAGGGTCATATCACATCTTTCAAAAGCTTTATCCCATTCATACATCAATCCAGTCATAACCTGTGACTCTACATGCCTCTGTGTATGAGGATGACCCTCCTCTTCCTTTGCTGCATGTTTATAAGTACATTGTCATTTTTAATGGCTCCATTTACATCTGAGGAACTTAATATTGCCAATTGCACTCTTTTGTCTGAACTCTAAGCCAACATTATAAAGCCTGATGAACTTGGTAGAAGACTGCTCATTTTTCCACAGCAGAGATTGCTGCACCTCTCCTCTAGCGCAAATAACGGTGAAGATGTCTCTTGCTTAAAGAAATTCTCACACAATTAGTTGCTGGCAACAACAGAAACATTCGGGCCTACAACTATACATATACATCAAACATCTTATTGGTGCCTACTCCTGAACTCAAATGCCACACTCCTCCATTGTAGAGGAACAAAGCTGAATGCAGGCAGACCTCACAAAAATTTGTCTTTGTCAAAATTATCCCTATGGAAAAGGAATATGCACTAAAAAAACCTGAAGCATACAATAAAAGTAACTCTATGTCTATAAAACATGGCTAACGTGTGGGCTTAATCTGTAGGTAACCCAAACCGAATGCCAACTGTAAACACTAATAATAACTAGTTCAGCTTTACAAAAGCAGTACATAGGAAAACAGTTATAGTAACATCTATAAAATAATTAATGTAAAGGAACTCAGTGAGCTGTGTGAAAAGACAATCCTCAGACAAACAGTCTCACTGTACCACAAGGTACAGGAGGATGTGGATAGAGCCACTTTCCAATAAGGAGTATCTCCTGAGAGAAGACAAGACTGTTTTCCCAAAACATACATCATCCTTCTTTTCCCTAAATGATGAAGAAAATTTTTTACTTACCTAATGGCATATTGCTTCTCAATTTTTGTAGTCTCCTCCTGTACCCACTCCCTCATATTCCAAAGCTATTTTTACACAAGAAGGTCTTGCAGGTGAGGAAACAGAGAGATTAAAGTGATTTAATTAAAATCTACAGGGGATGCATCCCAGAGACAGACTTAATTCAGATCCTTTAAGTTCCAGTTCACAGATAGTAAGGATGTGCATGAGAATTTACATGGGGGAAAAAAATGATCAAATTATGCCTTAACTATTCCTTTTTGAAAGCACTTTGCTCTCCAGGGAAAACACTGCGAACGATACGTATGTGTCAGTAAGATGTAGACTGTATGACCAAAAATGCACAGAAAATACAGACAGTGTTTCTTCAGAGTCCATCAGTTTTGGACCACTGATCTTTCTGAAGGTTTTACTGGTATCATATACATTCTGAACTTACGAAGTTCATCAAACCAGAGACAAATGACGCAACTTAAACTACAGAAAATACATGAATCATGCTACAGCCGAAACTCAGCAGATTTTTGCCTTACGCATATGGACAAGCTATTTATAAATTTTTACTTACCATCAGGCTCAGCATGATGTCACCTTACAATAACAAGTTAATGTTAATGTTTTCCAGTAATTTTCACAGTGCCGTTTAACTGCAAGTGCCCTTGCCAAGGTAAACTTAAGGGCAAGGAAAGGGCTAACTGCATAATCAGAGAACAGCATTAATGAGTTCCACATCTCTGTTTCGAACACTTGGAATACTACATGCAACATATTTCTCTTCTGTTCCCAAAGTTTAATCTCACTAGCCAGATAATTGTATCTCCCCCAAACAGCTCAAATATTCCTTCTGATTTTAATTAGCCATAAAGCTTCATCGTCTTGTGGATTTTTTTCCCCTAGACAAACAAGCATCCTACGCTATCACAGAAAGTGCCAACTCAAAGCGATCAGACATTTCCTGAGCTCTAGTAAACTCACGCACTTTGTTTTACGATCAGCATCATCATGGCAGACAAATGCTGTCTATGTGAATTCACCAGTAACAAACAAGTTCCAAGGAAAAATGATGAGATTTGTTGGGGCCCTTTTCTTCAGAGGCATTAGAAGCTGTTCATGAAGACCTGTTCTTTATTGTTATCGTTATTTTCCCCCTTCCTTCATCCACTCACATGCAACTGGTAAGATGTGTTTTTGACTAAGGGGAATGTAAACAGCAACAATTTTTACAGCAGAAAGGTTTTTTTTTGAAAATCAGGTTCTTCCAAATCATTTCCTTACTCAAGACCATCTTCTCCAACATTTGCATTCTTGCCTTTGATTTTATTATCCCAAAGGACTACAGCTGTGTCCTTGTCTCTAAAAACAGTTCTAAGCACAGCTTTGTTAACTCTGCTGTTGCTTAACCTTACACTCGCTTTGGATATGGAACGGCATAGAGGTTGCCTAGTTGCCTTCTGAACACAGCAGTGCCAGTGGTAGACGTTACCATGCCTACCACTTGCTAAACACTGCATCCCGCTGAAGTCTGACAGCTTCAGACCTCCTAGCCAGGCTTCTAATGAGAACAAACTCTCCATTCCCTGCAGTCACATGAGTTAGGTTAGCAGAAGCCTGCTATTTAAATTGAGCAAATGTCACTCTTTTTTTACGGAAACAGCTCAGGGAGAACCACCAGCTGATCTGCAGCAGCGGCAACACCCACCAGAGGGCTAGTAACGATCAGCTGGATGTGGACTGCTGTGCACAAGCTGTTTGCACAGTAAAGCCTGCAGAAATTCTCTGGCATTTACATCTCAAAACTGGCAATGCACCCATTTCAGGACATGCCAGATTTTCTCAAGGCAGCTGAAAACCATTCTGCATCAGTGATGCAAGGAACTACCAGGATACTTCATAATCTTTTTCTTGCAAATAAACACACAAATGCAAGGTGGTCAAAGTATCTCAATGGGATTTACAGTGTCTTTCCCCTTTGCAACCAGTACGAACTTGGTCTTGCCTGTGTTCATCTACACCCACCACTGCACACCAAGTATTCTGTATTTTACCACTGGCTGCAATTGCAAAAACACTCACTAAAATCAATAGTTTCTTTAGGTAACAGATTAAACACTTTGTTTACTACCTTTAGTTAAACTAAACCTGATTTCAGGGAGAGCCTGCAGTTTTAAGCCATTTCACAGTCTGAGTTTGGTAGAATAGAAATGAGTGGAAGCCACCACTACCCTTTCTCATATGCTCTTGCTACTTCATTTATAACCCCTGATAAACCATAAACAAATCTGTAAAAAGGTGCCACACAGAATGGCTCCTCATCACATAGACCTTATGCGTATCTCCATTATCACAGAGTTGTAATCTTTTAGAGCCTTAGACATGTCTGCCTTAACATGTTCTAAACCCTTATCAAAAGGTATCCATGATCTTGGTCATCTTGTTGGGGATTGATGGTTTACATTGAAGGCTCATCACAACACTTTTGAAGCAGAAAAATTACTATAGAAATAAAACTACAGTAATATTTAATATTATGAAGCATGATTGTTTCAAATACATGCAAAACCTAAAAATATTTCAATTTGGCAAAAAGGACAACAAAATGAAATAGACGATGTTGTCAGAAGTTACTGAATCCATGGAGGTAGATCAGAGGTTTACTTAAACTGCATACAATTCCATGATTTAACCACACTTGGAAAACCAAGAGAACTTTATTTGAAACCAAATTTCCTTTTCCCCTCTCCAAACACTGTTAAGTCCTTTCTGTGCACTTCATCAGCATTAGAATACATTAAACATTATCAAACAGCTGCAAAAGGGGAGTCCACTTATTTATTAATTTACTTAATATTAAGAAGGATGAGTGCTCTTCTAGAAAGTTACAAATAACAATAGAGTAAAAGTTTTTAGTTCTACAGGTTAAAAGGTCAAAATAAAATACTTATCGATGACATTATGCTTTTCAGTACAAAAAAAAAAAAATCTGTGAAGAGATCCCCTACAGACAGCACTGCATACAATTCAGTAACGATGGATGTTTTGTTTTACCAACCATGAAAGAAAAGAAGAAGTTTCCTTGAATTTATCACCTGTTCTCTGTTTTAATCACAGTACAAACTGGAGAAATATCAGATCTGCCACCCAAAAGATTCATTTTTTCCCCACTTTTCCCAGGAAAATCAAGCAAACTAAAGAAAAAGACCCAAATCAAGCTTCTCTGGGAATTCAGTTATGCAAACGTGACAATAAATGCCTCCTGCTCATGACACCAAAATTGAATGGCACTGCCCATCATCCAGGGACACCTCCAAAGTGTTTTATGCTTGTATAATTGCAATGCTGCAATTGTTTTGAGCATTTTTGTTTTGAGGATTTTTGTTGCTCATCATGGTACTGTAACTCTATTCAACAAAGTTGTTTCTGTAAAACCTCAAGGATCACAAATGTAGATAAACCCATTATAAGCCCCATTCATGTACTAGCTGAATGAAAAAATTCTCAACTTCTAAGCCTTTCTTCCCGTTGTCCTATGTAATCTTTAAATATATCACTGAAATAAAACTGAATTTAAAAAGTAACACTCAAATGGAACATTAATTCCTCTGAAAAGGCTAATAGAAAAATATTAGCAAAATTGTAATCAAACAGCTGATGGAAAATAGTGTCAAAGGCAGTGGTGATTATGAACATCTCTCAGTTTCTGAGGAAATCTGACTGTTAATATAGAAGTCTACCACACTCAGAGAGGAAAAAAACCAAGGAATCAATGCAGTAATAATTTGAGAGCTGGTTATGATAAATTTAACAACACCTGCAACTTGACTTTGGAAATATTTATGATGAGATCATTTATTTGGACCACGTGATCATAGAAGTTCACAAATTAAAGTTCACATGTAATTAACTTTTTGTTCTACTGTTCACAAACTATCACATTTAACAATAATGCAAATAGCATTAAATTTCATTAGAACTATTAATTCTTATGTCATATAGATCGAAATAACAACACTGTATATTCAGTGTGTCTGTCTGAAAGGTCTTTAACTTAAAAATAAGTTTTAACTATCTAAGAGCACAATGTGGCTTTTCAGAAAAATGAAAATTTAAGAACATGAAACAATTCTCAAATGTTACATTACTTTATAGTTCTATTTTCTTCTTTAATACCACGTATCTACAAGAAAAATACATAGCTTTTTGAAGAAAACAGTATTACGCTTTTATAGCTAAAGGCAGTATGAGGTTACAAAGGTATTTTTTCCACCCCAGTGATCACTGAATGCCAAGATACCATATTTTATATATTTTAAAATTAGTTAAACATAAAATGCTCACTTTGGCTTTCACAACCTCTTTCTTTCACTTCTGACAACTTAAGATACCTGATGCTACAATGTAATTTCAAATATCTCACAGAGTAAAATAACCCCAGAAAAATAACTACAGTCATAAGAGTATTACCTCAACAGTTCCAAACAATCTACAGAATTCACTTCAGTTTGATTAATTTTGAAATAATTTCTTACAATATGATAATTCAAAAGTAAAAACAGCAAGCAAAAATACCCATTTCTATTGCTGGAAGTCCTTGATGGACTTCAGTCGTTTTAAGGTCACTTTTAATACAACACTAACAAGTACCACTACAGTGGTTTGAAATCCTGCCTGCTCAGCAAGTCCCACATGAGAGAGCAGTACTCAAAGGCAATTACACCAAGTCCTGTCCTCAGGAAATGCTTCAGGACTGTCTGTGGTTCTATTCTATAACACAGGATACACACATAAACTATATGTTCATTATTAGAAGTTACAATTATTCAGCAACAAGATGTATATTTGAAGCTTTTTACATTATTACTATGCCCATCTCTACAGCCTCCTTAGGCTTTTCTTGGTAGTGTGTGCTGTTCACTAGATGGGACAATAGCAGCATCACCATGGCATACATGTTATTTCCATGACAGTACTAATTACTTTTTGTATTAACATAATAACCTTAAAGTATTAAGTATGTAGAATGTTTCACATACGATACTGCCAATGTGTTTTAAAACTTCCTACTTGTCTTGAGTCAATTTGGGTCCAAAAGTGACTTCATTTCAAAGAGCAAAGGCTCTAGCTGGTATTTCTTACGGCACAAAATAGTCCAACAGGTAAAATTAGAATGAAAAGAACCAAGTGAAACACGCACTCAAGAACAGTTCTATTTGTATTTCCTTTGGAAAAAAGTGACTGTTAATCTCTACAGTTTCCTGTTCTCACTGCCAGTAGTGTCTGTTTCACCAATGAAACAAGACAGACAGAAAACCAGAGAAGAATAAATGAAAGGATTTTTTTTGCCATTTACAAATGTGAGACGAGTATATAATTGGGATTTTGTATGCTATAAAAGCATTTTGTGGGGAACAAGATAAGTTTGGTTTTCCTACCATTTTTTTTTTCCTTGTAGAACTGCAACTTCATATTATAAAGCTAAACAAATGCATGTGTTTGGACTGTGTAAAGGAAGAAAGAGTGCTAAGAAACTTCAACTATACTGAAATCAAAGTCAGTATGAATTATAAATACTCAACAACTTTTGTCTAGGTCACAGGAATTCTGCACTTAAATACTTAAGTAATTTCTCACAGTAAAACAGAAGTTTTAATCTTATTGTTGGTGCGTTTGCACTGAAAAACAACAAATATAATTTCCAAGGTTTAAAGCTTTCCCAACCTCCACTTCTGACAGAAAGACCTTTCTGCATCTATGGAAGCACCTGCATATATTTGAGGGGAAAAAAAAACCCAACAAACTATTGAATGAATGAGCTACTACAACCTGGAGAGATCTCATGCCAAAACCAGATTAAGATACTCATTGTAGATGTGAAGATGTACTGAATATGAATGTACACTTTTTGAACAAAAGTGAATATACAGTTACATTTGATGTGCACTTCAGACAGCATGATAATAACCCTATCACAATAAGTTACAATCTATCAGGACAGCAGGTACTCATTAAGAGAGGATGCAGTCCCGAACAGAAATATGGCTATGTAAGAACTTGAAACAAGAGCTGGTGGGAGGGAGTTGATAGTGAGGGTGCCAGGGGTAGCAGGGAGAGATAGCAGAGGTGCAAGCCCAAGAAGGAATGAGGGAGGAGAGCATAGAAGCACCTGCTGCTTATCAGCCCTTCAGAAGCCTCCTTACTTCTTCTCTGGCTTGAAGCTGGGTGGGAGGTTTCCACATTCCCAAACATCAAGGGCACTCTGATGATTCAGAGACAACTGGCACCTTTTACAAAGGAGGCAGCAGAGAAAAGGAGGGACCCTGACAGTTGATAAATTTAGAAACACCCCTATCATCCTCTCAGTATCTCCCTTGCCATCTTCTGCGGTTAGACCACACCTAGGCTGTTTCCAGAACCTGACAAAGGTTCTGCAGTTAAGTCTAAGAGCTGCCTGCAGCTCCACTGAAAGCCTTATTTTTGATGCTCCAACTCAGAACCCACATTATCTGTTGAGAGTTTTAGCAGCAATGCCCAAGAACAGGGAGCATGTCGTACTTACTGTACAGTAGAAAACATATTTTCTTTCAATGGAGCATTGCTCCCCACTTAGCCCCTGACCTACAAAGAAAGTGCATAAATAGTTCCTTACAGTAAGACATCACCTCTACCTCTCTAAAAAAAGCCCCTCCACCAGTGGATACAAGTATAACACAACTTCTTGTTTTTACTGCCCCACATAAACTCTGTACTATGTAGTTTCTTTATGTTAGTCAAATTTCTGCACAATCCCTCCACAGCCTCAATACCCATTTCCCGTTCTCTTCTGGCCCACAAGTAAAAAACACTAGAGGAACAAAATTAGAAGAAAGCATTTCCAGAGTATGCCATCTGTTCAGATTCACAGTAATTTAGATCCTGAATTTAAAAAGCCACTTTAAGTCAATTTTTAAGCCCTTTTTCAATTTTTTGTTACACTACTTGAAGTTCTTGCATCCTGGCCTTCAGAATAAGTTAAGTCTTTACTGAGTAGTTATCCACTTAAAGCTACTCATCTCTCTTAATTAATTTCTCCCATCCAGCATTCTTGCAAATGCCAATTTGTCCAGCTTTCTCCTCCTTTCATGGAGGGTATATTCTGCTTTGCGAATAGGCTGAAAAAGCTTCCAAAGACTAAAAAAGGTATCTTCTCACATATCTCACTATAGCCTGAACTTCTGAAAACACAGAGCATAGTAAAAAGCCCTCACTGTTCATAAATATTTTTTATACATCTTCAAGCAGTCAGAACTTATCATGGATGGGTATTTTTAAAAGTATATCCAGGAAGTGTATCCACGATTATCTTTTTTTTGGCTCTGCAAGTTTTATAGACACAGTTCCTAGATCAAAAGGAAAAGAAAAAAAGAAATCCTATGAGGGTGGGTTTGAAAACATGTTTTTGGAGATGAAAAATGAACTCCACAGAGTACTAAATTAATCCACTGCACCACCTAGGAGAATATTACATCTTTGGTACACTTTACAAGTTTCAACTTTTCCCTTCCCAACTGTAAAAACATCCTCTGCCTGTGACAGAGTGATAGGATTACTTTCCTGACTAATCATGAGGGATACTTAAAGACTCATAATACAAAACAGGTGCAAGAAATATGCATAGAATTGAACACTTAAAATTTGAGAATTCACAAGGGTTCGATTGCTGTTCTGGGACTTCTAAATCAAATTAACCAGCCAGAGCCTAATATAGTTCAACTCTCTTCAGGAAGATTTAAGTAGTACAAAGTAGAACACTGTGCCAACTATAGTTGTTTTTAACATCTCCATCATCTAAACAGAAAATAATCTATCCATTATGAAAACTGTACCTATAGGAGGATTTCTCTTTCCTTAGCTTAATCCTAACACCTAATAAAAGTTGTTCTATATAGCCACATTCATACCCTGCGGTTTCAATTACTGCATGTCTATCCAAGAAATAACTAGAATACTAGTTATATCTTGGGTAAAGACCATACTAGAGAAGGTATATGAACACTAGTGATGCTTTATGGCTGAAACTGAACACCAGGCATGGCACCTCAAATGGCTGCACACACAGCCTCCTTCAATTTCTGCTAGGAACATGGGTTGCAGGAGCTTTTATTCATTATAAAGTGGTACTGGGTGTGCTGGATTAGAGAGACCATTTGCATAGTAACTGTTTGCCATATTCATAGTGTTATGCATCAGAATCCAGGGTGTTGGAGAGAGAGAGGCAGTGCATCCACCAAGTCATCCATTCCACTTTGCAGAGGGGGCAAATGTCACAACTGTCCCAGGCACAACCCAGAGCAGTCTTTACTACAGTTATCTCTCAATTAAAAACAGTGGCAGCCTTGTTTACACTAACTGATGAACATTGCTTATTCTGTACTAAAACCACACTTTCTTGTTTTAAAGATGTGAACACAAGGTTTACAGTGACAACAACTCTGAATATCCTTAGTTGCTCTAGGAAAGAACTCCATAAGGATGCAGAAACTGAATGAAAACACCTAATAGAGTTCAAAGCTGTCTAAATCTATACCCTTTTGAAAACTAGTGACAAGTCTTAGGAAGTCAGAAACATAGTATTTGGGAGCATTACTAATTTCAGATAAAGCAACTTCAAAGCAATATCCAGCCAGCAGATCTGCCCGGTCAATTAACAGTACCACATGAGGCTTTTCTTAAGCAGCTGGAAGAAAATCTCTGGCAAAATGTCATCAATGACTTTCTTTCAGAGACTGCCTCCTCTCATTCTTGGAACCTAGCTGCATTTCTGTTGCAGTCATAAATACAAATCTTGTTCTCAAATGCTAACTGCCTGCTTATATCAGTGTACCTCTATGTAACAGTTAATATGAATTTACAGCATAAAGACATGAGACAACTTCTCTGTTATTGCCAGCTACATGTAAGTGAATATGGTTTCAGTTTGACATCAATATTTATTTTCTCTTTGTACTAATCTTAAAAGTAAGGCTTATCTTGAACACTAAAAACTGAGCTTAGAAAAGAAACAGCTGGAAGGAAGTTTCATTGGAAAAACATTTAATTATAGCAGGTTTATTTCTTTGATCTGTAGATAATGTAATATTTGTTTACTATACTGAGTTTTTATAAGCCAACGTTGAACTGCTACACTTCAAACTTTACTGCCAAGCCAAATAAGATGTAATTCACCATAGTCAATGTTTCTGTGCTACTGAGTAACACCAAATAAACAATATGCTACTTTCCCATTCATTCCCTAGAGATGCTAGAGATCCTTTGTCTTCAAAGCAAAACAGGAAAAGAATATGGTCACGAACACCTCTGCTGGTAATTCACATTAACTACTTTTAGGTCAAGCTAACAAGAAGCATACCTCTCTCTTTCACTCAGCCACAAGGATCAACATGTAAGAACGACCTTCAAAACACAGTTGCCTAATTTGTCTCCTGTTGTCATATTCTCACATCCTAGCCACTGGAGTCTGGTCTTTTATCACCTGTTCAGTCCTGTAATAAAAAAAGGTTCCTTGCTTGCTTCACGCATCATTCTTCTCTGCTTTATTTTCAAATGCTCATATTTATTTAAATTGACTTTATTCCCCTGAGTAAGTGTCAAAGTGTTAGATTAAACTCATAAAACATGAGTGTGATCATAATCTCAAATGTACAAAGCCTGACCTTCCTTTGTAGAAAATTAAGCTAAAATCCTTCTCCTCTCAAAGGAAGGGAAAAGGTATCCACATTCATTAGGCAAGTGCTACTTTCATCAACAATAACCTGTCTTGATACAACTCTTCCAGATAATTAAACTACCTAATGTATTGATTTTTTCACCATAAACTGCTTCTTTTCATCACTACATCCATATATCTCTGGCTCAAGAGTCCTCTGAGCTAAGACAGCACATGCAGATTTTCTTCATCTGCTTGGTCTATCTTACTCATTTTTTCCAAGGCTTGTGCTATCGGCCCTTGCTGGCAGAAGCACACTGACTCAGATGAAGTTTCACACGACCCAGTCTGACTATTCTCAGGTTATGTTCTTGTCCTGTTTTTCTTTCTGCCTTAATGAAGTCTACAGCCATTCTTTACTTCGATTCTTCCATCTTTAAATCACTTCCAGCTCTCTATTAATAATTTAGAACAACAACATACCCGAAGAATTCATACAGATAATTCTAAGTTCTACCATCACACAAATCTTGCCAAATACAGTAAACTCCACAAAGCAAAAACAGAAACAGTAAATCACTTTCATGAAGGTACAGATGGCAGGAAAATCTGCTAAGCAACCATGCAGGTTTTTTAATCATATTATTTTTTAATACAAGGATTCTAGATCCTTTCCCTTTAAGGTATTTTCACCAGGAGTCTAATTCTCTAGGATGCTGCTATTCCCTGAAAAATATTAAGTGTAAATATCTTGTCCCACTGAAGTCAGTAGGAAATTTAATCTTTCAAATTAATGTTAATTAATATAAAGGGTTATGAAGCCATCTATCCCCTTTTAAGTCTAATTTTTGTCACATGCAACTGACTAAGCTGATATGACTCAGTCTGTTCTTTAGATCTGAGAGATGCAACAGTGCTGCTGGATTCAAAAGCAAAACAAAAAAAAAAGGTTCAAAAACTCATAGTAAAATTCCTTGCACAAGACTTCACATTCATATGCCAGAAAGAACTAATGGAATTGGTGAACAAAACCTCCCCCAAACCCTTCTTTCAACCAGCCTACTGCTATAATACCGATTGAGGTAACTAAAACTACAGAATTCTGTGAGAAAATTCAAATTGTAGAGAAAATTTGAATTTTAAGAGTAACTGACTACTGACATATGACACTCAAAACAACATTAAATAAGTGAATTTCTGTTTTTATGTTCACGATATTTTAATCCTACATCAAAACATAAATTCTCTCTCCTCATATGTCTCTTGCCACTTACATTTTATATTTCTTTAAGAACAGGTCACTTGCACCCCCCGAATACAAAGAGATACTGTTCTTCATTTGTGATTCAAAACACTGTCATATGCTCACGGAACGAATTTCAGGATAAATCCGTAGGGGTGACAAAGTAACAGCAGTAAGTGGGAAGACTGCAATGAGAAGATGAGAAACTATAAACCAGACCTCAGCTGGGAAGATGGGCAAATGCAGAGAAATCTTCCTAGGGAACACAGCAGACCAGCTAGAATTTCTGTGACTTTGAATCAGAGCAGTGACTAGAACCAGTCACAATAAAAAAGATTCCCTGTCACGAGTGGTGTTCCCCAGGGCTCAGTGCTGTGTCCAGCACTGATCAATGTCTTTATCAATGACCTGGATGAAGGCATCGAGTGCACCCTTCGCAAGTTTGCAGACAACACTAAGCTGGGAGGTAGTGTTGATCTGCTGGAGGGTAGGGAGGCTCTGCAAAGGGATCTGAACAGGCTGGATGGCTGAGCTGAGACCAATGGCCTGAGGCTTAACAAGGCCAAATGCCGGGTCCTGCACTTGGTGCACAACAACCCTATGCAGTGCTACAGACTAGAAGTCTGTCTGGAAAGCTGCCTGGAGGAGAAGGACCTGGGGGTGTTGGTTGACAGCCGACTGAACATGAGCCAGCAGTGTGCCCAGGTGGCCAAGAAGGCCAATGGCATCGTGGCCTGTATTAGAAATGGCATGACCAGCAGGTCCAGGGAGGTTATTCTCCCTCTGTACTCAGCACTGGTGAGACCGCACCTCAAATACTGTGTTTAGTTCTGGGCCCCTCACCACAAGAAGGATGTTGAGGCTCTGGATCGTATCCAGAGAAGAGCAACAAAACTGGTGAGGGGGCTGGGGAACAAGTCTTATGAGGAGCGGTTGAGGGAGCTGGGGTTGTTCAGCCTTGAGAAGAAGAGGCTGAGGGGAGACGTTATTGCTCTTTACAACTACCAGAATGGAGTTTGCAGAGCGTAGTGTGCTGGCCTCTTCTCTCAGGTGACAGGAGACGGGACAAGGGGAAACGTCTTTAAGCTGTGCCAGGGGAGGTTCAGACTAGGTATCAGAAAAAAAGTTTTCACAGAAAGGGTCATCAGGCACTGAAACAGGCTGCTGAAGGAGGTAGTTGAGCCACCATCCCTGGAGTTGTTTAAGACGGGTAGACGAGGTGCTCGGGGACATGGTTTAGTGGCAAATAGAAATGGTTGGGCTCAATGAGGCCTTTTCAATCTGGTGGTTCTATGATTCTATGATCCACCTGCAAGGACATGATAGCCTGGCAGAGGATTTTTATTCTTTTCTACGCAGTTGCTTGATTGCTTATGCAAGTACCACAGAAAATTTCAATAATCTTCATGAACAAACCAGCTTCCAGCCAGAAATGTTCCTCAGTAATATGTGCAGCTGCACAACCCATTTGGAACTTCTATGAAAAGCTTTATCTTGGCAGGAAAATCCATCTCCTGACGGAGGCAGCAAATGGAGGCATGCACATATAGGTAGTTCCCTCTCTTCATAAAAAAGCAGCAAACTGTGAGGGTCAATCAATCTTCCTTTCTCCTAATCTGTGCCCCAAAGATGCCAAAGTGAATGCAAAATGCACTCCAGAAAGAATGGACAGCAGAGTGAATGGGACAGATAAGGGAAGCAAATTTCTTTTTACTGTTCTGTAAATCCCAATCTCAAGCTAAACACTATTTAATTATAAAGCCACACAAGACCTTTAGGAAGTAGGTTAGGGCTTTCAACATTTAGGAATTGTCCAAAACAAGGCACAGAGAAGTTAAATGAAAACACGATGCCTCTTCTAATAAACTTAATTTATCTGATCCCATATGTTCTAAAAATACATAACTGTAGGCTTGCCAAAGCGAATGTGAGGAAGATCAAACTGATAATGTGTAAGTTAATGACCTAACTGATGTGAATATTCTTTCATTTGAAAACAAAATAAACTTTAATAGTAAATACATCTGTTCCATGATTAATTGCAGCTGTCCAGCACATTGTTGTCTGTATTAACAGTATGTATACTCTGAGTACAGATTTTCCCAGTGCACAAATGCAAGAGAGATTTCTGGAAATTAATGAGTACAACTGCAAGCTCCAGTCATAGTGCTGCTATTCTACTGTAATAATAACAAGTAGATTCCAAGTTTATGCACATCGCACAGCCTTTGAAATCCAGCATCAATCATGTTAACTGATTCTCACAAGATTAAAACAAAAGCAGAAGTCTAACATCTGCTTTCCTTGGCAACCAATCTGGAAGTTCATCCATTTGGGAGTTTTACTCTTTAATAACTATAAATAATCTACAACTGGATGAATTAAATGTGCTGCCTTGTTTTCTGGGCAAAATGTTGTTAAGATCCCTGTAACTTCTCTTACCACTCCAAGGGAGAGGTTAAACAATTAGAGGAATCAGCAAGTCTGTATGCAGAGGCAGGGCTGTGATCTTGTTGGTATCAGGGAGACAGCATGGCAGATGTTTGAAGTGCTGCAATGGAGGGATACAGGCTCTTTAGGATGGACAGGTAGGGCAGACAAGAAGATGGAGTTGCTTTATATGTGAGAGGAACAGCTAGAGTACACAGAGCTCTGTCTGGGAATGGATGATGAGCCAGTTGGGAGATTACTGCCAAGGACTACAGAGAAGACCAGTATGGGTGACGCTACATTGGGTGTCTGCTATAGGTCAGCATACCAAGAAGAACAAGTGGATGAGGCCTTCTACAGACAGGTAGAAAGGGAATATATAGGAAGTGGAAGAAGGGACTGGTAACCTGAGAGGAATACAGAGATACTGTCCAAGTATACAGAGATGTAGTCAGGAAATCCAAAGACCACCTGGACATGAATCTGGCTGAGGTAAGGCTGAGATACTGAATGTCCTCTTCATCTCAGTCTTTACTAATAAGGCTCATAGTCAGGAATAACGCAGGCCCAAATTTTCTTTCTCTAGCATGCCCAGCAGGTTACCTTCTGGGACTCTATTTATATAGTGTAAGTGCACAGAACACGTTATTTAAATTGTACCTAAAAACTGTTTAAGGTTTCAATCAGTTATTTTCAATCCAAGTAAAATTCAAGTCTATAATATTAAACTCTTTATTTGCAATAACAATCTTAAAAAATAATTTGATTAATTTACAATTAAGGGTTGATGGTTTACAGAAGACTATTTACAACAGTAAAACCCACAAAACTTTAAGAATTAACCAGATTTAGAATAATGAAAATAAAAATTCTGCAGAGCTTCATGAAGATGCCCCAATCACTGGCAGGATCAAAGAATCATTAAAAATATAAAGCGAAGACTGGAATCTGAAATGATCATCCATCCATTTCCTAGGCCCAGGCAAAATCTTATATACACACTGGCAGATCAATCTAACCTATCCGCAAGTGCTGAACACTAACCCATCCTTAATGTTAAAATGCAGTTTCCACTATTTAGGCACATTAGACTGTTCTAATGTACTCACAGAGATGACAGCTCATTCCTTTCAGATATAAGCTATCAATAGCTTCCATCTTCTAAGACTACATATTTCTGTAGAAATATTTTGAAGGCTACAGCCTATTTTGGCCTTTACAATTTCCCCTCTGCACATTCTTGCTTCAGAATGTTTCTTTTCGCTTTGCATTCAGTAAAGAACCCCTAATTTGTCCAGGCCGGTGTGTCATTACTCTTTCTACCCATTCTGTGTTAGGTTGATTCCTGCTTTTGGAGATATTATTTCTTTGAAGAACTACTCAGTCTCCATAATTCCTTCTTCTACTTAGGGCTCACTGCCCTGAAGTATCTCTCTGAATTCTAAATGTAAGTGATCCTTGAACTTTACTAATATTTGATTAATACTTGACCCTAACAAGTGTTTTGCTCAAGACATTCAGGCTTACTGCAATGCATAAAATTAGACAAACTGAAGACTGGAAATTCTCATAAACAGGACCCAAAACACTCTTTACTAAGTGTCTTCTTCACTGTAGTTTTAAGAGATTCAGTTAAGACCGTTGTCTATTAGATTAGACATTTCTACAAAAACACAGACATGAAAAGAGAAAGCAGACCATGTCCTACCTGCATGGCTTACAAATACCACTACAAGTCAAAACTGAAACTACTAAAGTACAGGTTATTGAACATAAACCATTTCTGAATTACAGCATAATTTTGAATTTCTCAATTATTCTGAACAGATGGAATATTTACTGCAGGAACTCCAGCCCTAAAGAGGCAAAAGGACAAAAAAACATTTGATCCTCTGATAAAGATACTTCATAATCTTCTGAAACACTTTAAGTTCCTTGGCAACTGCTAAAAGTCAAAAAGTTTCACAAACATTAAAGGTTCCCTAGTCATAAATTTTTATACACTTACAGAAGTCTTTACATAAAGCTCTGGACAAGCTCTTCCACTGAGCTAATCAGCTAAAAACAATCTAGATCTTAAAACAAAAGAAGCCAGAAATATTTCATCATTCAAGAAGGCAGTATAAGATTTCTGCTTTTCCTGAAGGATTACAGACTTGACTCTCTCCACCTCCTTCAGTCCCCCAGGCCAGCTCAGACCATACAACAAATTAGAAACTGCACTCACAAAGGAAACAAAAATCTATTCTATGCTTACTATTTGTCTTATCCAAGTCAATGAATTTATTTATGATGCAGAACTACTCCTTGAAGAATATCATCCGTTCTGTAAGAGTTACAGAAGTATTCCTTCTAGATAATTCTTGAAAAGAATTCTTCTATAAAACATGTAAACCATAAGATTATTTTATCCTCATGCACATTCATATTCCTACATAAACTGAGCCACAGTTATCACACTGGGGAGGAAAAACTATGTTTTCACATAACACAAAAGTCTTAACGTTAAACGCAACAGATTTGCAAACACTGTCAAAAAGCCCTCCTTGTCAATCTCAGCATTTTGAAAACCAGACCATGTTTGGACACGCTGAACTCTTCTTCAGTTATCTTCCTATAACTTAATATTTGGCTTCCAACAGATGAAACAATTACATAAGTCTGAAACATAACTGAGATACACCTTCAAGATTCATCACATTTGGCACTGCCACATAAGCTTTAAGTCTGAATTATTCCAACTTTCCTGTTCAAGACTTGACAGCATATGAACACTGAAATAAAAAAAGTCATGCAATGAACCTCCTTAGCATCTGACTAATGTGACTGAACAAAATAAATGAAATTACTCAATTCCACTTTCATAAAACATTGGCCTTTGTATTAAAAAAAATCTAAATTTTATTGGGTTTTGTACAGGGATTTTTGTTGTGGTTTGATATCAAACAGGAAGATAAATTCTTTACTGTGTCATGGAAATGCAGTGCAAATACTTCCAAACACTGCCAGATCACTGTCTTCTGTCTTTTCAAGTAAGTCTTCAGAGAAACAGTGCTTTAACTAACAGTCCCATAACATAGTTTTCTACAATTCAATAAGCCTTAGCTTTGCACGTCCCACCTTACATACACAAACTGGAAACTGAAACCATGCATCCAGCAACCTCTGAAAGTCACAGTACTTTGTTCTTTGTACTATTTACAGGAGGAGCATGCTAACTACCTGTTGAACTATCTGGCATTAGTGTTTTAGAAGTATGACATCAAACACCACTGCCTCCCTTTTTTCACATCCTTATCATCCTACTATACTTCTTCTGAATGTTTTGTTATTTTTAACTAGCAACAGATAGAGCAGCATTTCATTAGATTAAGTGTTAAACAAAGCCTTACACAACCTTGTTTCACAAACCATAAAAGCAAAGCCCAACACAAATGCTAGAGAGCAAACATCACTGAACTGTTATTGCACAATGACATTTTTTTTGAAAGATGTCATAGTCTGATAACACCAGTCTCTCCCTGGTGCAGTACAAATCACAGTATTAGCTCCTAGTAGCTGCTCAAAACTACAAAAAAATCACATTAAAGTCCTAAAAATATCTCCTTCCTTACAGGTATGGAAAAGAAAGCTCCCTAAAACTATGCATAAGATTGTGTTAGCAACACTAGATTAAAAATCAGATCATCCTTTGGGCTCTTTCAGAAGCAACCCTCCTTTATTTTTTTTTTCCAGGTCACTAAGAAGGCAGCAGTGGCTTTATACTCCACAGGCAGCCCACACACTCATGTATGGTTGTAATCATTTTGGACTGAGAAAGCACTTAATTCTCTCTTTTGGAATAATGCGCTCTTCCTAACACTTCAGGAGGTTCAGGAGTTTTGTGACACATGATGGCTGCACAGGTAATTCAATAATGACAATCTCTTCCTTCCTATGCAGACGCAGCAGCTCACAAGTCCAAGCACTTGTACACATGCAAGTACACAGACTATTTTTCAGAGCAGAAGAGACTGGACATGACCACACCACATCCTGTGACAACCTTTGCTGTAACCAATCATCATCCAAATCCAGGTTCAGGTACTTTACAGGTAAAGTTGACAGTAACAGCTCTACAGGGACTTCATTCATTCCCCCATCCTAGTTTTCCCATAAGGTCATGGAAATAATATGCTGGAAAAGATACAGTAATGAAAAACAAAATAAAACCACACACATAACCCCCACAGAGTTTACAGTGGGAGCATGTACCCTAGGTAGCTTGCCAACTAAGGCAGACTAACAGAACTCATCATCCACAATAACACTTTGTTGCAGGATTGCTTGTGAAAAACAGGCAATAAAAATTGGTAACTTATTACCACAATATCTTCAAAAATCAAACAGTGAACCAACTGTCATAAACCAAAAGAATGATATATGGGGAGTGAAGAAATTTCTGATTCCAAATGGATAGCAAGCCATCCTCCAGAATATTTTCACAAGAACAGTATAAAGTTTATCATAACTTGTACAGCAAACTGACAGGAAGCTGCTAGTGTAGCAGGAAGCACACATGAACTAACATTTATATATGTAGGTAAGTAAAAAGTCTTGATATCTACAATACCACTGCTGCTTGAAGTTCAGCTTTGCCTCAGATTTGATCTGTGATTTTGGGCAAGTCACGTAAATCTCTCTGCAGATATGTTTAGATAAAGATATTTGCTCTCAAAGCACTTTAATCTTTGAGATCTTTTAAACATTACATGAAATGTAAAAGCAGACATTTACAGCTAACAGCTTTCTAACGATGGTTGAAATGTGCATTCCACATTTATTGTCAAATAAATCGACTCAAAAGCAGCCTTCATACACTTTCTGACAATGTTAAGCACAATTCATTGTGTTACCCAGCTGTGAAGAATGACCAAAAAAAACTCTAGCAAAAAACACACAGTAAAAAAAAACAAATACAACAAACAACCCCTTAAAACTCACTTGTAGAAGCATTCCATGAATATTATTTTGACGTACGCAAGGACTGGTAGAGTCTGGAAGCCCCTCCAGCAAGGACAGCACTGTACGTGGTACTTCATTTACCATAACAAATGGAACTAGGGCCCGACCCGACATCTCACGTGAACGGTACACAGGAGAATGCCCACACCTAGAAAAAAGGAGAAATACCAATTTTGTCATCCAGCTGCAAATTCACTGCTTTGGCTAAAACAAAACAAAGGACAATGCAATTAAAACAAAACCATATTTCTCCCAAATCAAATGTACAGTCTTTCTTCTCAGTAGTGAGAAAGTATTTGCCCAGAAACATAAATGATACAAAAGAGCCATGTCAGAGGCTTTTTTCCTTCAGAAATTCTTGTGCTTACATAAAGTTAAAAAAAAAAGAAATTAAGCAATCAGGCCATGAAGCAGGTCCTGCACCATCTTTATTAATCTTTACATTAGTTATTATATAGCAATCATTCTCATGCATTATGAGTTTAGCTTAAAGCTATTCAAATTCATGCTTTTAATTAGATGTTTTGTAATGAACACAACATGGTGTCTACTGGAATTTTAGGATGTATTTCCCACTGTTTTTTAAAACATATTTCAAAGACACAAGTAAAAGACACGTTGGAAAAAATCATAAGATTCATTTGGGCTGGAAGAGACCTTAAAGTTCACCCTGTTTCAACCTCTTTGCCACATTCAGGGACACCTCCCACTGGGTCAAGTTACTCAAAGCCCCATGCAGCCTGGCCTCGAACACCTCCAGGGATGGGGCATCCACAGCTTCTCTGGGCACCCTGTTCCAGTGCCTTATCACCCTCATAGTAAAAAGTTTCTTCCTTGTATTTAATATAAATCTACCTTCCTTCAGTCTAAACAACTACCCCTTGTCCTATCACTTTGTTACCTTGTAAAATGTCCCTCTCTAGGTTTCTGGTAGGCTCCCTTAAGGTACTGGAAGGCTGCAATAATGTCTCCCCAGGGCCTTCTCTCCAACAGGCTGAACAACCCAAATGCTTTCAGCCTGTCTTCATAGGAGAAGTGCTCCAGCCCTCTGATCATCTTCAGAAAATAGTTTTCCATTATTTCTAATTAGTATCTCAAAATTAAATATTTTTTATGTATTAAAAAATAACTCATAAGGTTCAAGACTGCATATAAACCACAAGCCCAAAAGGAACTTTTTTCTTTCAATGTTATTAAGGTTTTAACTGCCTGTAGATTTATGAATATACAGAGAATTAACTATTCAGGTATATTAACATACTAACCAGCTGTGTACAACTTCAGTAGCTACGTATACTGAGTTGAAGCGAATAAAAATCTTGTATCAACTAAAAGCAGGTTAGGCTAAGTCTTTCCAAGCTAAGTAATTCTTGCATGTGTTAATTTTTGTAACACAGGCACAATTCAACAACCCACATTCTCAGACAACTGAGAAAGTTATCTCATTGTTTAGAAATGAATGGCAAAATAACTGAGGTGACATAAAATGCAGCACGGCAGAAGTTACGCTCTGACACTTCCCAGCTGATTGTGATGATTCAGAGAGACGGCCTTCCCTCCTCTTACCCTCTCATTCTTTTCCTGAATTGCTTCTTTCATACTGTCAGCTTACAAAATAACACATTGTTGAGATTATCCCTTACCAAAATGGACAAACTGTTTTTAAGCCTTCCCAAACAAGCCCGGCAGGGTCATGCCTACATATTCTAAGAGTGAAATTAAATTAAAAGGTATTCTAAGGTTTCAAATACCTCTTAGCAAATTTAAATCAATACTCAAACTAGTTGTTTTCTTCAGTTCGCATCTAATAAATACAGAAAAAAAGTTTCCACGTTGAACCAGTAACTGAGTTTTGAACACAAGACAGTAAAATGGACTTAACTGAAAAAAAATTAATAGTTCTGCCATATTATGCCATAGTATAACTGGAAAACAGACCTTGTTTAGAGGAAGTAAAGAGCTGTGCGACCTCTGAACAACAGGGTTTTGTGGGAATTTTCACTCTCACGTTATGGCAGTATGTTCTATCTTCATAGAATCACAGAATAACCAGGTTGGAAGAGACCCACCAGATCATCGAGTCCAACCATTCCTATTAAACACTAAACCATGCCCCTCAGCACCTCGTTCACCTGTGCCTTAAACACCTCCAGGGAAGGTGAATCAACCACTTCCCTGGGTAGCCTGTTCCAGTGCCCAATGACCCTTTCTGTGAAAAAGTTTTTCCTAATGTCCAGCGTAAATCTCCCGTGGCGGAGCTCGTGGCCATTCCCTCTCGTCCTGTCCCCTGTCACTTGGGAGAAGAGGCCATTACCCTCCTCTCTACAACCTCCTTTCAGGTAGTTATAGAGAGCAATAAGGTCTCCTCTCAGCCTCCTCTTTTCCAGGCTAAACAACCCCAGCTCTTTCAGCCGCTCCTCATAAGGCCTGTTCTCCACAACCCTATGTCTTCCCTTGCAGGGAATGATTTTAAGAAAGATCATCTTTGCATTTCCTTTTCAAAGATTGGCTGCCCTTCCCAACAGGATGCAAAAGCAGAGCAGTCACAACTGGAAGCTCTTCCATATGGAAGAGCTTTAACGTTGTATTGAGAAAGTGCAAGAAGAAAGTCAGATTAGCTCTTAAAAGAAAACTTCAGTTTTTTAAAACAAGAACTTTTCAATTCTACTGCACAGTAAACTTAAATCTGAGAAGTGACGTGCCTCCAATCATTCCTTTAGAAAGAGCAAATGTTAAACCATGCTTTCTTAACCAAGAGATTCTCACATGTAGATATTCTTTCCAAACACATGCAATTCTGATACTGTAATGAATGTCTAGTTTTTAATTAGCTATAACTGTATACTCAAGAAATGTTCTTTATTTTGTTCATGACCTTTTATAAATCTCAAGTAATTTGACATGTCTTCAGCAGGAAGAGTGGAAAATGGGGAAAATGCCAGGGTTTCCACTATATGCTTCAGAAGGCGTTTTCTACTCAAACACGATGAAATGAATTAGAATGGAATTCTGTGGGTTTTTTCCTAGTAATAAAAAATGGAGCTGAGAACAATTTTTACATAAATCGACCCTAACTTTATTGTCTTGTAAAAACATGATAAAGACTCTTAACATATGCACATACATGCATGAAGAACCAGTACATAAATTTTGTTCCACACTATTATTTCATCAATCTACTAGAGAAATAGAAATGAATGCTCTGCATTTTGAAAGAAAATAATTTCACATTCTAGACAAAAGTGTCTCAGCTGCCTAAAGTCTGGATCCACAACAGACTGTCACCTCAGCTTTTATACTGAATGTATATAAGGCAGAAGTGCAATTCTAAAAACTAGAGACAAGTCTAATCTTCACCTCTGTTCATGCCCTACATTGCTCTCTACAAGAACCTCAGCAGCTGAGTATTACCCCATATAGAAGACTGACTGGAACCCTCTGTTTAGTACTCTGAGGATCCTAAATCAGGAGGCAATGACAACCTCTACTCCTGAGCAAATAAGGCTGTCCAGTGGGTGGAGAACTAGCCCTGGAAACGGGGGACCCAGTTCTGCAACCTTCTGTGCCTGAGGGAAATGCAAACCCACAACTACCACTCACCCAAAGGGCAATCCAGCCACCAACCTGCCTCTGTACCACACACCTCCTGTACACCAATGCAAACTTCTTTTCTCAGACTGCAGATTGTTACATAGAGTGCAGTGTAGTTGCAGGAACCAACATCTTACTGGAAAGCCTCAGAAGAGCACTCCTATAAAGTCATTATTAAGGCACAAAAGCATCACAGAAGGTTAAGAACAATAACGTAACTGCTTACAGGAACACATATGGAACACCAGGAAGGTATTTCACATTGACAAGTAACTTCCCAAATCTGAGATGGGTTAACATTCCTACTGTTTCTTCTATTTTTTTTTATAAGTATTTTTAAAAAATCTCTTTTTCTTTCAAAAGAAAATAGCTCCCCAATCTGCAAGCAACAGTACTGATAACATTTCAAAACCAGTTTTCACATACACATGCAAGATATCATGCCAAGTCACCACTGGTGACCTATCCCTGAACTTCTGCATACCCTGAAGGCACTTATGTGTACATGTTTTGAAGGCACTTAGCTTCATTCCTGAATAAAGCAAGAAGTTAGCCAGAACAATGTCAAAATACACACTGCTTTTTCCATAATCTGTAACAGCATCCTAGATTATGAATGGGCAGTTTTGACCTTACTGAGTCTCACTTAGATGTATTCTTTTACCTATAAATAAAACTGAACAGAATCAATTCTCAAAAAGCCAGAGGAAGAGTGAATGCAAACAAAATAACTGATTAACACAAAACAACAACATAATCCAGTGCAGCCAATTTTTCTTTACTGTTATATCAGCCTCCAAGATCAACTATCTGCTTTAACGCTGAGTCCACCATCTGTATTCTTAAATATTTATTTTATTTAGGATTTAACAACAATTATGGGAAGCAATCTCACAAGCCATATCAATAAAAGTCATTACACAATTACAGCAATCCCTATAACTCAGTCTGTACCTGCAACAATACATGTTAAGCTTAAGGAAAGAAATACTTCAAGGGTCTTAAACTATTTTGGTATTTATCCCTCAGCAGTTTGGCACAGTGCCACCTCAGAGATTAGTTTCACTTATCTGGTGGCAATTGCCTTGCCAGGATGTTGGCAGAAGGGAACAGGACCTCCAACCTTGGCCACTTCACCATTCAGACTCTATTCTTTACCTGGCAACTATATGACTAAAATCTATTGTGGGCTGCCTCTTCTCATCTTCTCTGCATACAAGTACAAGCAATGGAGTCTTGAATAGGTTAAGGCATCACTTGTATGTGTACAAACCTGTATTTAATCTGCTTCATTTTCTTTGATTTGAAAAGTACTTGGTTAGAGAAAGGAAGTATTTTCAGTATGTGCCACTTTCTTTACATGCAGATCGTATATAAATAGACTTTAAAAATCTAAGAATTAATTTAATTTTTATTCTATGTAAAAACATACAGTATGCCAAACTAATTATTATATCTCAAAGCAGCAACAAGCAGTGAAACTCACAAAATCCTCACATGATATACTTCTATTAAATCTTGAGGGCTATTAACAATTGTTGAAGTAGAACTACACATTGAACTTGGTACTGTTTATCGAAGTGCACGAGCTATTGGACGTAAACATGTTTACTTCAAACAGTCCATGATCAAGAACAAAAAGTCAATAAATCTGAGAAGGTTTCACTTTGTGTAACTGTAGATTCAATGGATTTGCACTTGTCTATTCCAGCTTTAACACTTAGATCCTGAACAAGCCTCCTAACTGACATAATTTATGACCAATTCTCATACAGCGCAAAGATTCTATACTCCTCTGCACACATCAAAGCATCAGATTTATTACTCTGGCTACAAATAACAGAACACTAGCTTTAAATAAAAATATCTTAAACTTCTTTAAGAAAAACAAAACAAAACCCAAAAAAACCTGCAGGTGTTTCCTTTGTGCTTATTTTTATCCCTTTCTAATTACTCCCCCTTATATCACCCAAACTGACAAACCAAATAATGATTACCTTTTATATGAAGTTCACAGAAACAAATAAGTAGAATTGGAAAAATCACACTTGTAGCTGAAAATATGTCCACTACATTAAGCAATACTTAAAGCTGTTAGAAAGATTAACAAGGAGGAAAATATCTATTTCCAGGTTTACTATATGTTGTCAAAACAATCTGCACATTATCAATTATATCACTTCTTTTTAAAAATACAGTTCCCCATGACAGTATTGGAGCATCACAATTTTCCTTACAGCTGAAATACCTGAATATCCATTGCCTCCATGAAATATTAGAACATGGCATTGGGAACAGCCATAAAAACAGAACTGAAACAATGGAAGAACAAACTGAACAGTAAGGAAGAGAACATTCTGCGGAAGGGGCTTCTGATCTTCTCAGTCAAACCAGGTATCCTAGCACCATCACAAAAAGAGTATGGGAGAAGAGGGCAGCATAAAGTCAGGAAAGGCACACACCTACAATTCAAACAAACCAACTCTGCCTGCTATTTAAAGCTTTTTAATAGCCTCTAGGGTTTGTAAAAAAATTGTAATAACGCCTCTGTCTGAATCTATATAGACACAATGAGTTGTACAAGAAAGAGGTTTTCTCTTTCCTTCAGCACACAGCTCAATGGTTCCAAGTCATATTATCAATTCTAAAGTAAGAATTAAAACAATTGCATCGTATTAGGGGAAATGATGGGCATCACCAAGAAAAGTATTTAGCAACAGATTCAGTTCCTATTGGAAAGAGTTAAGAGCATTGCACTGTCTGCCTTAAGTGAAAGAAAAGACTTTTCTTAGTTAAAGTCTTCATGATTATTTACATGTTCTTTTTTTCCCCGTTTAAGTTCTCTCTTGAAAGATGAAATTTAGCAACTTTGAAATGCAGTATTACAGGTTTCCAAGCAAAGAGAGGTCCAAAAACAGCATTAAAAAAACCCAAAACAACCAAAACTCTTCCTTCCACACAATTAATGTAACTTGGACCTCCATACTGGGGACAAAACAGCAGGACAGCAGGACAGTACATGTTCATTAACATAACACTAAGGTTTCCTGGACTATGAACAATGATTTCATATACATGTATATAAAGTTTCTTTTGTTCATTTGATTTGCTTGGTTTGCATTTTTCTTTTACGGAAACACAACTATTTTCCATTTTGTTAGATCTCTGTGTTTCTTCACAAGTAAAGTATCCAAAGCACTTAATTTAAAAAAAATTATTTCACCGTGGAAACCTGCATTATAATTGGTCTGAAGACAATTTGTTGTTCTTTAATTTGAAATTAAGAAGAAAAAAAAACCTCAGAATACTCTCTGCTTTCATATAGCCTCTCAATATTTATGTGACAAGTAGAAAAACATTACAAAAGTATCAACATATGGTGGAAGTTTTAGTTCTACAATCAACACATGAATGTAATCCAGAAAACATTTGAACACAACCATGGACAGAAACAGATCAAGTTTAATTTCAGGTTATTTATGCAGTACTAAGCCTCTGATTCTTACCTATTTTCTTTAAATTTAAGATAATGGTTGCTGAAACTTCTTATCTCTTTTATACATTGTGTTGGGTATTTCATTCTTCCAACTTGGGCAATTAAGATAAAACCTTATGGTTTTGGATGGCCAGTGTTTTCCACAGAAGCACTGTATGAGTCAGAGTAGCTGTAAGTGCTGCTGAACCTACACAGGCTGTTCACAAGCTATGCCAGGAGTTGTTTCTCCATATGTTTCCAAGGTATCTCTACAAAGAAATTACTGACATTTCTCTTGTCACCAAGGCCTAGGTTATTGTAAAAAGTGAACAACTGATACCAAGCTGAATCAACAACAGAAACTTGAATTGTTGTGGTTCAGCCAGCCAACAAACTAAGATCTCTAAAATGCAAACCTATGAAAAATGTTACTAATACTGCATGCAAACTTCAGACCAACAGAAATATGTTATCTTCAAATGGAGATCTGCTATAGAACGTGCTGACACAGTTTAAACGGCATCTCTTTTCTTGCCTTCCTATGAAGAAATCTCAAATAATATCTCCAGGTAGCTAACCTCTAGGTTTACTTAACTATTTAAGTCACAGCAGGTTAGAGTCTCTTTTCATCAGTTTTTGGTTCATATCATTCTAGAGAAAGAACAACTGCTCTTAAATCACAATTTTGTAAAAGAAAAGGTTTCGTTCACAACCATATTTCAACTTTGTTAATTTGTGAAAAGTTACTATGATGTTTCACACCCGCAGAATAACAGAAAGAAACACACACCGCTTACTAACAAAACAGTTAAGAAAAGCACAACAAAGAATGTAGATAATTTACTTTCTGTCTTAGTATCACTATTTTGAACTCTATGAAAGGGAAGTTGGATGCATAAATTAAGTCTCAGAACCTTGTGATGATTTTGAAAGCTTCAGCTGATTGTAAACAAGCATACAACAGCCAAAGGATTTGGGTTCTCAAAGACAGTTTCCTTTCAGCTGTACCACCAGAAGCAGCTAGCCCATTGCTAAAAAGTCTTCCTGATATTGACTCTTTTCAAACTCAGACCGTTCTTTTTAAATAATTCAGCTATCTTACATTATTTTTCTCCAGTATTTTTGCAGAAGCAGCTAAATGCTACTATTTCACTACTTATTTTGACCAGCAAAGTATTATTGAGTCACTAATTTTAAGCATGTAAATGAATAATACAATTACTTCACCAATTGTTGAGCACCCCATCATGTTTTTCAGTGGACCAAATAAGTAGCAGCATATATCCAATTTTAACTTAGTGTCCCAGACATTGGCCCTTTTCAGTAGTTTGCAACACTGGAGAAAGATATCATTACTCTCAGTACTAGACACCTGTTAGACATTGCCTCTTACTTCCTATGATCTGACAGCTCCCTAGAGTTTGCGAATATGTTATAAATTGCTTCAGGTGATAAGGTTTGTTCAGGTTTGCCAGTTAGAAGCAAACAGATAAATGAACACAGTAAAAAATGCAATACATTTGCCATAGTTTAAGAGAAAAGACTGAGGAATACAACAAAGAATGTACAAGATGTAAATGATTTTTAGTTGATCAGAAGGTCTTGGACAGCCTACTGCCAATCAAGTGCTTTGCAGTCTTCGCTAGCACTACAATTTAAACTTAATCAAAACGGAAAAAATTGCAGCCTGTTTTACTGTTTTCTTTTTTTTAAATGCTAAGAAAAGAAGTCTGAAAACCTTCTTATTAATATATACTGACAGTGAACTATTCCATAAATATTTTACAGTCCAGGATCAATGACTACACAATCAGGATTGCACAGAGAAGAGAATCTAAGTAGAAATGGAGGAATTCCAAGCCACTCTCCTCACAAGAAAGGAGTTATGCTCAGAGGGGAAATGCATTCCCCTTTCTCCATCTTTCTTCCCCAAACATGTAAAACTTCCACCTCAGATGTCAAGCAAGGGATTTAACACTACAAAATACAGCATAAGATGATAAGAATCTAAAAAACAATGCATGCTAATGTATGTTTTAGGTGTGTACATTGCTCCTTTTTCCAAATGCCTATACCAGCTCCTGTGCTTTGAGAACCTCACCTTTAATCAAAAGGTTATCTGTCTTTGTACAGCAATGAAAAGTGATCCTCACAAGCTTCACCAGCAAGGACAGTACATTCTGATGTGTCAGAGCCTACTCCTAGTATCACAGGTATTTCAAATAATTGAAAGCAGTTACAATGCTAAGCAGTTATACTGATCAGACATTAGATTAAGAAATATTTTTACCAGAATTCCCTCACTCCCTTGTCTCTTGGGCTCTTTATTCAGTGTAAAGTTAAAATTTTATTTTAAAGTCTCACAGACACTTTTTATTTTACATTTGAATTTCATCCTACCCCATGCCCTTTTCCCATGAAGCCTATACAAATTTTGTCATAGGGTTACAATGCAGTAGAACCACACACGTGACAGGCTGGATATAATTTAACACACCACACAGAGTAATAAAACTAATATGCATAGGTCAACAAAGATTGACTTTCTTGAATAAAGCAACCAACATGCAAGTAACATTATGGATCAGTGACCATTTAAATTCATACCACTTTCTAGAATATTAATACAACTATACACAGGTCTTGCCTTAAGATGTTTCCTTAAAAAGCAAGCTCTCATAGCCTTACAAAATAAGACACAACTGTGACTCTTGGAGAACCCCAGAATTCATAGTCAGGTGCTCCACTTCTTAAGAAGCTAAAATAAACCTGGGTCAATCTCACTTATTTATTAAACTTTTTTTCAAATAGCCTAAAACATAGAACTCAATTATTTGCATCATTATCATACACAGGTTACAACAGTGAGACTATAGTTTTACTTACGCATCTTTACAGAATTTGATTTGTTGTTCAAAAGCAAAAGATGTCACCTATGGAACTAATATTTCTCCCTTATCTGTACTGAACTGAGCAATGATGTCTGAAAAGAATACGCAAGGAATTTGGGAGCTTAAGTGAAAAAAGTAATGGGGAGAGGAAAAAACAGGCCAAGCTGCATCAGAATAGCATTCTGCATCTTATTAGGTAAGCTTCAAAGAACCAGAGATAAGTCAGTCAATGGCAAAACACTGCACAATAACATAAATATATTAAGTATACCTGACAATTGAAAACCATATTTGGGGGATACAGTTTTATACAACATCATGAGATCTTAATTTACTACTCAGAAAACCACTGAAAGCAATTAGTGTTTTGCACTAGGTTCAAGCAGAGTGCAACTGAAGGTCTATTTTTAATTTTCCTGCAAATATTTTTAAATACTCTACACCAAAATTGATTATAAGAGATTAAAATTCAACTTCATATTTCAAATAGACATTTATATTTTGAGTAACAGCATTTTGAAATTATCTTTCTAAGTTTGCTGGTATCGACAATAGTTAAATTTATGAACAGCACTTTGTGCAGAACGATTTATGGAACAATTTACATCAAACCTCTCACTTCATGGATGGAGTCTTATCTTTTATAACAGAAACCCATATTTTGCACATTAGTTTGGATTGGTATCTGTTAATATTTATAAAAGATGTAAGTCAACAAAACTCAGCCTGTTTACCCACTGAATAAACCCAAGAGTATCACATTACATGTGTAAGACTCGTGGAATCATGGCCTCTAGGATTTTTTTTTTACTTTCTCACCAAGGTTTGAAAGAAATTAGAGGCAACAGCCTGCATCACTTCTTGCAGAGGGACAGCCTGACAAATGTAATTCTCTGCTAAGAAATGTAAGAAGGTGAGAGTTAAGTAATGTATCCAAAAAAGAGTCCACCAAATCCCTAGGGAAACAGATCTTTAAAGAGTCTGGTCTAACTAACCTCTTCAACAGTCAAAAACCCCCAAAGTTTAGCAATGGAACATCATCCTGAGCCCACAGGCAACCAGCACAGCAGGCCTTAACGCACTTCACATGGATGTGACTCACAGGAACCCATGGAACGCTGTGCTGGTGCTTGCAGAGCGCCACAGCACTGCTGTGAGAAAGGGATCACAGAGGACACTCCTGATAGCTTGCCGCCTTCAGCTGTGTGATTTTTAAAACAGCTGACTTTGCCAGTGGCCCATTAGGTTTCACAGAACCCATTCTGACAAGCAAGCTGAAAAAGTAGTAACTTCCAAGGAAAAGTGTACCAATCAAAAAGTTCAGTTGTTTCCTCTGCCTTTGCAAGACAGGAGATAACTAGATCCATGTAAATCCACACACTTTCAAGCAGATGCATCCAGATCATGTAACCGATCTGTTTGAGTCTTCCCATCACAGCCACAATAGTATTTGAGCTGCCAGTCTGCTTGCAGCTGATGTGGATTTCCCCTCTCCTTCTCTAAGCACTCTCTTAAGAATTACAGTAATGGGACAGCTCACAATACTCCACCCTACAGAAAATCTTTCCTGGCCAAACACAGTTTTGTTTTTCTTCTATCTTAGTGTCTGTCACTAAATAATCGTCACAGTAATTATCTTGTATATTAAAGACAAGCTCACTCAAGTGCAAAACCAAAATGGTACGATATGAATTTGGGATAGTGGATGCAGAAGAGCAGGAAGAAGAAGAGAACAGCTGTAAAGGACTAGTTCATGCCACTGCCACTTATCTCAGTGCTTGACTGAAAAGAGCATCAGGGGACTTTGGAATTTAACTCCTCCGGTTTATAGAAAAATGAAATCTACAAAAATTCTGCACAAGAAAATATTGTTTATTCCCTAACTGTAATGTTCACATTTCCATTTAAATTGCCATCAGATAGCAAATTTCTTCAAGGACTTGCAACATAATATATCTAGAAGCAATACTGCTTTGAAATCTGGCTATTTGACAAAATTTTAAAGGGGAAATTTCACTAAGAATTTCACAGTTTCATCAAGTGGAAGACAAGGCACATATACCCAAAGAGTTTTAAAAACCCCTTATATTGTTTGACATTTTAAAGCTAATTTTTTAAAACAACTCTTAAAAGATTAAAAAGTCACACTCTCAAATAGGGCTAGACTTCAGTGAATGAAAACATCCAAGTCAATATAGCAATACTCAGTTTACTCCTTCAGAGCATTCAGCCCAAAATATTTAACATTAAACAAACACTTTATCCATGCCCTGGCATGAGAGGACAGAAGGTAACTCAAATTTAGATTATTCTGAGGAGATCACAGGTCTTCTAAAGGGAGAGGAGGAGGCGAAAGGGAGGTTACGTTTTTGTTTCGTACTTAAAACGTTACCTCATGATTACCCCCCTGTTAATCCAAAACATTCTGTACATTCCTTCATCTTAGAAAGTAACCATTAAAGCAGACCTATCTAACTCTTGGGAAAAAAAAAAAAAGTGAAGTAATAAGTTGTGAATCAAAGTGTTCCCTTCCATATAGAACATCTGTATGGGGGAGGGGGAAAAAGTAACTTTTAATAGAACTGCAGATAGGTAATCAAATGCCCTAGTTCAACAGGGAGTAACAAGTATGCACACAGAGATTGAGATTTGTCTTTATAGCATTTAATCCTACTCACATTGTGCAATTCATCTCAGCACAGTCAGAGGAATCACAGCTCTACTCCCACTAGATGGAAAATTCCACTCAGGCTTAAGTGAAACTCTTCAAAAGCTCATTTTGAATTCTTCTTGCTAAACCAAGTTTTGTTCAGAGAACTGCTCACTCACTTGCAAACACAGTAAGTATTCTGTTCATCCTCTTAGAGCTACAAATGAATGACACTTCATTGCAGGCTGAGCCACAGAAAGAGTCTGAAGATCTCTTCCTCTCCCTGCACCATAAGTGGTACCTTCCCTTGACAGTGGTACAGCAATAAAGTGTAAAAATCTCACAGTAAAAAAACAGCAATTAAATGTCATAACTGCATAACACAATATCGAGCAATTCAAAGGAACAGTTACTATACACAATTTTATGTCCTGATGCACAGGGCCTTTAGTACCAGGCCTTCTTCTGTGATCCTCTCTTAAGTGGTTACTTCACAACAATCTTTATTACCACTTTCGAAAGAACAACCAAATGAACAGGAAAGAATTTTATATTAGTTCGTCTGCTCCTGCAGAACGGAAAATAGGAAGGGAAATAGAAGGGCAAATAGCAAAACATTTATCTCATCTCAGTAAATCAACCCTATTTATTGCAAGTAACGTGGTCATAGTGAACTGAAAACAATCACAGTATTCAGAGAACAAGGGCATATGAGCTGTACATAGAAATATAGCCAGTAACAGCACACTGAGCTATACAATAAATACTCTTCCCTCTACAGATTCCTTGGTATTGTGCCATAGCACTAAAAAAAATGCCAGTGCTTTGCTAAGTAACCCAGCAGAAAATGTATGTCTCTACGCTCACAATTTTATGCCTGAAATATGTAAGAGTATTACTCCAGTCTGTACCTGGATCCACAGCACTTAAATTCAGTGGAAGGAAAACACACAACACATCATCTCTGTCTGCCACATCACTCCTCCTTAAGGGCTCCGTTAAAGGAAGGTAGGTTCAATGATACAGGTCTCTTAAATGTTTCAGGCTCTTTTAAGGATTTTATTGGTTTTTTTCTCCCCACATCTTTTGAATGGATTTAAATAACACCAAGAGCTAATTAAGTGTGAGGAATTACTTTGCTGGTATATGTACCTTGCCAAAAGTAGTGATCATAATATAATACAAAGACAAACCTCAAAAACTGTAACCAAAAGCTTATCAAAAGCTCATCTATTACTAATACCAGGAGCTATGTTAAAACATTATATTAAAAAATAAAAATAAAAAATGAATAGGCATTCTCTGGTGTATTAACAATAGCATAAATCCACAGCTAATTATGTAACCAATAAATACAGTTCTAAACATTTCTCCAAAAAGCATTTAAGATTCAACTACTGCATAAAACTCCCATTTTTTTACTATTAAACAGAGTGCATTTAAAAACCCGTTACTTAAGAAAAATTGGTAAGTTATTATTTACTCTAAAATATTCAAAGAAACATTGTAAGAAGCAAGAGATACATCACATCTGCTGTGGAGAATAAGCAGACAGTTACTATTATTTGCTAACATAAACTGTAGTTTAGAACAAAAATTGGAAGATCTTAGGATAACAACTTTATGTCATTTTACTACTAAAGGAGCAAGATTAGGTATGGAGCTTTCTCACCCAATTACTCTGAAGCTTTCGCACTAATAGCAAGACTTCCTCTCAAACACTGATTATGCTCCTTTCTCCTTACCTACCCCTGCCTTGTACACTTACAAGGCTCCCCATTAGTGGCGTACAGAATAGTAAAAACTGCTGAATATCTTGATGTAATCAGTATATAAATGAAAGATACACTGTATAAAAACTTAAAATGTTCTCTTAAAATTATAGGATATATCCATATCTTTATCTAGCCATACATGTATATATTTACATATATGAATGGATATGGAGATATAAATATACACATCTACAAATCTATATAATTATTTGTTATGAACAATCAACCATTCTGTAGGAATGAAAAACCCATCAGCAATCTGTACAGCAAACCTTGCACTGCTCAAGTCAGTCAAGCTCATCTACCCTCTTTGCGGCAGCAAACATGCCACACAGCATTTGCAGATGAAGACTTACAGACAAGTCATACAATGGCTTGCACAAGCTCAATTTCTTTCCAGTCCCCCAAAACAAGCGTCAATAATATAGGTTAGTCCAAACAAATAGTATGTTTTTCCTTCAGGAATAAAAATTGAAGAGAAGCTTAAAAAGGCACTTCATTAAAAAAAATCCAAAGACTCAAGAAAGAACTGCCAACACATGAAAACCACCACAAAAAAACCCTTACCTTATAATAAATGGGACAAACGGTGCCATGCTGAGTGCTGAGCAAGTGCCATCCATTGGAGATGGATACAGCCTTCCCAGGATTAAAAGCAAAAGGAACAGGCTTGGATGGATTTTTAACTCTTCAGCTTCACTAAATAAAAAAGTGATAAGAAGCATTTGGTGAAAAAAGAATAAAATTCAAAACTTCAGGAACCAGAGGGTAACAGCATAAGCGCCGTCCCAAACGATACCATCTGCACCAATCAAATTGGAACTCTCAGCTACCACTTGTGGAGCCCTTAAAAAGTGATGAAGGAACTTCCCCAAAGTCAGTGTATGACAAGCTAGAAAGTGTTCCTTTAGGGCTACATGAGACTCATGACCCTGTATCACTTAAACATTACACATGAGAAAGTCAAACACCCAGTTGCTGTCTTTCCCTGAAAAATATACATTCTTTAACATCTGACCCTAGGAACACAGCAACTGCTAACTACTGAATAGTAGTTCATACTCCAGAGACTTACTGCAATGCGCAAAAGGAAATAAACCTTAGCAAAAGACACTGTAGAGCTCTATTGATTCAGAAAGGACTGATGAGAAGAACAGCATTAGGGTATAAGTGACATACTTCATATTTCAAATCTTTCTCAGGCATCATCTCACCTGTTCAAAGTACTGGTTACAACCTCCAGCTGCTTGAGAAGGAAAGGATAAAGACTTGGAAACCGAGAGAAAAACTCCCTTCCTGTCATTCTGCAGAGGGAAATGAAAGAGAGTTACAATTAGCATTCTGCACTGACTAGTTATATACAAAATACCAGTTTACTTGTTGGATTTCTGATGCTACAGTGAAGTCAGAGAGACAAAATCACTTTGCACATATGATGAACTTCTTTCAAACAAGGCGCAATGTCTTCATTAAAAATTAAGATACGTAGATATGATAAAAATGATAGTTTACACAAGTTAAGAAATTCCGTATGTGTGCATAATAACACTGTCAACAAATGGGGGAAAAAAGGGATCTTAGCCCCTTAATCACACTAAAATAAAAAAATATGGCAGCTTTTAAACAACATTCTGGTTGTAGAAGAGAAAACTACAGCTGCTTTATAATGGCTCATGTACTAAATATATAATACAGCATATTTAATAGACATGTACTATCAGATGCTCATATTTTACTGACATTGAAAAGCATCTTAGAATAGTTTACAGATGATCTGTAAAACACAGTGGCACAAGCACCTGACCTTCCATTAGCCCTTTTTAGAGAGCACTGCTTCTAGCACATGGCACTGGTCACATCTCCAGGCCACATTTTCACTTGCATAGATGGAACCACTACATTCAAAACAGAGCAATATATCAATACCTATTGAACTCATCCCTAGCCAGAATTAAAAAGGCAGCATATTTCAAGCCACAACAGCAAATCAATCTAAGCTAAAAAGAGATTAAGTAGGAATCTTCTGTATTTGCTTGTTCTATAATCTTTTGATCAGATAAAGGATGTCGTCATGGTTTTTAGGAAAGCATTGCGCATCATTCTAAGCAAGAATCACATAAATGTTACAGAGTGGAAGTTCTAATTAGACATATATGCTATGCAGTCTTCCTTTAAAAATAAAAATAAATAAATAAAAGGCCATTCACTTAGAAGAAGAAAGCCAACTGCAGAGTTTGCTTGCCACATCGCAGAATCACAGAATCACAGAATAACCAGGTTGGAAGAGACCCACTGGATCGTTGAGTCCAACCATTCCCACCAATCCCTAAATCATGCCCCTAAGCACCTCATCCACCCTCACCTTAAACACCTCCAGGGACGGTGACTCAACCACCTCCCTGGGCAGACTGTTCCAATGCCTAATGACCCTTTCCGTGAAGAATTTTTTCCTTATCTCAAGCCTGAATCTCCCCTGGCGGAGCTTGAGGCCATTTCCTCTCGTCCTGTTCCCTGTCACTTGGGAGAAGAGGCCATTACCCTCCTCTCCACACCACATGATTAACCAAGACAAATAAGTACATGTTAGCATGACTCCAATGCAAAGATTCCAACTAGCCCACGGATCCGGATCTAGAAAAATAATATGAGACAGCAAGATTGAATGTGTGTAAAAATAAGCATACAAAAAAACCCATATAAGAGTAATTGGCAAGCATCAGTACAGCTTCTTCCAGCATTTAGCTAACATAACATGACTTAGCCACAGGCCACAGAATAAACACAGCAAAATCAGATCACCAGATGGAAACAAATGTTCAAAGAAGTATGGGAAGCTTTCTCTAGGCACATAAGAACAGTACAGTAAACAGCTATAACTAAAAGCTCAACCAAGGACTCTGCAGTAGCTGCTGCATCTACAAAAAATATTTCAGTAAAAAATTCAGATGGAAGCACTTGAACTGTGAATGAATGTATAATTGAAGCACTAATGAGAATGATTTAAAAACATCAATACTAATAAACACTCGTTATTTAAGCACAAAACACCCATGTAATTTCTTCTAACAGCTTCTTCAGAACAACTGCAACTTTTTGCACATACATTACATGGCAAAGCAAAGATGCAAAGCCAGAGATAGCACAAAATGCAAGGTCTAAGTAAGTCCATCAAGTCAAACAGCCCATCTTACTGAATTTTCATATGTAAATCATTAAGAACTTGGTATTTAAAAAAAAAAACAGAAAAAACAATCTGAAAATCCTGTGATACCTCCACCTACTGTGTCACAGAGTACAATAAGCAAAATCAGAACTGGGTTCCTATGGAATGGATGACCACTGGTTAGAGGCTTAAGAGAGGCTCAAAGAGTTGGAGTTGTTCAGGTTGGAGAAAAGAAGACTCCAAGAAGATTTTACTGTGGCCTTTCAATACTTAAAAGGGGGCTTATAAGAAAGACGGGGAAAACCTTGTTAGCAGGGCCTGTAGCAATTGGACAGGGGGTAATGGTTTTAAATTAAAGAGGAGAGGTTTTGGCTAGATATTAGGATGACATTTTTTATGCTGAGGGTGGTGAACCACTGGAACAAGTTGCCCAGAAAGGTGGTAGATGCTCCATCCCTAAAAACACTCAAAGTCAGGTTGGATGGGGCTCTGGGCAACTTGATCTAGTTGATGCCCCTGCTCGCTGCAGGGGGTGTCAGACTAGATGACCTTCATGGCCCCTTCCAATCCAAACTATTCTATGATTCTAAGAGAGGACTACATGCAAGTAGTATCTCATGTAACAAGTACCTTTAACAGGCCCATTTTTAATGTATTAAAAATTAAGTTACCAAACTTGAATCAATATTAAATAATGGAACTGAATATCCTTATAAGGCTTCAAAACTCTTTGTAATTAGTGCAGTTTCATGAATTGTTTTGACAACGAAAGAAAATGATTACCGAAGTGGGTAACTTACATAACCTCCCACTTGGTATACAGCTCCACAGGTTACATAAGGGGAGAAGACAGTCTAATCAAAATCATTAATTAGCAGTATCTGCAGAAAAGATGCCCAAAAACACTTTCAGAAAAAGAGCCACACAACTGTTTCAGCAGACTGGATGTGGAGGGATGATTTTAAAGGTCCTCCACTTCAGAGAGAAAAAAGAAAAACTACACATGAGCAGAAATGCTGCAAAATGAGAAGTCACTCTCAGAAACACACAGCACTGATTTAAGCAGGTATGTCAAGGCAGGGAGATGGACAGCTGGAGAATAAGAAGAAAGTAAAACAGCTACATAGAGTAAAACACAGAATAAATATTTTCTATTAATTTCATCAAAAATTATACTGCTTTGAAAAATGAATACCAACACACATACACACGCACATATAATCAAATGCAAGTTAGGCATCATAATTAATAAGTCATTCATATCTTTAAATAACATAAGTCCTCAGCATACCTATAAAAGAATATCTCAATTGTTGACTAAAAGAAATACAAAAGTAATTTCTAGCAGTTGTCTTGGAACAAACTTCTTCTTCCTTTTCTAAAATACATCTGACAAGGAATAATAGATTTAAACTAATAATGCAGATAACTATCTTTCCATTAGTCACTGACACAGTTCAAACACAGATTTTTGGCAATATTTCTACCATAATTAAATCCTCAAACCAACATTTTACAAATCACAGGATTTTAGATCTACTCACCCTAAAAAAAGTTTATAAGAGAAGTAATAAGGAAGAGCCTTAAGACACTAACATTTTTCCCCATGTCCTGCTGAAATTACTTATATGTTGCTTCAGAGCTCATCTCTGATGGTATGTTCAACCACGGGTTCTGTAATAGTATTTTCTTTTAGCTCTTAGTAACCCAAAGTATCATAATTTCACAATCCAGAATTTCAAATGGGACTACTGTGACCTAAACAATAGACTAGTGGAGTGTTATTTCCTTAAATAAGAAGTGCTGTAATGAAACAGAAAAGTTATCAGTGGAGTGATGATGCTTACAATAAAATTCCTCTCCCCAGCATAAAATGTCATTTAACTACATAGTTAAAATGATGCTTAATGTCAAAAGGTTGAGAGATAAACTACCAGAAGCACTCTTATCCTCATAAATTCCTGCAGCATACTGTGGTACATAAATAGGAGGGTGCAATATTTACACCTCAGATACCTTGCAGTCAAACCATGTTAATGCTTTCATATGCAAGAAATTCTGCAGAAAAGACAGATCACTAAATGAGAGTACAATCACAGAATCACAGAATAACCAGGTTGGAAGAGACCCACCAGATCATCGAGTCCAACCATTCCTATTAAACACTAAACCATGTCCCTCAGCACCTCGTCCACCTGTGCCTTAAACACCTCCAGGGAAGGTGAATCAACCACATCCCTGGGCAGCCTTTGCCAGTGCCCAATGACCCTCTCTGTGAAAAATTTTTTCCTAATGTCCAGCCTAAATCTCCCCTGGCAGAGCTTGAGGCCATTTCCTCTTGTCCTGTCCCCTGTCACTTGGAAGAAGAGGCCATTACCCTCCTAACGTTCCATTATGATGGCTAGGGACAGCAATCGTGTTTAACACTTTTCAGAAGAAAGACTGACAAGGAGTGTTTATGTAGGAAGAGAGACGTAATTGACTTTCCCGTTCTTACTCAGGTTTCCCATGTGATGTTCCATTAACAAAATACAGTGTTACAGAGGTATCTGTACCACACCATACAGAATCAAGCTATACTCACCACCCGTAACTATCCCCTGAAAGCAAATTCTTTTCCACCTCTACCTTCTCTAGAATCTATTTATGAGGAAAAGGAGGTTGCGATGACAGCAAGCAAAGTATTTTAGAGAACGTAGAGTTCACCTAAATCAGCAACAAGTTATTCTGAAGGCATGTTATGCTACAAAGGGCAGAATCTGATTCCTGTTTGTAAGACAACGAATCACAACTAAATTACCCAAAAAACCAACAACTAGTTATAGCAGTAATATTTAAAACAAAAGACAAACGAAATCAGACTGTAAATCTATAAAATTTAAGGAAAAGTCTACTTTCATCATGAACAAGAGTATCGTTTACAGTGTTTATAAACAATTCCTTAGGAAAAATGTAAAAAAATGGGTTACTTTTCTCTGAAATAAATTAACCAGAACACCCTACTATACTACTGATTGTCACTAATTCTTGCATCCATTTATCACTTTTCAAATTAGAACCATATATCGCTTATAGTAAGCTGAAGATCATACACTTAACAAGTTTTAATTTCATCTGCTTGGCCTGTGAATTTGATTCAGTATCACCATAAACTTCTAGTACCAAATTCATAAATGCTGCTGAAAACCATGACATCTCTGGTCATTATACACTGTGTTTGTCTGAACAGTGACTTAATGCTGCATAATGCAAGGGTTAGTATCTATGTATTACATAAGACACATAATTAGCGTCCTTCTAAATAGTTTATCTTTATGCATAATGAGTGTGTGAATTATTTAACCACACTTAAAAAAATACATTTAAGAATAAAACTACACATGCTGCAGTGTTCTTTTTTAAGCTGTGCTGTACGCTTAGGAGAATACTCAAGGAGATTAGAATTATGATGTGACACTGGGGCATATGTATCATTTTACTGCAACATGTGTCAAAGATTACTGGATTCTATGTTTTCATTTATTTTTCAGAAGAACTGAAGGCTTTATGACCTTGTACGCTGCTTCTAGTAACTGACATGTTAAGAGCATTTGCAGTAAATATGTTCATATTTGAGTTTAGATTAGGTGAGATTTAGAGACAATCAAACCTCTGAGGGCAGCAAGGGTCTCTGGTGCCCTTTTTGAATGTAAATATTGCTAACATAACAAGTCAGAACTGTCATGGGGGAAAAAACATTTTTATAAAGGAAAAATAGAACCGGAATGTGAAAAAACCCGTACAGACATGCACATTTAGAGAATCAAACCCAAGAATATAGTTTCCATGAAATCACATAAGTCCTCTTTTAAATGTCTCTTATAAAACCTATAAAACCTCTTGCTATACCAATCTTTAGTCTGGAATCATTAACCATAATATGTCAGATGTTAAAAAACAGTAATACAGAAACAGAATCCAATTTAATCTTTCCACTGCAAGGGCAATTGCTGCTGAAATCATCTAGAAAAACAGTACTGAATCTGTCAAAACTGTCATTCAAAATGACAGATTTTTATAAAGATAATCCACATTTTACATATTTGCTTCTTTTGCCTTCATTAAACTATGAAAAAGACCCACAGCACGGCCTAACTAAACTAGACTTGTTTTAATTGCCAATTTTGACATTCATGTTCTTTCCCTAACCCTTATCTCTTGGTAAGTAGTTAGATCCTATTGTTGGGATCAACATTGTTATTAGTGTGATTGAAGACCACAGTAAAAGAGTTAGCGTCAATGAAAATCTATCAGTGAAGCAAAGGTTTTGAGGAGTTATCTGCAGAGACGGAACATAAAGACACTATGACACAAAACTGGACATCTTAAGGGCCCAGATACTAGAAGTAAATGAAATTAACGGTAGATAAAAAGCAGATCAAAGAGACTGCATATACAAGGACTAATTAAAAAAAAGGTATTGCAAGAGAGAAGCTCATCACCTGAAAACAGCAAAAGAATCCAAGCTATTAGTTGGTACCTTGGATCCCTTGTCAAGAGGATTGAGACAAAAGGCAAATGTGATTCTGTAACACATCAAGCCTGATACAGTCATTCTGACAAGGAAGCACTAGTGCCACTCTCCAACAATCAGGTAGGATGTAAACTGGAACAAATCATAGCTAATTTCATAGCTAAGAGAGATGCTTAAGAAAAGCTGCTCGCGCAACCAAGGGGATAGGAAGCAAATTTGCTGAGAGGAGATTTGAAGACTTCAGCTTGTTGTCTGGCAAAATTAACACAGGTAGCATATATGACTGGCATCCACAAATGCCTCAATGGAAGCATCAGGTGGGAAAACAATTATTTAAAATAAAGGACAAGGCTGGCATAAGAACAAATTAAAGCAGCCATGAATAATAGACACTCAAGTTAGGTTTCTAATGATCAAAGCAGCAAGATTCTTGAGAAGTTTCACTTAAGAAGGTGACATTCAGGGAGTCCTCCTATAGAAATACTGGAAAAAGGCAAATTGTTTTTAAGATGTGACTTGATTAGTTTATAAAATAAACAGCACAGCAAGCTTCATTACAAGAAGAACTGAGCCGATATACTAGCAGGACCTTACTACTGTGTGCTCCTGTGAATTTGTGATCGGCTGATTCGCATGGAAATTCCAACCCTTTCTTAAAAAGTTAAACACATGCAGTTCAACTAGTACTCAACTATCACTGACAAGAACTATATAAATATTAGCAACAGGCAATTTTCAAATCTCACTGCAACATCAATCAAACTAAGACTATGCAAGCAGGTTCCAAAATGCATAGTGGACGAGTATGGAACTTCCTCTGAGAAGTTCCAGGCACATGGTGATCACTCTTGAAAACTTGCATTTCACTCCTTTTTAAACAAAATTGAAGCCTGCAGTGCATTTCTGAAAGGGTCAACAGATGGCTCATACCTTGAAAAAAACCACAACCACCAAAATACCACTCCCCCTCCCAAAACCTCCAAAGGAATTGTAGTTTCACTTGACTTGAGAGAAGAGAGGTAGAATTGTAAATTCATCCTAACATGACCCCATTACAGTCAGCCCAAGGAGGCAATGTGCAAATTCCAGGGCAAGCACCGTAACTGGAGTTTGGGAAGAAAAGCTTCCAACTTGCCAGGTTTCTGAGTTTCACATCCATAAAGAAGTAATTATCAGAGAAAACAGCCTAAAGAAACCTGTCCTTAAATGTACTGAAGGTCCAACAGCCTGGTGAGCATTCAGAAAGATGAAGCTCAAAGAGATTTGTGACAACTAATAAAACAATTCTCACCACTTTAAAATCATTTGTGGGTCCTGTTGTTTCTTATTTATTATGGAAAGCAGTTAAACTACATTTTTTTTAAGGTAGAAAACTTTAAAAAGACCAGAAAATGCTATACTTGTTAAAAAGGTTCAGCATGACTCAGCTTTCTCATTTGGAAGCCGAGAGAGTACAGCTTGGATAAACAAAGCATTTTGAGCTGGACCACCAGGCCAGAAGGGTATCAATGGTTCAATGTTTGATTGCTGGCTGGTAACTAATGGAGTACTCCGTCAGTCAGTTCTGCGGCTCCTACATTGCCCAACATTTTTATCAACAACTTGGTTGATGAGATAGAAAGCTCTCTGCAGACCTGTGAGCAACACTGATTTAGGAGAGTACTTGAAACATCAAACAGCATAAATTCAGTCTACACATATCATGAAAAGGTCAAGGCCAACAGAAAGTTCACACAGTTCAACAACGAGGAACACAAAATTTTGCATCTGGGCTGAACAACCCTGAGCATCAGCGCAGCCCGAAAACCAACTGGCTCAGTCACATCCCCCACAGGAAAGAACCTGGGGGTTAAAGTGGATGCTAAACTCAGTACAAGCCAAGGGCACGTCTTCACTGCAAACAGGGCAAACCACATACTGGGCTATGTTCATTAGGATGAATGTAGCAGCAGTTATTACCCTCCTCCACCTGGCACAGCAAGGCTCTATATGGAATCTTCCAAGCAGTTTTGGGTTGCCAGGTTCAGAAGAGATTAGAAGAAACAGGAGGGGGTCCAGCAATCAACTGCTCAGATGGATAGGATCTAGAATATATGCCCTGTGAGAAGAAGGTGAAGGAGCAAGGTTTGTCTGTTTGACAAAGAGGCGGTCCAGGAAACATCCAACAGAAGCCAATAACCTTTTGAAGGAATCACAGATTAGACAGTAAATTTCTTGCAGTAGACAAAGACGGTATAGAATGGACCAATGGTCACAAAGTATAGTTTGGGAGTTTTAAATTGGGCAACAGGAAAAAAAATCTGCACTTAGAAAAGGAATGAAGCCCTTGGAACATGTTACTCAAGAGTGGTTATGAAATCCCTATGCTTGTAGGTTTTTAACTCATCCAAAGCCACTGCTGACCTGATCGAATGCTACTAAGAATCATACTTAGAATGGGAATCAATGAAACAGGATCAAGAGATCCCTTTACAGTTTCCATGATTCCAGTTAGCTATCTCCTACTTCAGTACCGGTGGTATTCTTAACCAATCAGTGTTTTTCTTGTCTTCCTGTATTCACTGGCCACCACTAAGTAATGTAATTACAGTAAAAAACAACCTTTGTTAAGAACAAAATTCTTGAGATTTACCCAGATTTTAATAAGATAGTAACTTGGTCTTCAGCACAAAGTATTATTTCTGCCACAGTATACATCAGTATTTAAAATATCAGCTTGATATGAAATAAAAATAACTACTTAAAATTTTGTTTCATTTAGAAATAGTACATATTTATGAAAACTCTTGATTAGTAGTCCCTCTGGATGACAAACAGAGAATTGTCACCATTCTTACTAAGAGACAGAGACAACAGTAAGAGGCAAGCTCCTTTATTTCTAAAGATTATATATGATTTTTTTAGAGGTCGCGTCAGGTAATTTTGTTTTAGAGAACATACCTAAGAGTTAAGAATCTGAAATTACATCTTGTCTCAGGACTCATGAGAAGTTGCTTTCAAATAAACACTTCAAGCATGTAAGAGAATTTTAGTGCTCCCACAGAAGACAAAACCAGCCATGTAATTTTGGGGGGAGGCTTGAAAAGCCACAGTGAAGCCTGGAGAAAACAACTGTAAAATTATTGCATACTTGTTTTTCAGGACACCAGTGACAAGAAGGGTCAACTTGGCTGTAACCATATAAAGTTAGTTACAAAAACAATGCAGAATTTCATTTTTATTCCACATGAAATGAAAAACACTACGAAGAAGAAAGGGAATCATTATAAAGATATAGGGTTTGCCACCTTCAACATTCATGTGGTGACTTTGCACCTTCAATAAACATAACTTTTGTTTTGCTAAGAATTAGAAAATACTTAAAACCTAGAAGAGTAAGTAAAATAGTTTAAGTTCACTGACTTGAAAAAACATTCTTTTATGCTGCACAGCTCTAAAAGAAATACTTAAAAGGAACTAAGAATATGCCACTATATCTTGGTTTTCATTTTCCTTCAGATAGAAGTGCTAGAATAAACATTCTTACTAGTTTACGTTAGTGTTTTTTTATGAGGTTAATAATTGAAATGTCAATCAAGGCCTGTATAAATACAGTAGTTAAATACCTTTTACTTTAGAAGCACTTTTATTTATAAGAGAGCTAGCCAAGATTTCTAAAGGACTGCATGGTCTGGTTTGCTTTGATCTCTTTTAACTACAGGTTTCTTTATTCCTCTTGTTTTGGTATTTATTAAACCCTTTGTGTAATTAGGTACAAAAGGAGCACCTGTGCAGAGCAAATACTGCAGAAAAAGTGTGACTGAGAGGAAAAATTATGCAACACACAGTTCACTAAAACACTTGTGAAGTCCTTTTCCAAAAGCACTTTTGTTGCTATAGTAAGCAAGAGAAATAAGTGCACAATGGGCTTAGAATAAAATATGGGAACACCACTTAAACCCAGTATCACAGACAATTTAGTACCTGTATCAACACTCAGCTTACATATACATACACAAACGTGCCTGTATATATGCATGTATATAAAACACAGTTTAAAATAAAATATATATATTATATGGAATATATAAAATAATAATTTTAACAAACTTTTTCAGAAAGCTGAACCGTATATATGCGTAAGTGTACATATATGTATGCATACATATAAGAATATATCCACAGATAGAGATAAAATTAAGATATAGGTGTGTACATATACACACACACATATAAAGTCTCCAAGAACTTTGTTTATCCACTTCCTATGTAACTATTATCTTTAATCTCTTGCCACAAATCTAGCATTCTGAACTTTACCTCCAAACAACTTACACATTTTATTTCTGTCTGGGAATATTCTGTGGAGAGTAACTGCTTTTTACTTTGTAGGGTGAAGTTAATGAATAAGGGATGCGGACATTATGCATGGAACAAAAGAGAATAATTATATTAATTAATGAAAAATTTATCACTACAACAGAAATCAAATTATCTACTCACGCAGTAAGGTTTACAGTAATTTTTGTTTCATTGAATGCATTTTACTCAACTGGTAGAAACATTCATTAACATTATGCCCCCAATTTATTTAAAACAAATTAACAGACTAAGTTACCCCAGGCCAGCACATTATATCTTTAGGATCTTTCACTTGTGGTAAACTTTCCTTCAAGGCACTTTACCATGTTCATCTTCCTATTTTTTGGCTCTGACTTACAACTGCATGTTAAGAAATATCCCCTGTTCAGTAGAGCACAGACACACATTTGTACAACAGTGTGTTAATTGCATGTTTCGTTCCCAGAGATTTCACTAGGATTGATGCAGGTTAATGTTTTTCTGACAATGTATATACAAAATAAAACCTTGAAGTAAAAACAGTTCTTTAGATTTTAGGCATTTCAGATAGTTATACACATTTCTAAAATCAGCAGAAATCATATAGACACAGAAGATTCTCAACCTCAAGGAGAATAGTCCATATTTTCTGCTAGGAGGGATTTTAGATACTTTTAGATTAGACTCATAAAACAAATAGAGTAATTTAAGTAATAACAGAGGGAAATGGATTTCTGTAGGAGTTTGTTTTCATTTTGTGTCTGTTTCTGCACAGAAGTTTCATAAATTTTGCCTTCAATTCACAAGTTAATAGCACCTTATCATTACTCCTATTATAAAGGTACTTAGTAGTAGGAAGCCTGTTCAAAATCACATTTAAACAAGCATATTGTTATTAAACTACTAATCAGTAAAACCCGTAGCAGTTATCTGAGTCAGCCTGAACTTTTGTATGTTTCCTTGAGACAGTTCTGAGCTTAAGTCTTCTAAATCTGTCAAAGTCAATAAAAAAAAGAACCAGAGCATTAAAACCAAAAAAGCTGAACAAAGTAAATGTGGCCTATTTTTGGCAGAGAGAAAGGATAGGGATTCCTTTGTAACAAAATCAATCCCCTCATAAGAGAATGTACTGCACCAAATCCTTATTAACTATTTCTCAAGCATACACTGGAACAACTAAGGTGACACGGAGGGAACAGGCTGCAAAATATGGCACAAAAGGAGCTAGAGAAAAAGGACAAGGGGCATGTAAATGCTTTAGCTATCTCGTGAGACCTCACTGTCACTGACCCAGTATTTCACATAAAAAGCTGCAACAGATTAAGGTTGCCAGAGAAAATCCCCTAGGGAATTATTAACAAGATCCAAGATAAAGCAATCCCAGCCCTTCTCTCTGTAGCATGTGGTCCAAAAAGTACAGGGCTCAGAGGCCAGTTTTGTGAATCCATCCATATTTGTGTTCTCCTGCTGGAACCAGCACAAGAGGCTCAGTACTCTGCTGCCTCATCATCGCCCTTCCTGTACGCCAATTGCTGCAGTCAGCATCCTCTCATGCATTGCTGTGCCTCAGTTGGCTCACAGGACTTCGACCAGTGGTGTGTCTCCAACTCAGCAATGAGCATTTATGGGCTACAGTAAGGCTGCTCCTATTTCATGAAGCTCAGTGCGAATATATACATATATACACCATCTGTTTCATGTAAAAATCACCATGGTTGCACTTTAGCATTTCAACCTTGCCTGCAGAACTGCTTTTTAATCAAAGTTGAACCTTTTCCATCTTCGAACCTTCTCCACCAAAGTTGAACAACTAAGGAAACTCCATCCGAGTGTAGTTCTTGGGTCTTCAACATGCCCCTTTGAGCAGTACTTTCAGAGCAGGCGGTGGGAGATCATGCTAGGGGCCAGTGCCATGGCAATCCCCTTTCCAGAGCCACAGCCTGGGAGGAGAACAGTCCCCAGGACAGCCCCAGCACCTACAGCATAGAAAGAAGTGCTGTCTGGCAGTGGGGCTGGTAAACAGGTCACAGCCGACAGCGTAGTAGCTAAGCAAACTAGGATTCAGACCCCCCGAGTATGAAGAGACTGGCTAACTAACAAATGTCCATGCTGTTAACAGATTGGAGAAGGGATGGTTACATTCTTTAAAGCAGACCAAGATGTAGCTATGCAGAGTACACTTCCCATCACCAAATACAAACAAGCTAATTGCAAAGACTCCTTTCCAATATTTCTTCACTACATTACTTTGTCTTCATGTGGCTAGAATCAAATGTCTTTGTTTCTAACTTTCTTTTAACTAAGAAGAGAAAGCTCAACCTCTACAGTTGCACAGATCACTATAAACAGCCTTCATAACTTCCCTCCCTTCTACTTGCAAAAGCAGCACATAGGTTTTATTTTCCAGTTTTCAAATACATTATTTCCTTGTCCATGATAAAACTAAAAAGATCACAGACTCACTAGGTTAGAAAAGACCCACAGGATCATCGAGTCCAACCATTCCTAACAATCACTAAACCATGGTCCCTCAGCACCTCATCCACTTATCCTTTAAACACCTCCAGGAAAGGTGACTCAACCACCAACCTGGGCAGCCTATGCCAGTGCCCAATAACCCTTTCCGTGAAAATTTTTTTTCTGATACCTAGTCTGAATCTCCCCATGTGGAGCTTGAGGCCATTCCCTCTTGTCCTGTCCCCTGTCACTTGGCAGAAGAGGCCAGCTCCCTCCTCTCCACAACCTCCCTTCAGGCAGTTGTAGAGAGCAATGAGGTCTCCTCTCAGCCACCTCTTCTCCAGGCTAAACAACCCCAGCCCTCTCAGTCGCTCCTTGTAAGGCCTGTTCTCCAGCCCCTTCACCAGATTTGTCGCTTTTCTCTAGATACGCTCCAGAGCCACAACATCCTTCTTCTGGTGAGGGGCCCAGAACTGAACACAGTACTCGAGGTGCGGTCTAACCAGTGCTGAGTACAGAGGGAGAATAACCTCCCTGAACTTGCTGGCCACACCATTTCTGATACAAGCCAAGATGCCACTGGCCTTCTTGGCCACCTGGGCACACTGCTGACTCATGTTCAGTCGGCTGTCAACCAACACCCCCAGGTCCTTCTCCTCCTGGCAGCTTTCTAGCCACTCTTCCCCTAGTCTGTAGCACTGCATAGCGTTATTGTGCCTCAAGTGCAGGACCTAGCATTTGGCCTTGTTAAACCTCATGCAATTGGTCTCAGCTCAGCAGTCCAGCCTGTCCAGATCCCTTTTATAGCAGGGGGGTTGGAAGTGGATGATCTTTAAGGTCCCTTCCAACCCAAACCTCCTATAATTCTGTGATTCTAATATGACTTGGAACCATTGAGCTACATGGTGGAGGAAAGACAGAAGCAAAACAGAAACCCAAACCCATCATTCTTTTACTATACAAACACCTGAAAAAAACCCCAAATAGGGTTACTGATCAGACATAGGTTACAGTTCACTCATTCATTCAAATCAATCCTTCACAACTGATCAAGACCATCAAATAATGGACCACAACTGTGTTGGCACTATGTAAACACCCCAGGCTACACAGTAATTATAATGTACAATATTAACATAAACAGAGAATGGAACTATCAGCAGACTAAAAGCAACAAAAGACAAGATAAGCCTGTATTTTTTGTATAGAGGATGCTATATGTGAATTTCTAGTGGCAATAAGTGGAAAAAATGGAAACATAACATGGAGTATGTTAAAATAACATAGCAGTGGAGTTAAGTTGCCAGTACTGTTCCAACAAATCTTTTTTTTCTGGAAGCCTACGCAAACTCTCCATCACTCCAATTTTGTCATCTTCATAGAAACTCTTCTTGAGAAAACAACCAGAAAGTCCAGTGTTTTTCAGAAAGATGCCCAGAATAGCCCAGTAATAAGGGAACCCCCTGCAGGCAAAGGAGACATTGACCTAAACCCCTCATTTAAAATCAGGCAAACTGGAAACCTATGCAAAGTTCTAATGGTGGATTCAGAGAGTTGGTCTGTGTCTCAGTTCACATGGAGAACATCCTGCAGGCAACAGAACAAGCAGCTCAAACCCAGATGACTTCCACACAAGGTCCTGCAGATGCAAGTTGCTAAAATGCTAGTGCTTTTTAAGTAAATCGTCAGATTTAGAAGTGAGGAAAAGTAGTACTTTAATAGATTAATTCTGTGGTGGCAAAACACTAAACAATGTAAGTTTCTTGGGGGAAGTGCCCAAGCACAGCTGCATCCCAAGCACGTGACTACAGTGACCTGTGCAGCAATGGTGACACCTCGTGGTGCCAAACCCCTGAAACACAGACTTCTTCACAAACACGACCTATCTTAAATCCACCGGTGAGGTTTAGAGGAAGAAGCTTTATAAACAAAATAGCCAAACAACATCTACATTATTCTCCTTCTAAACTAGTATCTCCTGTAGAGACAGGAGTCAAACCTGAAATCTAATCTCTGCCTCTGTTTTCACACCTCCTGTCTCTCAATGACCTGTCTTTAGAAGTGTTTTCTTATTCCCTTTTTTGCGGTGTTGACAACTGCAGGAGCAAAACAGTAGAACTGACTACATAAAATGTTTAATACAAAACTTCAAAATTAATAAAGGAAGGAAAAAGAAGGTAGCCCAGCTTTAACTTCTTATGGTCAAAATGACTAAAAAAAATTACTGCAAACAAAAATCTTCAGAGAGGCAAGCTGACAGTGCCACTTACATAAAAATCAGCATTCCTTTTAATTAATTTAATCCATATATATAAAAATTTACTTTCCTTCATTCTGGTATCTCCCATCCCCAACACATACTCAAATGCATTACTTTCTGCCACTTCACAGACAGAAATCTCAGATTACATATCTCACAAGGCATATATTTGAGAAGTCTGTCTGCCTTCCTGCTGGAGAAGTTAGTGTGAAGTTTTTCCCTAGGACACAAGCTTAAAACAGCTGAGGTATATCTTTAATTGAGTGTTTAATATAGAAATTTAAAAAAAACAACTTCAGAAGTTGTTACAACAAAGCGAGAAGGCAAGAAATGAGAAACATGTTTTATTGCTCTGCTTGGGTTTCAGGGGTCATGTGAGTGAATTCTAGGTTTGGGTAAGAAGTGATTTGGGTTTATGACAAAGTAGGCACAATTTCATGCAGCAGGGGAGACAACATTTCAAATAGTTTCTGAGGGAGAGTCACTTTCTAAGTGAAATCTCCCTCCAATCTCTCACCCATATATTTTCCTCACATTCATATATGCAGAGTAACTAACTTCTTGAAGTGACACCTGACATTAATTATGTATTTTAAACAGCTTAAAATGGCACTATCTTTTAAAATGTGAAAGACTAGTATCATCCCGGGATATTTAGCTTCTCATAATGTGTGTGAAAATTATATTAGCTACACAGATCAACACTAAGGAATGACTGTATGAGTTTAAAAAAAAAAAAGTGGAATTTTTTAAGGTTAATCATAACAACTATCTTCTTTGAAACTGTATACCTTGTCCGTGATTCAAAAAACGTATCAGGAATCTCTGAAACAGTTACCATAATATCCATAGTGTGACCATTCTATGACCTACTCACCCAGGATTATATTTTAATGAGTTTATTCTGTGTCCAGTTTTATTTCATATACCTGCTAGAGTAGAAATGTCAGCTACAGAGCACAGGCCATGGGTATGCTTCATTTGTTGCCGAAGTTAAAGGAAGGGGATGAAGGGCAAAGAAAACACTGGGGTGCTTGTGCACCAACTGCAGAGCACAGAGAAACAGGAATGCTCAGGGCTGAGAAGTTTTAAGAAGTTTTATGTAAGTGAAATAGTAGAGGATCCAGAGCAGGACTACCAAGTTCAAGGACAGAATCCTTGGAAAAGAATCACAGAATCTCTTGGTTGGAAAAGACCTTTGAGATCATCAAGCCCAACTGTACCTGTCCACTACTAAATCATATCCCTAAGCACTTCATCTACCCGTCTTTTAAATACCTCCAGGGATGGTGACTCAGTCACCTCCGTGGGCAGTCTGTGCCAGTGCTCGATAACCTTTTCAGTGAAGAAGATTCTCCTAATGTCCAATCTGAGTCTCCCCTGATGCAGCTCCCCTGAGGCCATTCCCTCTCATCCTGTTACCTATCACTCGGGTGAAAAGACAAACATCCACCTCTCTACAACCTCCTTTCAGGTAGCTGTAGACAGTGATAAGGTCTCCCCTCAGCCTGCTCTTCTCCAGGCTAAACAACCCCAGTTCTCTCAAACTGCTCCTCATAAGACTTGTTCTCCAGCTCCATCACCAGCTTCATCGCTCTTCTCTGGACACACTCCAGAACCTCCGTGTCTTTCCTGTAGTGAGGGGCCCAAAACTGAACACAGTATTCAAGGTGTGGCCTCACCAGTGCCAAGTACAGGGGCAGAATCACTTCCCTGCTCCTGCTGGCCATGCTTTCTGATACAAGCCAAGATGCTATTTGCCTTCATGGCCACCTGGGCACACTGCTGGCTCATGTTTAGTCGGCTGTCAACCGACACATCCAGGTCCTTCTTGCCAAGCAGCTTTCCAGTTACTCTTCACCAAGCCTGGAGCGCTGCACGGGGTTTTCGTGTCCCAAGTGCAGGACTCTGCGCTAGGCCTCGTTGAACCTCATGCCATTGGGCTCAGCCCATCGATCCAGTCTGTTCAGATCCCTTTGCAGAGCCTCTCTTATCCTCAAGTAGATTGACTCTTCCTCCCAGCTAAGTGTCATCTGCGAACTTACTAAGGGTGCATTCAAGCCCCTCAAGTCATCAATGAAGATATTGAACAGAACTGGACCCAGCACTGAGCTCTGGGGCACTCCTCTTGTGACCAGCCTTCAACTATATTTAGTCCCATTTACTACCACTCTGGGCCCATGCATCCTGCCAGTTTTTTACCAAACAGAGGGTAACTTGGAGGAAAGAGACATGAAATAGTGCCAGGGAGACTCAGAGTAAGAAAACTAAAGGGGAAAAATTAGTAAGATATCAAAACCTCCTGGCAACGCTCTCCTCCTGTGACACTGAATGTGAGCACAAATTAACTCTCAGTGTTTAACAGCAGATATTTTTGGCCCTAATACTTATTTCTTGGCAGCACACTATAAGGAAAACTAGATGTTTTTCTAACATCATGATTCAAATATAACCATAAAGCAAGCAACATTTCCAAATTGTTGTTGGCTAGGGTAATGTTTTGCAAACCTGGAATTAGTACCAAGTGAAGCTTACCTGTTTTTTTTGGAATTTTCATCTTTCCCTCTTTTAACCCCAAAAATTCTTGTAATCAGAGCACTAAAAAGAAGCGTAGATGAATTTCTTACCTAAAGGAAAAAGAAAAAAACATGACTATGTTTCAAAAACTGCTCTGAAAAGTACTAATATTTTTTTAAATACAGCCACTAGTTGAAAGGAAAAACAGATAAATGAAGGACAAAGCATGCCTACTGTTCAGAGGTCAGCACATGGAAACAATTAGTTCAGAACATCTTTCCTTTTAATCAAGACAGCACTAATTGAAGGTTCAGATTTTTTGGAAATGTCCATCTTTAACATGAGGGATACATCCAAATTTCTAGCGGTTCAAAGCATTCACTCTTATCCATAGCAGATCATGAAAATGTTTCACCTTAGTATGTCTTATGGAATACCATCTTTGACTGAAAAGCAAAGTAATAGTGAGAATGAAAGTAAATGCACTTCTTACTATCTAGCTGCAATGGCTCAAAATTTAATACCCAGATATATTTTTTATCTATAAGATAATCTTTGTCCCTACTTTCTGTCAGTATCAGTGCTCTACATGACAGAAGACTATAACAAAAAAAAAAGTGACCAAAACTCTGACTTCTTTGCAGGGCTATATTATTCTGTGCTGTACCTTGAAGTATTACATCACGTAACATCTTAGAAATCATGGTACCACAAATCACTGACATGACCAAAGCTGCACTGAACAGCACCACTCTATGTCCTCTTACACTAGAGATGCAAAATTAAGAATCAACTTACTGCCCAGATACGTGACATAAAACCTAGAATTGCTGCTTGTATTCCATCTGCAACGTAAGGCATGATGTTTTCACCTAAACGTGTATCCCTAAACAGTGCCCGAAGGATATTTAAAGCATGAACCTGTAGGAAAAGAAGAAATACAAGAAAAAACTATTTTCATTGGAAAATAACTTAAATGTATTTTAATTACAGCAATGAACATGTAAAATAAAAATAATTCATACACACATTTGCACCTCTTTATTTCCATATTAAATACAAGAATACCATTAAATACAGCTATTAAAAATATATTAAATAGTGCAGCAGTAAATACTGTTAAGAACAATGACAGTTTAAAAATACATTCCTCTAACAAGCACAGTCGAGGCACTGCAAGCAAAGGCCAAAGTTCTTTTTTCCTTAGCTTATTATTTCTACAAAAAAAACTTCCAAAGTTTAGAATCATCTTTTCCAACATTCTCAACATGCTGTAGATACTGTGAGAAAAAAAATAAACTACAACTCACAGGACAATATTAAGCTAAAACTGACACTCAGGCTTGCTTCACCATATGGAGCATTTTCTGATATTTCTCCATTCTCCGTAGGGGAAGCCAGTAATCTGTGTAGCTTCACAGACTTTGACAAGGCTACATAAATTTATACCAGCAGCAGATCTGGCAGAACCATTAGAACATACTTCTATGTATTGTCAACAAATTATGACTTGCCTTTACAAACAGAAAGATTAAGCATTTGATAACAACATTTTGAAGATAAAGACCTTGACTTTTAAATAAAATTTTTATCCATTACAAATGTATATATTTAGGTTTTAGAAGTTACTAACTATAAATAAAATTCCTTTTCATACAATATTTTAATACATACAATATGATTCATGCAACTCATTTACTCTAAGTATAAACAAATGCTTGCTTGTTAATTTTCTTGTAAAAAAGAAATTATTCATCAATTTGTTTAGAAATACATTGCAGGCAGTAAACCGATAATACAAATTCAAAATGAATGACAATATTTGCTGTAAGGAAAAAAAAAGGATGAAATTATGCCCAGTCCATTTTCCAGTATCTTACTCACTTTTAAATTCCAGTGACTTTATAGCCTCTAAACAAGTAAATTCATTTTAAAATCCAGCTACAGATAATGAAAACACATTATCCTTATTAAAAACACATACAAATGTCCTCAACTTTTTGAAGTAACACGAACAGGTTTATGACATTTGCCTTCTGATGAGAGACAGTATTGTACCTGTGGAACAACACTTGATGGTTCATTCAAAGCGTTGGCCAAAGAGATCAATTCTTTCATTGTCATCTTCAGTAAATCTGTTTTGCTCTTCTTTGGTTCTGAAGCTAACAAAGCCTACAGAAAGTTGAGAGGTTTTTGAAAAAAAAAAGAAAAAGAAAAAAAAACCAGTTATTTCTAGCCATTTTTCTTTACTAACCGTTCTGCTTCATGTTTCTACACTTACCATATTACAGTCTCACTTCTGACTTTACACAAGGACTAAAGGAAAACGTGCAACAAGTTAAGTTTCAGTTTTAATATTTGGTTTTGTTCAAAGCCTCTTAGCTGCCTAAGAAAATTTGCTTGTATGCAGCAGATAACTTATCAGAAACCAAGAAAAGTCATAGCATTTATTCCTGTGAAAGTATCTGCCATATTATACATACTTACATTTCCTAATATAGACATTTGTTTAGTTTAATAACATGTATTTAAGATGACACGGGCTGGTCAAAGAATAAATCCTAGTTTGCAAAACAGGATAAAACGAGCAGCATATTTTTAAAGGAGATAAGATACATCAATCTCCAAATAGTAGTTCAGTGGGTAGGGCATCTAGCTGACATGAAAATACTCTGATTTAGTTCTCTAAAATTCAGGACTAAAGTCAAAACAGTTTTTCTCTCTCCATCTAGTAACTCTTGTTGAATTTGTCCAACTTAGTAAGAATGGATATTCGTAAATCACTTATATGTAATAAAAAACTATTATCCATTTGTGTTTCGGGGCCCAGAGACTGCTTAGCATCAGTTCAAACAAGATATTTAATAGTACTTCACATCACATAAGGACAACTGAAAGGATTAACTGCAAGCCAAATGAAGTATAGAGGTTGGACAGAAACCCAGAATTAGTCATTGTCAGTCTATCAGTACCTTTAATGATGGGAGAAACAGAGAGGAATTGGGGGTTGGGGTAAGAGTATTCATTATGTATAAATTAGAGGAGAACAAATTGAAGACTAGTATTTCATATGCTAAAAATGTTAAAGCTGTAACTAGTATTTTCCCACCATTTCCTCACACAATAACTGGAGCTGCACCTTTGTACTATTAGGTAATAATATTTCTATTGAAAAAGGTCATTTAAAATGCTCATAACCTTTAAAATTATATATCATCATTAAAACAGATGTGGTTTATTATAACAAGAATAAATGTCACAGGAAGCAGACGGCAAGGAGACTATAATGAGTTTTGATTTTATGCATTAATAAAATAACCTTATTATGGTACTGCTAGGATATACATTGCAATTTGTATTTTTATTATCCAAATGAAACATGCTATTTAAGGTTTAATTAATTTTACTGTGTGCTACAGGCATATTCAGAACTGCCAAAGAACACTATCACTTCTCTTTACAATAAAATTACAACTCAAATATAGATTATTTCAGTCTAATCCCATGTTTCAAACCTTCTCATTAATTAACTAGACTACCTTTGTACTCTTCTAAAGCTGTCAAAATAGAAGCATCTGACCTGTTTATCCAAGCACCTATGGCACAGTACAAGCTTTGCCATATGTGCTCAGTAAGGTAGGACAACTCCAGACCACGCGCATCTTCTGCAGTGGGATACCACTGGGTCCACCTAGTCCTTACATTAGACAGCTTAACTTTTTACACGAAAAATTGATTCAAACATATTTGTTTTTTCACATTCTTAGGGCTAACGTCAGCTAATGCTCACTGGATTCAAACTCTGTGGTGTGAATGAGGAAACCGGAAGACATGAAATCACCAATTCATTTTGCAGACAACTTCCAGATGTAAAAGGGAAAGATCTTTTAACTGTTGAAATTGAAAAGGAAAAAATGTCTCTAAAACCAACACCCTCCTTCTGATGTCTGCTGCCTAGCACACACATAAAGCCAGGATCAGACTGTGACTGCCATAAGAGAGGTCAGACAGAAGCAGGCTGCCTCAACTTTCTCAGGGTGAACTCAGAGTGGAAAACAAGCAAGATGAATTATTCTGGCAGGGAGAGCTTGCTCCCAGCAGTCCCTCAGATTCCTGGAACATGCTTGAGGCTATAATTCACTGAGCAGAGAAAGTTACAAATTGTGTAGCTAATTTTGGACTCTTGTCTTAGAAAACTAGTTGAAAATTAAGAGGATTGAGATTAATTTAGGGGGAAAAATCATGGCCACTTTAAGGAATAAAGGAATGGAAACAGGCAAGTGTCATCTGCAGGACAAACTCTGCAGTGACTGACCTCACAAAGATGCAGATGAGCTGTTGCAGGCAACTGAGAGGCACTCAGCAGAAGATGGTACTTTGAACAGAGACGAAACACTGCCAGCCAGCCAATCGTTCTGAATTTGGCAGAAGGCAGAGCCTGGGATGTGTAGAGCTACGGGTAACACAGGGAGCAGGAAGACTACGGTAGCGTGGCCTCATTTTCAGATACAGGTCTTCAGTAACCTCATCATTCATTGCACTGGAAACTGTCAGTGAACATCAGTCAGTGTGACTCTATTACTTGATCCTCCTTTATTGCTGTTGATTGAACTTTTCCAAGCTCTCTGTAGTACTTTCTAGGCCACCATTACAATTCTATGATGGTTTGTTCATATTTTACCAAACTCCCACTTCACACGGAAGAAGCACAGAGTTAAACAGTTAACTGAGTCTTACATTATCTGTGAATTAATTTATGAATTTGCTGGGATTATTACAGTGGCCACAAGGAGCGTAAGCTCAGTCTTTTGAAATGCTAGTCAAATCTACCTCAGGCATCAACAGAACTCAGTGCTAAAAAGTGCCAAACAAGGTTTAACTACATGTAGCTTCTTGGTTGCACAAAGACAATCAAAGTCTGTATTAAGAAAAAGCAACTGTTTGACCAAAAAGGGTGGAAGTAAGAAAAATAAATAAATACATAAATGTATTCACCAGAAATAACAAAAAACATAACAAAAAACCATAACAAAAAAAAAAGTCAGAGGTAATAACATTAGTTCATACCTGTATGTAGAATGGAATTCCCGCACTACGCCTTGTTGCACATAGCGTAGATGATGGATCAGAAGATTTGATTTCTTCTAACACACAGTTTAGCCACTGCTCTGGCATCTTGTGGAGATTCTCACTATCACATCTACATGAAACAAACACATAAGAAACTAGGACAGAATCAAAGAAAACAATTAGTGACCTTAAGAAATATTTCTTGCTATATGTGACCATTTCCAAGCATATACAGAGGGTTTTTTTAATAAATAAGACAGAAATTTAAAACGAAATAGTACATTTTTTCCAATGTTGGTACAAATTACATTAGCCCTGCTTATTAAGTGCCACTAGGGAAAAATATTTCACTGAACAAAAAACTGCTTCAGCAGTGCCACTTCTGCCAAGAACTATTATTGTGTTCTGGAGAAGAAAACAAAGACATATGCACATCGGTCACATTGTAGGAAGTGATACTTCACAAATCCATATCTTTACAGCCACACAGTAGCTGATGCATGACCCTTACATGAACTAACATATACAACTGTGTTTATAACCACAGAAGACAAAACTGGAGCCCCTCACAGTAACTATATATTATGTAAATACTCCTGCAAACTTCGGAGCCAAAGAAGGAATGAAAAACAAGACATGCTGCTCTTTTTAAAATACTCTATCAGTCAAACTTTTGGTAAAGCACCAAAATTGCTCTCCTATCATCAAATACTCCTTCTCTGCAGTTACAAAACTCAGCATTGCCTGAAAGCAAAGAACTTCCAAAGACAGGGATAACTCTAGTCTCTTTCAATTGCTGGTGCTGATCAGTTCAACAAAATGCATGATATTCGGTGTGCAAGACCAGTTCATTACTCTTATATCAATATCCCAAAAAGATCATTCACCATTATAAAAGTTTCTATTAATGGGACATTGCTATTAAAACTTGTCATGCTGGTTTGACGGAGTAGGAGAAAATTAATCGCTGTGAGCAACACTACTGCAATTATCTCAACAATGAAGGACTTGCCTTACCTAAAAATATAATTAAATTCATGATTAAGTAGTAAGACTACAATCAAGTTTTCTACCTACAGGACTGAACTAAAGAATTTAAAAGAAAAGCTAAAAGGCAACTGGTACTGAAATCTAATGCATGGCCTACATTTACTCTTTCCTTCTTTATCTCCCCTCTTATTAAAACAAGAATTTAGGTATGCTAGAAACCTGATACTGAACAACAAATGAGGCCTTTTATCTGTAGTGAAACCCTCCTTTCCTTCTTTTACAAAATAAAGAGAAAATTAATAATGCAGAAAACAGAGGTCACAGGAAGTACCAGACAGGTCAGCAGAAGACACAACAGATTTCTTTTTCTTCAATAATTCCTTTCCTATTTCCAGCAGAGGTTTCCTGCAATGCTGCCAGGCCCTTCTTATTTTTTTTAAAGGGCAGTACCTCTTCAAATCAGTGGCTAGCATGCAAACTTTCAGTCCAGGATGCAAGAGAAACATGACTTCGTAAGGGGTATATCACCGCATACCAGAGTATAAAAGAAGAGCACTGCCTGCCCCAAGCCTGTGACAGAAGCAATCAAATTAACCTGGAAACTAAGAGAGTTTGCTTTGCTTTGACTTCCTTCTTCCTATTGCTGATAATCAGCTTCCCCTTCTGACTTTCAGGACACATTCCTTTGCTCACTTTTAGTTACACAAGGAGAATGCAATTCTGCAGCTGAGACCACACAAAACTTCTTGTGGATCTCCTCCATGGGCCTCTGCAGCTAGACACATCAACACATACTGCAGAAACCACTAATTCTGATCATGTCCACGGCTGGTCTTATCTCCCTAGCTAGGCAGAATTTAAATGTCTTAGTTGAGTTAAGCAAAGAATAGTGCTCATCTCTCTTCAGTATGTTATCATATGTTATTTAAACAAACATCCCACAAGTCACATTATATCTGCTGTGGTGCAAAAGAATACAAAGTAAAGCATTAAGGAAATCTTTAAAAGTTGCTGTGTAGCATACTGAATATTTCATTGTTAGTAAACTAAAGTTTGTTCCCCCTATCAGTAGCAGTAGAAAGAGGAGAGATACGCTGAAATCTAATGAACTTCAGACTCCCTTAAAACTGTATTGCTTTGATCTTGCCACAAGTAAATGTACTTTGTTCAGTCACCCAACAAGGCACCTTTTCTTTTAGAGAAGGTGAAAGAGCTATTGCTTTAAAGTTAGAAACATTAGAAACTATTGACTTTGCAATGGAGACGACTACTCCTTTAAATTTGGCAACCCCACCTCCTTATGGTCTGGCAGGACAAATATCATTTCAAGAAGGAAGCGGTCCTAAATTTTAATAACGAAGCTTTACAATGTAAAAACAGTGGTCTCGAGCTCAAGTGCTATTCAGTAGAATGAAACAGTAATTATTTTTACTAGATCAAACAAATAGTATTGATAATTAAAATATAACTCACAACTTGATGCACAAATTACTTAAGATACACTACAGTGTCTTTTCACAAATTTCTGTCTGTCCATCTGCTGGCTACAGCAATTCCATACGTGCCCCAAACCCTTTCTGTGGTCAGTATCAATGAGTACAAAAAGCCGGGCAATCCAAAGTTAAAGCTAAGCCCCTCTCCCTAACTCACATGGCTGTATTTTCTCCTATGCAGAATTAATGGTGTTAAGAACAACGGGTTGATCTTGGATTTGGCCTTCCTGGATGTTAGTGGCTTGTGGCATAAACTTCACATAACCAGAAGCATTTTCTAAATGCATATATCCAGAACTCAGTGTTTCCAGTCCCTGTAATCAGTCCCTGTCAGGTGAAAAAGGGGTTTTCCTCTCTTAACAGCTCTGTAGCATTATTATTTTTCACATAAGTAATGTGATTCCTATTCTTTATAAAGTTACACTCCATATTGCCCCTGGCAGTACTCAAACAAGCTGTCAAAAAGCTCAAAAGTACATTAACATTCAAGGTGTAAGTCACCCTAGAAAACGCCTACTTTTAAGAACAACTCCTCTGCAGCTACGAAGTCCTCCCACCTGCATGCTCCTTTTCATAGGATCTGCTCTAAATGAAGCAAAATATTCCAAATTATATAGTTACATTGAGAAGGGTGCTGCTTTGAGGTTTCTCTAGCAGTAAAACTGAGCAAAAAGAGAACCTTGGGGGACCTGAAAATTTTAGAGAGACAGTTTAGTATCCATCTCTCTTTGTCACCAGGTAAAAAAAAAAGAAATGGTGGTAAAACAGGAATAGTTACAAATCAACATGTATTTGAACCAAGCACTGCCTTTACATTGTATCTTGTATTTCATTATATACTGTACTTCCCACCCCACACGCATCACAATACATAAGAATAGAGTTTTTTCCCTCTCCTGCATTTTTGACTCTTTCCTCCACAGCTGTGAATACACTTTTGCAGAAACATTAGTAACAATGCTAGTACATTTAGCTAGGAAGTCTATCAATGATTTTTAACTTCTACAAGAAGTTTTGCTAGTGGACCACAGAGACATGGGAAAGCAATTAGTTACAGTCACTTCAGAGCAACAAAATTAGTCAGAAGCAGGACTTACTGCAAAGGATTACAAGGCTCTACTCCCAGTTCCCCAGCAGGAATACTACAGAAGATCGGACACTGATGCAGATGAATAATTTCCCCTGATACTGGATTAAACATTTGTAAAAATCAAAATAAGTTTCTTCTTTATTGTTACAGTTTTCCAGCAAACTATGTGATACAGTCCTAACCTGTTGCATATACATGAAGTTGTGTTCACAGAGTATAATTTAAGCTCCAATTTGAATATTTAAAAATTCTGAGATTGCAGGAGCTTTTACATTCTACTTCATCTCTCAAGAAAAGCTTCACTAAATAAAATAAAAGTGAAATAGAGAGAACACCATTTGGAACAGAGAGATTATCTGAGTACTTATCTGGATTCCAACAGATCCAAGTTTAAAACAGACACACATAGCCTTCCAGGGCACTTTCTGTAACTAATTTGGTTATTGGACCAAATGAGCATCTGTAATTTCTGGGGGACTATACCAGCAAAGCATTTTTTTATAAACCAAAATGCTGTCCCTTTGATTGGTATAAATGTTGCTTGTTTTGTAACTGTATGTTTTTCTGAAGAATCAGTCTGAAGGTGGTCACAGATAATATTAAGCACGCATGACAAAGGGAGCATTACACTTCTATAAGGAATATGAACAGGGAAAAGGAAGAATGGTAACTGGCAAACTTAGTGCAGACTCTGCAATTTACATCCAAATGTCAATACAGAGATCAAGTTTTATCAGGGTCACAAGAAATCTCTTTGGAGGAAAGATTTTTCTTTCACCACTAACTCAGGTCTGAATACTATCGCTCCATTTAAAAAAAAAAGTCTACTCTTGGTTCTTATAAAGACTGGTATTTAAGGGTTGTATAGCTAAAAGCAAGCTCAGATGGCAAATACTTCAGCATACAGCATTAAATAAATGTTTGGCTATAAAAGTGAAGGACCATGTTCAACTAGAGCCTTTCATAAAAGCATGGGAAAGGGATCTGGCATAGCCTCAGTGACAGATTTTTCATTGGGGCTTAGAGAAAGAATGAATTGAACTGTCATGGATGCTTCTGTAGATCTTGAGTTAATTATGTTTTAAGCTGCATGTTACTATAAGCTGTACCCCCCCCCCCCCCCCAAAAAAGGCTTTCCCCTCTGGTATTTATGGTATTTTACCCAGCTGCAGCAGGGTAAAGGGAAAGACTCTGGGACATTCAACAGACCTGCAGGGTGACTGCATTCGCCTAGAGACTCAACTAACTTGTTTTGTAGAAGAGTACCAAGACATTCCTCATGTCCCAGGAATACGAAACCAAAGAGTCAGTGGCTATTCTGATATTAGTCTCCTTTTGCCTTCTTTTCAAATATAACTACAAGCCTTGAGATCCATATCTTCTTTCATATCTTCTTTCATTGAAAGAAAAAATACTTCTGCAGAGCTTCTCTGTATTACTTGTGAACTGGCTTTTCCCAAAGGAATATTCGCTCCAATTGAAATACCTTAACTTTAAAAATCTAAGCAGTATGCATCATAAAAAATTGTTCTGGAGAATTGTTAATTCAGCAGAGGATAATTACTTTTAAAAATGCTTTTTTTTTAGCTTTTTTTTTAATGACACATACATAATGCTTAATGTTTTAATAACTTCACAGAAGTACAATTCTTTTAGGCTTTGCTCTTCATTTAATAAGGTAACATAAAGCTGCTTTTAAAAAGATAATGCTCCATTAAACACAATTGCCAGAAAAAGGGAGAGAGGACAAACAGATCAAGAACTCCTCAAAGGGGGGGCAGATTCGCTCTACTCTATTTGCCTCAGGTTTTAAAAGAAATCTAGCAACTGAAAATCAAGATAAAACAGGTAGCCTGCTACATAGAGAGTCCACTATAAACATTTTATATGCTTTCCAGTATTTCCTGTTCAGTTCCATTTTCTGTTTTCTATTACTGTGTTCAGTTCTGGGACCCTCACCACAAGGAGGATGTTGTGGCTCTGAAGTGAGTCCAGAGAAGAGCAACAAAGCTGGTGAAGGGGCTGGAGAACAGGCCTTATGAGGAGCAACTGAGAGAGCTGGGGTTGTTTAGCCTGGAGAAGAGGAGGCTGAGAGGAGATCTCATTGCTCTCCATAACTACCTGAAAGGAGGGAGCTGGCCTCTTCTCCCAAGTGACAGGGAACAGGACAAGAGGAAATGGCCTCAAGCTCCACCAGGGGAGGTTCAGGCTGAACATTAGGAAAAAATTTTTCACAGAAAGAGTCATTGGGCACTGGAACAGGCTGCCCAGGGAGGTGGTTGAGTCACCTTCCCTGGAGGTGTTTAAGGGATGGGTGGATGAGGTGCTGAGGGGCATGGTTTACTGACTGATAGGAATGGTTGAACTCAATGATGCCATAGGTCTTTTCCAACCTGGTGATTCTATGATTCCTGCTTACTAGTTTGCCTTTCCTATAAGGTTTGTCCTACATAGTCCTCTGTATCGACTGAGATCAGAGTAGTGGGGCTGTACCTATTTGGATCATCTCTTTTCTCCCTCAGAAAGGCTGGTAGTAGTAAAAGGTCTTTTTTTTAAAAAAAGACAACAGTGTTACACTGATGGCCAGATTCTCTTCAATATGATGAGGAGAATAAATATTTTGAAATTAAAGTAGAACCATGGAAATGTTTTACATCAATACATGTTTATATTCACATCCAACAAACCTAAGGATAATATTTGTCAATATTCAGCAATTGTTTCTATGCACTGTATCTTTTTAACAGCTTACATTAATTGAAATACTGTATTAATTTAATGAATATTCAAAGAACTGCTGCCTGGCATAAAAATACTAGCTATTGGCACAACATGTTTTAATTTGTCACTGTCTGAAAGACCAGTGCCTTAAGTTGTTAGTATTTTGTTACCTGAACTTATTCTTGCCTTTGGGAAAAAAAGACGTTTCACGAACAAAAGTTTAGATAATGACACAGAAAGTCTTAAATTATGTCAGAGGTCTGCAAGAGTAGCACTGAAAAGAATAATTTTGCTGTTGTAGTGGGGGTTGCCTTTTTTTTTTAATTTAAAGAAATCCACTATTGCAACAGTGCATAGTGTGCTCAAATATCTGTGAACAGCAGCCAGAAATAAGCAGCAGAGAGCAGAACAATGCTTTGTACTTGACTTGGAAAAATCAAAAGTATGTCTGCTCTGTAGCCCATTAAAACTAGATTCACTAATTCATGTGACAGTATAACCACCTCTCCAGAAAGCTGCCCAGATAAGTGAGAACACCTCAACTGTTGTCCACAATAACATGTTTCCAGTCACTCACCTTGGCAAGCTTTTTCTCACTCACTGTAAGAGCTGGTCACTCAATACTGACAACACTGAAATAGAAAAGATCTAGTCCAACAGGAAAATTACTAAGAAGTCAGCACAAAGGGTGCCACTAAGCAGTCATCTGACACAGCACCTTAAAATTCCCTGAATCAAGTTTTCGTAATACAGGAGAACACAACATTTACATAAGTGTATATAATGCATCTAGATAAGCAAAAAAGAAGCAAGAACAGTATCACACATCAGATTTTTCCTCCTTTTTAAGTAAATAATGAAAGTGTAATGTAAGGTTGTGTGAGCTCTCAAACTACTCAGACCAATTTAAAATGTTCCAGATTGCTAGCAAATAGAAGGAAATCATGTACCTTCTACACATTCATCACCAGCAGCACCCTGGCTTATAGTTTAACATCTCACTGGCATACGGAATGAAGACCATATGTCCAATACCAATTTTCATACCAGTGTTGGTATCTATACACAGCTACCCTACCAAAACAGCTACTGTAGCAGAGATCAACCCCTCAGTTCTCTTGGGAAAACTGGCTGAGGGGGGTACAGTGAACCTGGTCAAGTAGCTAGTCTGTACCAAAATCAGCAATACTGTTTCCATCACCAGATTTACTTTTACTTAAAAAAAAAACAACCCCCAAAAACCCAAACAAAAACAATAAAACAATGCCATAACAAAACCTGCTCTCCCTTCTTTCCTCCTTACCCCTACATATAAACAAGAAATAGATCAGTATCTCAAATGGGCCTACTTAAAGCAATAGGGAAACTACGGTTATTTAGCATGGTAGAGGTATGAAAATACATGTCCTTCAAATTGAAAATCTGAATGGTCTTTCCAAAGATGACATTAAAAAACCCACCAACACCCACAAAGTCAGCAGAGATCTTCATTTGTCTTTTTAAAAACTAGATGTGGCATAATTACTATATATCACAAAGAAACATTACGAACACTTGAAATACATAACTAAGCATGTAACAGAAATTCCAGCATACTTTTCACAGACCTCGGGACAACTCTGTTCCTTTAGTTTTTCTAGGAAACTTACAAGGAGAAAGAAAAAAAAAACAATCTAAAAGATGGCATACCACAACTTGTGATACACTGCCAGGTAGCTTTCCAAATGTCAGTCTACACAACTCAGACAAATAATAAATGTTTCCAGGAAAACACCCTGGCTGAAAACAAAAAGTCTGGCATTCATTCTCATAAAGGGACAGGGAAGGGAGGACAAAGGAAAGAATTCCATACTCCTACTTTTCCCAAGAGTTTTTGAGAGCTTTAGTTTTTTTTGTTTCAGTAAACTAACAGTCAAGAAGCATAGAAAAACACAGCAAGCATTTGTCTGTATTGTCTTCCAATGCCTAAGCACCATCTCCAGCCATAAGTGACGCAGTCCAAGTCACTGATTTCATGTAACTGATGTCATAATCTTGCCTACACCAAACTCGAATAAAATCCACATAAAATCAAAGACCTGCTTGCATAGACAGTTTCAGGATCAATGTCACAGTTTGGTAAAAATATTATATAAAAAACTTCTACCTGGAAAGCATTCCTGTAAGTTGCACAAAGCCAGAGTACGCCAACTCAAAAGCACCCCTGTGCCTTGACTGCAGCAGATGATGTTTAAAGTAGTCCCCAATATTTTTAACCTAAAAAAAAAAAGAAAAAAGAAAAAAAGCTGTTTGAAATTATGTGTATACAATTCATATATATGTGCCAGATACTCTTCTGCAATTAAAAGCAGAAAAACTTCCCCTGGCTGAAAAGGCCACTGGGAAAAGCTGCAAGTCCTAGCACAAAAAAACCATTTACTTTAAGGATAATAAATATTATATGCAATTGTTCAGGTTAAAGTGATAGTGCTATTTCCTTTAGAAAGGCCAAAAAGATAAGAAACATCAATATTATTTCTCCAATAGGAGCCACTCAGATTTTAAGAACGGGACAACCCTGATTTTCAGAGGAAACAAACTTCGAAACTTTCTCTTTTGCCTTCACTCTTACCTAAAACCCCAAAGAAAATATCTACTAAATCATAACAGCAGAAACAAACATCTACAAAAATATCTGGAAAAGATAAGAAATTTAAATTTCAAAAAAAATTCTGCCAAAGGGAAACAAATCTACCTTAGCTAATTTTTAATGTTCTTGAATTCTATGGAATTGTCTTTGACAACAAGAAACAATTTTTAAATAAAGGAAACCATTGTACATATGTAGTAGAAAGCAGTACATATAAAATGCTGAAAAAGCCAAATTCTATAACTAAACTTTCACCAACAGTTACTTTCTGGAGCTCTACCAGGATACCAAGTTTTTAAACTTAAAATTTCACACAATCTTACTGTACAAAAACAGGTGTTTTTTATTCTTTCTCTTCCAAGGTCTAAATCAAAGTTCCAATATAATTTGTTCAAAATACACAGCAGTTATATCATTCCATCATGCTAAGTTTTCTTCTGGAATATTTCCCAAGAGTTACTCATCAAGAAATTATTCAAAGCTTTTATAAATAATCAAGCATAAAATCATACTGTATAAAATTCTGCTTATTCCATAACAAACTTTAATAGTCTGACAAGTAATTAAGATGCCAGAGAAGTTATTGTCACATCTAGCCACATACAGTTTTCCACCCTACTGTTAAGTAATTCATATTGCCTGAGCAATGAGACTGCAATAATTAGAAAAAAAAAATATTGGATACTAAGGCTACTTATTATTTCCTGCAGCTAAAACTCAACAAACAATAACTGCAGATATTTGAGCTAAAACAGTCACGTCTGAGTAGACTTTAAACTAGTTTATGTACCTACACAGTGTCAGCTTTCTAGTCCAAAAGGAGGAGGTTTTTTTAGAATGAACTCACCCACAGACAGACCAACTCTCCAGGTGTGTAAACAAAACCAAACCACAAAACCCATACAAATGCAAATCAAACTACTGTCCTATTCCACCACCACCCTCAGACTTTTAAAATAATTCATATGGATTCTTTTTTTTTCGAGGGTTCATGTAGCTTTTAACTTTATTCTTTACATTTCTGAGCTTTTCCCAACAGCCACATTGACTAGAAGCTCACTTCAAATTGAACTCTCATATACATTTCCACTCACAGGCTTGAGCCTGAAGAAAAAGCACTAACTCAGTTCTCACAAGTGACATAAGACTGATCCCAAGACAAGTATGTAAGCATGGATTATGATAGTATCATGTCATCCATGAATGTCCAGCTTATCCGTGTCATAAAAACAGTATTTCATATGTCAGGATGATAAACAAGCCAAAGCATACATGTTCTCTATGACATCATGAAGATCCACAGCAAATGGAAGAAATGGTGATCCTACTGACTTTGCTTGCACAGGAAATAACACATGGGGCAGGGACCAAATATCTTCAACACATTTGATCACCTTGGTCAAAAACCTAGAGTAAAACACGCTAGTTTTATTAATTCGACAATCAGCAATTTAAAGTGCCATGATTACTGCTGAGAGCAAGAATCTCAGCAGTCACAATATAAATTCTGTACAGGACATTCTGAAAGTGCTCTGAGAAACCATTGGTACATTTGTAGCTCTATATCTTATTTTCCAGGCAGTAAGATGCCACTAAAGTAAGGTCCTAGATTCCAGAGGGTATTTTTTTCTAACCATTACAAAGGGATGGCTTCAAACCTATAACAGATCATAAAAGCATCTCACAAGTAGAAACAATTAGTAGCCAACCACAAAGAGAAGAAGGGAATTACTGCAAACCATATAGCCCAGAGGAGATCCATTAAGAACTGTGGAGAGGCTGGGTTTTGGTTTAAGTTTAGGAGAGTTTAAGGTTTTCTTATTATTTAAAATTGTTCTTGAAGAGAACAGTCTCCAAATCAGCAATAGGAGGCACACTTTTGCACCAGTGGCACAAATAAGTAATAAATACTGAGGGCTCTCAGTACCTTAAGCCTTCTATCTTCTTCAAATGTTCCACTAAAAGGACTCAGTCAGACTGGTTCTCTTTGATGATTGGATTAACACAAGTAGAACCCCTGGCACTGGGATAGCACTAAGTCTTTACTTTTCTGCTGCCTGTTTAATTTCACCTTGGTACACAGTTCTGGCAAGCCTACCTCCCAAAATTGTCTTAAAACTTTACAGGGGAGATAAACAGGAGCTTGAAGAAGAGCTCCAAGTTCCTCCAGGCTTGGGGCATTGTTTCATGATTTGTAGGTCATATAACAAAATCAACAGTCTTCATTAGGTATCATTTTGTTGATTATGTGCTGGTTACCAAGATAGAATACTGTTTGTATTGATTGTCCTGACAAGCAAACAGGCAAAGCTTTGAACCTACCATTTCTGAACTTTAAGGGTCAGATGGCAAATGAAAGGTAGAGAGTGTGTTTGAATAGAGATTTCTCCAGATATGTTAGGCACTTCTTATGTCCATTTTTAAAGGCAAAGCACCCATGGTAAAATGGCTTAGGCTTTGAAAACTGTTAATTCAAACACATTATTTTGAGGCTTCTCTATACATGCATCTCCACATCAAGGAGCTGAAGATCTTATAGTCAGTGTGCACAGTGGCATTCAGATGCTGTGCAAATCTAGTCCTTACTCAAAAGACAAGCTAAGTGCTTGATACTTAACATTTGATATTGACTCAACTTCTAGTGACAAAACAAGTAACAAACAAAAGCTGCTGTCTGCCAACTTCTCCTGCATAGGTACAAACCACAACAGAAAGCAACAGATACAAAGACAAATCATGAGTTAGAGGTATGAGCAGCTGGCTAACACCACTGCCTTCCAAGTCACACAGTTTTGTTCTGCCATTTCTTTAGGGGGACCAGCACCAAAATGCACTGTCTTTTCACTTGCGTGCTCAATGAAAAAAGGAGGCAAAGACTATATATATACCAAGATTATATGTAAATTCAACACTATGGTCTTTTGCGTGAATAAATTGTGACAATAACCCAGATCACATAAGGTATACTTTAACAGTTAACAATCTAAACATGAAGGTAGGTATAGGAGGAGGCAGGCTTTGCAACAAGATGACCCAGAATGGCCAAGTGGCGCTACTACATTTTTCTCAACAATTACTTAGCCCTGACTCAAGGCAATGTGATCAAGGTTTCTCTCACATTTTCCCCCTCTCTGTAAATCTATTTTATTGCTTACAGAATAAAGAAAAAGATGGGCAACTTTAAAGGAAAACTCTATATGCATAAGATACCAAAATCTAATGAAAAGCTGAAAAGCATTTAAGAGAAGTCTGAAGCCCTGGTAGTTCTGGTATCAACATTTCTAGTCATTTATAATTAAATTCTTTCTTTTTCTTTCTTATGTGCAATAGGATAATGCCAGTTACAAATAGTGCAGAGAAAATAACAACAATTTTCCTTTAATATTTGTTAAACATTCAGCCAAAACGTATTTCCTTACAAGCCTGAGAAAAATTAGGATTTCAAACTGACTTCTCATCAACTAGCATACTTTAAGTTAGCATGCAGACATTTTATTTTACAAGAATACATCGGAAGCATAAAATGAAGCATCTATAGGAAAAGAAGATATATTGCTTAATAACATAGCATTTCTGAAAGAGCAGCTACTGATGCCCTTCTAAATAAAGATGGAGATGCTACAGTTAGAGTTGACTCATGCTAAAATACCAATTCCTTTTTGACTTGGAAAAGATTAAGAAATGCAATGGTGGAAATTTATACCTGTGCTCTCATCTACCCTCCAGATCTTTGCAACTACACAAGCACAGTTGTTAACCAAATGAAAACATGAAGGTTAGAGACAATGCAAAAATAGAGACACTAAGGTTATTTCCATGGCACCACCACATTAGACAGCATGTGAAATAAGATCTGCAGTACATTATACTATTATTTATTTAACAGTAGAAAGTTCTAACACCTAAGAAAAAAACAAAATATATATTTTCTGCTGGAAAGAAAGAGAGGTTAAACAGTGGTATGCCTTGCATATTTCATTCTTCCATTTATAGACTGATTTTGTTGACAACACATGGAAATGAAAAGTTCATCAACTAAAAGCAGAAATTTAATAAACAAGATATTTCCCAAATAAATGCCTGTGGTAATCTAATTTCTTGTAAACACTGCACTGAACATTCTACAAGAGACTCAGATGGCATATTAACATTTCTGACCTCTTAACTCAAAAACATTGCATGAAAAGAGTCATATTACATACAAATTGTTCATAATTCCATCTCTTATGTAGGACAAGACTAGGAATAGTTTGACAGCATGTTTGACTTACAGATTTATTGATTATGACACTCAGTTAATGAAGAGATTTAAGCAAACTCCCAACACCCATGGTTCAAAATGAAACAAAAGACACTTTGAACGTAAGTCAGTTTAGAAGATATTTAGCAACTCTATTAATTCCTAATATACCAATACAATTATACACAGAGGCAGGTGCCTTGTCATCCCTGAACACAGCATGCATCTTACAAATAACTCAATATAATCAGAATGAATATTCTTTGCATTTGTTAACCAAGTATAAAAATGTCTTCACTTCTCTGTTACTACTATAGTTATGACTTCTGAATACTTTAGCAAAAAATAGTCTGTTAACCAAGCATAATAAAACAAAAAACATGAGAACAAGGCAAAAAACCCACAAAGGAAACACTTATCCCATCCAGAATGTAGATTTAAGAAAAATGTCTTCTGAAAACTGCCTTTCCTCACTGACTAAAAGTGAAGGTTTTGTAAGTACTTCCTTACCTGTTCTACAGTAATCAGCCCATCTGAAGGTTCAGATGCAGCCTGTGAAGGCAAAAGTTTACAGAGTGTCCCTAAAAGTAGAGATACTTCCTTCATGCTTCTCCAGCAACATACAAGAACCATTTGGGCTGTGACATCACATGTTTCCCTTTCTTTACCTTAAAAATTAAAAAAATCAACAAATGTTAACAGCGTATTTCAAACTTCTCAGAGATAGAACTGAAATTTAGATTTCATTTAGCTTGATCTTCTTGCAAAACAAAACTAACTGAGGGGGAAATAAAAATCTAAACTTGTTAATCCAAAAGATAATTCAGTTTTGCTGACCCTAATCACTTCCACTCCTGAGCACTTACTCATTGTACTTTATTTTGCTTGGAAAAGTCAGAAGTATGGCATTTCACAAGGAAACTGCTATTTTGAAAAGCAGGGGTCTTTTGGTCACAACTCATACTCAGCTGCAAGCTGAACTATACAAGCACCTACAACTTTGGAGGTAGTTTCCAATAAACTCCCCATCAAGTATCCAAAACCTTACTTGTTTTTTAACCCAAGCGCCCCCATAAGAAGAGACCTGGCAAAGGCATCACGTTTCTAACACAACATCCCCATCTGGTGGCCACTGCACCACTTTAACATATTTACAGACTTTAATCCATGAAACAAAACATCTGGCCCAACCAAAACTATTTTAAACACAGGTAAAAACATGTAAGGAAAGAAAGTTCAAATATTTAAGACTTAAAAAGCCTGCATAAACTATTAAATTTAAAAACGTACAGATATTCTATAAATTTATTCTGACATCCACTAAATATGCCAAAGTTTACAATTTCTTTATCACTGTATGTCTGAATTTCATAGCCGCTACTCATTAAAGCAGACAAGTACTATCTAACGTTTTACCACTGGAATCTTTCAAACAGAATCTTTTGCCTATGAAATTCCATGCAACAAGTTTTATTGCATCAACATATTCCCCACTAGTCTTATGTAAACTGGAGAGGAAAATCACACTAACACCTTTCAACAAGAAACACATTAAAAGCATTGCTTGACAGAAAAGGTGTTAAAGATTACCTGGCCAGTGCAGTTAAGGCAACAGAGCCTAGACCAGTATCAAAATAACTTTTTTCCACTTGTGCTCTAAGAGAGACTAACCACAATCTTCTGGAAACATGGTGAATCAAGCCTTTAAAACCATGCCTGTGGATAAGTAGCTTCTGACAGAAGAATTGAAATGTTATACAGTGCAAATACATTCCAGTTTCGACCACCCACATAAAATTCCTGCTCTATAAAGAATATATTGATTTAATTACTAATACAGCATCAGATTTACCTCTCATTTCTGTGCAGATATTTTCCACTGTCCTGTAACCAGCCAGCTTTTCAGCCTCTACTTTGTAGTGTTCTTTCAAAATTTTTGCTTGCATAAAATAATCATTCGTGTCCTGTGGTTGTATCTCATGCAGAATCATCTGCAGACGACCTGCACTTTCTACACAAAAACCAAGAAGAATATTTAAAGTAGTTTTGCTTTCCACTTCCAGTTCTTTATATGAATGTAATTAACTTTGTGTATGAAGTACAAAGAAAGCTATTAGCACTAAAAATACAAATATAAAACTATGGTGATGACAAGGACTAAGGAAGAAAGAAAACTGGACCTTGCAATCACTCACTGAAACAGATGCAACAACATCTGCAAATGTTTTTGCAGGGCAGAAGTCAAGACAATCTTTATCAGAAGTTAACAGAGCAGCTTAAGATTATGACATAAAATGAGAAACTGGAAGGGGGGGGTGCTAGCTCTAGCTCTCAATTGCAGAAGACAAACAGAACTTGAGGAGCTTCAGGTTTTAACAGAATGCTTTTGGAGTTTTGTTTTGTTTACCTGAATCACTATCCATTGGAATAAGACCCTCTGGTGATGAGCTCTGCACAACTGGTGATACTACATCAGAGAGTTTGTATGACATCAGAATGAGCCTGGCCACCATTTCCTTCCATTCTGCTAGTAACGTCAAGTTACTTTAAAAAAAATCACAGACAAAACCCCAACACAATATGGATTATATTAATATATTATACATTTATTATATTCATTTATAGATATAAAATTGTATCTGTACTTAAAAGAAAGAACTGAAATTACAAACAATTCTACAACAGCATTTATGAAAACTGTAAACAGGGTACAGTTTAAAGGTCCTAAGACTGAGTTTAGCACATACAAAGAAAGTATCCAACAGGCAGTTAAACAGTGCAGCAGCCAGTAAGATATCTGTAAGCCACAGGTACTGGATTTCATTACAAATAGCAGTTCGCTGTTACATTCTTGCTATCAGCTCTTCCACTGTGCTTAAACATGGAGTTACTACTTACTATTTAGTAGTATGTTTTACTTACTTCAATGGTAATTGCTGCAAAGCCCCAGTTATACAATGCACTCTCCCATACATTGGGAATGATGCCGCTGCTTGAAGCAGAGATTTCTTCGCTTGAAGTATTTCTTCTTCAACATTCACCAACAAAAGCTTGATAACTAAAATTTTAAAAAGCACACATTTGCATTATACACAGAATATATTTAATTTTCTAAGAGAGAAATCTGCTTTGAAGAATTAGGAATAGTCTGTTTACACAACAGTTTAATAAAAAAATGCACAGAAATTTCCTAGTGTACACTTTTCACTCTTTAGTCATCTTAATAAAAGTTATTGTTGATTTCCAGGTTCCTAAACTCCAGCAATATTTGTTATACTTAACTCAGCCTTTTAGACCTCCTAATAAAACAGAAAAAGCACAGCCCAAATCATGTATTGAGGGACAATTCCACAGCTCAAGATGAAGTAAAAAGAAGTTGCCTACCATACACTGAAAGTTAGACTTCACCCTTAGAGAGAGGTTAATGCAACAAACAGTTCAGCAGAATATTGGAGATCAGAAGCTTACAGTTAGACATTTGAAATTTCACATTAGCCACTAAAGAATCTGACCAATTTTCAAGGATACACATGCCTATCTTATTTATATTTATACCATGCCACATCTCAATGTCAAAACCAAACAAAATTACAGACCCAAAAAGACAAACTATAGATAACTAGCAACAAGAGATACTGTATAACAATGAGACATGAGGTTACCCATGCATTTGCATCATTTATGGCAATCACAATCATGCCTCAAAATCACAATTTCAATGCATCTTAAGAAAGTACTAATAGGTATCTGTACAGAAGCAGATAATGGCACAAAGAAGTATACAAAATAATTATTACTACAAAAAATAATTCAAATTTTAGTGTTATTGTAAATTACAAGAAGTGGAGGAAGTCTGTTTAATGAATTTTCCAAGTCTGCCAGATCCAGAGCCTCTCACAGCTTTCACCCAGCTTTTGACAGGCTGAGAGAGTTGAGGCTGTTCAGCCTGGAGAAGAGAAGGCTCCAAGGAGATCTTGCAGCAGCCTACCTGAAGGGGATGTACAGGAAAGCTGGGAAGGGACTGTTTACAAAGGCTTGTAATGATAGGACTAAGGGAATGGCTATAAATTGGAGAGGGGAAAATTTAAACTAGACATAAGGCGGAATTTCTTCACAATGCAGGTGGTAAAGCACCGGTGCAGTTTGCCCAGGGAAGGCAAGGATGCCCCATCCCTGGAGGTGTTCAAGGCCAGGTTGGATGGGGCCTTGGGCAGCCTGATCTAGTGGGACATGCTCCTCCCTGCCCATGGCAAGGGGGGTGGAATTAGATGGTCTTTAAGGTCCCTTCCAACTCAAACCATTCTATGAGTCTATGAGTCAGAGTCACTAAACCAAAGAAAAATATTCCATATGTGAACAAAGCCTAATTATTGCACAAATGTATGTGCAGGACTGCAAAACACTCAGAAAAAGTGTTCCAAGTGAACAGAGCTTCAAAAGGCAAGACTGCAAATACCAAATACTGCAACACAACACAGGCCAAGTACAGCTGCCTTTGCTCTGAGTCAGCAGGCTCCTAGAGGAAGCAGAGGTTCCTTTCCTGCACTTTATGCACACAGCTTCATCACGATAACTCACTGTCACTTTCCCTCTGATCAAAATAATAACAAAAGCCATCTTCTAAGAACATCTGATAGCCTTAACATGAACAGGACTAAAGTTAGATCTTACTAAGGCACCTAGCTTCTTAAGGGAAAAAAGAATACTTAAAATTCTATTAGAAATAAGCATCTCTTACTCATTATGCCTTCTACCAAAAGTCTTATGGAAAAGCAATTAAGTTTCAAATAAATATAAGAAGCATGGGGTTTCATTTCCCCCAAAGCTTACCTGCTAAAGTGTTCTTCTCCACTACACTTACTAATATGTTTTCATGCATTTGGGGGTTCTGCTCAACCCATTTTCCTAAACAAATATCTTGTAGTCCTTCATAATGTACTAAAAAGTTCAACACGTATGAAGCAGTGACACAATCATAAGGCTTGGTACTTGTGCTAAGATCCATTGCTGCTTGGAATAGTAAGCCTAGATATTCAGAATCCTGAAAAACAATTCAATATTGTACATTTTATTGAGCTTCCATATTGATTTAATTAAGCTACTTATCACTCTGGAATCTAAGAACTTGCTTTTCAATAAGTTTGCTGGTAATTGTTTTTCAGCAACACTTAATTTGTACACTTGCACACTGATCTCCTTACTGTCAAAACACATGTGTATGCGTTTAGCAATGATACAATTACATAGATGCTCAGAATATGGACAGTCATTTACAAAGTAATATTCAATCATGGTGCACTTTGTAGAAGGACGAGTTTTCTGGGTTTGGTTTCTTTGTTTTGGTGGTTAGGGGTTTGTTTTTCCAAATGCTGTGTTATATCTGCTAACAGACATCACAGAGAAGCAGAGTTTATCAGGAAGCAGTATTTGTTCACCAGTTCTTATGACTTTTAAAGTCACTTTTTATGAAGTGATAAACAGAACAATCAGGATTGAGTCAAAGAGCAAAATTTGGGAGAAATCAAAAAGACAATCACATATGAAATCTGAGACCGTTCAGAAGCTGTGTAAAAATATACAGAAGACGCTACCGATGAACACTACTGCGGGCAACTTGGACTAACTTCTGATTTTCAGGAACAATGCTTTGTACCTAACCCAATTACCTGGTATAATATAGAAGAGGATAATAAGAAATTACTCAGTCTAAACTATTTTAAATTACATACCTGTAAATTAAATGCAACATTGTGCAGTTTCATCAAAAGCCCAAATGCCAGAACTTTTACTTCCTCAAACGTACTCGCAAGGCACTGTATCAAAGTTCGAACACGAGCAGAATCAATCTTCTGATCCAACTGAAAAACTTGTGCCTGGCCTGTTCAAAGAAATCAATGCCTTACATAGTTTTCTTTAATTCTATCGAGAACAAGCATTGCATTCACATTTTGCTTAGTTATACTAAAAGAAACATTAAAATAAAATTTTTAGCTTAAGCATTATTTTAATATTACTTGCTTCTCTTAACAGGTCCCAAAATGCCATGTTTATTGTTGAAAAAAAAAAGGCTACCATATAAAAAAAAATTTCTCTTAGTAATACAGGAAGTAACCTATTGCCAAAAACAGAATCCATTTTCAGCATTGAAAATAACTGCTATTTTAGTCTTGCTTAAAAACTCTTTTCCTGGAAGTATATAACATTAGAAAACATTTCCTCCCAGAAAAGGGTTAAAACTTCAGCATGTTTTGGGGTTTGGATTTAAGGGTTCTTTTTGTCATAGGAATAATACCAAAAATGAAAGCCTTTTTTGCCTTTAATTTAGAGTTAAGCAACTGGCCTTAATGCTGTAAAGAAGCCATAAACTTTAAGATGTAAACAAGTGCACCACAGAACACAACAGCAGCTAAATCTCTTTTACAGAAGTAATGTCAAGCTTCAGAAATCCTAAAGCTGCTATTACAAACAACTCTCAATACAACATTATTGGAAAAAAAGGCAGCAATAATCACAAACTCATAATAATAAGATTAATGCCTGGGAAGACCATGGAACAGATCCTCCTAGAAGACATGCTAAAGCACATGCAGGACGTGGAGGCAATTAGTGGCACCCAGCAGGGCTTCACCAGATGCCAGTCCTGCCTGACCAACCTAGTGGCTTTCTGTGATGGGGTAACTGCAGCAGTGGACACAGGTAAACTGACAGATGTGGTCTATCTGGACTTCTGTAAAGCCTTTGACACAAACCCCCACAACATCCTTCTCTCTAAACTGGAGAGTTATGGGTAGACTGTTTCATAGATAAAAAGCTGGTCGGATGGTTATATTCAGAGAGTAGTGGTCAATGGCTCAAAGTCCAGATGGAGATCTGAGACAAGTGGTGTCCCTGAGGTGTCCATACTGGGACACCTGAGAGACACCACTTTTAATGTCTTCCTCAATGATACTGACAGCGAGATTGAGTGCACCCTCAGCAAGTCTGCAGATGACACCAAGCTGAGTGGTGTAGTTGCCATAGTGGAAGGATGGGATGTCACCCAGAGGGACCTGGAGAGCCTGGAGAAGTAGGGCTGTGAGAACACCTCATGAGGTTCAACAAGGCCAAGTGCAAGGTCCTACACCTGGGTTAGGGCAATCCATGGTTTCAATAGAGGATGGGGGAGGATGTGATAGAGAGCAGCCCTGTGGAGAAGGACTCGGTGGTGCTCATTGATGAGAAGCTTGACATGAGTCAGCAATGCATGCTTACAGCCCAGAAGGCTAACCATGCCCTGGGCTGCATCAAAAGAAGCGTGGCCATCAGCTTGAGGAAGGTGATTTTGCCCCTCTACCCCGCTCTTGTGAGACCCCACCTGGAGTACTGTGTCCAGTTCTGAAATCCTTCATGTAAGGAGGATATGGAAATGTTGAAACAGGTCCAGAGAAGGGCTACAAAGATGATCAGAGGGCTGGAGCACCTATTCTGTGAGGAGAGGCTGAGAGAGTTGGGATTGTTCAGCTTGGAGAAGAGAAAGCTCCAAAAAGACCTTACAGTTGCATTCCAGTACCTGCAGGGGCTTTACAAGTAAGGGGGGAGGGACTGTTTATAAAGGCATACAGTGATAAGATATGGGGGAATGGCTATAAAGAGGAGAGGGGAAAATTTAGACTAGAAATTAGAAGGAAATTCTTTACAACGAGGGTGGTGAGGCACTGGCACAGGCTGCCCAGGGAAGCTGTGGCTGCTGCATTCCTGGAAGTGTTCAAGGCCAGGTTGGATGGAGCCTTGGGCAGCCTGGGGGGAGGTGTCCCTGCCCATTGCAGGGGGTGTGTGGAATAAGATGATCTTTAAGGTCCCTTTCAACTCAAACCATTCTATGATTCTATAATGTATTCATCGTTTATAAGAGGTTTGGAGAAAAGATCTACCAAGGAGGCATTTTTTTCCCCTCCCAAAATCAACTTCTATCTTGCATGTCTCATTTATTTAAAAAAAAAAAAAAAGTTACGGTTTAAGACTGAAAACACACTTATGTTGGCCGTGTGACCCAGAAACAACATGCGAGACCACCAATACTTAAAGCACTAATTAATACGTTTGGAGTTTTCATAACATTGTGAAGAAAATTGAAAGTAACAGCTGTACAACATCATAAACCGTCCGATTAAATTGCTCCTTATTTAGTATGAGGATATGCAGGCCTTTTCAGTCAAGAATTTTATGGTCTCAAGATTTTAAATTACATATCATCAAGATGTTATAACGTGGAAACAGAGTAAAAGTATCAAATATATTAAATTTTGTCCAAAAATTTTCCAAGTTTACTTCACGTTAACAAAAATTCATTGAAAAAACTTGCTAAAAAAGAGGCTATGCAAGAAAATCCCTATTTATGGAAGACATTCAACTGGAAAAATATTTACATTTACTTAAATATACCATTTTGCAAAAGAACTTGATATCCTTTCTTCATGTGACATGAAAACAACACAGGATATGCCACAGAAAGTAAGGACTAAGAAAACTGGTTTACTCTGACAGAGATTGAGTAGTCGCCATAAAACAATCTTCTTCAACACCGCCTATTCCTACAACTACAGCTCATAAGTTATGTTTCTCACCTTTTGGAACAGAAAATATTTCTGCTACTGATCCTAAAATAGTTAGTGCAGAAAATCTGGTTGGGTGGGATGAACCAGGAAACAGTACTTCAAAAAGCCTGTCACATACAGATGACATGAAACCCTGAAAAACACAAGCAAAATTTTAGGACAGTTTATTTGCTGTTCTATAAACAACAGTAATTTTATGCAGGACATGGTTTAACATGTTACGCCAAAAATTATGATCTTACAGTTAATTTTGTAAGAATGGGAGGTCTACCTTTGTAGTACTGGCAATTTTTTTGTTTCCTACAGTACAATAAAGGCAAGACAATTCTTTGATTTTAAAAAAAGCCAAAGTTTCCCTCCCCTACTCCCACAAAAAGATGACCATGGCATCAAAAACTTGAAAATTAATTGAACAAGAAAAGCAGAACTCAAGACAAGAAATAGTTTAACACAAAGAAACTGATTACATGAGCCTTCTTCAAGTAGGAAAAAAGGACAAATACAGCTGGAATCTTCAAACAGAAGTCTTTGTAGTGAAGCTCTGTCATTCATTCTCACTGATCATTATGGAGAGCTAGCAAAAGGCTGAAGCTCAATGGATCTCTATTTCAAAGTTCAAGTAGCGCCTATCATTTAAAACTGGCTACTAAACTCCCAGCAGCTGACAGGGCATTTCCCTGAAAATGTTAGTTTAGATCGGGGTACGCAACCAGCCATTCCCATTTATTGCTATTTCAGTTCACAACATGGAGCAATCCCTCAGAAAATAATCTTATCATAGAATCCCTAGGCTGGAAAAGATCTTTGTGATCATCAAGCCCAACTGTACCTGCCCACTACTAAATCATATCCCTAAGCACTTCATCTGACCATCTTTTAAATACTTCCAGGGATGGTGACTCAATCACCTCCCTGGGCAGTCTGTGCCAGCGCCCAGTAACCCTTTCTGTGAAGAAATTTTTCCTAATGTCCAATCTGAACCTCCCCTGACACAGCTTGAGGCCATTCCTTCTCATCACCCATCACCTGGGTGAAGAGACCAACACCCACCTCGCTATAAACTCCTTTCAGGTAGCTATAGGCAGTGATAAGGTCTCCCCTCAGCCTCCTCTTCTCCAAGCTAAACATCCCCAGCTCCCTCAGCCGCTCCTCATAAGACTTGTTCTCCAGCCCCTTCACCAGCTTCGTTGCTCTTCTGTGGACACACTCCAGGACCTCAGTGCCCTCGCTGCAGTGAGGGGCCCAGAACTGAATACAGTATTTGAAGCGTGGCCTCACCAGAGCTGAGTACAGGGGCAGAATCACTTCCCTGGTTCTGCTGGCCATGCTGTTTCTGATACAAGCCAAGATGCTACTGGCCTTCTTGGCCACCTTGGCATACCATTGGTTTTTCATTGCTTTTGGACAAAATTAACCTTAAAGATATCCTCCAAGTACTAACAGGCACACAGTTCATGAAAAAACAGCACATTTAGTCAAAATCAACTTGCTTGTCCATACAGCATGGACAAGCTCCTCAGCACTCTTTTGCCCTATGGGTTTCTTCTGCACTGCACTATTTCACAGACACAGCCTACTTTACTCAGAAGTATTCTGAAGAACAACAATCTTTCAGAAATGCTGTCCCACTTCTTATATATGTATCTCTAGCAGTCTAACTTACTTTATATTGCTGCAAAATTCCCAAAGGATGTCTTTCGGTTGAGTTTTCAAGCAACTCTTGCTTGGTTTTATTTTGCTCCAGTTTATAAAGCACTTGGGAACTTTCTTGTATCCTATAAAATAACTGTTAAAACAAAAGCAAAATATAGATAAGGCAAAAATCATTGACAGTTAAATAAGGGAAAGGGGGATTTTCAGGCTATTTCTCAGATCATATAGCTTGTAATTTTTAAAAAGTTAGCATACAGAATAAGCCAGAGCAGGTCCTTCTTCTCTCCACTCCAAAATCAATTTTTTCACTCCCACTTCCCGTGCCCAGCATTTCCCCTTGCCTCTGCACATCCAACACCCTCTTCCATCTTCCTCCTTAAATTTATGCCCAGTCTTCTCCTCCTACCTTCCCATTTTTATAGAGGAACATATGTTCCACTGAAAAAAGCCCAAATTATTGCATATAATTTTTATAGCTTCAGTGTCCCTCACAGAGTTTAACTCGCCTCAGGAGTGATTGCCCCAGCTCTTTTATTACCTACTAGTATAATTTCCTTATGTATGACACTCTCTCTAGCACTGTTTTTCCATCTCCTATTCCTCAGTCGGCACTGGCTAAGAATGGAAAGAGACGGACTTCTCCTGTTTCTGCCAAATCTATTCCCTCATTTTTCCCCCATCTTAAATTAATTATTTTCTCCTTCCACACTGCTTTCTTTTGCCATTAACATCTTCCAAAACATTCATTATATACATGATTTCCTCATTTTATCCACATCCTTCCACAGTGACCTAAGTGGCAACTTCCCCGATGTTAACACACTCAGTCCCTGCAGACTATAACAGCATAGCCACATGTCATGCTGTTCCCTTAATATTCCTCTACCCTGTCTCCCAAGTTAGGTTGCTGAAGCTTATCAAGTGACTGTGAATTTGCACGCAGTCTGGCGAGTCTACATAAGCACACTCTTAGTACACAACAAAGACAACACAAAGTTCACTGCTTATTTTACAGCACATTGCTTTGCTATTGCTAAAGCATGCACATGCTTACAGGTTACGTAACACTCGCTATCATTCATCACCAAGTTACTGTGCCTATCACTCAATTTTCTGTTTAAGCTACCCTTGCCGGCCATGACTTATCATCATTCAGTTGGGTAATACATACAACACAGTCGTGGTTGTTCAGATGAGCAGCTTCATAACACACTCAGTAGAATTTTATTTTTAGAATACTATATAACTAACATAATAGGTACACTAGACACTGTTTTAAATTACCTTTCTCAGTAAAGAACATATCTGCTGCCTTACTGAAGGAGACTGGCTGTTTAAGTTGTACATCATAAAAAACTGAATTAGTTGCATTTCTTCCATAGACACAAATTCCGTGCTACGATGAGTTTCACAAAGTAAACCTAAAGCATCAATGCAGACCTGAAAGATATTTAGATGTCAACCACACAACAGTCACAGGCACCTGACGAAACCTTTGTTTAAAAACAGTGCTCACACAGTATTTAGGATCAAAGCAATTTGCAAAAAGCAAACACAAAACCCCCACTGTCCCTTTACCTGATTATGCTGATGAACTAGACCCTGTTTTATATATTCAGTGGATACAAGACCGTTGCTCAGGACACTTGAAAGTTCCAAGTGACCGTGAGCCCTGGCTGCTCTCAGGCATGCCATTAATGCTCCAAGAGCTCCTCTAGTACTGCATGAGCCTAAAGAAAATGAAAACCAGTGACAATTACAGCTTGATTAACACAATGTACTGATTGCAATGCTTTTCAGAAACTCCCAATATTTCCAACACATGACTGATACTCCCCTTTATTTTTTATCCCACAAACCCCAAGAGACAGTGTCTGTCATAGACTGAACTAGTTCTAAACCACTTGGTTACCAAAACGTTTTGTCCTGAACATATGAAAAAAGGACCGTGTGAGGTCTCACAAGCCCTTGTTTTAGAATTACACTAAATTATGTCAAAAACTACAAAAGAATCATAAATCTCACACCCACAGATCTCCCAAAAAAACCACCAAACTGTACAGGCCTGTTATGGGACATTAGAAACAACAGCAAACCAATAAAATAGTAGAAAAAACATTGGTATCTAACAAAATCTAGCACGTAAAAAGAACAGTAAGGTACCCACAGTTAGAATACTAATTCTTTTGTTCATGACATTTATGATTATTATCAATTCCATCTTGAAATACTAATGGTAATAGTAATAATCAGGAATTTTCTCCCAAGTTAATTCTAATAATAGATCAGAAATCACCTGAGATTTTTTTTTCTACAAAACCAATCATAATTACAAACACAGAATTTATTTTCTTACCTAGATTAGCATCTGCAGAACCTTGAAGAATTCTGATCATGTAGCTCAGACTTTCAGGACTACATTTGAGCAATTTTGGTAAATAGTAATCAATTATGTAAGTGGTTTGGTCATGGCTCCCTTCACACAGTATAACTAGAAGTGGAGAAACCCAGATATCATGCCATTGGTTAATCCAGCTGCTTCCTTGAAAACTCAGCATAAAATGGGCTTTGTGATTCGTAAACATGGTTTCCAGAAGATCACTGGCATAGGGTGCAAGAGACTGATCATTCATCACATCCAAGACTTGTATAGGAATTGTTCTATCCAACTGTAATATATTTTCAGTACCCACACACTCCACAAGAGAGCCAAGAGAAGCATATTTCCCTTTTACATGCCATTCCAAGTTTAGTAAACGCTTTATCAGCCTTGCAAAGAATGGGTCTGATTTTTCATTGGATCCAGTAATGGTGGCTTGGTGTATCTGAAGAAGATTCTTGAATATCAATTTAGTTTGGTGTCTAACAGCATCCAGAGGGTGTTCCCAGTGTGTATAAACATATTCCAGAAGCTTCCCAATTACATCTGAGTTCCCATTAAGTTTGATTTTTAGATTTGGGGAGCCTGAAAAGAAGGCAGCCAGTGCTGAATTAGTCCAAATAGCAAGGATTCTAGACAAAGACGTTGCCACACTGGATTCCTTTAACCTTTTAGGAAGAACAAACAAAAAAAGTTCATTACTTCCATTTGTCAATTTTCTCAATAAATATTTTATCTATTTCAAAATATTTCTCCATCACATTAATTTACCTCACAATAAAAAGAGACACCAACCATTTAGTTAACACTGAATGAAATACTGAAGAAAAGGAACTAACAAAAAGGAGGTGATAAGTTGGGTGTTGCTAAGTGTATGTCTAGCTACCTGGCATACTTTTAACTGGTCACAGTTGACAGTAAACTTGACAAGCCACTGCATTTGCTATTAAAAAAAATCATATTCATACAATAATATCTGAGCAGCATTATGTTATTGCACACTTGTTGAAAGCATAAAGAAAACTTTTCATTGTCATATAAACCCATAAAAACTGAGGGCCATATCTGCAAAAAAAAATATCACAAAACCAACCACCAATGCAGAAAACAAGGGTTGAACTGAATACGTGTTTTGTCCCTCCTATGGAATAGTGTTGGTACTCCATTAGATGCAAGCAGCCAACTCTTGCAATCAGAAAAAAAATAAAATTCATTTTACTTCAAATATACTATTCATTGGAACGTTTTATTTTCTTTTGTGCTATTAAAATCACAGGAGGTGATGTCCTGAAACTAAAGTTCATCTGTCTGCGTAACAGCTGATTCTGCCACACCTCAACATCAGGTAGCTGGTAAACTAATTCATTTATATCGGAAGAACAAAACGTCATTTTAGCACACAAGAGAAAACTAACTTAAAACTGTTGCTGTAATATTAAGACATTACATTTTTCAAACTGAGAGTTATTCTGAATATATTCAAAAGATAACACAATTTGTGGCAGAAATTAATACCACTCCACTGAAAACAAAGAGATATTCCAACAGGACCATATGAGACATGCAAAACCCCAAACATGACACAATATAATATAAACTAAAACACAGGCTTACTCTGAACTCAAAGACAACAAGACTGATGCAATATCTAATAACAGTTTCTCTCCATTTTCACCCATACTGCCATTCTTCCACTCCAGCATAGCCAGTGCTCCATGGCAAAGAAAGAGAAGGACTGAGTCAGGGTGTTCTTCCATGTACAGAGGCCCACAGTTACTCACAAACCACGCTGGCACACCTGAGTGTTTCACTGACCCAAGAAGCAGGTCACTGACCTGTAATAGCAAATAACACCCATTACAGTATCTCACCACATAAGAAACGTGATTTTGTGCATAACTGATCTATTCGGATCATCTGAGATTCTAATTTGTACACTTCTCTGATTTAAAACCTTAGTCTTCTTACTTAATATGGCATGGAGAGAATAAAGGATTTGCACTCCAGCAAAAGATCAATACAGAGGCTGGCAAGTACTGCTATCTGCGAAGACTCTGAATGACACTGATAGTGCACTGATTAACAACACGATGACGTTTCACATTCTTTAGTGAAGACAGACACTTACCAAGCAAGGTAATTCTTCAACTGGCTCATACATAGCTTTCATAAACAGAATAACAGCCAGTCCTGAGGTAGTCTGAACAGTTTGTAGGAGACTTGCTACACAGCAGAGAAAGATACTTTATGTTAGAGCATAGCAAACATTGTGTACTAGAAATATGTATCAAAACTGTATTAAATTTTCCTAGACTATTTGTAGTTGGATAATTACAAATCTAGTGCCCACCTCGATAGAAAGTATTAACAAAATTATACTCTATTAATACCTTTCAACACATAGAAAATATTTATAACTGCCCAGTAAGAAAATGAAGGCTGTGGCAGAGACTATTGACATTTATATTAAATACTACTATATAAAAATACCTGTATAAGAAGTAAATACGTGTAGTTACAGTGCACTAATAAATAGTTCTGACAGCACAATTCATACATAGATACAGTTTTTTGATAGATACAGACATTAGGTGAGTCTCTAAAGTATTTCTTAGTTTCTATATTATTAGTAATAGCATTTGCTGGTTTTTTTTTGTAGTACAACAAGTTAAATTGTACACTCCAAAATTATGATCTACAAAGCACAGCTCGACAAAAGACCTTTTACTGCTCCCACTCCCACTAGTCTCAGCAGTTCAGTTTCCATTCAAGCTAAACTAAGTGTTTATACAGTATAGGTTGTGTTTACTACAAAGACAAAAGTTACACAATAAAAATAAGTAGGTTTGAATGTTACTAAACTTACCATCCTTTAGGAAATTTGTGGAGCTTTTCAGTAAACTACACATACTCTGCCAAACAGAAGATTCATGGTGTTTCCAGAGACTTTCCTGGATATTTTCTTGGAATTTCTGTACAAGTATCATTGAAACCTTAATGGCTATCAGTAGATCGTGCATCAACTGAGTCTGAACAATACGATTTCCATGATTCTTTCTGTGAATAAAAGACATCTATGAAAAAAGTGAATTAAAACCGATCTTAACCATCCATAGAAAACTACATTCTGCCAACTTCAAACAGAATAAAAACTACTTTATTGTATGAGTTGACAAGACACGTATCTATAGGAAAACAAGAAACATACTCAAGGGCAGTGTATAATTCTAGTACACTGGAAAACGTCAACATATGAAATAACTGCTATGACAGACTAAACAGAATATCAAAACTGAGTAAACCACTCATTAAAGTCAGAGTATTGCTCTACCTGAATTTATGTAAGCGTATCTATTACAGTATTCAGTCACAACTCAGATAGCAAAAACACAACTCAAAGGCCTCCCTTAAAAGTAGTAGCTCCAACAGTATCAGTGCCTTAAATATTACCACCTTTTCTCTCTTATTTTATATAATCATATTGCCACAAAATATAAGAAACTCATTAGTAGTTTTTATTTAAAATACATATAATTGTAAAATGACATTCTCATCTTTCATCAATGAACAGCTATCAAAGCGATATTCCAAACCATACCAGATAAGTCTTCCAAGAGTGAAATAAAAACAGATATAATACAGTTTATATTGAATTCACTCACCTATTTTCTTCCTGTATGTCAAGTAGCGACTTCTGCAGAAACTGAAGAACTAGAGAAAATAAACATAGTATGATTTAGAAGAGAAAAAGAACAGAAAAATTCTAGCAAAGCAATCACATATATACATTATACCCAGACAACAACAAGCAGTCATCTATTCAGTGGTGTTGCATCCATTCTGTGTACAAACGAAACTGATATTACAGCACAGATCCAAAGATGTGGTGCTGAAGCAAAATCTCAAGCTGGTACAAAATGAGATTTTCCAACCTACTTGGCCTAATCCTGTGAGGTATCAAGAGTTCTGGTTACCCAATGAAAAGATAAAGATGGAGCAATAAAAAGTCCACAGGATTCTGTGAGCATTATCTGCATACTGAGGGCACAATATAGTGAGCCTTCCCATATGAGTAGCAGATCAGATTTCTGCCAAGTTATCGCCAAACAAAATTCTTGCCACAGCAGGCCTGGGCTTGCTACAGTCAAGACTGACTGTTAACAGCTTAGTGGTACCACATCCAACTTCATCATGAGGTACAGACAGAATGCTTCATGTAAAGCAGCATCAATGCCCCCAGAACTTTAAGAATCACTCACTGGTACCTTCTCAAACTTATACCTAGGAGTGCCCAACAAAGTAAGAATGAGCCCTGGAAATTAAAGGTACAAATCTAGGGAAAGTCTTTGACAAAACATACTAACTGAAGGTACCAGTTATTAAAAATTAACCAGGAGGAAATCAGATCTGAGAGATCTTTAAGCTCACCTCATGTTACTTCTTCATTTACAAGCCCCTCCCCAATAATCTATAGTGAAATTTATTTTACTTTAAATAGAACTTTACCTTCTTCAAACAGGTTCTTAATACTCACTCTACCTAGAGGAAAGAAAATTCATTTTAACTAGTGAATACCAGCCAATACTACTTATTTTACATAAAGATAGAAACATTACTATTAGGTGCTGCACCAAGATGCAAACTCACATCGAGTAAGTTGAAACAGAAGACAATACATTCAATGCCATTGTACCTAAGCTGAAGTCCTCCATACAGGAAGCAAGGTTGTCCAGTACTCTTCTGTATAAATATACGTCTGTGGTTTTCAGTTCTGCCCTAAGGCTGCAGACAAAGGTTTGTACAGCTAACATCATAAACTCTTCAGGAAGACTGTTTAATGAACTGCAATAGTAAGAAATAGGACAATCGGTTAGCGTTCACTGAGGTGTTAAACATCCACTTGACTCAATTCAATGTCAGCTAAAACTCCAATAATAGATAGATGTTGCTTCCTGCATGAAAACTTATTCTGTTTTAAAATAAACACACATGTTCCAATTTTTTAGCTAGAAAACTAGTGAGAGAGTTGTAAAGCTCTGGTATGCAATCACATACAAGATGGAAGACCCGATTCTCTTAGTGGGACAACAAATGTTTTCAGACACAAAGACAGCTAAACACTGGATCTTAAAAATCTTGAGGATGTAATAAATTCACAAAAGAAACACAACTAATTTTGCAACAGAAACATTTGATTACAATAAAAGTAGGCACAAGAACCCACATTTAGTTATTATTCCTCTGAACGGTCTTCATTTTTAAAAGCTGATTTTTTTTAAACAAAAGTATTCCAAATTTCTACTCTAATATTGGATGTAAAAATTCAAAGTCCTTATTAAAAGCTATGTTGTTTTTCCAGAAAGAATCAGATCAAAACATTACTTCAAAGTTTATTTATCCAGTGATACATCGTACTATTTATAATTAAGATTTTTAACTATGCAAGAAAAAAAGCAGTAGAGATTCACATATTATCACAATTTTTCAGTAATTAAATTACAGTAATTTGTAGTGCATTACAAATTCCTGACTTTTAGGCAAGGAGACCATTTAAAAAAATAAAGGTTTATTATTCAATTTTTTACCTGGCTAATACTTTTTTCAAGGGATTCTTGACACCCAGTGAAAAATACGTCTCTCCCAAAATATCCAAACAAGCTTTAACCATGGGATCACATGCAGAGTTTTGATCCATCTTCTTTACCAATGGCGTTATCTATAGCAGACAGAACACACGATCAACAAAAATTCTAAACATACCCTTATTATTAACAGAGGCAGAACTCCCTCTCACCAAAGTATTTGTTGTAAAACTGTCCTGTCTTTACCGTATCCTGTTGAGTTTCAGATTTGGCATAACGTCTTGTTGCATAACAAAACGACGTCCAATACCAAAAATACAAACATACGAAACAGGAAACTTGGTGTCACTTGTCCTCGACCATTTTCATTAACTGCAGCCCTTGCTAATTTAAGTACAAGGTTTCTACCTAATGTATGTACAGCAGGAACAACTCCTTTTACCTGTTTCCAGGGAGGTCTAGAACATCAGAGAGTTTAATTTAGAATTGTACTTCCCGTTAACAGTACATACGACACACTGTCAGTTATCAAAAACCACACTAATAACAGTGAAATCTTACTTGTTTAATACAGTGGATCTGCTGGATGCCATTGCTCAGCTGCGCACAGTGCAGAAGCAGAGATGCCAAGTTTTGCTCTTCAGGCTTTGAAAACCCTACATTTGGAAGAAAAGCCTCTTTTTAGAAAAGAACTACAATAAGCAGTATTAACAATACGTAATTTATAATAAGAAATCACTGCTTAATTCTTAGGTTTTTTCCTGGTCCAGTAGACCTAGTGAGGCCACAATCCCTTATGTTACTTTACAACATCTTAACATCAGGTTGTTTTTATTTTTTTCTAACAAACAAAAAACTTTAATGTAATGTAATAGTAGACCTCATCCTCAGTACAAAGACTAGTTTTACAAAATCACAGCTTGGTTGAAGTTGGAAGGAACCTCCAGAAGTCATTTGATCCAATGCTACTGTTCAAGTAGGGACAACTGGAGAAAGCTGCTCAGGACTATGGTCAGGTGGCTTTTGAATACCTCCAAGGATGGCGACTCTCCAGCTTCCCTGGAAAACCTGTGCCAGTGCTCAGTCATCCTCACATTATAAAATGTTTTTCCCAATATTCAGAGGGAACCTCTTGTGTTTCATTTGGTGCCCACTATCTCCTGTCCCATCAGCGTTCAACATAGAAAAAAGCCTGGCTCTGTTCTCTTTACACCCTCCTTTCAGATATTTTTAACACATTGTTGAGATCCCCTGAGTATTCTCTTCACCAGGCTGAATAGTCCTAGCTCTCTCAGCCTTTCTTCACAGGAGGGAAGTTCCAGGCTCTTCCATCATCTTAGTGGTCCTTCCATGGACGCTCTCCAGTATGCCTATCTCTCTCTAGTACTGGGGAGCCCAGAACTGGATGCAGCACTCTAGATGTGGCCTCACCAGTGGTGATAAACACCTCATAATAACTTAAGTAAACAAATCCTGTATTACTCCTGTTTTTGATTTGTTATCTTAAAGTGAAGGTTATTATAAGTTTATCTCATTAAACAATCAATCATAAAACACAAAATAAAACACCATTTGAACAGTATCTTTAAATCGAGTTAACTACAAATTTTCTAAAGACTAGGAAAATACAAGATGACCTTCAGAGCTCCCTTCCAACACCAACCGTTCCGTTATACTTTGAAATTCAACATTATCTCACAGTAGCACCAAATTACAGGTCTTGCAAGCAGGATTACAAGTACAACCTTCTACCACCTTCATGCCAATGACAAAAAAAAAAGAGAAGAGCTTTCAAACCAAAGATATGGTGCTCTTAAAGGATTCCTTTAACTCTGCCAAGGTTAGAAGTCATTGTCAATACAAAATAAAAACAATCCACAAAAAAGCAAACACACCTAAAACCCACAAAACTAAACCACCAGAAATGAAACACAGCAAGAAAAAAAAAAAAACAGATAAATTTCAGTACCTACTCAAATATATTCTACTACCAGAAAAAGAAATTACAGAACACTAGTTTAGAAAAAAACACGCCACTTACTCTGAAGTTTCTCAAGCTGCTGATGATCAAGAAAGAATGCATCTACCTGAATTTCCTTCTTCTTCTTTAAAACCATCTTAGCTAATTAAGAGATACCTGCCCAAAAATAAATATTAAAAAAAATCCACAAACAGGTCACATTGCTTGAAAAGTATAATTACAAACACTTTATTTGATAACAGTCTTCTCACTGTCCTGAAATAATGTTTACTGGATTAGCTGCTTTTTTTTCAGGACAGTAACTCACCCTCTCAACTACAACTACTTCAAGCTTTTGTCCAAAATTCAGCCAGACTTTGTGGCACTAAATGGAAGTAACAGAAAAAAGGATTTGCTGATTGAATGACAAACTGTCTCACCGGAACTTTCACTGCACTGGTTATAAAGTCTGTGGCATGTCCCTGAATCACAGCTGGAAAATATCATGCAGAAAAATGGGGCTAACACCAGAAGACTTCTACTGCTCTGTTCTACTGTTCAAAACTCATTCAGCTTGTATCAACGTAAAGTTAGAACTGCGTAGCAAAGCAGTGCCAGAGTCTCACCACAGAGTCAAAAATTTCTTCCTAATGTCTAATCTAAATCTTTCCCCTCTGCAATTTAAAGCCATTGCCCCTAGTCTTATGACTATACACCTTCACAAAATGACCCTCCTCGGCTTTCCTGTAACCCTTTCTGGTACTGGAAGGTCACTATAAGATCTTCTCTGAGCCTTCTCTTCTCCAGGGTGAACAACTCCAACTCTCCCAGCCTGTCCTTGTATGGGAGATGCCTGAGCGTCTGATCATCTTTGTAGGCCTCCTCTGGACATGTTCCAACAGGAAGGATCCTCCAACACGTCTATAGCCATTTTTTTCATCTGCGTACCCAAGTTACTATACACGTGTTAAGACTGTCAGCAAATCGTGGTAAGATTAAACCTGTCATTTCTCCTTGGAACAGATTTCTCCTAGGTTTGATACGCCATTTGTGAATTAACCCTCGCACTCAGTGGGGTACTTGCTCAACAAGGAGGTAAATGAACTTCAGAGCTGGCTGCAGGAGGCTGTTTTCCAGCTGATCTAAATTACTGTGGACCAAAGGAAGAAGTGTTCACATATGATATGGAACTAGAGAAAAGCTGTGGCTCTCCTAGGCTAGAGGAAGAGGAATTCTGCCTGAAATGTCACTTAAGAGGAGGAGGTAAGAAATATCCTTTTCACGCCGAGTACTCCAGAGCTGGACACAGGACTCCAGGTGGGGTCTCACAAGAGTGGAATAGAGGGGCAGAATCATTTCCCTCAATCTGCTGGCCATGCTTCTTTGGATTGCAGCCCAGGATACGGTTGGCCTGCTGGGCTGTGAATCCGTGTGTTGCTGGCTCATGTCGAGCTTCTCGTCAACCAGGATCCCCAATCCCCCCTCTGAAGGGCAGCTCTCAATCACATCATCCCCCGTCCCTTCCTTAAACCGGGGACTGACCCGACCCAGCCGTAGCACTTTGCTCTCGGCCTTGTGGAACCTCACGAGGTTCACACAGGAAACACAACTCCTTTTAATTTCCTTCTAAAAACGCGTCACCTGAGCCTCTCCCACCCCAGGGGAACAAACCCGTGCGAACGCTTCTCCCTCCCTTGCTGCACCGGCTCCGGCACCCGCGGGGAGGGGAAGGCAACGCCAGAGAGACCCTCCCCGTCCCCTGCCGCCATCCTCACCCGCCGCCGCCGCTTCCCTCTGCGTCGCTTCCCCGCCCCGCCCCGGGACGGCCCCGGCCCCGCCTCCCGCCGGCTCAGTGCTGCCGGGGAGGGCCAGTCGGTGCCTCCGAGGGCCGTGGGGTCGGCACCGAGCAGCGTCCTGGGTCGCTGCTGGAGTTGTGTGTCTGAGAGTAAAGATACTAAGCGGCGAGAGAGGTACTGGCCCTTGCGAGGCACGAGCACCTTTCCTTGTTTTAAAGGGTCCTCTGTTGCTCTGGGGAAAAATCGGAGGTCATAGAATGTCCTGAGTTGGAAGGGACTCACAAAGATCCTTGACTCCAGCTTCTATCCCTGCGTAGGACAACCCCACCACCCACACCGTGTGTCTGAGGGCATTGTCCATATGCTTCTTGAATATTCATAGAATCACTAGGTTGGAAGAGAACCACTGGATCAAGTCCAACCATTCCCATCAATCACTAAACCACGGCCCCTCAGCACCTCATCCACCCATCCTTTAAACACCTCCAGGGAAGGCAACTCAACCACCTCCCTGGGCAGCCTGCTCTAGTGCCCAATGACCCTGTCAGGGAGGAATTTTTTCCTTATGTCGAGCCTGAACCACCCCTGGCTCAGCTTGAGGCCATTCCCTCTTCTCCTGTCCCCTGTCACCTGGGAGAAGAGGCCAGGTCCCTCCTCTCCACAACCTCCTTTCAGGTAGTTGTAGAGAGTAATAAGGTCTCCCCTCAGCCTCCTCTTCTCAAGGTTAAACAACCCCAGCTCCCTCAGCCACTCCTCCTAAGACTCGTTCTCCAGCCCCCTCACCAGCTTCATTGCTCTTCTCTGGACTCGCTCCAGAGCCTCAACACCCTTCTTGTGGTGAGGGGCCCAGAACTGAACATAGTTCTGGGTGCAGTCTCACCAGTCCTGAATACAGAGAGAGAATAACCACCCTGGACCTGCTGGTCATGCCATTTCTGATACAGGCCAAAATGCCATCGGCCTTCTTGGCCACCTGGGCGCACTGCTGGCTCATGTTCAGTCAGCTGTCAACCAACATCCCCAGATCCTCCTCCTCCAGGCAGCTTTCCAGCCAGACTTCTCCTAGTCTGTAGCACTACATAGCATTTCTGTGCCCCAAGTGCACATATGTGTATTGTCAGGCTTGGCACCGTGACTGCTTCCCTGGGGAGCTGTTCCAGTCCTCCACCACCTTCTGAGTGAAGAACCTTTTCCTAATATCCAACCTAAACTTCCCCTGTCACATCTTCCTGCTGTTCCCTTGGGTCCGCCAGAGAGGAGAAGAGATCAGCACTTGCTCCCCTGTTCTTTCCTTGTGAAGAAGCATTAAACTGTGATGAGGTCTCCCCTGAAGTCTCCTCTAGGCTGAACAGTCCACGTGATTGAACAGCTGCTCCTCATATGGCTTCCCCTCTAAAACCTTCACCAACTTTGTGGCTCTCATCTGGACGTTCTCCAGTGGCTCGATGTCCTCTATGTGGCTTGGCACCCAAAACTGCACACAGTACTCAACGTGCAGAGTAGAGTGGGACAATCACCTCCATTGCACAGCTAACAAGGCCATGCCAGGTGCACCCCTGGACACAGTCCTGTTTGCTTCAATGTATCTCGTGATGACAGTAGCTTGTGTTTCTCTCTTGAGCAATTACATTGCTTCCCCAGTTCCTGAGTTTCCTCCACAGCTGAAAGGGATGCACCTCTTTGAGAACCTCCCCTGTCACGGTCCCTTCCCATCCCCATCCTGAACCATCGGCATTTTGGAAACAGAGGAAGCAAATCCGAGAAAAGCATGCAACACAAATCAAGCTCCCCTAGTCACAAATTATTTCTTTCCCTTTTTTTTTCCCCCAAGGAGTAGAAAGAGGTTTGAATAAGCACTTTGCAAATATCCAATAAAATTCATTTGAAAGGCACCTTCCATCCATTTGTTCCCTCTTAACCATATCTTGATCCTTTACAGCAGCACTTACTGTGCCCATACCTCCACATTTTCTTAAACTGAAAAGTAATTTTTAAAAACAGGTTTTTTTTAAATATATATATAAGCATTTCCATTTTTAACCAGAGCAGATTTTTTTAAGTTGTCAACATCTGTGTCATGTGGCTTTCACACAATTCTTCCAAGTCTGTAAGTTACAAGTATATAATTTGCAAGGAATAGACTAACAAATGAGGATGGTCTTTCCCAAGTCCATGAGTTGTATCTAGCAACAGGGAAATCTTGCACTCATTGTAAAAATGGGTCCTTATTCTTAAATACCAACAAAGTAAAGTCCTTATTCTTAAATACCAAGTCAACATAGCAGTCATGCTTCCATGAAGATTTAAGAACAACAGCGTTTCGGTAAGGAAAAGAAGGAAAACATAACAAAAAACCCTAACCTTTTTTTAATGTGACCTACTTAAAACACTTGTTATCTCCAGCTGAAAAAAAGATCATATGCTCACGCGTGATTTAATCCACACTTCGTAGTGCAATGTAAAGCAAAGAGTCATCTCAAGAAATTAAACTGTTGCATGCACACACACACACTCTAATTGCTCTGTTCCCCAAAAGCACCAAGTTTCCAGTCTCCAAAATGACTTATTTAGATCTAGCTCACATACCACTCTGAGCAGCTCATCAAGCACGGATTATCAGGCTTAACTACCTTGAAAAGATAAGTCACTCAATTTTCATAATTTCTGTTCTGCTAGTAAGGAGCAAGAGACCCTTGAATTACTGCAGTCATGACTCCACTGTGCTGTGCTGTCTGCCTGAAAACAGAGGTCTTGCAGAGACCAAAAAAAGCAATCGCAGTGTTAGAAATTGCTAGGGAGGAGGAAAAAAAAAAACCAAACTAGAAAGCATCACTATGTTGCTGTATAAATACCCCTGCACCTTAAACTGTGTACACAAAAGGAATACAGCTGGACTGCCAAAGGTATGAGGAACGTAGGGTAAGAAGGATGGCCAAAAGTAGAGATGGTGTTCTCTCTGAAGTTATTAAAGACAGTAGAAATCTTCATTCTCAAAGAGAAAATACTGAAACTGAATGACAGAAATGTCTAAAGCCATTTCTCACTGTCTCTACAAAAATTAAGGACAGTCAAATGAAACAAGTAGATGGCATGTCCAAAACAAAATTAATTCTTTGAGCTGTGGAGCTCATGATCCTAGGGCATTTTAGTTCTGAAAAATTGTTTTTTGAAAAGCAGCAGGACTAAATAATGGTGAAAAATAACCCTGACCCAAACAAAAACAAACCCCAACCATTCAGCAAGAGCTTCAAAACACAGAAATCCTGGCTAACAAAGTCCCTGAACTACAAAGCAACTGGAAACTGGAACAGTATTCTGTAGAAACAACGCTTAACTTCCCTGGGGGCACTGGCTAAGAACAACAGTTGAGTGACTGGATACCCAGCTACATGGCCCCCCAGTCTGACTGGGTACAGCTATTTATACTGTGATGTCTGAGTATGTTTCTGCACTTCATCAGAAGTTTTTCCTACGTGCTGGATTTATGATTACAGGCTTTACAACTCTGACAAATCAACATCCACCAGTGAAAATCCCTCTGAAAGGTAATACTCTAATCCATGCTGTTGGAAATTTTAATGTTTAAGTTGTACATTCTAGTCTTCTTGAGCTATGCCTATAACCAGTAAGTAGAACAGCTTATATTTTAAGTTTATTTCAGAGGGAGCTAATGAGTTTCTAACCTGAAAACTCTCAGAAATTAATTATTTAGAGCAGTACAGACTTTTACCACTTTGTGGCGCCAAACAATTAAAAAGAGGTTGTGCTTTCCAAATGAAGCCATGGACCTTCTCCTAAGCTCTTTTTTTCTTATGTAGAAAAACCCTTTACTAATAGCTGAAGTAAGCATAGACTCCATTCAAAGCACAAATACTAGAGGCTATTAACAAATGATGCCATTTTTCTGTTAGTGAGAGACAAGACATAGCCTTCAAAGATCAACATTTTAAGACACATCATACCAATAATGTGCAATGAACAGGAATGATCTTTCTCCCTTCTCCTCAAACAAAACCTTTAAAACTGTTTTATTGTCCAGAAAGATCAAGTGATACTTTTAAATTAATTTTTAAATTGTCTGAAGATGGCCTGTTTCTTTATATCACAGTTATGTAATTGTAACTAGTATAAACAGTATCATGGGACCATTTTTTTTCTATCACAAGTCTCAAATATACACTTCATTCTTTGTCCTTTCAAAGTATGCACATAAAAATGAACTTACAGAAGATACTGTCTAATCTAAGGTTTTGCATTCACAAGATGTTTTCTGGAATGTATTTTCCAATTGTAAACACACATACCAGTATAAAATACCTAAACTTAAATGGTTGCAATGTTTATCTATGCCACAGAGAAACAGAAAAAGCTCCATTTGCTGTGACGGGGAAAGGTTCTGCATGTCAGAGTCATGTTCCATGTACACAGGAAAGCCTCATGAACACCCAAATTTTACATTCTGTTGTAGGTTTGAAAATAATTTGATCATCTCTGAAACGGAGCTAGTGGCATTCATTGGCTTCCACGCCAGACCAGATCTTTTGCAATACAGTATTTGTATTACCTCAAAACAAATAACATTATTGTTTAACAAGACAACTAGAAACTTGCAAGTTACTTTGTTGCATTATAGTAAATTATGGACTGTAAAAACCATACAACACATTTATCTTCAGTCCATATTTAATTCTTTGGAAGCAGTAAATATTTCATGGTGTTTACTTCAGTTTGCTTCAGTAGTGAACCAGTTAACAGAGATGATCATTTCAAGGTGCATATACCCAGTCTTCCAGTTTGCTTCTACAAAATACTGTGTAGCACTGATTTTTTTTTTATTATTATTTTCTTCACATATTTGTAAAACAACAGCAAGGAGAAATGTCTGTTCATGAGAGTGTGCTTGTGTGTACTATAGTTTTCTACACTTGTGTCTTTGCCTTTTCCCTTTGCCTTCTAATTACCAAACAATGTTGTATTTTGTTCTATACATATCAGTTGTTCCACTGATAATTTTATTCCCTTCAGTAATGAAACACAGAGTCTAGCCACATCTGCATACTTTACAGATCACGGCAGTTCAGAGAAAATCCTGAAGATCCCTTTTCCTTCTTCCAGAATATTTTTTTTCATGCTTCTTTACCTATTAGTATTGACAGCTGCATGTTTGCAGAGCATTTTTATTATCTGAGGCCGAAGAAAATGTCAATCCACAAAACGAACAGAAAGAAACACTCATTTAGTCAACAGGCTTCTCTCTCCCTCTTGTGGCCTGAGCATGTCATTCATGTAGCTGTTGCTTTGTCCCTTACTCAGTGCACTCTGAATTCAAATGCTCTCTGCAATCTTGGGTCTATCTAGAGAGAATATGTCACTTAGGAAAGTACCAGCAAATGAAGCAATTTCAATGAAGCTGTTGGGCTACTTTAAGGTCACTGCAAGTGAGTGGAAAATTGGAGACTGTACTGAACTAAATAGGAAAAAATGAAATTGTGTGTATAACCAGATAGGGAATATTTGAGCTTTTAAGACCCCCCCATTTTTTTTTTGTGAGCAAACAAAAATTACACTTTCACTGACTCACAGATGATTGTGAAAGAGGAGTTTACACAAGGTGACTCCACACACCTACATTAGAAATAAGCACCAGAAGGGTGAAGTGCAGTTTATACACCAGAAGAATCCATAAAAGATTTTGCCTCCTTAAATCCTAATTGAAACATAATACAATTTCCAAATCTCAGTCTAAATCAATGTGCAAGGAAGATCCTTGTAAGTGTCAGACAAGCTACACACTAATTACTTTATTCCAAATACTTTTTAATACTTCAGGCAGTCTTTTAGAAAAGACTGAGGCAGCTGGTTACCACAGACATACTCCTAGTTTTTTGCTGCCAGAGGGGACAAGGAGGCTGCCCACATGAGACACCAGCACGTGCACCTGCTGCTGCACCCCAGTTGGTATGAAACTGCAAAGTGTGTGGTTACCTGTTGGAGGTGCCAGCTCTGCAAGACCCATTCTTCCCATGAAATCCCCACCATTGCCCTGGTGACTACACGGTTCCAACTCTCCAGGTTTATACTTGATAAACGACCTTCTACAAATGGTGACATTTAAATCGCATTAAATCTCCAACATTGGAGCTGATGAACTTCAGGCAAGCAAATACTTATTCCTAATGTAGAAACTCCTTTCCTCATGTCAGAACTCATGCAAGCTCAGAGGAAAAATTCCTAATTCACAAAGGAACTTAAAAAACTGGCATGGGGAACAGAGCAAAGACAGTGATATCAAAAATACAGGCAAATAAACTCTCCAAGACTCATTATGGAGCTTTAGAAAGCAAGCATCCTTTACCAGGCCTGGACAACATGCGGGAGCAATCTTCATCAATCACATGCAATAAGCCAAGAGCTGGGTACAGAATATATTTGCCACTTACATGTGTATGTATAAATTCTCCCAGAAAACTTACGCATATTCTATTACTCTCCAAGGACTAATTTTAATGTTATTGAACTTTACAACAGTAAAAAAACTTGCTAAGTTGCAGCTGGCTCCAGCTCTCTGCTTGACCTTGCCTTGAGGTGATTACAGAAGAAGAGACATCTGTTTGACACAGGTCATACTTCACACAAGATGCTATCATTGTAACATTGTGCCCATTTTAAAAAAGGATAGGAAATACGACCCCAGGAACTTCTGACCTGTCATTCTCACCTCTGTGCCTGGGAAGATCATGGAACAGATCCTCCTAGAAGACATGCTAAAGCACATGCAGGACGTGGAGGTGATTAGCATCAGCCAGCAAGGCTTCACCAGGGGCAAATCCTGTATGACCACTTTAGTGGCTTTCTCTGATGGGGCAACTGTAGCAATGGACACAGGTAAACTGACAGATGTGATCTATCTGGACTTCTGTAAAGCCTTTGACACGATCCCCCACAACATCCTTCTCTCTAAACTGGGGAGAGATGGATTTGATGGGTGGATGGTATGGTGGATAAGAAACTGGTTGGATGGTCATATTCAGAGAGTAGTGGTCAATGGCTTGGTGTCCAAATGGAGATCCGTGACAAGCAGTGCCCCTCAGAGGTCTGTACTGGGACCAGTGCTGTTTAATGTCTTCATCAATGATATTGACAGCGAGATTGAGTGTACCGTCAGCAAGTTTGCAGATGACACCAAGCGGAGTGGTGCAGTTGCCCCAGTGGAGGGATGGGATGCCATCCCTGGAGGTGTTCCAAGACCAGGCTGGATGGGGCCTTGAGCAGCCTGGTCTGGTGGGAGGCGTCCCTGCCCATGGCAGGGGGGGTTGGAACTGGATGATGTTTAAGGTCCCTTCCAACCCAAACTATTCTATTTTTCTGTGATTCTATTTCCAAAGAATAAACACTGTCTGGAAAAAACACTGAAAGAAAACATTTTGTCAGAGAAATTAGTCTAACTTTCAAAAAACACAAATGACTTTAGATGCAAGTTAACTGTACTTTGTCTCGGCTCAGGCCCCCCCACCCCCCGCTCTGGGCCGGGCGGGGGCAGCGGCCCCAGCCCCGGGCAGGGCCCCGCGCCGCCCAGGCCCCGCCCGTCGCCCCGCGGCCGCGGGGATGGTGGGGCGGGAGGGCAGCGCCCGCAGCCCGGACGGCGCCCCGAGCGGCGAGCCACGGCCGGCCAGGTTTGACCTCCCTTTCGTTGCTTTCCCTTCTTTCCCCTCCCTCCCGTCTGGCTGACCCCGGCTCTGCGCCCCTCTCCCCGGTGGCGAGGGACAGGCTGCCCCTACGAGAGTAGCTGCCGTTACCGAAAGCGGGATGTTTTCTGAACCTAGCTAAAGCAGAGTTAAGTTCTGTCGAAGTAATGGTATTCTTTGAAAGTCCCTCCCGTAGCGTGTTTTCTACCAGTGTTTTCCCAGACGCCGTCCGTTTTTCGGAGATGGTAGCATTTTGTGTGAAGTATTCCCTGTGCTGCACAGATGTCCTGCACAGATGTCTCTTCTTCTGTTATCACCTGTGCTTGGAGCCTTTTCCCATCTTAAAGGCAAGGTCAAGCAGAGAGCTGTTTGCCAAATTAGCAAGAGTTTTGACTGTTGCGAAGTTCATAGTTACATTAAAATTAGTCCTTGGAGAGCAACAGAATATGCGTAAGGTTTCTGGGATAATTTATGCGTATACATGTAAGTGAGAAATATAGTCTGGACCTAGCTCTTGTGTTGGGTCACCAACACCTTGTGCTGGGGTGCAGCACCCTCAGGAGAGCGTCCCCCGGTGTCCTGACAGCAGGAACCAGGCGAGCTAGGGGTCCCTAAAGGTCCCTTGAGGTCCAGGCTCCTCCGATTGTCCGGTTGGTGGTGCCATTCTCAGTTGGCTTTGCCATTCCTGTGTCCTCGCTGTCCCCTCCCTCCAAAAAGGAGAGTGAGAAGAACACAAATTAGAAACAAACATGCAAAATTAAGTTATTTTTTAAATAGCTTGCAGGATTTTGCCCCATTCCTGGAAATATTCAAGGTCAGGTTGGATGGGGCTCTGGTAAACCTGATCCAGTGGAAGAAATATCTGCCCGTGGCAGGAGGGTTGGACTAGATGACCTTCATGGTCCCTTCCAATCCAAACCAATCCATGATTTCACATAAAAAATAAACTTTCATACCTAGTGTGATGTTACACTGCAACCTTTAAAGTTGCTGCTATCAGGGAAAGGACATAAAGTGAGTTTCTGTGCTTTAATGCTGTTTGCAACACATATTTGACAGTACTCTGCAGATGAGCTGTGGGTTGTGCCGTGTCCCTGGGCAGCCGAGCGGGCAGTGGTTCAGTCATGGGCAGGGAGAGGGGCAGCCTGACCGCTGAAATTAGGAGGGCTGCCAAGGGTCTGTGCCTGGCGCTGGATGGGAGAGCCTCAGCTAAGATATTTCTTCACAGGAACAACCTCCCCAATATCTAGGAAGCAGCAGAAAAGCCGTTTGTAATTCAGATTTTGAAGGAAGTTTTAAATAGCTTAGGCTGCAATCTGAGTACAGAGTTATTAAAAATGAGTCAAAATGGAAAATAAAGTTAGCAGTGTTTGGACGTAAGGGCCCTGGCCAGCAACTAACCTGAGAATGACTTCCTTGATTCCCAAACAGGTCCACTTTGTGTCTCATCATTTCCTTTCTCCAGTCCAACCTATATGGCTCCAGAAATATTTGGAAGTGCCAAATTTGGGTGGAAAGGGTGGAAGAGGCCTGAAATTCAAGAGGTCCAAATGCATTTGGGCTGGTGAACATTTTAGGATGGTATAGGGAACCCACCAAGTACCGTGCAAACCCACTCCTATTGAAACTGAAGGACTTACCGAGGTTTCTCCAGCAGAGTGAGAACATACAGAACACATGGACAGCATATGAAATGTTAAGTTAAACAGAGCATTTTGTTAAAAACAGAGGAAAACACTGACAGTGAGAAATATGTAAATTTTTTTTATGTATTTGAAAAAGCTAGAACATCGTTCCCTCCTTCCCCCTGAAGTATATTTTGATAATCTCCAAGCAGACAGCAAAGAAAAGGAAATCATATCAATCCCTTTGGGGAGAAGGTGGCATTCTGACTTCTTGAAGCCTGTGATGAGGTTTATAAACTTAGAAAATGAAAAAGTTAAATTTAATCTTTCCGGACTTGTCAAACTTGTCTCAATTAATTTTTGATGACATAATTAGAACTTACTGCTTTAATGTACGCTTTTTTAGTTTACTTTTCAAAAGACTTTATTTTTAAAGACTCAGAAAAAACAGAGGGCTTTGCAGTGGGAACTGTAGGAGGAAGAAGGGGAGGACTCCATGTAGTTTCGAGTGCTGATTCAGAGTACTCTATTAAGCCAAGAGAGATGAACTCATTTTTTTAGCTCCCTTGGGGAGTCAGACAAGAAACAGGAAGTCATTGATGCAAAGTAAGAGCATTGACTCAGCAATTGTAAACAGTGTGTTATGTGCCTGTAAATATTTCCCGAACCCAGTGGTTTGTTGGAAAATATGAAGTAAATTATTATAATCTCTAACAAGCATCCCACAATAAAAAGAGTTATTTTCAAACTTTTTATCTGTAATGTTTATACAGTGAAATATTAATTAGCTTGGACATTGAGAAACTACTTGTCTCAATGCATTGTTCGCTGCCTGAAATCCATCTCCTCAAATGTTTTGTCTGTTGAAAGACATTTTTAACTCCACCCTGTAATGTTGTGCCCTACAAAAAAGCAAAAATTCTTTAACTACTTGATCTGTTCGTGTTTTCACTACCACAAAAACTGAAAGATCCTACAGTTAACCAGATGTTGGCAGAGTTCATCTCTGTCTTAAGTAGCTGTAGTTAGTCAAAAAGGAAAAAGCTTTATAAAAAATCCTAAATAGACAGTCTAATGGTAAATTTTTGTTTCTCATTACTTAGGAAAGTAGAATCCAGGATCTATGTCCAAATCAATCTGCAGCTGAAATTTCTGCTTCCTGTGTAAAGAAGGAGAAGCTGCTGCTTGGAAGTGCCACCTTCTTTCCTTGAATGTAGGGACTCTGCACAAGGAGAGAGGAGTGAGGATTAGAGATGGGACAGTGATGATGGGACCTGTTTCCCTGATAGTCCAGGGAGTTTCTGGCAAGCTTAAAACAAGGAGGGAAGTGATAAAAAACACTGGTCACCTAGAGGGTTTATGGTTGAAATACTTGTGTGCTTAAAACTTAGAATTTAGGTGTTGTAGGATCCACTCAGGAAACTGTTTTAATAACATGCTTGAATCCCAGCAATTCCATCAGGATGCTTGAGTGGAAGATGCCTGAGAAGGAATGGTGGTAGCCTCAGGCTTAACAGCTTGACTCGTAGTCTGCAGGACCAAGAGAAAGACAGAGTCAAGAATGGAGCAGTCGCCTTCAGATGAATAATTGGAGTGAAAAACTGACAAACCTTAGTCAGTTTTTCTTTCCTCATTTTCCTTCTCACTCAAGATATAAAATGAAAGAAACAAGGACATTAGGGTACCTGAATGGAAAGAAAATTTTGAGACAGAGTTTTTCACCTGTTTAGCTAAGATGAATTTGAGAGTAATCTGAGACATGAGAAGAAGAGAACCAGAAAGTATTGATCTATTGCAGAAAAGTTAAGGACTTTTGGAATATTGCTCATGACTTCCATCTGTCTTGCAATACTTTGAATTGTAGAACCATAGAATGGTTTGGGTTGGAAGAGACCTTAAAGATCATCTAGTTCCACCCCAGTGCCATGGGCAGGGATACCTCCCACTACACCAGGCTGCTCAAGGACCCATCCCACCTGGCTTTGAACACCCCACTAGGGAGGGGACATCTGCAACTGCCCTGGGTAACTTCTTCCAGTGCCTCACCACTCACACCACCTTTTCCGTTTTCTTTTTTCCTCCTGGTGTCAGGAACAGTGGAAAAGATAAATACATAGGTCCTTCTCTCCAGCTGGGGAAGTTCCCCCTCCTTGGAGAAAGAGGAGAACTGGGGCCTCCTATGACACTGGGCAGAAGGGGAGTGCTTGAACCCAGGCTTCTGAAGGACTGGAGTAGTTGAGGGGGTAAGCTGTCAAAGGCATCGCATATTAATCCATGCTAACTGTGTCAGGACTTGCAGTATTCAGATCTATATTGTGTATGATTTTCCTGTGACAGCCTCTTTCATCACACTGAACACAGTTGCTACTTGTGTTTCCTTATCAATGTCTCATTGTCCACGACATAGGTGATAAACATATAGCATAACCTTATGGCTGGTAATTTTTTGTTTGTCATGATCTTCCATCTACCTTCCACTGGATGGTGTTTTTATGTCTGTTTATTATTTCAGGGACAAACTGAAAACTTAAAGGGTATTCTAGTTGTAATTTCAAAGCCAAATCTAGGTGTTCAGAACCCTGCAAAAGCCAGGACCGTTGTTCGCAAGCGGACTTCTTTAACTGAATGGTTACATTCAGCCATTTGCTTACTCTTTAGTAAGCTGTCTACAAATAGTTGGAATCCAGCAGAGTCCAATCCTTCTGCTTACAGATTGATGATTTTCTTGGTTTCTCAGTCTCAAACCACGATGACCCAGCTCACATCCTCAATAATTTTTCCAGCAGGGCAGGGCATGTCCAAAAGGGCCCTGAGATTAATTTCCGGAAGGCATGAGCTGTTAAATGTAGGTAAAAGCACAGCTTTCAAACCAAAACATGCGTGAGCCAGGATGTCCTGAGATCTGCAACAGCTAATGTAAAGAATAATTTTTTCATGTGAGGGATCCATGAGGGCCCATTTGCTCACCTGCCTTCACGTTTGGAACCATCTCATTAAGGATATTAAATTTTAAAGGCAATTTGATTAAGCATAAGAATTCTAAAATACTTTAAAAAAAGTCATCTGCCAAGCAGTATTTTTGCATAAAACAAAATATGCTACTAACTCACCTAGTTATGCTGATATCAGGCATTTTCTTAGGCAGAGCTCGTTCTGTACAATACTCTTCTAGGTAAGAAAGTATATACAGTAACTGAAGATTCAAAAACATGGTGTCTCTGCTTATCAAGGAAAATATGTCACAGCCCCAGAATAACTGAAGAAATTAAATAATGATAAAACTGAATACTATAAAACACAGATTTCAGAAATCTCCCAGTTATGAGAAGGACCTTTGTAGACTAACGTACTTCTGCTAAGTTTTATGAAGCTGTACATGTACAAAACTTGGGAGCATGTTTGAGTTCTATATAAAATAAGCTACTACGTATATGAAAACAAGGCTAGACATTAAATATAAACTGATTGTGCTGTGGCCATTTTTTCCCTTTTTTTTTTCCAGCATAAATATGGCTGAACTTTCAGACCCAGAAGTTACTGTAAACTGGAAGGAAAGGTGTTTGACTCTGGAGTCACAGTTAATGAAATTTCGTCTCCAGGCAAGCAAGATCAGAGAACTGTTAGCGGAAAAGGTAGGTCTCATGGTATGAATTTTAATGCAGTACCAATGAGTTAATTTGCTGACGGAGGCTGATCGCATGTCATAGTTTGAGATTACAGGTACTGGAATTTTTTTGAAGAGGGAAAAACAAAGGCATTTTAAAATAGCTATATGGAAAACAGTTATGTTTTAATGCTGTGAAAGAATTTCACACATTAGTTTTGCAAGCAAAAGATGTTCGTTTTCAAATAAGAACACACTGGCCACTCTCCTGTACAGAAAAATATGTATCCAGTAATCACTTTTACAACATTGAAGTTAATATTTAACACATTTTCCTAAGAATTTAGGATCTGATATAAGACAGAAATCACTGGGGAGAAAATTCAGAAGTATTGCCCAGTATTCCTTACTGAATCATATAATTTATCAGACTTGATTTTCCTGTAATAAGACATCTCCAACTATGGTTTATTATATTTGAAATATAAATCTCCCCTGTTGTATTTACCTGGTAACATTTTCACAGAATAAGGCAATTATAAAAGAGTACAAGGGACAAAACATTCTAGAGAGTCTTTGGGACTCTGTTGTGACTAATATTGACTTCGGTGAATTTCTAGTTAAAAAGTTCTTCTGTCAAAACTACTCCATTCTTCTTAGAGCTAAATTTTCCATCAGTTGCTCTCCCCCCCAAAAAAATTAAAAAATTAAAATTCAGAGTTCCACTGGAATTGTATTTTTACAGTTAGTACTCAAAATATCTCTGTTTCTGTTAGAAAACTGTGTAGTTGAAAACTCTGATTTTTTTACCCAATCCCACAATTTTTCTGTATCACAAACTCTCATTGAACTGATATTGTGGAGTATTGTGTTTGGAAAGTGCAACCATCTGTACAAATGCCTATGATATTTCATTTTAAAATTGGAAAAAAAAAAAAGGAAAGCTACCTGTGTCCTTCATTACGGTTAGTAAAGCACACAGATGAACTAATAAATCATTATCATTAGTCTTGGAGGAGAACATCCATCAGAGACTACAGTAGTGTCTGCTGAAAATTTAGTGGATATTTGCACAGTCGGGCTGTTTGGGCTGATGTCATACATCTCTTCTGTCTCTTTAACCCGTTTGGATCTTTACTGTTCAGGTTGGAAGTCTGGACACTGGACATAACTTTCCTAAAGGACTTTCCCACAGCTGTAACTACCATGTTTTATGCAGCTGCTGCTGATTATAGTTTTGGCAACCAAAAAGTTAAGATTCATGAAGAGCACTTCACTAAACTAATTGAGTTAAAAAAAAATATCGACGTTAAATGCTTTCTATTTGAATTTTCACTTTTTTCCATTACAGTTTGCTTTTAAAGGCTCTTCACTGCTAGAAGTATCCTCTTAAATGAATAGGAATGTACACTTAATTGTATTAATTTCAGAAGTCAGCATTTAAAAAAAAAACACAATAAGAGGGACAAAATCACATATGTTCAGCATTGTGCCGGAAACAAATAATTCAAAAGAAAATTACTTATTTTTCCTCATCATTGAGAAACATTACTCCAAAATAGACAAAAAAAATCTTAATAACTTGTTTCTACTGCTCTCTTCTTTTAGTTTTCCTAGCTTTTCTCAGAAAATTTAGAAAAAAACCAAAGTGTTTACTAGAGATAAAAATGGGAGAAATATTTTCTCTTGAAAACCATGAGTCCCAACAAGTATGCAGTTGGAATAATTTGATGTATTACTCCCCAGAGGACAGTATTAGTGGACTTAAAAATGATCCTTTTCCTCACTTTGTTGCTTTGACTTTTTAATATGAATCTTTAATTCATAAGCTGGAATTCAGTTGGGACATGAGTCAAAGACTGGTCAGAGCTCAAAAAAAATTAGGCCGTATTCATCTACGAATTTGTCAGACTTGCATAATTCTAAACCTACAGTTTTCAAAATGGGTACTAACATCCTAGCTATATTGATTTGTACGTTGATTTCATTTGTAACAATCCAGTGATTTTTTTTCACATATTGTTATTTTTTCACATATTTTTATTTTTTAAATGATACAAACAATTCTGAGTATTTGTAGAAGGAAAGATACACTCAGACTAGTTTCATATTGAACTGCATGGAATTGTTACTCAAAAATATATTTGGGAAATAGCAAAGTGAATAATGAAGACCTGATCAGCCTGTACTTGATGGGCATCCTGATTTTAATGGCAAGAGGAGAATACAGCTGATGTCAGCCTTTATAGGTGCTTTCTGGATTTGTTACCTGTTACAGACTGAAACAATTTTGCAAAGCACACACATTAGTTCCCACTCTTACTTTGATTAACACAGGCATTTATCTGTGGTTTTGTTTAAAATCATCTCTATGCCACAAAATGTGTACTAAAACATTGAATAGTACCACCATACAGTGTTCTACTTCAAAATAGTGACAGAAATCACAGTACAGTAGCATAATGGGCATAAAAAACCTCACGGGTATTAAACTATGTAATTGTTGTAGAAAACAGAGCGAGAGTGGTATTGTGACAAAACAGGGTCACTACAGGAAGGTAAGAGAAATGACTTACTGATAATTCTCCAGTCTTCCTCCTCTGTGTGTGTTTGAGAGGTATCTCTTCAAGACAGGGAGTCAGGGAAGACAGTTTACATCCTATTACACTATGATGTATGTGACTCGTCAGAAACTACCATTGTTTTTTTTCCCCTTGTATTTGTTCTATAACTTAGTCTAAAACTAGATTTCAGTAAGAGTTTGTTTCCATCTATCCCTTTTCAATACTTATGCCCACAACCTGTGTACTTCTGTAATTATACTCGGGAAATTTCCTATTCACTGGAAATCAAATACCATTTCAAAGTTCTTTTTACTAGTGCCCTTGCACATAAATGAATGATCAGCATGGGGAGTCCTCGGTATATTCTTCTAATAGTTGTGTTCTAATTTAAAAAAAAACCAAACTATTTACTGGACTTTCTTAAGTAAATACTCACCCTTTAACCTCAGTAGTTGAGGAGTTCAAGAAATTTGCATCATCAGTGCATTTCAGCAGCATGGCTGAACTTTAATTTTGTTGTGAACCTGGGGAGAAAAAAGAGGAGCAAAACAATGTGAAATGTTTTCAGAAAACTACTCCATTCACTGTTGATTATTTCTTTGGGGTTCTTATTTGTTTTCATTTTGCCAGTAGTCTGTATGCAAAGAAGGAGATGTTGTTGGAGTTTTAAGTAAAAGCTACTGCTGTAAGTGGGAGAGGTCTTTACAGGAATTTAAGGAATGATGCAGAAAGTATCCCTAGTATGCCAAATTTAGGATGGCAGTGGAACTGAATTTTAAGTAGCAGCCTTTATTTTCATGCAGCTTGAGTCTTAGTGCATATGAAGAGTTTCCTAAAAAACCCTTTATTAGATAAAAGATCACAGTTTTCTGCTGCAGCTTTTGCTCCTAGGTAGCATTTCATATTATGGGAAAAGTTAGTGTCCCTCATTCTTTACACAGTAAGTACATTTTTCACCTGAAATATGTATGCAACATCAGGTATAAAGTTAATGTTTTTCCTGTCACTAAAAAACCATTTTTGTAGAACTGCGTAGCTCTGTTAAGTTTCCTCTTGGGCAGTCTGCATTGAATTTCTTTTATGTCAGACCTCATAAGGACTGAATATGGCACTATCCCAAATGATGCATTGTGGGCTGTCCATTTGCATGAATGTCTCCCGAGTTTTTCTCCTTCAGTGCTGAGGGTCATTATTTTATGCTTTAAGTCATCTTCAACAATTATGAATTATTAACAAAGAGGTTTATTTTAACAAATGCATTGACTTGTTTGCTTTTAACCTTCCATTTGCACATTATCTGTGTACCAGTACATGCTCAGCTGGCTACCAGGTGTGTGTATGACAAATGCGGTAATACTTACACTCTCTGTACAGATTGTGAGAATTGATTGGCAACTTATTTTTAGGCCAAATGCTATTTCCAATATATTTCAAAGCAAAACACATTCTTGAATTTTTGTCTTATAAACCATGTCCCACTGTATTTTTATTCATTTTGCACGTGTATTTATGGTAAGTCATTTGACATGGCAGAATGAAGCAGATGCAGTGTGTTGTTCTCTGTAGCATGACAACTGAAAGATTAATTTTTTTTGAGGAAAAGTCCAGAACGCACTTGGCTTCTGCAGTGTCTGCCAATATGAAAATTGTAAAAAAGCACTGTGAGTATTTCTATTTGCATTCAAACGTTTATGAAGGGTAAAGTAAAAGGGAGCAAAATACCATAGTACCAAAATTATTCAAATGAAGGTTAATTTTCAGTGTTTCAGATGCTCTTAAAGAACTTCTTTTAATGGAAAATAATTCAGATACAAATGGGAAGGTACAAACAGGAGACAGCAAGGAGACCTAAAGAGAATAAAAATTAAATGTTTATATAGTTACAGGCTTAGATTTATTAACCCCTTTTTAATACCTGTGCCTTTTTTACCTATAACCTTATTTTTATTCCTTTTCTGTTATTAAGTTTATGCTGTGTGGGGTTTTTTGTTTGTTTGTTTCATTGTTTTTGTATATATAAAGCCACATTCTTTCTAAGGAGGCTGGAGATGGAGGGGGTAGAGGATAAGGAAAAAAGAGAACTCAGGAAGCAATAAATTAGCTGCTCTGGTAGAGACCAGGCTGGGTAGTGGCATGCAGAGCACAGCCCTTGCTGTGAGGCCAGAGGATGAAGATATTCCCTCTGGTAGTATGGAGATGAGAGTATCCATTCTGGTCCTGCTTGCCTGATACAGGGAAGTTGATGGAAGCTGTGGAAGCTGTGATAGTGGGCAGGCACCTGTGAGGATCCTGAGCCAATCTAAGATTTAGTTTAGTTTTCCAGATGTAGGAGCTACAAGATGTTTCTTCTCCATTTTTTTGTGGAGGGAACACTTTTGCAAATTATGCATTTCATTTTCATTCCCTCAGAGAATGTCTTCAAACTGAATTATGCTGCCATGCATATAATTTTGGAATCTCTTGCACCTTTACCATCTGTGTTTCCTAAGTGTCCTATACACTTAAATTTCATGAATAAACTCCATTTCAGTCAAGTTTTCGATTTTTTACACTTTGGCAGTGACTGGTACCTTTGAAGGCATCACCTCTCAGACAATGGCACAGAAAAAGGCCTCCTATTTCAGTTGTTCACAATCAAAACTCGCAATTGAGTGAGACTGAAATGGCAGAAATTCCACAATCACAGTACAATGATCAAAACAAAACAAAGCAGTCAGGCCTTTTAATACAGATGAGCAACCAGTTGTTGATACACTTCTCTTTTTCATTTTAAGCACTATGTAAGACTTCATTTTCCTTGCCTGCCAAACTGCTTTAGTGCACTCTTCCATTTAGCTAAACAGTGTCTTCGCTTCTTTCAAGACTTTGAATGTTATAATAAAGTCTGTCTGTGCTAAAGTGGTGGTCTATGTAATTTGTATTTGATCATGTCTCTGCAACTTAGCTATCAAGACAAGAAGTGAGTTGGAAAAAATAAGAGCCATAGAGAGTGAATGTTCCTAGTATTTTACCAGGTTTAGGAAAACTTTAAGAGCCATAGAGAGTGAATGTTTCTAGTATTTTACCAGGTTTAGGAAAACTTTATGACTGACATTGGGAAAAGCACCACTATTCAGCCAACACTGAATGCTGCTTATTTGACCTTCACTATGCTGGCTCCCCAAATCCCACTGCTGAATTTAACTTTTGAAAGTCTGTATACTTACTGGCAGCTGACATAGACTACTAATTTTGGAAGAGTTACCTCCTGGGCTTCTCTGTTCCATATTTTTAATTTATATAGTTTCCGGAAGAAATCATTAATTTTACTATTGTGAACTCAAATGGAATGTGAAAGATTGCTTTTTCATATGTATTTTTCACACATTTAACAAGCAGTAGGAAAATTTCTTGAGCTAAGTAGTTATTCTTAAAATCATGTTTAAATACTGAAAAGAACTTAAAAGAAGTAAAACATAACTCTAGAAAAACTAGTCTCGTGTCATATAGGCTGATAAAAATTTTGAGCCTGATTATTTGGGAAACTGAGCAGAGAGAGGCTGATAATTTTGGTAGGTCTTGTTTTGTTCCAAGGAAAGTCTTTTGGGCTAAATGTAGCTCACGTGGGTGAGCCGAAGAGCTAAAAAGGAGAGTTAGGAGAAACTTGCAATTAAGAGGTGCTAGTTGCCTAACTAGGAGAGCAACAGCAGAAATTGCTGTAGTTAAAAGTAGACAGGATTGTGAATCTGCACATCAGGACTTCAGCATCAAAGACCCAAACTGCTTTTACATTGCATATTTTTGACCACAGTTGAAGCAGAGAAAAAAAGGTAATCCCTGTAGTAAACTGTCTGAACAGAGAAAGATAAAATGAAGAGGGGGAGTTCGTTAGATGGAGAATTTGCAGAGGAATAGTTGACACTGCTTTGTTTGTGAGAACAGCTGTATCCTTTTACCTTTTAATTGGTATTAAAAATGGAGAAGACAAGAGAAGGAAAAAATGGGAATGCACTGAATGTAAGGGTCCAGGTACTAAGAGACTTAACTTTTGCTGGGGCCCAAATCCTCAAGTAAGGTGATTTGTGATCCTAACATTCCCCCCTTTCTTTTGGTCGTGAATCAAATCCTTGATTCTATTTCTTGTGAGTCTAGGGGTTCATATCTAGTCATGACAAGCATTCTTACTGCTGTGATTCGGTCCTGTACAAATCTCATGAGGGTGTTTATCAGGCATGGTACTATTAACAATAGTAATAGAGGCAATATGAGGGGTCCTGCTAGCATTGTTATGAGTGATGTTAGCCAGGGGGACCAGTTAAACATATGCTCATACTAAGTTCCGGATTCTTGTCTTTCTTTTTCTCTGCGTAAGAGGCTCTCTTTAATTTTTTCCTGACTCTACTGCGTGTCTGATCTGATTTCTTTTCCATGTCTAATAACCTTCTACTGTTCACTGACATCACCAAAATGCACATTGAAACACTATACGGGTTAACAAAACTGATAGTCCCAATGCTATAACACTGAGAAAAGATTGTGTCAACCAGGGCAAGTTTAGGAGCTAGACTGATTGGTCAGATTGGAACAACTCATGCCCTCAAAGTCAGAAAATTATTTATGGTATCTTAATAACAGATAATCAGTTTCAGTTTTATTTTTTAAAACTTATGCCAGTTTCAAGATTTGAGGCCTCCAAGGCTCAGGGTATAATTGAAGTTCCTTGCATACTTACAAATACATCTCTTCAAATTAATATAATTCATGGGCATGGCTACTCCTGGTGTTAAAAGGACGCCAGCGTAGTTTCAGATTTATATGACAGTTTTGACAACCATGTATAGTTTCCAAAGGATATGGTGGGTGTCTTCCAACCTGATGATTCTATAGTTCTATGATTCTATGAATGCTTGCGGGGATTCCCAAAATACATGGAATACTGAAAAAATGGCATTTAAACAAAAGGCCACACTATTGTATATTATATAAGCAACTTTTTCCCAAATGTTTACAGAGGCATCCAACCTATGGGAGAATAAGGCTTCTCTTAATGAACACATTAACAATAATATTACAATTCACTTTAGTTAGCCTTTTTTTTTAAGGGTGTTAAACGTCCTGTTTTCCACTGACTGGTAGGTGATTTTCTTTACTTGATCCAAGTTCTTGCATCCTGATTGCTGCGAAAGCTGTTAGCAATACTTCGTATGGTCCATTCCACTGTTCTCCTGGTGGTTTTCCTGTAAAATCTTTAACAGAAAACCTCATCCCCAGGTGTAAAAGGTTGTACAGATTAATCTTAAACCTCTAGGCCATGCAGCTTGTTCTTTTTTATTTTGTTTGTTTCTCAGACAAGTTCAGCTAGTTTTGTTAGCTGATTTGACAGATTCTCACCTAATTCTGTGAGATCTTCTCCTGTATACTGCAATTGGTATACAGGGCTAATACTTTACTTTCATTATTTCAAAACCTAAGCAAGGCCAAAAGAAGTGCTTGATGCCAATATAGATTGGCTTTTTGACAAATTTTAGCTGATTGCTGTTTTATCAGCAACAATCCGATGATTCATTTTCTCCACCTGGCCTCTGGCCTGTGGTCAGTATGGAGAATATAACTGCCAATCAGTTCTTAAAATTTCACTAATCTTTTTACCACTTTAGCACAAATGTGTACCTCTACCTGACGATATTACTGCAGACACTCCAAACGAGGTATAATTTCAATCAACAACACCCTTGTGACTTCTACTTTACTTGTCCTGCAAGGAAAAGCTTCTGGCCAACCTGAGACAGTATCTGTTAATGCTAATAAGTATCAGTTTTATTGGGAGTTCAGGGAGCTCTATTTGCATTCCTATTATTCCCACCCCAAAGGGTTTGTTTTGTTTTCCTGCCATATTGATAATCAATTTTCTGTCTTCCCTTGAGTATTTGTCCAATTTTAAATCAGAATCAGGGAATTGAAACTTACCATCTGGAATCAAAGCAGATATTACTTCTGCCTTTTTCTGCGGCCATCCTGGCCTCAAAATTTCCTGCCAATTTGTTACCGATTTTCCCGCCAGTACTACCTCTCTGGTGACCTTTGTAGTGTGTGATAGCCACTTCTTCTGGAAGATTTACAGCTTCCAGCAGCTTTAGGATTTCTGCTGCATGTTTAACATGTTTTCCTTGGGCAGTAAGGAGTCCTTGCTCTTTCCATATAGCACCGTGAGCATGCACCACTCCAAAGACGTCCTTTTGCTAATTCCAGTGCTTGAGTTAAGGTGATTATTTCGGCTTTCTGGGCTGATGTTCCTGGGGTAATGGTCTGGCTTCGATCACTCCTCTGGTGGTAGCCACTGCATATCCAGCCTTGCTTCACGAAGCTGCTTCCATCAGTGTACCAGGAATCTTCCGCATATCACTGGTTCTGAAGCAGCTCCCCTAAGGAAAGATACTGGATTCACAGTGTTAGTGGTGCTTATATTCACATCTTGATCTAGAGGGGGAAAGCCAGTGACCTTTCCACCCCAACACCGCTGAGACTGTGTGTGACACCATGACAGTCATTTTTGGCCCATAGTGAATTCTCGGGCTTCTTGTCTATTCAGAACTACAGCTGCATCTGCCTGTAGGCATCCAGGCCATCCAATTGTTTGGAGAAGTAGGCTACAGCCCTTTTTACAGTGGCCTAGCTGCTGTGTCAGCACCCCCAGGGCCATCCCCTGTCTTTCATGAGCTTTAATTGTTCAAATGCCCTTCCTGCCTCCTAGTCCAACCAATTTCAATGATCCCATTGGATATTCTTTCAATGGTTCATACAATGGTTTCACTAAGAGTCCATCCATAAACACCAACCTGTTATTCCCAGAAAGGTTCTGAGTTCCTTTACCACTCCTGACATGAGTGTGCAGCAAACAGCTTCCTTTTGGGCTGTCTGTATCCTCTGGAGATCTCAAATCCAAGGTAAGTAAGTTGTCGCTGCATAGGCTGGGCCTCCTGATGAAAGAACTGATACCTGCTCAGTCCAAAAGTTCAATAGACTTATAGTCCGTTGCTCACAGTCCTCTTCTGTTTTGTAACTCTCAGGAGGTCACATACTGCAGCAGGGTTCCAGTCAATGTTTCCAGGTCTTGTGCCAACTAGTTCTCAAAAATAGTTTAGCTGTTCTCAATACTTTGAGGCAATACTGTTAATGTTAGTCGTGTTTTACTACCAGTTTCAGGGTTTTCCCATTCAAAGGCAAGTCACCTTTTAGCTTTCTTCAGCCAATATCAAGCAGAAGAAGGCATCCTTCAAATTCAGTATGGTAAACCACAATTGATTTTTATAATTGGTTGGCAAGGTACAGGGATTTGCCACCACTGGATGTAGCTTTTATCTAGTTTCTTTACAGGAAATATTGGAGCATTATATTCTGCTTTACATTCTTTTAATAACCCATATTGCCAGTAATCATTTTTATCCCCCTTGCAATCTTCTAATTGAAGAGGGTGTTACCTGACATGGGCCAAATTTACCTTTGCATGCCCCATGTTTCTAGCCTTCCAGGTATCTCAGAAGTCAACATGCCTGGATAAACCTGTTACAAAATCTCTGCTGTTACCGGTGTTGATTTGGGGTTTTTTTTCCACCTGTTTTAAAGACAAGCTCAATACTTTGACTAGTTGATGATCTCTCACATTAAATTTTGTACCTCCAGTTCCAAGTCTCTAAATTGCTTTAGTAAATCTCCTCTCATTAATAGTCCAGGGGCTCCTAGCAAACAAATTTCATGTGTACCCACTTGTTTTCCAATATTTAGCAGACTGCACAAAGAATGCTCTTTCGGTTTGGCCAGTAGCTCCTATTACAATCACAATATTTTATTTTGATCTACAGGAATCAGTTGCTGGTTTACACAGAGGCTCCTGTATCTATCAAGAACATAACCTTTTCATTCGTATTCCCCAACTTTATTTCAACCAGTGGATCCTCCAGAGTAATTTCCCCAGTCATTCAAGTTCAGCTACAGCACCAGATTCTGATTCCTCTACAGTATGCACATCGATTATTTCTTAATTCCAGACCCCATTCTCATTTCATTGAAAGAACGAATAAATTATATTAAGGAATTAGGTAGTTTAGCTTGTTTACTAATTGAAAACAAGGACAGTTCCACTGCAGAGAAAGAAGACAGGCCTGAAGACCCAAGAAGTGGGGGAGATAAGATAAGGCCATCAGAGGCAAACAGGAGACACAAAGAAACCATGTTGTGGGTATGCTAATAAGTTTCTGAAAACAAAGGACATTTAACTGTTTAACCAGTATTTCCTGGAACCCACACAAACAAGCATGCTCAACCTGCATAGAAGTCACATAGCCAGTGGGGGCACATCAGTGGGACACATTAGGTGGACTTAACCCATGTGTGCCCCGGCATTTTTTATTAAAACCATTCCTGTTTAATAATTGAATTGGTATTGATAATTGGGGGTTGGCTTTTCACACTATCACCACAAAAATAACACACACACACAACAACATTAACTTATTCACTTCAAAACATACAGAGACCACACATTCACTTCAAGGCGTCATATGGTGCTATAGTTCCAATTTCTGTGATTAATGTCACTCCACAAGGGAAAAAAATTTAAAATATACCTTTTTATCTGAGGATTACCATCTGTCCCTGCAGAGATCCAGTTGAGGAAGAGAGTCTCTCTGGAGAAATCCCCAGGAGTACCCAAGAGAGTCCCGCCCCCAATGGGTCCTGCGGCCGGCAGAGAGGGTCCCACCTGGGTCACCAAATCTGAAACAAAGAACTTACACTTAAGAGTTTAATTTAACCATTAAGGCAGGTACACTCTATTCAGAGCTGGAGAAGACTCGGGATTTGTCCTCAGAGTGCCTCTGCTAATCAGTGATTTCAGAACTTTATATACACAAAATGATTCCCATATCCATATTTTCCCTGAAGTAACAAGCAGACTTCTTTCCGCAGATAAACTTTACTATTTCACGTTTTCACATTGCCCTTTTTAATGCACCAATGCCAATACTGTCTCTTTAACTCTTTTTTCTCCACACATTGACTACAAGACTGTAACCCCCACCTTCTCTCTATCTCAGTCCCTGATCCTTATCTCCGGCAAACACTTGCTGGAAGATTTTAACACTTAACTCCTGCAGACCAAAAGGGGAAAATTTCACAATCAAGGAGGAGAAGCACCAACAGCTGCAGGCTTGGGCTTTTTCCCCTTTTTTTGGGGGGGGAGGGGGGCGCAAAACAGACTTTGATTCTGTATCAAATACTCTCTTGGGTCATATAAATTTGGGCGAGGGCGAAGGTTACTTCAGGTGGCCAGCCTGTCTGGAACGTCGGCCACTCCAGCTGGTACAAAAATATTTTCAGTTTTCCCACATGACCCATGTCTTCTGATGATGCAGCCATTGCACGATAATCTTTAAAATGCTGTATCACTAGTTCGAGCAGCGTAGCTGTCTCTTTGCTTTTGCTTTGACCCATTTCAAAAACTGTGAGACAGCGCAGAAAAATCATTGATAAGCGAGCTATATCGATACTCTGACGATCCCTACGCGTTAACGACTGAAGGCAGAAATATAAATTCAAAACCTACAGAGACCAAGACAGACTCAGAGTGGGAAGAGGCTGGGGACTAGCCCCTACCAATCTTCTCAGAGAGCGGTGGGGTGTCCCCGCACCAGCTCCGGCTCGGGGAAGCGATACTGCATCCAGTTTCTTCCCTAGTGAGCCTACAAATTGGAGCTCCACAAAATCAGAAACAGATTTACTCACCTTCCTCGAGGAAGCTTGCCTTTCAGAATCTGGAATCAGGAATCTTGTCTCACTGTTAGTATCCTGGACGAGCCCCCAAATGTAAGGGTCCAGGTACTAAGAGATGAGACGGAGTTGATAGCAACATAAATGTTTACTAAACGCACATAGGAAATCAGGTAACTGGCCAGCCAGGGTTGTCCCAGACTATGGAGGACAACCCCGAGTCGGTGCTCTAAGGGATATATTTATACTCACACAGACACATGCAACCCCCATATAGACCCCTGCAAGCCAGATAACAATCAGCTAAGCTTGCATAGTTGTCCCAGTTCAGCAGTCCTCAAGGTTGCCATCCTGTTCTTTCTCAAGTAGTTTCTAGGCTCCGCTGCCTTCCTCCCTGCCTCCTTATCTCTGAGCAACTTGTTCCTTACTTGCACAATGCCACATTCTTTGAGCTGGCTAATTATTAACTTTTGCTGGGGCCCAAATCTTCAAGTAAGGTGATTTGTGATCCTAACACTGAAAAGTGGCAGCTTGTAAGCTGCTAGGTTGTGAGCTCTAAGTTGAGTTTTGCAGTAATCATAGCCTAGGTGGGCATTCAAGTGACATTTGAATGAGAAGTAAGCCCGTAGCTTTTGGGATTTAAGCTAGATAACTAATTCTTTGATGTAAAGATTTTTTTTTGTGTGTGTATGTAGGAAATAATAATGAACAGTAAAATTCCATATACTATGAACCAGTAAAATAGTGAAGAAAATTCACCATGCTTGATCTGTGAGCCTAAGGAACAGCTGACCCCCCTTTAGCATTATCCTTTTTGAGGACATCTGTGATGAAAAGAAGAATGGATTCAGGAAGAGTTGCTTCATTTTGATGACTAAATATACACTATTGAATAATATTTTTATGAATTTCATTTTGTTCTAGGGAAAAGCTTTTGTGCCAAAGTATTCTATTCCATTTTTCACTGACGGCATATTTGATTTTATAAATATATGTAGGTCCAACGTGTCACTTCTGAGATTTATGAGACAAAATGAATTCCTATTAATTAGTTAAAATGCAAAAGTAGTCCATAACAGACAAGTCTTTCTAATTATTGTGTGGCCTTTGGGATTAAAAAAATCATCCAGTGGAGAACAAAATATATCTTACCCACGTCATGTGCTAATTCCTTCTTTACAAATTATCTTCTTGTTGATTTTTCTTGTGTAATATTAATATCTTGATTTGACCTCTCTATTCTTTAGGTTTTTTCTCTATGTGGCTTAATAGGTCAGGTCATATTTTAAAGTTTATTGTAGTTTATAAATATTTAGCACTATCCCTATGGAAGACACCTAATAAGTAGGAGAGAAATAAGTGGCAAGACAGAAGGATAACGTTTGAAAATATGGATGGAATGTACATGATTGGCTTTTTAATAAATGAATTAAAGAAGTAGGAGGTCTATTACTGTGCTTTCCTAAACTAAACCACCAGCAGAAACCTTTTTGTAAAAAGAGCGAGTCATGCTTCTAAAACAGTTTTACCATTGCTTTTAAATAACAAATGTATGCAAGGTTTTATACATGTGTGGATTTGGCATAGTGTATTTTAAAACATGGAAGCATGAAAACTGGTGGTCATTAAAGCCACTGACAAACAGATGGCTCACTTTTAAGCAGTACTGGCTCTTTTCTTAAGGAAATGCACAGATTTGTTGAAATGTTTGAGTTTAAACACAGGAATATGGAACAAAGAGAGGAAATTTGGTTACATTCAGTGCTCTGGAATAGCTGGCAGGCATGTTCTTCAAACCATTTATAAATTTACCAAGCACCACTTAAAAAGTCAGATCTTTTGCCTTTTTAGCTTATATTAGAAGGCAATTCCAAAATCTTTTTTAGTTAATGTGGAAAACAAGTGTCTTTGAATTTCCAGCCTATCTTTGCTCATCACCTGTTTGTATCTTCTTGTACCTTTGAAAGACTTTAAAAGACGGCATTTATTCCTCACTTGCTTCTCCCATTTCTTTATTCATGGAAGAAAATGTATCCCCATATTTCTTCAGTTTTAATATGCCCTACAGTTTTAATATGCCCTACATTGTGTGAGGACTGTTAATTCACTAAATATAAAAATGTACAGGTTTACTGCTTTTCTTTTTATGTGGAAAACTGTTTTTCAACCAGAGATGGTTTGAGCCTTTTTTTTCTGATGAGGAAGAACTGAAAAACTAAAGTGCAAGGAAGAAAGCAGGCTCTAAACATACTGCTCTCAAGTCACTGGAAATTCTGAACTTAATCAATAGACGGGCTGTATTTCTGTCTCAGCAACATTAGGTTTTATCTCAGTTTTTGGTTTTGAAAACTCTGACCTACTATCAGCACGCTTTGAAAGGCTTGCAGAGAAGTGATGCTTTTCTTTTCAGTCATTAATGGTCCTATTTTTTCCTGTCTTTCTCTAAAAAAAGATTTCAAAAAAGTCTACATGATGCAACTGTGTTGTTTATAATATTAAAAATTAGGGGACAGTGCACTGATTATGCATGTAATGCACTGATTATAATGTAAAAATACCTTTACATATACTGATTATAATGTAAAAATACCTTTTCAGACCTCAAAAAGGAAAGAATTCCAATTTTTTTTAAATAAAGTATTACCCTTAAAATTATTGAATCATTATTTCAAATACCAGAAGAATTGTCAATTTAGTGCTGTAATTTCTCTCTAACACATTTAACAGGAACAATGATCTGTATTTATATGTATATTGGACTCAATGATCTGGTGGGTCTCTTCCAACCTGGTTATTCTATGATTATTCTATGATTTAAATGAAAATACATGTACACATATATGCCTAGAAATGGAGTATTTTTGAAAATGATTTGTGATAATTTTTGAGTTTATATCCTTTGCTGATTTTGTGCAATACATGCTTTAATGAAATGAAAATGTCTTTACTTGCACAAGAATATATTTCTGAATATAGTTTGACACAGTTTCTCACAGCATTCTGCTTAGGAAACCGTCAGCCTCTGGCCTGGACAGGCGCACACTCTCCTGGATGGAAAACTGGTTGGATGGCTGGGCCCAGAGAGTGGTGGTAAATGGTGTTAAGTCCAGCTGGAGGCCAGTTACAAGTGGGGTTCCCCAGGGCTCAGTCCTGGGTCCAGCCCTGTTCAATGTCTTTATCAATGACCTGGATGAAGGCATCAAGTGCACCCTTAGCAAGTTTGCAGACAACACTAAGCTATGTGGAAGTGTGAATCTGCTGGAGGGTAGGGAGGCTCTGCAAAGGGATCTGAACAGGCTGGACCGCTGGGCAGACTCCAATGGCATGAGGTTTAACAAGGCCAAGAGCTGGGTCCTGCATTTGGGGTACAACAACCCTATGCAGTGCTACAGACTAGGAGAAGTCTGTCTAGAAAGCTGCCTGGAGGAGAGGGACCTGGGGGTGTTGGTTGACAGCCAACTGAACATGAGCCAGCAGTGTGCCCAGGTGGCCAAGAAGGCCAATGGCATCCTGGCTTGTATCAGAAACGGTGTGACCAGCAAGTTCAGGGAGGTTTTTCTCCCTCTGTACTCGGCACTGGTGAGACCGCACCTCCAATCCTGTGTTCACTTCTGGGCCCCTCATCACAAGAAGGATGTTGTGGCTCTGGAGCGAGTCCAGAGAAGAGCAATGAAGCTGGTGAAGGGGCTGGAGAACAGGCCTTATGAGGAATGGCTGAGAGAGCTGGGGTTGTTTAGCCTGGAGAAGAGGTGGCTGAGAGGAGACCTCAATGCTCTCTACAACTACCTGAAAGGAAGTTGTGGAGAGGAGGGAGCTGGCCTCTTCTCCCAAGTGACAGGGGACAGGACAAGAGGGAATGGCCTCAAGCTCCGCCAGGGGAGGTTCAAGCTAGACATTAGGAAAAACTTTTTCACAGAAAGGGTCATTGGGCACTGGAAGAGGCTGCCCAGGGAGGTGGTTGAGTCACCTTCCCTGGAGGTGTTTAAGGCACGGGTGAGCGAGGTGCTAAGGGACATGGTTTAGTGTTTGATAGGAATGGTTGGACTCGATGATCCGGTAGGTCTCTTCCAACCTGGTTATTCTATGATTCTATAATTTGCTTTTGTATTGTAAAAAATTTCAATGACAGCATGTTGTACTTCAATGTCCAGACCTCCAGTGCAGTACACCTCTTTGTTTTTGTTGCTGCCATGTTTCTTCAAAGCATTCAGTATTTATTCACATGTGGCATTTCTCTGTTCATTGTATGAACAAAAATAGCTCAATTTGATGAGTGTCAGATGTAGAGTGTTTTTTTCTTACCAAGCTTAAAAACAAACCTGTTTTTAACCATAGATATTATTTTCCCTAATTCAGATAATTGATGCAGTGCGCACAAACACACTTTCTGAAAATTATAAGAGGGGTTTTGCACTTAAAAAAGCAAGAAGAAACTGCATGTTTAAAGTAGCAGTCTCTTCTTCTGCACCTGTGTTGATATTGTTCTGCAATTGGTATTAGTGTATTGTTTGTTCATGGGCCTAAAACTTTTACTCTATATTTAAGACTGTTAAATCGAAGGCAGTATAGATCATGAGAGGACACTTTTGAAACCTTAATGTATTTGGGAAAGACCCTGCACTAATCATAGCCATGCAGAAAATTCCTTATAAGAGATTTGTTGAACTGAGACATTGTTTCAAGTTATTTCAGTCAGGACATGATAGGAAATTAAGCCTAAATACACTTCACAAGCCAGATATTATCAATGATGTGCTGGCCCTCCATGTTTCTCCTGGGAAGCCAACTTTATGTCTTATGATACTTTACATACTGTAGTTCATTCCAGTAGTGTCTAGCCTAACAGCTGATATATACCATTTAATTCCAGCGATGCTGGTGATTTGTATAGATGTATATAGAGAGAAGCTGGTGGGACAGAGGTCTAATTCAAGAAACCTTTCTGTTTTTTCAAATAATTTTCTGTATAAAGTCAGAGTTGGTCATCAATATTCAAGTTGCAGCCACTGGTAAATGTTCTTTCTTCTGTGTCTGTAAAGCACACTGGTTTTATAACCTTCAAAGTATCCTAAAGCAATAATTTTTTTCATTAACTTCACAGGCCTATAGAGTAGCAGAGCAGTCAGAGTATAGGTATACATCCCATTTATTCAGGCAAAACAATTTCATGTTTGAAACTGGCTAGAGATTATTTATGCATATGGAAAAAGAATATAGTTTTAAAGTTTCATTTTTGGACAAGAGGGAATGGTCTCAAGCTGCTCCGGGGAGGTTCAGATTGAAAAAATTTTTCACCGAAAGGGTTATTGGGCACTGGACAGGCTGCCCAGGAAGGTGGTTGAGTCACCATCCCTGGAGTTATTTAAGAGGCGGGTAGATGGAGTGCTTAGAGATACGATTTAGTAGTGGACAGGCATGGTGGGACTTGAAGATCTCAAAGGTCTTTTCCAACCTCGGGATTCTATGATCCTATGATTGTTACAATAGACACTGCAAGACAAATCTATATAAACTCTAAATAAAGGGAAAATCAGGACTTAGTAATTGTTATGTAGCATCAAATTATTCAAATGCTTGCCAGTTTAACTATAATAGAAGTGCTCATATTTGGTAGCTATAGTATTCCATCCTTGCTGAATTTTTTTTTTTTTTTTTTTTTTTTAACAGGACCTTCCTAAAATAAACTGAACACCCTTTAGACATTTCTCCAATAAAACCTCACATTTGTTTGTTGCTAGGAAGCTGATTGACACATCTGTATTGTGATATCATCCAAAGCTTCTTAGCAGACCTTCTTGAAATAGTTAATTCTTAAAGAAGCAAAAGTAAACCTTGTTCTTCCATTTTTAACTTCTGAATGCTGTTTTTCTTGGTAACTACACTCACAGCTCCTTTAGCTCCTAGCTTTACATTTATTTTAGCAGCAGCTTTATTCAAATCATATACTTTGTCCCAGTAGTCTACATTAACATTGTTGTGTTCCTGGTCAAGTGCAATGATATATAGATGTATATATGTATAGATGTATAGATATTCCTACCATGAGGTACATTGTGCAGTTTTACTGCAGAAACAGGGAAGGAACTTAGGTCTGAAGTGCATTGGATTATCCAGAACTCAAATTGTTTTGTAGAAGGGCAGCACTGCTGCTTAATGCTTGTACAGTAGTTCAGTGATCATTAGATCACTGCTAGAGACACTAGTTGGTTTTAGGTTTTAGTTGTGCTAGTTGAGCTGCACTGGCAGCTGAGTGGACCTAGCAAGCAACATTTTCTGGTTTTATTTCCATTTATTAAATCTGCTAAGTTTTAGATACAACCTTACAGCTGAAACAAATTCTACTTATGGGACATAAATAAATTGCCTATTACTGCCATGGCAATTACATGCATTTACAAATTGTTTGACTCGGAAAATTGATGAACAACTTTCTACTCATCAACAACAAATTTCACATCATAAATATGTGAAGGAGTTTTCTGTCATAATATTATAGAATATTAACAATGTTCATTATTGATATAATAGCTGCACTTATGCTTGGTTTAGCATAGCACTTTTTACTACAGCGGAATGTTAGCTGACAGTATATTCAGAAATAGCCTCAATTTCTGAATCCTCAAGTTACTAACAAAGAAGTATCTTAAAGACAATATTAAAGCAAGTCTTGTAAACCAAAATTCTTTTTGTATGTAAAACCAAAGTGACAAATGAAAAGTAACCTTAGAATTCAAAATTAAAAAATTGAACTCAAAGTTAAAATCTCATCATGAATTCATATAAATATGAAATTAAATGCATATAACCAGAGTGGAAAAAAGAAGGTTCCTCTCCCTGTCTGTCTGTCTGTCCAGCCTATTAGTACATGGATGACTGGGATGATCATTTCTTTAGAAGTGTTCTTGCAAAACAACTCTTTGGGGACCCAGCCCTAACCATGTATACTGTGAAATGTTTGTTGCTCTTGTATCAGTGGTGTGTTGCAGTATTGCGATGTAGACGTCTGAGTTTTGTGTTGTATAAGAAAGAACTCGAAGGTCAGTCAAAGGTTTCTTTATGTTAGTGAAAACTCATTTTCTCCATTTTCAGTTTTTGAGTGATAGAAAATGATGACTCTATGTCCTTGGCTGAATGAGGTACTAAAAGTACACAAAACGGTTTCATGTGATTGACAACATAATTGGGAAGAGAAAAAAAGAGATGGAGAGTGAAGGAGAAACTGAAAGATGCCAGAAATCGAGTATAAACAGAATGAAACATTATTTTAAAACCAAGCAGTAAACTGGAGAAGCAAGAAATTGTTTTCATTTTCATTATTTGTATCATACACTTTTGTTTAGACAATTTTGAAGCAGAATACTTAGCAACCCAGTGTTAATTATTTGGTATTATATCCTGTATTTCTTACCATCCGGTAAGTCCTTAAGTCATTGAATACCTTAAGTACCTTCTAGTGTTATTTAAAACTCCAGTTTACTTTTTAAATAAGTCGTAATTCACCAAAGACAAAATAGAGAGCTCTTAACAAAATGTAGTAAAGTGTAAATAAGGTATTTCTGGCCTCTTCTGTTCCATATTGTTAGAAAAGCCTTCAAAGTGTAAAATGCAGAGGTTTTCTAAGGCCTGGGTCAAAGGTTGAGCCTATGATTTATTAGGCATCACAGTAAAGTAATGGTTCAGCATCTCTCACCACTCAAAAGTGTTCGGCACTCCTCTGTATTGTACTGGTTTCTGTCTTGATTTATTTCTACTGTGGCTTTTCATGTTTCTTTTCTGTGAGGCACCTGAGTTCACCATGTCTTTTCTGTTGCGTGCCCCCTCCTTTCAAACAGAGGGTGATGGAGACTGGGTCAGAGCCTCCTCCCAAAAGCTAAGCCTTCAAAAGAATTAACAGATTTATTACAAAATGTGCCAAGTACCCTTTACTCTTGCCTTGACTCCAGGCCATGGAGAAGCGTAGCTGTTTCTAAGACTCTGAGCCTGCATGAGAAAAGATTTAGGGCTATTGTCAAAGGGATTTCTACTCCTGGTAGCAGGAAAAAAAGCATTATGTCATATAGCAGCCACAACATTATTCTATGAAGTAAAGTTTTATCTTTTGTTTCGGTAGAATAATAGTAACAACATTTTAATATGGTCATAACAATTATTAAGCTTCCCAGTATGACAAACTGCTTATCCCTTTATTCATTTATTTTTATGCTCCTGCCCACAACCTGTCTCTTCCCTTTTTCAAAACAGACCATGTTTCACTGTGATACTTCTGACAATGGGCAGAAGGCAATGCCATTTTACTGTATGGGTTTCTGTATTTACAGATGCAGCAGCTTGAGAAACAAGTTCTAGATGCTGATCGTCAAGCAGAGAGAGCTTTTCAGCAGGTATATAAATTTCCACTAGCTATTTGCATGTTACTGTAACAAAGGGAAGTTCAGAAAATTGCTGCTTTCTTGCTCAGAAAGGAAGAAGACAGTTTCTTTTTTACATCCATTGATTTTTCTTACCAGAGATGTTCTGACACCTTTCTCTGCTCACTATCCTGTTCATTTCAAGGAAGTCAAAGCAAACAGCACAAATCCAGAATAGATACGTGTAATGAGCTGCTTCATTGACACATCATGTCTTTGATATATGATGTACATGGAAAAAACACAGCCTATTTTAGAAAATCTGAAAATAAAATGATAACAATTGTTTATTTATTCAAATGTAGTTTATTAAACCTAACAGCTCCCTACCTATAAGTTGCATTCTTCCCATGCTAGCTTTTCTAACAGCTTGTGTATTAGGAACTTTGAAGCCTCTCACTGATACTAACAAAATCTCTATAAGGTCCATCAATGTCTTGCCAGTCCTGTTGGTACTAGATGCATAGGGAGACATAAGAAGCTGTGGAATCTCTTCTGAAATAGGCCTCAGAACTTTACAAAGCTTTCTTGAATCTGAAGTATGGGAACAATTTTAACTGTCGATTCTGTGATTAAATTAGTACCTTCAGCTTGAAGTATTATGTTTCTTTAAGTCTTATGTTTGAATTTTGAAATAGGTGCAGGTCATGGAAGAAAAATTGAAAGCAGCTAATATTCAAACAAGTGAATCAGAAACCAAGCTGTATAAGAGATGTCAAGATCTGGAGATGCTGATACAAGATAAAAATGACATAATACAAAAATTGGAGCAACAACTTGAAGAACAGGTTAGAAATAATGGTGTTACAAAAGATGAGCATCAGTTCCACTCTTAAATGTACAAAAGGAAAATAAAAATTAAGATCAATAAAGGACTGAAAAGATTAGCATGATTTCCGTTGTTTCATTAAAGAGGTTCTCATTAGAAGCATATAATTTGAATAAAGTTTATTCCCTTGCAAATTATGCTGTGTCTTCCTTTGAAAAAACATCTAACTTATAAGAGGGGAAAGATGTTCTTCCTCTTCACTGTCTCCTCTGAAGAGCTTTAATTTTATTTTTCTTAATACATTGCCCAGGAGACTGAATTACTTAAAGCAATGTTAGAATTTTCTGTCTGAAGGTGCTACTCAGGCAGACTGTGATACTCAATATACTTATGTCAATTTTTTTTCCAGAAGCAAATAAGACTGCAGGAAGCAAAAATCATAGAAGAAAAAGCAGCTAAAATAAAAGAATGGGTGACAGTCAAGCTTCATGAGGTATAACTCTTGCTACAATACTTATGCAGAAAATATAAAAGTGTGACTGGATGTCCTTTAGGCTTTTTGGCTGTTAAACACCTTTGTGCCATAGCGAAAAAAAAACAAAACCAAAAAAACCCAAACCAAACCAAAACACAAAACCTTCCCAGTTTCCTTGATTGACTTAAAAGAGGAAACATGAAAACAACAGCCCAGAGGGCAGAGTATCTGTACCACTTAAATCTGTTCAGCTATTATATCTAGGTCCTTATCATGGAGAAAGGGCCCACAGCTTCTTTCTGGAAATTCTATTTATTTCCACTAATTGAGGGAGCTTGGCTGGCAAACGGAGCTTCTTGGAAGCAGATGCCTAAAGTGTGAATAATTCCCAGAAAGCTGACCAAGTCTGCTGGGGCTTGGCAGAAAAAAATTTCTTGATCATTTTTTATTTTCCAGTGTTCACAGTAGTCTTAGTCATGAACAGTTTCAAGGGCACTGGTGCTATTCTCAGAAGAGACCAGTTGTCTCCCTTGTTTCTCTGCTGTGTTGAGATAACCATGTCTTTCCCCTGCCTAAGGCTGCCAGTTGTGTGCAGCTGTGCTCTCTCTTCCTTGTGTGTATAGAATTTAAAGTTGCCCAATAAAGCTAAAGTCCTGCTCCATTGTGGTTATCTGGAAATTATACTCACCTCAGCTGAAAAACCAAGTATTTTTAAAGTTAGGAAACTAGAATTAAAATTTACTGTTAGTCTCTGAGGGGAGTTTTTGAAGCCATTTAATAAAAATGCAGTTAACTTCAGCTATAATTATCTTGAAAAAGCTTGTACAAAATCAGATGTTATTCACATGATTTACTTTGTTTCAAACATGGAGAATCTCAAACTAGTTTCACAGAGGTGGCTAGGTGTCACCCAGTGGGAAATGGAATTGCTGTTTCCCCTCTGTGTGGTATAGGACATACAGACTCAAATCTTCTCTTTGCCTAATTCAGAGCATGAGTTTGAAACAACAACTTTTACCTCCTGGTAATGGACTACCCCAAGGGGCTGCTGTTTTTTTTCTTCCTGTAGAAGGTATTTTGCTCTCCCTAAATTTTTCAGTACACCTAATTTTTTAAATCTTTGTTGTGGGATGATGGAAAGCACCAGCACCATCATTCCCTCTAATTCCTCTGCTTGCTTTTATGTTTGTCCAGTGGCACAGAGGTTTTTAATTCTGACTTTATGCTTTTATTAAAAATGCCAACGCAGATTTGTTTTTTATTAATTACTAGGGATTTTTAAAGCAGTCTTGGGTTTGGTTGGTTGAGGGAATGATTTTAACAGAAGTTAAGCAAATAATCATTGAAGGGAATTTAATTGTTCAGAATTAACAGATGCCTAGACTGGCATTAAGAAAAGTAACAAGAGAGGAGCTTACCAGTTGAACTAGCTTTATTCTTACATAGGCAGAAATTCAGGGCAAATCTAAACGATGTAATGAATTTAAAAATTGTTTTACTGATGGATGAGATGACATTTATGTGCTTTTAGTTAGAGGTGGAAAATCAGAACCTTCGCTTGATCAACCAAAAGCAAACCAAAGAGATGAAAACAATACAATGTAAACTGCAAGGTAAATGTAAAAATCTTTTACAAACTTCCGTATATATGGCATACTTCTTCCTATTCTCTGTTAATTTGTGCATACACGTAATAGGAATATTCTGTGAAGTCACAAAGATTTACACCAGAGTGACTGTACATGAAGGTGTTAGGCAATAATGTAATGTTTATTAGAAAACACATAGACAAACCGCAAGTGTTTTTTGTTGGGTGAATGGGTATCTGTTATTCAAGAGGTTCTGCAAGTAGTAAAATTTGACTGGATTTATGTCAGATCTTTGCTTTCACTTCTTTAGACCATAAGTAGTCCTAGCACTGTTAAGGATAGATGAATGTCAGTCTTCATCTGCTTTTTCTAGCAAATGTTCACCTGGGAATTATAATTCTGAACTGATTTCTTTTTTAATTACTGCATGACTATAGTGATCCAATACCTTAATTCAACCACAGTAACACCAGGTTCCTCTTCAAGCTGACATAGTGAATTAAAAAATCATAAAATATAAACATGGGAAAGAGGAATATCCCCTACAAAGAACATTATTTCATCTTGATCAAAGATCAAAACTGGATTTTATTTGGCACCCAGCTGCCTGTCCACCAAGTTTCTTAAGACTCTCTGAAGCTTCTCACAGTCTTCTCCATACTTGATTGACCTGACAACTCACTATCATCTGAAAATCTTGTTAACCTGCTACCTAGAGCTTGTTTCTTGATAACATATCATGTATAATATGTACATACAGAGACATTTAGAAATATGTGTATATGTGTTTATATGTGTGTATATATGTGTGTATATATGGTGCGTACATACATAACACGCATAATATATGAAAATATGAATATTTACAAAATACATAAATACAAAATATTAAGCTTTTAAACTAGGATGCACCTCTCTGTTAATGAGGAAACAGGATTCTTTTGTTTCTTTGTTATTTTTTCATCAGTAGCAATTCCATATACTTCAGCACTTTACTCATCCTCTTCTGAGAAATCTGTTTGAAGGCTTTTTGAGACACTATGAATTTGATGACATTTACTGATATGCTCAAAAATATTAAGAAATTTATTACCATTTGTTATCATTTCCTGTGTCCATGCTAATATTAAACTACTAATTATGATCATGTGGTACTGTCTTAAACAGTTTATAGGTTTGGGTAAGGGCCTTTTGTCTCTGGGTCTGCTACAGATATTTTTATAAACAGGGATGGACAGCACTGTTTCTGATCAACTTCTGGCAGAATAGCTGTTCCTAAGGACAGATTTCATATTCTCAATGCAGTTAAATCATTTTATGCTTTCACCTTCTCTTGAAGTCCTCTGTATATGCATTCTAAGCCTGATAATTTACTCTTTTGTGCTTACTGTATAGTCTATTACAGATTTTCTTAATATTTTTACCTGAGGGGAAGGCCACCATGTATTTTAATACCATTATTCTACAATGTTTACCATTTTATATATCCTGGTTTAATCCATAGTTTTCATTTCAGTCGCAGTGGAATAAAATTAGGTGTTTTCACTAGGTTTTCATTCTGCATTAAAGGTATGATTTATATCTTATTGCTGGTAAATTGTTATAACTTTTTTGTCTATACTAAAAAAATCAGCCTTTAAGGACTCAAAATGTAGCTCTGAATTTCTTTTGATATGGGAAGGCTTCAGGTAGATTATTGTTTCTTTAATAAATTTTTTATTATACTTTCGCTAAAAGCAACTTTACTCTGCCAAATAAAGAGACCAATGGCATAGCTTGCTGTATGCCATTAACACAAGATTTCTGAATGACTATTCTTCAGAAGCTACGGGCAAGAAATCTGTTACTTCAGCACAAAAACCTGGAGAGTGTCAGCGACTAAGCAGTTTGACTTTTGGATGCTTTTCAAATAGAGCAAGAAGTCCTCAACCATCTCCCAAGTTTGAAGAAATAAGGAAGTCTTCATCTAAAGAGTCAGACTACACTGAAGGCAAAAACATTCTAGGTACTTAGTCACCAATACAGCCATTTTATTCTGACACAGGTAGAAAAATACAGTCGACAACTATGTGTCTCCAAACCAGATGTTTTCAAAGCACATAGCAGTATTCTCTCTCTCTTTAATGCTAGTCTCCATTCCTAGGAAGAAATCCTGTTGAGCACTAGAGTCTCCGCAATACCACTGATAAATTGTTGATAGCAAGTAATAGCTGACTGGTGCTTTGGCTATAGGGCAGAGAATTTGTTGTGGCCTAGGTTTGCTCTACAGTAGCGTAAGGAACTTAAGGCTACCAGTCCCCCAGGGACAGCTCTTTCTTACATTTTTATGCCTGTATAGAGTCTCACCTAAGTCCAGTTTCTATATATTTTATCTATGCCATCACTGATGTCCCAGTATTAGTTTTATGCCCTAACTCAACAAGATCAACTCAACAAGCTTTCATTAGTATGATCAAGCTCAGAAAAAAGTAGAAGACAGTCGCAGGCATCATTGTTTCCTATGCAAAGAAGGAGAAAGCTGCCTGATCAGTTCACACAACTTCCCCAAGAAGCCCCAAAGTCTGGTAGTGCAAGCAAATTGCCATGTTGTTATGCTATTATAAGCAAGTTCATTTGTAGCAGTTTGCTACTTCCCTTAAGCAATGAAAAGCTCAGGCAGGAGACTTGCTCTGTTCCTTCATTTGAATCCCACAGGGTTGTTTATGACCTCAGCATTTTCTTCCCAGTTAATCATCGTACCCAGATGGCAAGCTGAGATCTGTAGGAATCAAAAACTGAAATAAATACTGTTAATATTTTATACATTTATATGACACTAAGGTAATTATAAAGGGGAATATTATTTCCATTTTTGTAGATGAGGGAATTGAAGTAAGAGTCTTTTTTTCAAGGCAAGGATAAGAAATAGGACTTTAGGCTCGGAAAAGGTTGGAAACAGATCAGCTTTTGTGAGTACATTACTTTAGTGTGGACTAAATTAAAACCTTTGGCTTATCCAATTCACTTTAACTTCATACAGCTATTTAACATTAACTTTCCCAAGTGTCTGTGTGGAAAAGCCCTAGTTCTCACATCTGTTTTTACTCAGGGGAGATGTGTAGGCCTCACTGACACACTGCAAGCTATAGCTCTTTCACAAAGCCAGGTAAAAGGGAATAGTGCAAGCACAGCTATTTTTAATACAGTGTCATCTAAGTATTTTTCATGAGCCTCTCACACAAATCTTAGGCATTCGCTACTGGGAATACAATAGCTTGTGGAAGAAATTTTTGTTTAGAAATACTCTGGAAATGCTCAGAATACCTGATTTATTAATATAAATATTTCCAACAAACTTTTACTAAACTTTAATTTTTCTTTTATTTAATAAAGCAGCTAAATTTATACAATCTGTTAAGCCTTTGGCTATTTGTGGGAGGGGTTGTTTGTTTTAGTACATATGTGGCTTACTTTAATCATGGCTCTGCTCTGCTCTTCTTGACATTTATTGCCATGTTAAGTTGGACTAGAACTTTGAACTAATGTCTGTTACAGTTTTTTTGCAAAAAACATTGCAGTTTGAGTTGCATTCAAAATTTATAATATTTTTCTTAAGGCTTGTTGCTTACAATAGAAAAAAAACTTAAATATGTTTATGCATGTGAAGTTATTACCTTCTTACTATTTGCAGACACGATGACAAAATCCTTCAGCTATCAAGTTTGCTAAAGTAATTTTCTCATGTTCGTTATGTTTCTCCTATAGAGAAGGAGATCCTGGTAACTACCTTTGCTGGTCCTGCACATGAGATCCATAAAGGTCAGAAGTCAGTGCAACAAAGTTCCTCAGGATCAGAGCAGAAAAAAAATTCAAGAAGGACCTGTTCATCCAAAGTCATAGACATCAACATGTCAAAGAACTGCACCACTGGGAGTGACTGGAGCTCAGATGAGGATGGAGGAGACAATAAAGTACTGAAATCCAGGTGTACATCCACTCTCTCAAGTCACACATCTGAAGAGAATGCAAGGTACAGTAGAGTAGGAAGTGAAATGTATTTGACTGCATCTGATGACAGTAGTTTTCTATTTGAGGAAGAAAGTTTCGATGTTCAGAGGACTCTGCACAAGAAGTTATACTCCTGGCAGCAAGGATCCCAAAGAAAAGGCCAGAACAATACAGGTGGAAAGTGCAACTCTGACTTCACAAGCAAAAAGAAAGACCAAGATAGTTCTTCAGATGAACTGAATAAGAAATTTCAGTCTCAGAGACTAGATTATTCATCCTCTTCCAGTGAGGCAAATACTCCAAGCCCAATTTTAACTCCTGCTCTAACACCCAAACACCCAATTCTAGCAACTTCTGCAGGCTCTCAGTGCACAACACCATCAAGTTCTCCCTCAAATTTGCCACCTCCAAAGTTACAGACTCCTAATGTGTTTAGTGTCAACTCAGTATTAGCAAAGAAACATCTAAGCCAGCCCCAGCTAAGTTCTGACAGAATGTTTGGTAGAAATAGAAATGCCATAAGCATGATACGTCCATGGAGACCTCAAGAAACAGACATTGATCTGGTGGATGGAGAAGATACTGATATTTTAGAGAAAATGGAGATTGGCTGTGATGATGGAGTGTTTATGTATGACTGCACTGAATCAGAAAATGCCGAAGCCCAGGAACCTTGTGACAAGACAAAAAAAGGGGCTAGCAACAAACCTCCAACCCCTCCATTACATCGATTTCCTTCCTGGGTAAGTGTAATAATACATATTTTTCCTGCTGGTGAAACTAACTAATATTCATGCTACTCTTTCATGATTCTTGTTGATTCTACCTTTCTTATTCTCTTATGAAAAGACAGGACATTACCTTAATTTGAGCTAAGAGGACAAACTCAGGGGCAAGTTTTATTTGAAGCACAGCATTTCTGCTGTTGGAAAATGTAGTCTTTTTTTTTTTTGTAGGTAAGTTTTTTGCACATCACGTGTTATGTTACATGTGTCCTTTTGAGTATACCACAGAAGGTAATGCTTCTGAATGCATTTACTTACTTAACACCAACAGAGCCTAAGTGTGCTGATGTCAATGCCAATGCCATTGTACCACTCACATTCTAGACAATTCAGTTGACAGAAGACAACTACAGATCACGGAAGTTATTATTCAGATTTCCAAGTAAAATCTTAAAGCCATCAATCATGCAATTAAAATAGTTATTAATATTTCTTACACAAAATCCAAAATTAACTGTGTCTAGACTCACTGATTCTGCACTTCCACAGTCACATATTCATTAATGAGTCAAAGATTAATAATGCGTTGATGTAACAGCTTATCCATGTATAAATTTTAATACGTTTTTCTTATAATAGATTTTCTTCCTGTGGCCTTTTAAGACAAAACTGTTGAAAAGTTGCCTCCATAATGGCATTTTCTCTTTTCTTAACATACAGTCTTCCATTAAAAACTATTCTCATCATGCCTTCTTTGGCCCCTGGTAATAGTATTTTCAAAAATAAGTTTCTATAAGGGTAAGCATTGTGTGAAACAGACTATGAGTATGGCAGGTATGGCATATAAAACAAGGAATCATTTTTCAGTTTATCATATAGTTGTACTAACACAAAGACCAGGGGACTATGTGGAGGCTAAACAGTAGAAAAGTAATTGTTGTGTTTTACTTATGTACCATTAAATCTATTGTGCTTATATAGGAAAGCAGAATTTATGCTGTAGCCAAATCTGGTTTAAGGATGTCTGAAGCTTTCAGTATGGAATCGCTTAACAAAAGTAAGTGGCTTATCTGTTCATTGTCTCATGAACAAAAGTTTTCATATAGTGATTTGTAATCAAGGACTCATGTCCTTGCAATGTAAAAATGTCCCATGTTCCTCTAAGATACTTTTATGAAGATTTAGTTATCTACTGTTTAAAACCTAAAAGATCACTAATTATCTTTCCATTGTCTTCTATTACCTTGCCTCTTGACTTTCTGCTGAATTTGTACTTTGTTCACTCCAGTTTTCTTTGCAATTCACTTTGAAGATTCTATACCAGGTATCAAGGTAAGAGATTATACTTTAAATTTAAAAAATATAGTGGTCATGATTATGATTTATTTATCCTCCTTAAAACCACTGTAAATTTCAAAAAGCTATAATTCTCACATCCAGAACAGTTCAGGAGTTAGTTTGCTTTTCGTAACAGTTATACAATGCAAAAAATTACACTAGAATTTAGAAATTTGGGGAGTAAGTTAGGAAGGTAATTTATACAATTTGTTGCTTTTTTAGGTGCTGTTTCACTATCTTCATACTCCATATCTGGGTTATATACATCTCTCATATATAAGAACATGACCACTCCTGTCTACACCACTTTGAAAGGGGTAACTGTATTATTGTTTAAAGGAGATTTTTAAATACTATTAGGCTTCACATCCAGGAACTTGCTGTTTCTCATTTGATGCTGCCCTGCCAAGTATGTCATAAGATAATGTTTAGAGATCACAGAACTCCAGAAGTAATGGAAATGTCAAATAGCTGGAAAAAAAAGTGCTGCTTATAAAATGTTACCAGCCTAGGTCAATTCTTCTTAACTTCCTTGATGGTTTTTTTCCAAAGGCTTGTTAATTATTGAATAGAGCCACATGGTGTTCAATACCATAATTAAAAGTATGTGTATATGTAGAAATGTCTTTGTGTCAGTGCCAAATCTGTTTATAGTCAGATAGCCAGCGGTGACTAATCACAGCATTGTTTGTTTTCTGGCAACTTTTCGTGATTTGGAAAGACTCATGCCTTGAGCTACCTCAGGTTTCTGCTTTAAAGTCGGAGGGGGTGGTTGGGGATACAGAGGGCAGAGGGAATTCTGTTTTATGTTGATATTTGTGTGCCAAAACTCACAACCAAAGTAAGAACAGCTTTGAATGGTAAGGAATCAGCAGAATTGGTATGAAGGAAAAGACTGATGCCCCTTATGCAAAGCATCAAAGAATGTTGTGTTAATTTCAGCAGAAAGCAACTCAAGTAAGCAACAGCCCGTTTATAGATGAGTCATCAGAATCTGAGGAAGAAGACAGCTCTCGGTCCAGCTCAAGAACTTCTGAGTCTGATTCTCGAAGCAGAAGTGGCCCAGGTAGTCCTCGGGCTATGAAACGAGGTAGGCAAAAACTCTTAAGAGCAGGTGACTTCTGGGAAGTTTGGAGAAGTAAGCAGTTTACATGATTTTAGAAATAGATATCTTCCTTAAACAGCATAGACACCTTAAATCTAGGCTTTTATCTCAGCTGTCAAAGCCTAGATTTATTACATAAGCAGCAGAAAGGACTGTTCATGTGGCTTTTTATAGCTGTTATTGTAGATGGCTTTTTGAGGCATTAATCTAGTAGCTGACTGTTGTCATGTGGAAAAGTGATGTATACTTTTAAAGCAAGAAACTCCATTCCATTTATACTCTGTCATGACAATGACTTCTTATGGCTTTTAACTGTAAGTAGGTAAAGATGGCCTAGAAAAAAGTAATTGTCATCAGATATTCAAGTTTGTCAAACAAAGTAACATTTTAATGTGATCAGAAAGTAGGTGGAAAAGTTCGCTCAACAGAGTGTTTGTTTGTGTCATCTCATACAATGAAGCACTTATTTCACTTTCATACAGGGAGGCAAGGGAGACTGAGATCTAAGATCCTAGTGAAACCAAGTATTAAGGTCTTTCATTATACTTTGCTTTAGAAATGCATTCAATGGTTCCTGTTTTTCATGTTAAAACCCTAGTTAGCTGACTGTGATCAGGCACACATGAGCAAGGAGACAGAGCCACTATTCCACTAGGAATTTTCCAGTGCCAGCCCCATATGGCATTGAGTCCTGTGTCCAGTGGTGTAGCTATAGTCCTGCTACATTAGTGTAAAAAGGATCATGGTTCCTGCTTCCCAGCAGTGTCATCTTGCTGAGCAAAAATCAGTGCTGTGGCTGCATCTTAGGTTACGTGTTTGCACAATAAGAAAGGTAAATTAGTTAGTTTAATAGCTGGTTTCACCCACAATTTATATCCACATCTGTAAAATTTGGCGATTCCCTTTGTGCTTTCTTATTAAATAGTTCTTGCATTGCTTCATTTATGGAAATCTTTCTTAACCACTAAACACACACGTATGTATCTTTGTTCAGATCACATTGTTTAAAAATCTAGGCAGTCACAAATTTCGTTAGGTTCATAATTATCTGCTGTGTATATTTTATTTAAGTCCTGAATGAGAAGAACCCAGGTGGCTTACCAAAGCAATAAATGAGAAAAGCTTTTTTAAAAAAATAAAATTGGCAAGCAAGTTTGGAAATTAGTGAAACAAAGGAGACAAGACATCTTCATTTCAGCCTCGGAAAGTAATGTTTCAAAAAGGAACACTAATCAGAAAGTAAATTTTACGAAAGGACATGCTCACACGTGTGAAAATAATTATTTCCATGCTGGTTAAGGGAAGAGTTTGAACTTTCATTATTGCTTTACTAGAATTTAAAACAGGGTGCAGTTTTTCCAGGATTAAGGCTAATAAACTTAAAAAAATCTTGAAATCTGGAATTCAGATTTTTACAAAACCTCAGTATAAAATAAATCATACTAGTTGCAAAATAGACAGTCACCTACAATTTCAACAGATAGCTGATCTTGTGTCTAGCTTCTTAATTCACAAGCAGTTGCATGAGAAATCCAGATACTTGAGCAAATGATAGAAGGGGGGAGAGGGAAGTTCTTTAATTTAATGGAAGATCCTGTATTAGTTTTCTAGAGAATGAGTATGTATTAGTTTTCTGGAGAATGAGTATGATGCGTGGCACCTAACTTCCTCCTTAAAAAGGTGTGGTAATAAAACAGAAGGTTATAATATATAGAAGGCTTTTACTTGTTGTTTCATTTGCAAAGTACTTGAACTCTGCTTAATTGTGAAGAAAATGGGATTCAGGTATTAGCAGTGTGCTAGCAGTTTGATTAAGCTGATATTATAAAAAATGCTTGCTTCCTGATGGATTTATGGTGATAATTGTGTCTGCCTGCAGATGCTACTCAGATATTCTTTCTGTGTGGATATTCTGATATCGTTTGCTTCTAATATGATAAAAAATATAAAGAAACATCTTTCTTCTTTTAACTCAGGTGTGTCTCTGTCTTCTGTGACCTCTGAAAGTGACTATGCTATCCCTCCAGATGCATATTCAGTAGATACAGACTGTTCAGAACCAGAGCAGAAACTTCCTAAGACCTCTTCCTCATCTAGTGATAGTGGAAAAAATGTGAGTACAGGATTCTGTGAAGAAGTGTAGCTGTGATGCTGTGTAGCTATTGATGTTCAAAGACTCCTACTAAATCTCTATATTCAGTCGTACTGACTCACAGACTGCCTTATAAGTATAAATACCAAAATATACCAACAGTAAGTAGCCATTTAAGACTGTAATGATTGAAGGAAAATTCTGAGCTTTCTGTGTAATGAACAGAAATAGGCAGACAACTGCAGAAGACAATTCAAAGCACTTAAGGTTTTCCTTTCTGGGAACTAGGTCCAGTGTCAGATTGCATATGAAATACTAAAACCAGCTTAAAATTACTATTTGAATTTAGGAAAATAGAAGAGCATTCTCCTGGAAGAGTTGGAGGCATCAATAAAAATCTGTGTGCAGCAATATGTTTCTATAGTTTCCTCATAGAGGGGAAACTGTGCACCAGGGAAATCATAACAACATGCGAGGATAACTCAAAGAAACCCCCATTATGGGGTCTTGGTCTGTTTCTGGGTTTTTTTTTAGTGGCCCATGTTAGTAGTTAGTGTCTCACCATACAAGTGGATTCACTGCCTGGTGATGAAGATAATTTATTTTAAGTTTCTTCACAGAGCAAAACTGTGAACTCTGTTTAGTGTACACACTAAGAATATGTGCTCTGAATTGGAATGCTCTCTATCTGGTCTGCAGGTTAGGCCCTGAAGTTGGGGGAAAATATATTTGCATTGTATTCATTTCATTCCTTTCTTGATATAAATAATCAGAAAGTAAAATCATGAATTGTCATATTCTTCATTCTTTTGTATAGTTCTGGGCAAATCACTTACTCTCCTGCATGTACTATAACTCTAAGTGGGTATATTAATTAGTTATCCAATATACATGGCATTGGTCTTAATTGATGCTTGTAAATACTTAGTCATTGGACTGAAAGTCTCATAAAATACTGTAGTTAATATTTAGCATGCTTTTAAGTCATTAAAATATCCATGTGTGTGTGTGTGTATGTGTTTAAACATATCTCTGAGGTGTATATATGTGTACCTAACTAAATTTTATCTAACTACTAAATAATCAGGAACCTTTGGAAAAATCTGGATATCTGTTAAAAATGGGTGGTAAAGTAAAGACCTGGAAACGACGGTGGTTTGTGCTTAAAGGAGGCAAATTACTGTACTACAAATCTCCAGTAAGTACATATAACTGTTTCTTTGCTGTTTCATATAAGATTGTTATTACTGAGGGCTAAGGCTGCTAGGAGGAAAAGAAAAGCATTCCTGGTGTCTGAGCTGTTAGAGACTGATTCAGGACTCAGTTCCTCACAAGGTGTACAAGGTACTCAATGTCTAACTAGGAAGTATTTATCAAGATTAATGTTTATATTACTTCTGTGACTCTTTATTGGTAGATTTAAAATAGTCTTTTTGCATTCTTTCCTTACAGAGTGATGTCATTCAAAAACCTCAAGGTCAAATTGAGCTAAATGCATCTAGCCACGTTGAAAGGGGTGATGGAAAACAAACAGTTCAGGTTTTTGCTTTTCTTATATGTGTTTCACCAGGATTTTTGTCCTCTATCTCCAAAAGTGACCCCTTGTTCCAATTCCTATTGCAATGGAAGTCCAAGTGTAGACTTATATAATCGGTGCTCTTCTTGAAACCAAAAGATCATTTCAGTTATAGAAACAGTAAAAAGGACTACATGTAGTCTTGTTTGTATCAATACAAAGGCCTAATTGTCACATGAGGTATAAAGAAAGAAAGTAGTCTTGGGGCTAGCCATTAGGGTTGAGAGAAGTTCTTTGAAAGGAGATAAATGGAATTTTCTCAACTCTTCTTGACCTGGTACATTTCAGATAAAGCCTTAGAGAGCATGGTCTTTCTGCTCTGCGTGGCCACTGAAAGTTTTGTTAATAAAAAGTGATTTGGGAAAAATAAACCTCCTAAATTCACAAAACTACACTGGCTACTGTATGTTACAGTCCCCACACTGTGGGGTCGAATGTATAATGTTCTTAAAGCTCAAGACTCTTCTGTTACTATATAGCTGACCACAGAGAAACGAACATACTACTTGACTGCAGATTCTCCAAACATCTTAGAAGAATGGATCAAAGTACTGCAGAATGTTCTTAAAATACAGGCTGCCAGTCCACTTTTCATACAGCCTGAAATCAAGCCAACCATGAAAGGATTGCTTACAAAGGTAGGAATGCTCTTCTGCCTCCGAACTGCATGTTTCTTAAGAATAGCATGTAGATTAAAAGGTCTCTGTGATAAAATAAATACAAGCAAAACAGGCATGTATTTACTTTCCCAGTACTTTACAATATGAACAGTCCAAAAGGACTACTGACTCACATATTTGGGCAATATTTTTCTTCTGATTCTTTGAGATTTGATTTAATTTTTCTTTTGGGCTTTTTAAGTCATTAGTTCTTGTACTGAATTCTCCAGCTGAGCTTCTATGGTATTCTCATTCAGCATGGTACTTGACACATGCCTAAGTTTCAGTAGCTAACTGACCTAACATATTTCAGTGGAGTGCTCTCTTTTTCAGTATTGTTCATTGAGACAGTTTATTTCAAGAAAATAAAAGTATTGTGTAAAAGGAATTCTTAAATTCTTTCATTTCCTTAGCTTCCACTAATTTAGACCTGATCCAAAGCCAAATGAAAAATTCATGCTAACTTTACTGGGTTTTGGACCAGCATCTAAATCCCTTCTGGGCCAGCTTTAATTCACGTCCCCTTAACAGAGTTATGCATTTTTAATTATTTGTATAATAATGCAGAAAGGAATTTGAACAAAGGCATTTATTCCTAACATCACCAAGGTTCAGAGGTAGTGAAATGTAGTCAGTGTTTCTCTGGTTGTGCTTGTTCTTAATGTTATGTAATTTCAGGTGAAACATGGATATTCCAAAAGAGTTTGGTGTACCCTTGTTGGAAAAATTCTGTATTATTTCCGTAATCAAGAAGACAAGGTAGGTCCCTTACTTGTTTCCTTAGTGAATGGAAGATAACACACTGGAATAGAACATGAACAATAAGTTACGGTTTTATTAAGGGACAGTAGGCCTGGGCAGACTATGCTTATTTGTCTTGATTACCAAACATTTAGACTTCACAGACTGCCAGCCAGGAAAGTTTCTGTCTGATAGACAGTAATCCAGGGCACATCCGTTGGTCTCCTTCTTCTATGAGACATGATATACATGCTGCATCTTCTGATCCCTAGCCAAGAGGAACACTGATTTGCTGGCAGTTCAGGTCTCCGTTTCTGACAGGCATGAGACTGATCAGAAAAGACCTAGCTGTCATTTATTTCTGGAAGCTGACCATTCTAATATAAGTTTCTAGTGGGCAATGACTGCAAGTTTCAAGAAATTAAATGCTTTTTTTACCCCTCAATTGACTTCCAAATCCTGTTCTTTGGTACATCGCTGTCCTTCCACAGTGCTACAAGAAAGGAAAAAAAAAAAAAAAAAGGAAGGAGAAGGCTAGCAGGATGCAAAGTTTGCTGTCTCATAGTTGTGTGTCTGTGGGGGGATCTATACCCACTCCCCATCAGAATTATGGAAAAGAAGCTTTCTATCTGCAGCTGATGAGGTGCACAGAAACCAAGATGGAGCATGGGAAGAAAAAGGGAAGAGAAAATTATTTCTAAAATATAGGAAAAATACTGTTTGAAGAAGAAAAGGATGAAATGGTATCTAATCATCTTTAAGTTAATCTTTCAGCATCCCGTATCCCAAGAGGCTAAGATAGAACAAGACCTGAGTCTTCCGCATTGGTCTTGCTGACCTTTAGTTCTCTACCCACACTTCTGAATATTGTTGATCCTAATATTTCCACTTATATTTACATACAGAGACAGGGCAAAGGGCACAATCTAGTCATGCTTTTCACCTGTCCTTTTGCTCCCAAGTCGTTGCACTTGGTCATCAAGAAATGTCTTTTAATGGAAGTGGGTCAGGAACAAGATTTTCGAAACGTGCAGGAATTCTTGTGAATACCACTGATGTTTTGAATAATTGATCCATACTCTTATTTCTCAGCTCTAGTAAGACTGCTGACACTTGATAAAATGGTCACAGTCCAGTTAGCCATTAAAACCCATAACAGTTCCTAAAAGAACAGAAACTTTCATTTGTTACTTCTAATGTAGCCAAATAATCATATTGAACCCAGTAGTCTGTACAGTCACTGTATAAAGCTAGTTATTCCCTTTGCTATCCTTCCCTTTTTTAAACCATTTCTTAAGCATTCAACTAATACTTATTTTTAGAACTGTATAAGATAGTTGTAACTAACCATCAAAACTTTTTAGTTTAATTACTCTTCAAAAGTGTAACACAGGACTAAGGAATCAAATTACTAAAAAATCATTTCTCCTATGAAGAAATCTCTAAGTTTCAAGCATCTGAATTAACACATTTTTATCATTGAAGATTTTAGGAGTTTAGCACACCCTTTAGAAGCATCAGAGAAATTTGCTGGATTCTTGTCAGTATTTCCCTCACATTTGGAACAAGTTCTGCTGCCCTTTTAAAGCAAAATTGAAACTAATTTGCTAGCTTGTAATAGAATAAGAATTTAGCTTTTGTAGACAGAATATATATGGAAAGTTTTCCAAAGCTAGTTATTTTCTAATGTTCAACAATTTGATAATTAAAAACATGTTTGCTGTAGCTGAATATGTCTGTGCAGAAACAAATTACACCATCTGCAGTGGTTAATACAGTAATGGGAGTCCATTTAAGTGGCCTCCTTTCAAAATGGAATTCAAATTAAGAAATCAGCCAATTGTGTTTTGGTTAAACTCAGTGAATAAATCAGTCTTGACTATTTACATGTGAAATGGCATCTCTTGATTCTCAGAATCTTATTGTTCAAAAAGTTGAAACCTCCAGAAGCACCACAGAAATTATAAAATACCACATGCATTTTTAACCCTTACTAATGAAAGCACTCTGGTAAAGAGCCACCATTATGCAATGTTTTCTTAAAAGTGATTTTATTATGAGCGGCTCTCACTTACTGAATCGTTGTTCAAGAAACCCACCTTATAGTGAGTCAGACTTGCCAGCTGCTCTCCACTGTCCTACTTTTGATTTTTACACAATATTACTGAGAAGCCTCTTCTACTTTTCACTGGTATTGATGTTTGAAGACAACTGACTTCAGGTTTCCACTTGAATGTGGCACAAAGAAAATGCTAGTTACTGTAGGGCCTAACTGTCCTTTATCAAAGGGAAACAAGCATTCCTTTATTTCTGCTTAATCGTGAAGTGTTGCTAGACATCACAAACAACCCAGAAACAGTAGACAAAGCTTCACTACACCACTGAATAACACTCTCGTGACCATCCTGATGTCAGAATTGGTAGAGGAAGAGAAGTGATGCTGTGGGAAGGAAGGGAACTTTGCATAAAAATAGCCCATTAAGGGTTGTCATTCTCTGTCAGTCTTATCACCCAGTTGTGAAGATTGCATGGTATATTTGTGTTTGTTGTGGCTTCCTGTTGATAATGACTATGAAATAATTTTGTGAAAATTTCCTTCTGAGTGGCTTTTCATAGAAAACGGATTCTGATAAATTATCATAGCTACATATAAAACATAAGACTCAAGAACTGTGATGTGGCAGACCGAAGAATGAAATCAGCTGAGAATGTCTACCACACATAAAAAAATACCATTTACATCTATAGCATGAACAAAATAGATACATCAACACTACACTTTTGCCCTTTGAAATTATGAGATTATTCTAGTCTTGACCCAGGAAGTTTTGATCAAACCAAATGTAAATACTCTGAAGAAATACATCTCTCACTGTAACAGACATTGCATTAACTAGATACAGAAGCAGACCTGGAACAGAATTTTTTAATATCTCACTTTCAGACTTCGGCACATATCATTCTCCTGCTGCTCTCTCCCACAGCTGGCTTACCTGACATTCCTTGGCAGGACTGAAAATGAGTAAATACAAATACTAACGGGTATTGATATTCATGTTTTTCTTTGTAGAGTAAGAAATGTAAAATTAGTGTGCACTATAGCAAATATTTGCTCTCTCACCACTTCTCATATTTACTTTTAGTTTCCTCTTGGTCAAATCAAGCTTTTTGAGGCAAAGGTTGAAGAAGTTGATAGGTCATGTGATTCTGATGAAGATTATGAGGCTAGTGGTCGCAGTTTATTATCAACACATTACACTGTTGTTATCCACCCCAAAGATCAAGGACCCACTTATCTTCTTATAGGATCCAAACATGAGAAGGTAATAAAGGATGTTTTTATTGAGTTTCAGTAACATGACTGTGAGTATGTTGCTGCGATGTATTTCTTCAACAGGAAGAGGACCTAGAAGTCATCTGGCTTGTAGTTTCATATAATAAGCAAGCCTCATTAGCATCTATCAGTTTGTCTGTAAACCAATGTTATCATAGGTAATCCTTTTGAAAATAGATGAAAATAAGCAGGCATGTTTGTTACAATGTATCAAATATGCTGTAACTGAAGTATTTTGCTCATATTACACTAACTAGTAGAGAGACCTGGAGCAGAACTTCCTGACAGATTTTGGGATACTGTTGTTCATTTTCATGCATAAGACTAACAGTAGACAAGACTGCCCTAACTGAACTGGAGGAGAAGTGAGAGGTATGATTAAAACCATTTTTATTATTTTTGCTTCGTTGTTCTCAAGTAATCTTATAGACCTCATTTTGCTTTCTGGCTTTACCCCCAGGTTAGCAGGATCTGGCAGTGATAAAAAGGCACTTAGGGCAGCTTTCTGAAGAGGAAAGTAAGAGAACTCTTGATAATTAGCCATGATTTCTGAGGCTAAAAGACTCCAGAGGAGAACCCTATCCAATCTTCCTAGCTTAACATTTGTAACACAGAGACCATGAATACAGATGTATTCAAACAAAAGCAAACTCCTTTGGGCTTCAACAGGACCATATGGCAATGTTGATGAAGCCACTCCTTCCACTGCAAAATGAATGAGTGGCTCTGTGTTTTCTACTTTAGGACACGTGGCTTTATCATCTCTCAGTTGCAGCTGGAAGTACCAGTGTAAAGGTTGGATCCGAGTTTGAACAACTTATTTGCAAATTAATAAATATGGAAGGTGATACCAGTAAGTTTGGTTTTGTTTCAACATGTTAATCTTATAGTATTTATTTAATAAGTGTACTTACAAACAGAATTAATTGCAAAACCTACATATTTTATCTGTTTAGCTTCTCAGATTTGGAGACATCCTACCCTTTGCCACAGCAAAGAAGGAATTACTTCCCCTCTTACAACATTGCCATCAGAAGCCTTGCAAACTGAAGCAATTAAATTATTTAAGGTAAAATCATAGCACATGCCCTTTTTATTAAGTGACTTACCATTTTAAATTTTAGCTAAAGAATGGCTATTAATTGACTTAGTAGAGATTTTCAGCAGGTAAGGGAAAAGAAAAGTTTACTCGTATCTTTAGTGGAGGTAACTTGTGGACAGAAACAGGATTTTCCCATGTTGTCTCACCAAAGAGTATCACTTCCAATATAAAGAGATCACTTTAAGCTGCAAAGGAGTGGTTTAGACTTCAACTTTTGGCCTTTCTGTTAAGGTTATTGATAAAGTGAAAGTTAGTAAAAAAATGCATGGCCGTGATGGATGATAATGATTTTATTGTGAAGTTCATAAGCCCCAGAGAACCTAGCAGACTGGATTTCCATGTTTAGAGACCTGTATCTGAAATACTATTTTTTCACTTAGATTTCAAGAAGAACAAATGGTAGACAAAACGCTTTGTTGTAGATAAATCAGGTGGAAGGTATTGTGCAATTCTGAAGAAAAGGCAAAGCCAAATTTTCTCTTTTAAGAAGGTCATGGATTATTTCAAATTGAGTCAGAGATTCTACTGCTTTTTAAAATAAAAAGAAAATACTTTCTTCATATGAAGTAGATATTCTTAAAAGACTGATTAGGTATTCTATTAATATAAATAGAGAAAACATTGCAGAGTAAAATTATTGAAAATATTTCATAACTGTTTTGTGAATTAACTTTTAAAAATTTTTCATGCACCTTTAAAAATACGCATATCTCCTGGCAGTAGCGGGAAGGCTTTATGATTGAGAGACATGTAATCATTCATAACTGCTGTGTTGCAGCTAGTTTCTTGAGAATGAAGTATGCCAGTAAGACCTGACATCTTTCCAGTTAAAGGTCAGATTGGTGGTTGATACCTATGAGAGGGATTATGCTACAGTGCCATTAACTTATTTTCTCCTGCCCTTACACAGGTAAAACTACTCCTGAAGCTAACTAATACCCAGGTTATAATATTTCACAGACAAAATAAAATCTTGCTGTTCTTTTTTCTGTACTTTGGGAAATAAATTACTAGTTGGATGGCATGGTGCTTGGATGCATAAAATTTCTCCAGTGAACGTACACAAGTCTAAAGACCAAATTCCCCAAACCATCAGCTATCTGGAGAATTTTGATGTAATGGTTTGGATCTAGAAAGATATTCAAGACAAGCACCATATGTTCTGTCACAGCCACCTGTAGTCAAACTTTCCACTTGTTTGTCTGAAATGTTTTAAGCACTTTAAAGAAGTACATCCATCTTATTTTCTGCAATCCTGAAGCATGAAATTTGAGAGGGAACGTGCTTCCCTGATAAAAAATAATGTACTTTATTTGAAAACCACTTTCTGAAGCATATTTCAGACCCAGTTCAAAATCACAGAGACTTGCCTAAAATGGATAGGTGACTTGTACCACCTTTACTGAAACTTTATATATATCACTTTAAAAGTTGGGTAGGGAAGTGAATTTGGAACAGATCAAGTCATATTTCAGTTATTCCACTGCTGATTAAAACTAGTCCCATGCATCCACATATTTTCAGATACACTAGAAATAGATTGGGCTTCCATCCCTTTCTTGTATTTTGCTCATATACATTTAAAATTCATCAACTATTATATAAAGTAAATGCAATGAGCAATGAAGCTGATGAGAGGACTGGAGAACAGGCCTTATGAGGAACGGCTGAGAGAGCTGTGGTTGTTTCACCTGGAGAAGAGGAGGCTGAGGGGAGACCTCATTGCTCTCTACAACTACCTGAAAGGAAGTCGTGGAGAGGAGGGAGCTGGCCTCTTCTCCCATGTGACAGGGGGCAGGACGAGAGGAAATGGCCTCAAGCTCTGCCAGGGGAGATTTAGGCTGAACATTAGTAAAAAATTTTTCATGGAAAGGGTCATTGGGCACTGGCAGAGGCTGCCCAGGGAGGTGGTTGATTCACCTTCCCTGGAGGTGTTTAAGGCACGGGTGGATGAGGCGCTGAGGGGCATGGTTTAGTGTTTGATAGGAATGGTTGGACTCAATGATCCGGTGGGTCTTTTCCAACCTGCTGATTCTATGATTCTATTCAATGTGTGTTACATAAGCTTTCTTCTAATAGAGCACAACAAATGCCTTATATCTGGCTTTCCTATGACAGCACTAGGAATAAGGAAGTTTCTACTTACTCACAGTAAAAATAAGTGGAGATTAATAATGATAGGTTTTCTTATCTGTGTATATCCTGCCCTGTTGTGCACACGGCCTGCACGAGCGTTTTATATTGGCTGCCATTGAGAGCTGTACACTTTTTAAAGTCCTGTAGGAGGGGCAAGCTGTGTTCAGCGTGTCTTTAAAGCTTCCCACCACCACAACTATTGCAACTCCTGCTATAGCCCACTCTTGGATACAGAGTGAAAAGCATGTTTTTTAGGAGGTGCTCTTATCTTAAGTCTCTGTATAGCTTTTCATCAGCTGTGGCCCCTTTTCACCCTTTTTTTGCAAGGTGAGTAGGTTTTCCTTAGTCTGCTGGTAAACTGACTAATTGTGACTTCAATTATATCACACTTTTTATACACAGAACATCTAAAATTGGAGCTTTCTGTATGTAAACTCACTTGTTTATTATTTTATATCTAGACCTGCCAGTTGTTTATAAATGCTGCAGTTGACTCTCCTGCCATTGATTACCATGTATCTTTGGCCCAAAGTGCTTTGCAGATCTGCCTCATGCATCCTGAACTTCAAAATGAGATCTGTTGTCAGCTTATTAAACAGACTAGGCGTCGACATCCACAAAACCAGGCAGGACCAATACAGGTAAACTAGTCTTTTCTTTTCATGGTATCTATTTCAAGAGCAGTGACTTAACTACTCAGACTGTTTAGAATGGTAAAGGGGTTCCACTCTCCTGTAGCATCTGCTTACTGAAAATCAGATAAAAACCTGAACATCTGATTACTGTCGTGTATTTCTGAAATGTAGCTGATGCTATCTTCTGTCAAAGTACATGTATCTGGTGACAGCATATCTGTGCATATGTGGGTTTTTTAAAGGCTGGACACACATGCGCTATCTTCAAATTAAGTATTGAGTAAGACAGCCTGTATGGAACCTTTAAATGAAACTTTCCTAAACGAGGTGCTACATCAGGAAACTCAGTGGGCTAAATTGCATGGTAAATGTCTATAGCATGAGTGGGAAGAAAAGCTGTAGGGCGATGTTGTGAAATCTCAGCCATGCTCTGATAGATGTCACCTCTTGTATGTCATGCTGTTCTGCACGCACTCTGCATGCTAGGTTATAAATAAATATGTAAATTTCTTCACTTTGTCCATGGGCAGCTATTCACTAGTATCAAAATATGTAATAATGAAATAAACTGAAATTGAAAGGAAAACTGATGGTTATAGTTTGCCTAGTATTAACAGAGCTGGAACAACAGTGCATATGATGGAACAATACCTACAGAACTAAGAGATGGATCAGAAGATGAGAGGAAAAAACTATCAAATTAAGGCTTTTGTAATAGACTCATTTTTCTCTTGCCAGAGAAAGTAGAAAATGGCCAGCAGATATGATATATCCTTCTTTGGTACTTTTATACCAAAGGGCTTCCCTCTCATGCAGGTAAATGATTTGCTATTGTAATCTACTGGAGTGATTTTTAGGAATTAATGCATTCAGTAAAATTTTTGCAGCCTCACACTAGTTAAGTCCTAAATTCCTGTTGTAGTCTTCCATGTTTGCATCTGCTACAGTGTCTTCCTGAAACAGAGCTGATGCTATCCTCCATCAAAGTACAAGTATTTGATGAAAGGGAATATCTGTGCCTATGCTGTCAAATCTCTACTTAATACCAGGCAAGTGAGGTAACTCAAGATAGAGAAACCCCATTTTCTGAATTTCCATGTGACACATTGATACACGGGCAAAAACAAGTAGTTGCAACAGTGTATATCCAGAGTACATGAGAGCAGTCTGTATTGAAGCTTATGGATACATATTGAGCAATGAAAATATACCAAAATATTGAATAATTGTTTTTTGAATAGTTGCTATCTACTTGGTAGGAGGGAAATGGCCTATGGGCTACATCATAATATATATAGCAGGACAGCTAAACTAAAATTGCACAGGTTTCTCCTGGTTTCTTGGTCTTTGGCCTTGCAGCCTTCGTGTTTTTAATCTGACTGCTTTTTATACGGACAAATCTGTTTTCATATTTCCAGCTTTGAAAGAAACCTACTGTACACAAGTAAGTAGAAGGCGACCATTTTGGCCTTCCCATGAGGTGACATTCTTATTTACTCAGCTCTTTCTCTGTTTTTTGTTTTTTTATTCCCATTTACAGCTGTCTGTAACTCGACTTGGCACAGTAAGCTGCACTGCTGGCCAGCAGCCACAGTAGGAAATTTTACTTTGTAAGATGTTTAAAATAGTGAATGTCTTCTTTTTGTTAAGGGCTTGCAGCTCTTGGCTCTCTGCGTTGGACTCTTTCTGCCCCAGCACCCATTCCTTTGGCTTCTTAAACTTCATTTAAAGAAGAATGCAGATTCCAGGTGTGCCTGAATATTATAAACTAGCTAGTCAACAAGTCTTTCTGAAGTACCTTACTTTCAATAGTTCATTTAATATTTCAGATCTTTCGACATGTATTTTAAAATAAATTTGAATATAAATGTGCCCAGTGCTACTAAACTGTAGTAGGTGTTCTGTGCATCACTTGGAAAAGATATTCTTTGTTTTGAAAAACAGTCTGCCATGGAACTCTGACTGTATGTTGCAAAATCATGAAAACTAAAATACGGCAGTTACGTCAAACACTCTGAGCCATATTCCTATTTGGCACAATTTTGTTGGTCTCAGTGGACTAATTCTGTTTATAATTCCACATGGAAAAATGTGTTGGATATCTCACAGAGTGAAATCTGAGTTCTCTTTCCATTTGGCACCCCTAGAGAGATTTACTTATAGTTTACTATCCTTTCAATCAGTCCTCAAGAGCTGCTTTATTTCTCTTTTTGCCACAGGACTGAATTTGGGAAATATGCGATATATTGTCAACGATGTGTAGAGCGCACTCAGCAGAATGGAGACCGAGAGGCCAGACCTTCCAGAATGGAAATCCTTTCCACCCTTCTAAGAAACCCCTACCATCATTCACTGCCCTTCAGTATACCTGTTCATTTCATGAATGGCATATATCAGGTAATGTCAGGTTTTTAACATTTCACAGTATTCCTAGATGGAAAACAAGTTTTTATATTAAACCAAAACTATATCCAATAAACTTTGATGTCAGGTCTCAGAAGAACTCTGTTTTTCTTTTCCACCCGAAGTTTCCCAGTTGCTTACTGCTTGCCCAGAAAAACTGAGAAAACAATATGTATTTAAGTCATCCTGAAAGATTTCAAAATTGAAGTTTGAAGAATAAAAGGAATAACTGCTCAGTAGTTTTTTATTGCTCAAAAATGTGTACTTAAGGGTTATGAAAATTGTAATGAAATAAATAAACTCAGTGAGATTAGGAAATAACCAATTGTAGTGGCATTGAAAACTCTTGTATTCATCTTTAAAGCTTTTATTTTATAACTCCATTCACCGAAAACCCCAAAATAGAAGCTCAAGATTGTTTTTTGAGATTCTCTTTACCAAAAAAGAGCTAAAGGGCCTTCTTCATCGTATCAAATACAGGAAAAACTTAAAGTCCCAGCTGAATATGAACCAATAGCTCCTATCATGTGTCAGAAACAATGTAGCCTGTAGGATGAAGGAAGTTATTGTCCCCTTGCTCTTGGCCCTGGTGAGGCTGCACCTCAAATCCTGTGTTCAGTTTTGGGCCCCTCACGACAATGAGGGTGTTGAGATACTGGAATATGTGTAAAGAAGGGCAATGAATCTAGTGAAAGGTCTGGAACACAAGTCTTATGAGGAGCAACTGAGGGAACTGGGGCTGTTTAGTCTGGAGAAAAGGAGACTGAGGAGAGTCTTACTGCTCATTACAACTACCTCAAAGGAAGTTGCAGCAAGGTGGACATTGATCCTTTCTCCCAAGTAAAAAGTGATAGACCAAGAAGAAATGGCCTAAAGTTGCACTGGGGGACATTTATATTGGATACTAGGAAAAATATCTTCACTGCAAGTGTTGTGAAGAATTTGAGCAGGCTGCCTAGGGAAGTGGTCGAGTCACCATCCTTAGAGGTATTCCCAAGACATGGACATGTGGCACTTAGAGATATGGTTTAGTGGTGGCTTGGCAGTGCTAGGTTAAGGGTTAGACTTAATGATCTTAAAGGTCTTTTCCAACCTCATTGAGTCTGTGATTCTGTGATCAGTAGCCAGTGCGTGTATAGAAGCCATTTGCCATTTCTTTCTACAATACTTCAATACTAGTAACAACAGACAACAATTCAGATTTGGGAAAAGAAAACTTAGAAGGCTGCCTATATTAGTGGTCTTCGCAGTACTGACAGAGCAACATCTGTAAAATATGCCAATGAGGATCTGCCAGTAAATACCCCTCTGAAGTTGCACATGATGAAAAATTATTAATTGATCTCATTTGTTTCACCATCATATTGGTAAGTGTAGTAAGTTACAGTTTTCTTCATTTTTCAAGTGATATTTGTCACATAAAGCTCAGATACTAGACTGATTTCTGTTGCATAAATTCTGTAACAGTAATTCAAGTGTAGTAAGTGCAAAGAAACTAACATAAACAAAAAATATTATACTTGGAAGCTTCTTAATAGTGATTTTGGTTTCATAAACAAGATGCAGTAAAGTATAATCTGTTGGGAAGTTTGTCAGTTTTTGAATGGAGAAAAACTCCACTGAATTGACTTCCCCTGTGGAGATCTTGAATCTTTTCAAAACCCTTTATGGATTTCTTTTATTTTAAAGGACAGTAAGTTATTTACAGGGGATGGAAAGGGTCTTATATTGCCACAGTAATTCTTGAGGTATTATCCTTCAATATCTTCAGTTTGCCAGGGGTAGGGTGGGTGGGTTGGAGTTTTTTAGGTTCAATAGCAAAATAAATTTTGCCTACTTTTTTAGGTTGTTGGGTTTGATGCCTCTACAACTGTGGAGGAATTTCTGAACACCCTGAACCAGGATACAGGAATGAGGAAACCAGCTCAGTCAGGATTTGCACTGTTTTCTGATGATCCCTCTGGCAAGGATATAGAGCACTGTCTTCAAGGAAACATCAAGGTAAACCAAAAACTTTAATGAGCACTCCATATAAAACAACAAAGTATCTTCATTTTACAGAGCTCTCTTCAGACAATGTAAAGGAAAACATTTTTCAGGTTGAAAACTGTCGTTAGGGGTTTTTTTCCCCCATAATCTGAAAGGAAAGATTAAGAAAAAACATTGCTTTTTCAGTTGCTGTAGTTCATTCAATGAACTATATTTAAAAACTTTGCCTTGGAGACTGATATTAGTCATAGAAGTAACTGCTTGGATAAAAAAATAAAAAAGGAAAAGTAATCAACATTCTTTTAAAACTGAAAATCAGTTGTTGAATCCCAAGATGCATTTAGAGATTTCAGTTAACATTTCTGGCATAGCTCCAGAAGATGACCGTTTGAGGTCCAAAAAGTCATTCATACCAGGGAAGAAGAAAAAGAAAGGTTTCCTTATTTAAATACAAAATAATTAGGGTTTAGTTCAGGAAATCACCTCTCCTCCCCTACTAAGATAATTACCATATGCAAATACATTAAAAAAGTACTTATTTTCTTGGTAAATGCAGCTTCAAAAGCTGGTCACATTACTGCTTCCAGGAAGGCTGAAGGCTTTTATGAAAGAGCAATGAATGACACGCAGCAGGGCTTCTAGGACCTCTGTTCCATCTCCTTCCCTTCAGCCCACTGACCCACCTATGCTACTTGTTATGAACCACTCTTGATGAACTTCATACCAAGCTTCATACAATCTTTAAAGCAGTTACTAGAAGGGATCTGAAAAGTTCTGGCATGCATCAGAACGAGAAGGCAGAGATCAAAGGCATTTGATTAATTATATTACAACTCACTCTGTATAATTACACATTCATTGGCTGCCGCTAAATCAAGTACCTGGCCTTTCCATATAGCGTGTTGTGGCTCATTTCTAGAGGTAGTGTGTGTGTTGCAGGATCAACAAACAACACAAATGCTATTCTTAAATGCTCCAACTCAGAAATGCAAGTAAAGATGTCTTTCAGTAAGTTTAAAAATTCAGGCTACGTATGTTTCTGACATGTGATAGGTCAAATATATTAAAGTAAGTAGACACTCTCCATTCACGGGTGTTTTCAAAGAGGAATACATGGTGAAGTCAGTTTTTTATGACATTTCTTCTAGATCTGTGACATTATTTCAAAATGGGAGCAAGCCTCCAAAGAACAGCAACCTGGGAAATGTGAAGGCACAAGGACTGTCCGTCTTACTTACAAAAATAGGTTTGTATAGCAAGTGTAACAGCTCTGCCTTGTCCCAAGATTCGTTTTTAATTTCTGCAGAGTTTCTTCATCTAAAAAATACTGTCTGACCCAGATCTTGCAACAAAAATAGTAAATGAGTGTAAGTGGAGAATTTTTTTCCTGATTCTTATGAGGTGAGCAGGGCTGCCAAAATAAAGGAAAACAAACAAACAAAAAAAGGCAACATTAAACTCAGAATGCTGAAATTAAATATTTGCCCAGTGGGTGAAGTACAAGTGTTCCTCTGCTGATGTGTTTTCACACTGATATAAACATGTCACATTCAGAGCAGATATTGCTGATCCTCAGGGCTGATGCATTTCCCTATCTTCTTTATTAAATAACTTTCTGTCTTTTCTGTAGGCTTTATTTTTCGGTTCAAGTCCATGGAGAGACAGAGAGAGAGAAGCTACTGCTAGTGTATCAGACAAATGATCAAATAGTCAATGGACTTTTCCCTGTAAACAAAGAACTAGCAATGGAATTGACAGCTCTTTTAGCTCAGGTAATCCTTGTGCATTAATGACTCACACAGCAGTTTTAAAGATGAAAAAATTAAATAAAGAAGCTGGTCCAGGATTGCTTGACAGTCAAGTGACCTCTACCTTTTACACATGATAGTCCAGGCACTTGGCTGAGCTGGATTCTTCATATAAGTCTGACTGTACTTCAGCAGAAATGCTTTACAGCTTATGCTGCTTCTGGCACCAGTACAGATAAAACATGCTTTACCTCCTACATAGTCAAGCCTTCTTTGATTTAATATCGTGTAATCATGCACCATTTCTTCATTCACTATTCCTTACATAATTTCTGCAAGTTAATATACCAAATTAACAGTCATGTAATGAAAGCCTAAGACTCCTCTGCAAGACACATTCTTGATAAAATCTGTTTTTTTAAAAAACTAAAGGCTCAAGGGAAGGTTTTTGAGAAAGTTTCTTGATGGTATTAATAAATAAATGGTTTATGTGAGCTGAAGATATAGCAGTCTCAGGGCAGAACTAGTAAGTATTATATTTTTACAATTTATACTTTATTTTTTTCCACAGTAAATACAAAATATGAAAAATAAAACTACTTCCATTATTTTTATATCAGTAAAAAATATACATTAATTGACAAACTGTTTTTTACTTTATACTTGGTAAGACAGAGGAAAAGATGTCTCACAAGACCCAGATAGAAAATTACACCAGACTAACAAAATAATTTTCTTCTTTATGGTCTTTCTCGTAGATAGAGATTGGAGATTTTGAACGACCTTTCTCAACTCCAGCAGGTCAAGTCACTTCCCAGTCCAAGTTCAATCAGACATTAAAACAAGTTTTGGAGAGATTCTACCCTAAGAGATACAGGCATGGTTGTTCAGAGGAACAACTGAGGTAAGACATATTTTGCAGTTCATATTGTCTAAAAACCTAGGAGTGAAACAAGGAGGTTTAAAATTGTCATTAGGTACAACTTGCCATATTTGCCTAGACCTGCATTTTTGAAACTTATTTTTTTACTAAACTGAGGGACCCATTTCCTCTGTGTATTTCTAATCTAAACAAAGGACCATCTTTGAGCAACATGTTCCAGCAAAAGCTGTACAGGTTACTACTTAGTGTTATAAGACCCAGAGATTTTGAAATTCTTAGTTTTCTTATTCAGCAACTCTGAATTAAATCTGTGCACACACTACTGAAGGTAAAGGACACGAGGATCTGATCTAACTGCTATTAAAATGTGGAATCTCTGGCAGCCAGTCAAATTGGCAATACATTAACTTACTGGACTTGCTAGTAAGGTATCACTGAATTTAAAATGAATAGTCTGCAAGTCATTTCATTCAACACCTACTAACATAATGAAGAGCAGAAGAGTGTAGTAAATTGTCCAAAGTCAATGATACAGCAGTTCTGTAGTCCAATAAACATTATAGAAATGTTTTCCTTATTCTTCACTGCAGGGTTAAGAAAGGTTAAAACTATTATCATTTGAACAAAGTTAGCACTATTACGTACTCAATAGAAAATAGGGCATTCAAAAGTATATGCACAAAAATAAAAAGTTATGCAATTGATTTCAAATAACAAAGTGTAACAGGCCCTGCCAGTTGAGTCATTCCTGCGATTCGATGTGCTTGGAAGGTACTTTAGGGATGGTTTGGGGGGGATCAGTTTTCCACAGGACCATTTTATTAAACCAACTCACCCTGGGGCCACAAAAAAAAAGAGCTGGTGTGAATGCATCAGAAGCACCCTTTAGATAGCAGCACCCAGATACTCTAAAGAGTAATGTTAAGCTGTATTTTCTGAATCTACTACTAGCCACAAGTAAAGATATGTGCTAAACTAGATGTTTTTCTGGAATGACAACTGGCACAGCTGTTGAATACTGATAAAGGTATATTGATTATCTGTAGAGTCACATTAAAAGCTGTACTGGACTGTTTCACTTTATGCTGCAGCCACTACATCAATATTTAATCATAATGCTACAGAAGTTAGAAGATAATGTACATGAAGATATTAAATTACATTTTATATTTATTTAATACTGTATAAGTTATAGTTGTATTAACTTAAATTATCATTTTAACAAGTGGATTTTTTTTGCTGATTAAACTTGCTATGGGTAAGTATTTAAATTCTTTCAATAACTAAATTACATATTTCATTTCAATAGACAGCTTTGTCAGCGATTGTCTACAAGATGGATGGCTCTCCGGGGGCACAGTGCTGCAGATTGTGTGCGCATTTATCTCACCGTAGCCAGAAAATGGTCTTTCTTTGGTGCTAAGTTGTTTGCAGCAAAAGTAAGAGACTTTATTGAATTTGAGTGGTGGGTTATCTTAAATATAAATATAATTCACAAATAGTAATACCTTTTTGTTGTTAAAAATGAGTGTGTCGTATATATACATATATATACACACACACACTGATCTAATCTCTTGTCAAATTACTAACATGTTTAAGCCAGACACTGGTGATATGTAGCAGCCATAGTACTAAGTATACCTTAATAGTAACTTTCCGATACACTTATTGTTACGTTATTAAACTAAATGGTATCTTTTCATTTTCTTGTGTATCTTATTTTGAGATAGCTTTCTTGTTTCTGATTTTTTTTGCCAGATATATAGTAGATTATTGAAAAAGTATCGTTAGCTGGCTATGGAAGCTGAACCTGGCGAAAACCCTAAATGTTGTTACCAGTATTTAGAACACTCCCATCTGTGGAGATAGGAAATTTTTCAGTTTCTCTTAAAACACTAGTATCTTAAGTGTCTTGATTCAAATAACAGCTATGTTAAAGAAAACTGTCCACTCACCTCTTATGGTCATCCCAATGTGTGTTTGTATAGATATATATAACATTGGTTATCTGCACTCTGTTCTTTGCATGTCCAGACATAATGTGCTAGTGAATAAGCTGTACAGCAATGAAGTTGGTGAAGGGGCTGGAGAACAAGTCTTACAAGGAGTGGCTGAGAGAGCTGGGGTTGTTTAGCTTTGAGAAGAGGAGGGTGAGGGGAGACCTTATTGCTTTCTATAACTACCTGGAAGGAGGATGTAGAGAGGAGGGAGCTGGCCTCTTCTCCCAAGTGACAGGGGACAGGATGAGAGGAAATGGCCTCAAGCTGCACCAGGGGAGATTTAGGCTTGACATTAGGAAAAAGTTTTTCATGGAAAGGGTCATTGGGCACTGGCAGAGGCTGCCCAGGGAGTGGTTGAGTCACCTTCTCTGGAGATGCTCAAAAGACCGGTGGACGAGGTGCTGAGGGGCATGGTTTAGTGTTTGATAGGAATGGTTGGACTCGATGATCCTGTGGGTCTTTTCCAACCTAGCAATTCTGTGATTCTATGATTTTATCAGGCTAAGCACTGGGGGAAGCTTCAAGTGTATTACATTGTGTTCATAGTTCTGCCACTGGCTGCCTACATGGCTTTGGGCAGCTACTTCAATTCCTTTATATCAGTTCCCTCCTAGTATAAATCTCAGGTAAGATCTGTGGGTGGAGAAAGCACTATAATAGCTGACAGATAATAATTATTTACGTAATGCCTAATTTTGAAATAGTAATTAATGAAAATTTTGTAGCCTCTAGCAACATCCTCAGTTGAGAAGTCCTTCATATGGTTTGCTGTACATGAAGGTGGCATAAGCATCCTAGATTACAACTCTATGGTAAGTGAAATTTCTTCTTTAATTTTAGTCAAAGTAGGTTTTAATAACTGAGAATATGGAGAGATTCATCACCATACTACATAAAAGATGGCAATAGCCTTCCATGCTGAGTTAGCTAGTCTTTCTTTTAAAGGAAAAATTCACTCCTTTCAAAACGCTTTAATGTTATCATTATAGTAGCACTAATAATAGAAATAAGCAATGAATTCTTTACACAGAATTTATTTTTGTTTATCAGATACAGTTTTATATCTTTTAATGAAATGTTAATGTTTTAATCATTCAGATGTCAGGAGATTCATAGTTGGAGTTCTTACAATAACATTAATTTTCTTTTCCTGGAGGCTTCATTTTCCATTATTATTCATAATACATACACTCAACAAAGGGCAGTTACTTTAAAAGATCTTTATTTTCATTGTATTATTTTTGTTTAATAGTAGGTAATATAACCCAGTATTATTTAATTATGTCATTTTAGTCTCTGAATTTTCTTTGATTTGAAATAAAAGTTTTCACAGGAAACGACTCATGGCAATCAGTATAAAAAAGGAATGCCTGAGAAGATCCCTGTGTTAATTTATATCCTGCAAAGAGACAGAATGGCACAGGGCTATTAGCAAGTGCTAATATTGAATATCAGAAAATTGAAATCTCAACATTATGATTGTACTGATATGGGCCTTTTCATTCCATTTCTTTGCAGTTAAAGAAATAATGAAACAAAGAGCATGAGCAGAGCAAACAGCAGCTCTGTTCAAAGAACAAGTAAAATGAGCTTGCATTAGACTGCAGAGAGCTCTGTAAACACTATCTGCTCATCAAGGTAGCTAGGGCATTTCTGCAGAGCGCTGCCAGTTTACAGTATCAGCAGGCCTTACTTGCCACTCAGGAAGTGCTCAGTTTCCAGGGAATATTCTGGTTTCCTGCAGGGAAGATTGAGGATGTCAGAAATGATATTGCAAGGCGTAGTTAGAGAAAACATTGTTTCAAAATAAGGGAAACAGTTTTAATAACTGAAGGATATTAAGTCAGTTATTATACTGGTATTCTCTTGCGATGAACATCTGCAGCAAATCAATAAGAGTCATAATGATAAACTGAATGCTAATTGTAGACTCAAAGGCCACTAGTGTGGTGTTGAACTCTGAACTATTAAGAGCATGGTAAGTAGAAGAGCCTTGAAAAGCATTTATGTTTCATTGGATATGTGAAAAAAAAGAGAACATAATTTAATTTCATTTTTATGTATGTAAACGATGTTACTGCACAACAAGAAGTCCTGGAGTTAAATCCCTTTGAATGCCTCATACTCTGCCATTTGATTTATTTAGACACTGCTTTGATTTCAAATGGAATTCCTAATATTGGTCCAGACTGGTGTAAATTGAATTGGACGCTTGAGTTGAAACCTCCTTAAAATATCTTTGATATCATTAACTTGGAATAGAAACACAGGTCAAACTTACAGTGGAAATTCCTCATAGCAAAGGTCTGAATGAAGCTATCCCAAAATTCACAATTAGTTTCAAGATTCATAAGAGACTCACAAAAACGTTTTGAAAAATACACATGTAATTATATTTTTAAAAGAAGTATTTGTCATAATCTGGTTTTTCCTACATTGTCCAGCTTATAGCTTTGTGTTTTGTTATTTGGGGTTTTCTTTTTTAAGCGATTAACAGTTACATATATATATAAGAGTGTGATGACTTTCGGAGGCTATGAAGATGATTTTATGTTGGTTGTTAACAACGCGCAGACAAAGGACAAATCAACTGAAAAACACCTTTTTGCCATGACAAAACCAAAGGTTGGTATATTACCACTATCTGCTACTTTTCTACTCTGCTCAGGGTGTAATGCTTTACAGATGTGAAAGATAAAACACCTTCTTTATTCCTAGCATTCTCAGATTATTGACTTTTGCCACATGGTTTTAGAGAGTGAAACAATTAGAAGAACTAACAGTGGCAACACTAATTTGTTCCTTGTCTTTTCATGTCCTTGTCTATAACATTCCAACCTTTTCATAGAAGGACAGACAAGGCTATTAAGGACAGGAAGTATATATAGTACGTAAAAACTAGCCAATTTGCTTGATCAGCACCAGACATAATTTTTAAGAAGGTATATTTGTGTTCTACAGTGTAATTGTAGAAAGCAGGATCTGAAAGATCAGCCACTTATTAAAAATTCTAGGGTATTTTTACCTTTTGTAAAGAAACTGTTTATGCTTTTTAAATCTAGACTCTCTGCTTAACTGGTAAAATTGACTTTAAGAAAGCAAAGATTTCAAAGTATTTTGCTGTTACTCAGAACAATTAATGAAATAGAATACAAAATTCCACTTATAAATTTGAGTCAAAATATAATGCTTCGTACAAATAAGCATAGTAAATAATTAAACATCTGTTCAAATCTCCCTTAGACTGTGCCCTTTCAGGAAAGATTGTGTGGATTGCAAAGAGAAAATATAGTAAAAAGTTCCCAGAAGTCTTTATTCGTTTTATCTATGCTGTGTCTTTAGTTCTCTGAGCGCTACGTATTTTCTAGCAAAATTGAGGGAACACATCATTTTTGGACTTCAGAATCTCTCTCAAAGTGAACGAAACCATCTGTTTGAATCATTTAGGACTGTGGAAGATGAAATATCCAGCATACTGATGGGAATAACATTACATTATTGGCAAGGAGGAACAGAAAAGAACTCTTTTAGGCATCTCCTCTCTCCTTATCATTAATTTGCTTGATAAGTACAAGTACTTTTCCAGTTGATGGTGATTGTCACTTGCTAAAACGTTAGCTATTTTTTCAGCAGTCAAAACACATCACTGTATTTTTCAGAGAGTTTTGTATGTTCCTGTTATAGATTCTTGAGATCACTCTACTGATTGCCAGCTATATTAACAACTTTCATCAGCTGAAAGGAGCTGCTCATCACCTGTCTGCTCCAGCATTACTGACATCTCAAAGTGGACAGAAACTCAAGGAAATGGGAAGCCAGCCACTTCTTGTAAACAACAGACCAACTAAATGTCCCACTTTGTTATGAAAGGATTATGTATCTTGATAATCTTTATTACAGTGTTTCTATACTAATTGAAAACTTTCTGATGTACAAGACAAAGATCATAAGCAGGTTCACAAACAAAAGAAAGGCAGGCAGGTTTACATTCATTTCAGTGGTATGTAACAGGAGGAGCCCTTTAAATAAAGCCCAGGCCTGAACTGGAATGACGATGAGCCAATTCAAGGATTGTGTTTTACTGTGGTCGGCCTGCACCTACAGCTCAAAAATAAGTGTGTCTGTTGATAGTGACGGGGAAGGGTGACCTCGGGAACAATTGTATAGCTTTTAGTAGTTTCCCAGGTATTTTCTCAGGGATCAAACTGTTTTCAACTCTTCATCTCTATTTTTCAAAATATATTTCAAAATTATACAAGTTGTATAACTTTCATTTTGAAAAGAATTTTTTTGCTTTTAAAAAAAATGGTCCAAACCAGAATATTTTCCACTTCCAGCAGACCTCCTTGTTTACAATACAAGTACCAGGAGACTAAAAAGAACAATTTGTTTGATTTGTGTAATTGTTACTCCTTTAAAAAAATATAAGCACATCATGTAACTCTTATAAATCTACAGAATATTCTCATGATACACGCTAGCCTTTGTTATACAGCTGTTTTGCTTGGCAAATCTTCAGCCTTGGTCTCATAAATTTTTAAACAGTCCCTCTCTGCCCCCAGCATTTTAAAAAAAATCTAAATTGGATGGGCATGGTATTTAGTATAGTTTTGTTTAAGAAGATCTTGTACCTAATTTCTTCTTTAATCCAAAATAATAATATAACACAGATGCAAGAATGATTCAAAATTGAAAACACAGAACTACACAAAATGAATCACAGAATCACAGAATGACCAGGTTGGAAGAGACCCACTGGATTGTCGAGTCCAACCACTCCCACCAATCCCTAAGTCATGCTCCTAGGCACCTCATCCACCCTAACCTTAAACACCTTCAGAGATGGTGACTCAACCACCTCCCTGGGCAGACCGTTCCAATGCCTAACCACCCTCTCCGTGAAGAATTTCTTCCTAATCTCAAGCCTAAATCTCCCCTGGCGGAGCTTGAGGCCATTCCCTCTCGTCCTGTCCCCTGTCGCTTGGGAGAAGAGGCCAGCTCCCTCCTCTCCACAACCTCCCTTCAGGTAGTTGTAGAGAGTAATAAGGTCTCCCCTCAGCCTCCTCTTCTCCAGGCTGAACAACCCCAGCTCTCTCAGCCGCTCCTCATAAGATATGTTCTCCAGCCCCTTCACCAGCTTTGTTGCCCTTCTCTGGACTCGCTCCAGAGCCACAACATCCTTCTTGTGGTGAGGGGCCCAGAACTGAACACAGTACTCGAGGTGCAGTCTCACCAGTGCTGAGTACAGAGGGAGAATAACCTCCCTGGACCTGCTGGTCACACCGTTCCTGATACAAGCCAGGATGCCATTGGCCTTTTTGGCCACCTGGGCACACTGCTGGCTCATGTTCAGTTGGCTGTCAACCAGCACCCCCAGGTCCCTCTCCTCCTGGCAGCTTTCCAGCCGGGTTTCTCCTAGTCTGTACCGCTGCTTAGGGTTGTTGTGCCCCAAGTGCAGGACCCGGCATTTGGCCTTGTTAAACCTCATGCCGTTGGTCTCAGCCCAGCAGTCCAGCCTGTTCAGGTCCCTTTGCAGAGCCTCCCTACCCTCCAGCAGATCCACACTTCCTCCCAGCTTGGTGTCATCTGCAAACTTGCTAAGGGAGGACTCAATGCCTTCATCCAGGTCGTTGATAAAGACATTAAACAGGACTGGACCCAGGACTGAGCCCTGGGGAACCCCACTTGTCACTGGCCTCCAGCTGGATTTAACTCCATTTACCACCACCCTCTGGGCCCGGTCATTCAACCAGTTTTTCAACCAGGAGAGCGTGCACCTGTCCAGGCCAGAGGCCAACAGTTTCCGAAGCAGAATGCTGTGAGAAACTGTATCAAAGGCTTTACTGAAGTCCAGGAAAACCACATCCACAGCCTTTCCCTCGTCCAAGAGTTTAGTCACTTGGTCATAGAAGGTGATCAGATTAGTCTGGCAAGACCTGCCTTTCATGAACCCGTGTTGACTGGGCCTGATCACCCGGTTCTCTTGTAAGTGCTTCATGATCGCACTCAAGATCACCCGCTCCATGACTTTCCCCGGTACCGAGGTCAGGCTGACAGGCCTGTAGTTCCCCGGATCCTCCCTGCGCCCCTTCTTATAGATGGGCACGACATCAGCCAGCCTCCAGTCCAGCGGAACCTCCCCAGTCATCCAGGACTGCTGGAAGATGATGGAAAGGGGTTTGGCCAGCACATCTGCCAGTTCCCTCAAAACTCTTGGGTGGACTCCATCCGGCCCCATAGACTTGTGGGCATCTAGCTGGGCAAGCAAGTCTCTAACCACCTCCTCTTGGACCTTGGGAATCTCATACTTCTCATCCAACCCCTGGGGTTGTGCACAGAGGGAACAATTTTCCTTACTGTTAAAGACTGAGGCAAAGTAGGCATTGAGCACTTCAGCCTTGTCTTTGTCCCCTGTTACTGTTGTTCCCTCTGCATCTACTAGGGACTGGAGATTCTCCCTAGCCCTCCTTTTGCTGTTGACGTATTTGTAGAAAGACTTTTTGTTGTCTTTCACAGTCTTTGCCAATCGAATTTCTAGTTGGGCCTTAGCCCTCCTGATTTTTTCCCTGCACGTTCTCACTTCCTCCCTATAGTCCACCCAGGATGCCTGCCCCTTCCTCCAGAGGTCATAGACCCTTCTCTTCCTATTGATGTCTCTTAGGACCTCCCTACTCAACCACGCTGGTTTCTTACCCCTCTGGCTACTTTTCCGGAACTTGGGGACGGCTTTCTCCTGAGCTGCTAGTTCCTTCTTGAAGAGCGCCCAGCCCTCATGGACACCTTTGCCTTCAAGGAGCACCTCCCACGGGACTTTTTCCGACCAGCCTTCTGAACAGCCCAAAGTCTGCTCTCTGAAAGTTGAGGGCGACTGTTCTGCTAACCTCCTTCTTCATTTTACCCCGCACTGAGAACTCTATCATCTCATGATCGCTTTGCCCCAAGCGTCCTCCAACCTTCACATCCCCCACCAGTCCTTCTCTGTTCACCAACAGCAGGTCCAGGAGGGCACCGTCCCTTGTCGGTTCGCTCACCAGCTGTGTGAGGAAGTTGTCTTCCAGACGCTCCAGGAACCTCCGGGACTGCTTCCTTTCTGCTGTATTATACTCCCAGCCTATGTCTAGGAAATTGAAGTCTCCCACAAGGACTAGAGGTAGCGATTTTGAGACTACACTCAGTTGTTTGTAGAAGAGCTCATCAGCTGCTTCTTCTTGGCTGGGTGGTCTATAGCAGACTCCCATCACAATCCCTTCCTGCCCATGGGCTCCTCTGATTTTCACCCACAGGCACTCAGTCCCATCCTGACCGTAGTCCAGTTCGAGGTTATCAAAGCCCTCGCTAACATAGAGGGCTACCCCACCTCCTCTTCTGTCCTTCCTGTCCTTCCTAAAGAGTTTATACCCCACCATGGGTACGCTCCAGTTGTACGAGTCATCCCACCACGTCTCCGCAATGGCAACGACATCGTAGTCTCCCTGCCCTACCACAGCTTCCAGCTCCTCCTTCTTATTTCCCATGCTGCGTGCATTAGTGTAAATGCACTTCAGCTGGGCAGGCGTAGCTTCAGCCTTAGCAATAGGGCTCCTCCCCAACTGAGCGGTCCTTGACTTAACTAAGGCCACAGTGCCAGTTTGCTGCCTACCATCCTCAGCTGCACTCATCCCCTCTTGGTTAGTGGTGATATACCGGCAGGCATCGCCAGCACACTACCCCTTTGCCACTGAAGTCTCACCTCCAGTCTCACTCCCATCCTGCCTGGCCTCCATCCCCTCCCCCCTCACATCTAGTTTAAAGCTCGATTTATGAGCTTAACTAGGTTTTTGGTGAGGGCTTTTGTCCCCCTAGGAGACAGGCGTGTCCCATCCCTAGTGAGAAAGCCTGGGGGTGCGTGGGCCTCCCCATGATTAAAGAACCCAAAGCCCCATGACATTGCTTAACTGTTTTGAGTAAGCTTAGAGACATATGTGACAGATGAAGTCCATGTATAATGTGTATAATCTATATACAATGACTCAGAATAATATTCTGTAAAAGTTGTACTTACTATTTTTCATTTGTATCTGTGCATTTCATGTTACAATAGTAATATAATGTCTTTGCATACTGAAGACATAATGCTGCACATTTGCACTATTGGACCTGGGAGAGCTTTCTGGTTGCCTTTTTAAGCTGCAAGCCTCAATGCTACGTATGGTCAAGTACATAGAAAGAAATTACACCTATTCTTAATTCTGATCCTCAATATTGTTGTTTCTGGGCAACAAAACCACTTCTGCAGACTCTGAAATGGAACAGCAACGTACTCTTAATATGACAATTTAGGTACAACCATAGAGAAGGTAGTCAAACATAAATCAGTGATTCATACACATTTCACAATTTCCACTTCTGCTTAAGCTAATGATCGTGAATCATTAATTCCTTACAGTTAGGCCACATTGTTTGGGGTTTTTTTAATTACTTGAAACTGAAGTAATTTTACAATGATAAATTTTAATATTTGAAAGTTGAAAAATCTCCTCTGTTTTATGACGTTTAAGCATCTTAGATATATACATACTTATATTGACAGAAAAGGAATTTTCAGCTGTTTGCCCTCTATGAAATACAGGGAGTACACTCCTGAAGAATTAAAATAGATTGGAAAGGTGATACAGGTTGTGAGAAGAACATAGTCTTAAAAAAGTGGAAAATTGACTGGCAAGCTGAACTTGGTAAATACATTTCTTCTGAAAGCTCTCAAAATCCTGCCACAGCTACTCTATGGCTGCAGGACTCAAGCACCATTTTGTGGATGGCACTATTGGCCAGTGCTTTGTGTTGAAAATTGCAAGCGAATAACAAAAATGCCGTGTTTAGATTCTCTCACATTCACAGTGCAGAAAGATCTTCCTGGTAACTTTTACCCTTTGATGGTGGCCGTGGGACTAGATCTTCTCTTTCAATGAGGCAGGGCCGGCAGCTAAGCAGTTTACCTCCTAGTGGATGGCTACTCTCCTGCAGTTGTCACAGAAAGCAAATTGGAATCTACTAGAGATCCTGGCACCAACTAGAGCATCTTTTTGTGCAGCATTCCATGTGAACTGATGCAGGTAGCGTGGCATATTTGGGTTAAGAATTAACATCCATTGTGATCAGCAGAACAGTTAGCTCTCAGAGATTTGAGGGGGCTGGGTTGTTTGCAAGTTCAAAACAGATGCTACTGCATCAGTTATACTCAGGTCATAGTCTAAAGCTTCTCAAATATGATGATTAGAAACTTGAATTCACAAATACAAAAATCTTAATGTCACCATAAAATTATGTTAACCACTAACCTAGAGTACTCCAACTAGTAATTCTTTCCTAATTGTCCTGATTAAAATGAATGTGCTGGATCAGGCTTTATTAGAAGGCAAAAGAAGTGGAGCAGAATCTGCTCGTGAGCTTGTTCATGTGTTTTAAAAATCTTTTTTTAAATATGGAGACAACATGACACACAATACAAACAGCTGATGTGCAGATTTCGAGTTTTAAACAGCTTTTACGAACAGCCTTACAGACAGCTGTTTTATAAAGAAGCATTCAGTCGAAGGATTATGACCTTCCTGCCTGCTTTTGGGTAGCTAACTATAGTCACTGCTTTGCCTTTTGGTGTGAAGCACTTATTGCTGTATTATATCCCCATATCGTAGTGCCAGAAGAAATCTGTGCCTTATTTTCCCTTTTTCGGTAGGACTTTACAGACCTAATAACCCTAACTGCTCCTAACTCACCATTAATCCCATACAGCCACATTACCAGAAATACTGTGTTAATTTTCATGAAATAAATGCATACAATTACTGTGACAACACTACCCTAAACAATCAAGTTTCTTCCAGGATTTTGATTAGGAAGAGTGAGGTTTCTGTAGTGATAGTAACCTCCTCAAGACACTTCCCTTCAAGTTAACAGTGAGCAAATAAAGTCCCTTACACACGCAAGCTCATCTTCCAAACACAGCTATGCAAGTCTCAAGGGGACTCGCTCCATGTTAATATAGCCTCAGAGCTATTTAGAGAATACTGCATAATGTAAAATGGCAAAGCTGAAAATTTCAGACTCCAGGCAGATATGTTCTGCCTTCTCTATCCAGTCTGACCCTTATGAGTGATCCACCAAACCAATTCATACTGTGCTACCTAATCCATGACTAAAGCCCAGGAAGAAACTAGACCTTTCTCACTTTCTGATCTTCATGACAGGAGCTGCCAAACAAGCAGTGGCCTCTGGAACTGATGCTGAAGACCTTCCCATGCTCAAGGCTTGCAGAACCTAGTTGTAAAAATTTTCTCCAGCTGAGACTGATGTGTTGGCATATGCATGGAGACTTTTATCACAAATGTCAGAGTATCTTTTGTGCTTGCTTTGAGATAGTGGTCAGAAACAACAATCGGTATAAATGGACAATGAATCTGCTTGACAACAACTGAAAGATCACTGGTAAATGTAAACGATAAAGTTGATTTGAAAATAATTGTTGGAGTGCAAAGTAAATATATTACTTGAATTTCATTTCACCTTGTCAATTTTTGTGCAGCAGTATTACTAAGCAAACTGCTCATTTCTAATATAAGCAAGACCTGTAGTACAACAGGTAAATGATAAAGCTTTGAGTTTTTAATACAATCCCCAAAACTAATGGTTTCCTGTTATTTTAGATTTAAATTTTATTTATATTTAATTTAAAATAAAGGCATATATTCCCCTATAAAAGAAGGCTGTTAGGTATTTGATGTTGGAGTTCCTTGCGAGACTAACACAGATTTTATAGGTTAGGTCCTGAAGGAAAAAGTCATCCTTGCATAAAGGAATCCACTACTTAAAGCTTTAGTTAGAGCTTTAACAATCCATACAGCTTAGTGCAATCCATTAGTTTGAGTTAATTTTAACTAAGGTGATTAGTAACTCAGTAATAATGACTTAAGAAGAAAAGTATTATTTTTAGTTTCTTGGAACAGAGGAAATTGAACTGAGTAAGGTGAAACTTAAAATAGTAAAAATTCCAATTTATTTTCCAGTTTGGGCTTCAGTGCTACTTCCTAATTGTACACCCTTACACTGTGCTTCCCAGCTCAGATTTGTACTGCAGCATCTTCCAGATTTGCCACCTCTCTGCCAGTGGGTAAATCACTGTAAAAATACTTTGCTTTTAAGTCATAGAGTCTTGATGTTGCAGTAATATATGCCTAGATCATAGTGCTAGAAGCAGTTCCTGCCATAGTTTTGCTTTTATTGGCAGAGCAATAGCAGCTTTGTCCAGGGTTTTTACCACCTCTAACTGCTGATTACAGATCAGCTTTGGCTTTGTATAACAAGATATTAGCAATCTTCCATTGAAATGGAATTGATGAAAGAAATGCACTTAAGAGAGGCATAAGCATGACCTGCCACTGTACAACACTACACAATGAAGTTTCTGGATATCCATTAACAAGAGCATGGCGTCCACAGAGGTTTAACAATAAATTTAGAAGATTCATGTAAAATCCTGAAAGTAAAGACAGGGGAACACAAAGTCTCCTGGAATTGCAAGTGAAATACAAACTACACATAGAAAAATGTCTTAGTTGAAGAACAAATATTACTTATGGTCTGTAGAAGGCTACATAAGCCTTTGGGGAGGGAAGAAGAAAAGTTCAAATTAATTCTGAGTTAATCATTATGAATAAGGCCACTTTCCAGGTTTTGATCAAACAGATAAGAGAGGATTGTACTTGGGTTTTTCTCTCTCTAGTCTCTTAAGATGCAAAGCAGCTACTCAGCTACAGAAGGTCAACTGTAATTGCTGTCCTGGATTTTGGGTCACATCCCTGACACAGAGCACTTTTGAGGTGTCCTGTGAGGTTCATCCACGTGCCAAATCCTTTCCATATGCTGGGTCTTCCTGCAGTTTTACTGCATGCTTTAAATTCTACTTTCTAATCTAACCCCAACACAATCTTTTGTTTTGCTTGTTGATAGACAGATCATATTAGATATAATCTAGCCCTGTCTCCCGTTTTTGACAGCATCTTACTTTTAACTTAGTCCATTTGTGTGCCCCAATAACTACAAAATAATAACACTTGTTTTTTTCTACCACATTTTGCTCATTAGTGGAGGGGAGCTGCCTCAGATGTTGCTTCATCTCCTCTGTCAGAGACCAATTTTTTGCTACTCAAATTATTTGCTTAAAACATTTGTTTTCGAATGTTGAGACTACAGCAAAGGAAGTGTCCCTCAGCACTTTTCTCTCTTGCAGGCAGCCCAACTAAGCTTGCTGCCCAGAGAGATCATGCTGCAGTCTTGCTGGTAGCGGCAGTGGGGGCAGAACAGTATCTGAGATTTGCCGCAGAGCCCCCTGGAAAGAATATTCCCCCCCCAGTCAGCTCCAGAACTTTCCTAGAAGGAGTGTTGTGCAGGCCCACGGAAAAGTATAAATAACAGCCTGCAAGAGGGGCCATTTGCTTGCATACACCTGCCCTCCTGGGAGGAGGAGAGGACCAGAACACAAGTGGTGTCCTTGTACTTTCCTCTCTCCTCTTTTTTCCCTTAACACAGATTTAGTAAGTTAATAGCAATCTTATTCCTCAGAATGCCCGTACAAATAAGCCTGGAGAAGAAAAGGCTGAGAGGAGACCTTATTGCCCTCTACAAATACCTGAAAGGAGGTTGTGGAGAGCAGGGAGCTGGCCTCTTCTCCCAAGTGACAGAGGACAGGACAAGAGGGAATACCCTCAAGCTGCACCAGGGGAGGTTCAGGCTGGACATTAGGAAAAAGTTTTTCATGGAAAGGGTCATTGGGCACTGGCAGAGGCTGCCCAGGGAGTGGTTGAGTCACCTTCTCTGGAGATGCTTAAAAGATGGGTGGACGAGGTGCTGAGGGCCATGGTTTAGTGATGGATGGGAATGGTTGGACTCGATGACCCTGTAGGTCTTTTCCAACTTAGTGATTCTGTGAGTCTGTTAAGTTCTCCTGGGGGCCATGAGTAGATTAAGAGACAACGCTTATAGCAACTACTTTATACCTCCTCCCGCCCCTCGAACTACAGCTCCCGGCGTGCCCCGCGCGGCTGCCATGGCGACGGGCCTGGGCCCTGCGGAGCGATGGCCGAGGCCAGGTAAAGGAGGGGGGTCCCGCCCGGGCTCGGTGAGGGGCTCTCGGCAGCCTCCCCCGCCTTCTCCCGGCGGCTCGCCTCCACGGCCGAGAGAGCGAGAGCGAGAGCGAGAGAGAGAATGGGAGAGGGGGAGAGAGAGGGAGGGAGGGAGGGAGGAACGAACGAACGAACGAACGAACGAACGAACGAACGAACGAACGAAGGGAGGGAGGAGAACGACGATGTAGAAGTGTCCGTTCCGGCCTCAGCCCCCGAGAAGCGCGCGGTGCCGGGGCGGCTCCTGTGGGGCCCGCGGGGCGAGGGGAGCGGGCAGGGCCGAGGCTGAGGTGGGGTTAGTCACCTCAGCTCTGTTAAGAGACGTGCGAGGGAGCTGGGGAGGGGCTGCTCACAAAGGCTGGTAGTGATAGGACGAGGGGTATCAACTGGAGGGGGGCAGATTTAAACTAGACATAAGGAGGAATTTCTTCACGGTGAGAGTGGTGAGGCACTGGCACAGATTGCCCAGGGAAGCTATGGCTGCCTCATACCTGGAGGTGTTCAAGGCCAGGGTCGGGGTCTTGGGCAGCTTGGTCTGGTGGGAGGTGTCCCTGCTCATTGCAGAGGGGTGGAAGTGTGTGATGGTTGGTCCCTTCTGACCCAAACCATTTGACCAAACTTTGATAAGCAGAGAGAGTGTGATGGGATAAATAATAATCATCATCAACAAATCATGGCATTTAGATATTTTCAGGAGTTACAGTCAAGTCTCCATTGTTTTTCTCTAATGACTGTTTTTTTCCAACTAGCAATACTTTATGGGATCTTGCTATAGCTGAAGTGGAGAAGAGAGAAAACTCTGATGATGACGGCAAGCATGTGGAAGCTTGGGAAAAATCAGTATTATTCATGGGAAATAAAAATGGGGTAATGCTAAAGACTGTATGATTTTATGCTTTCTTAAGACACAATTTGTGTCAGGTAAAATAGAAGATAACTATGTGACCCACTTAATTCTTCTAAAGATGAAGTATGTTGTGTTCTGAGTCTGCAGAGTGGGCATTCCACAGAGTGTGGAGCAGTTAGGCATTATTATAATTCAGAAGTTGAAGTTTATAGTTTAGAGAATTCAAACTTCAGCTGTTGTTATCTTTTTTGTTAATTTTCTGGGGTTTGGCTTCATTAATCTTTTAATAATAGCTGCCAGAATTAAAGCTATTCACTTTGTTTGGCATGTCACATCTCCCCTCGTAAAGGTTTAACTAGTAACAATCCAATTTAAGCGCACTATTACCAGTTTTATTATCAATAGACGTCTTGGCATCTGGCTATGAATTGGGTCTTGGCATCCTGCTATGAATTGTGTCTCTTATCTATGTGAAATCTCTTTGAATAAGCCTTCTCAATGATTGCAAAGTCATGGTTCCACATGCCAAAAGTTGTTTTAACTCATCGTCCCATAAATTTGGTCATTAGTAATTAAATGTTTTCCTTCTGTTAGCATTTATCTGTAAAGTAAATAAGGAAATATTTGCCTTTTTGCGTGAGTCATATTTTTAAGACTGCTGTTTTTATTTTAGAAGAATTGGTAATGTTTAAGTACCTTTCTTTCAGAGAAAATACAGTTTCTTTAGCTGAAATTCACTGGTTTTTGAGATGGGAAATGACACAGGAGTGAGTTTTAGAAGCGCTAGCCCCTTGAATGTGGCAAGGTGTACTCAGTGTCTGAATTTCAACACTGTAAAAGCATATCCTTCTCTATATTTATTTATATTTTAAGTATTCTTTATAGTTCCATCTCATCAGTAATAATTTCATTCCAGTGTAATCTAAACATTAAATAAATATACTATTAATAATTAAAAACTCTTAAGCAGTTTAACAGACTTGGTTACCTTGATCACTAATGTCTACTTTGAAGCATATTATTCCTTTTACTGTATTTGTCATAATAATGGTAGTGTAACTTGATTCTGACAGAAAGTTGGCAGTTAAGTTTCCACTATAAGGCTACAAACAATTGCATGAATTTACACTTTTCAGATACTTTATTATCAGTGTGTTAATGTGTAAGTTTCATTTAGTGATACAAATTTTTTGCTTTAATGGCTGTACAGTAGGGTTCATCTTTGTTATTAATTTCCAGGGAAAGACCACTATTATACTGAGGTGTCTTGAGAGGTATGTGTTAAATTTTTAAGAGCTGTTTCCAACTCTGGATTAGAATTTTACATGAACAGTTATATCATATGATAATTCATAATATATGTATGCAGATGATATATTGTGTAATTGGTCGATCGCTTACAGATAAACTCATATCCCTTCATTACTACCTGTCATGTAACTCCTTTAGTCCTTATTCTCCAGTACTAGAGAGCTTAAATGGCCATCTCTTCACATTGGTGCTGCTGTTTCTCCTGTCTTCAACAACTGAGACCCATTGTCTTAAAGTGCTTCTGCTCCTAAGCCAAATTCTGAACTGACTGATAAATATAATCTAGTAACTGTAGAGTTAACTTTATTTTGAGGATCTTGATAAAGTAAAGTTATTTCTCCTGGCATAGGGAAGAGATCTCAAAGCCAACATTAGCCTTGGAATATACTTTTGGAAGAAGGGCAAGGAGACACAATGCAGTGAGTATCCAGAAACTGTAGTTTACCATCTCTTTATAGATACACACATGTATAAAAATAATTTATAAGTTTTACTTTTATTCATAAGAGTCTTAAGGGATTTAGCTTACTGTTTGTGAAACAAAAAGGGTTTTAATATAATTAAAATAGCTTAGTGAAGTTAATGAAACTTACTTAAGTTTAAAATAGCTAGCTTGATTTTGTATTTTAATCTGTAATATGTTTTTCCTTCTCACTGAAACACAGTAGATCCGAGACCAAAGTATAACACAAAGCAATTAGATTAATCTATGAAACTACCTTGTTTGTAGTATTTGAGTGCTTTTATTTTGCTATTGTAATGCATTTTCTTTGTCTTTAAAATGCAAAATGAGTACAAGCTAACTATACAGCCAGTGTTATGACAGAAGCAGTCACCTTAGAGAATGTTAAGTGATAATTACATTTTTGGTTATGTTTCCATAATGCTATGTTCTTGTTATGTTAACAGATATATTGAACCCATCCATCACAGCAGAACACTACCCAGCAGCTATAACTATTGCTGCAGGTAGTAGCTGTTTCTGTTACTGAAGTAGGGAGTGTAAAATCTGACTCTGAAAAATAAAAATAATTTAAAACTTTTCCCAGAAACTAAACATAAGGATAGATGATTCGTCACTTTTCCAGTTGTAAAATTGTGAAAAAGCAGTAGTCATGAGCTGCAATGAACAAAACGAAAGGGAAGAGAACCTGATTTTTTTTTGTTTAATTGTGCTTCCTGATGTTTTTGGTTTTTATCAAGACAGTCATAGGCATGCCAAGAGTCTTTTGTAAGAGCTACATCTTTAACACGGGGAGTTTTTATTTGCTTTTGTTTTTCAGAAAATACTAGTGAAGTACTATATGTTTTTGTTCTGAGTTGCTTGCATGAAAAGCCAATTTATCAAATAAAGATCTTCTCTTGATCTTCTCTTGTGTTTCATGGAAGTACATGTAAAAGAGTTTCTTTTACAGCCTAAAGGTGTAGCTCATTTTTGGGAACTAGGCGGTGGAACATCATTACTAGAACTGATTCGAATACCAATCACTAGCAACAATATAAGGTAAGTGAATAATATTATAATACCAAAGTTAATTTCAGCTTCCTTCCAACACAAGGAGATCGCTAGACCTTTTATTATGTAAAACTCTTTCAAAATGTAACATAGAACACATGTTTTTTTCCAAAAATTATTGTAACACCACTGATACTTGGCTTTGACCTTCCTTTTCACGGTTCTCCCCTAATAAGCCAAGTTCTTGGCAGTCTCCAGCAGCAAGAGGAAGCATTAACATGGAGGAAATAGGTTTGCCTTAAGTGGATGGAACAAGAAATACAAAAGAAACTTTGTATATTTATGCTCAGTGAAAGAGCAGAAAAGGCAACTTGGGAGCATATGAAAATCTTGCATCCAATTCCATATGCAAACACAGATGCTGTCTTTGTGAGGGACAATACGTTAGGGTGAAAAATAACGCAAAAAAATTGTGTCAAAAAAAAGAAATCTCTGAATTTCTGGGAAGTGAAGTGACCATCTGATGCCGAGAAGACCATTCTGAGAGAGACTAGACTTGATGATCCGGTAGGTCTCTTCCATCCTGGTTGTTCTGTGATTCTGTGAATTCAAATTATCTGAAGGCAAAAGGAAACAGGAATTTAGAGAGAATTAAGAGAATGTAGTGAGAAAAATCCATCGAAGCAATGGAATAGCACAGGAGGAAGAAATGTTTGAAGAGTTGCGTGAAGAAATGAGAAGGTGATGGGGGATGCATTTTTGGTTGGTTTTTTTTTACTGGTTAGTGAAGATGGAGTTGGAAGTGAAGGAGGAGAAAAGGATTGAAATATGCATTATGTATTATTATGCATTGCTTTATTTCTTTGGTAGTGAGCTTTAATTTCTGTGAAAAGAAAAAAATAATCCAGGACAGATGCAGTTTTTATCATGTACTTTTGCTACTGTTTGGCTATTGAGATAATGCCATTGTTTAGTAAGAGACTAAGGCAGAAGGAATGTGTTTGGGTTTTTTTAAAACACTTCTGGCATGTCATGTTTTTTGGTTCTAGAAGAGCTTGGGCCAAAAAAAAAATTGTTTTTCAGCTGTTGTCTAAATGAACTTAATTGAACTTCACCTTCATCAGTCTTTTCTTCCGTTTTTTCTGATCAAGAGTATTCCGATGTGGATGATCTTAAGATTCTTTGGTGTGATAGCAACATTGTTCTGTAAGACTACCTGTGTTCTTAAGGCAGTATTTTGACGTGCTAAGTCAAATAGTGTACCATTTCAATTTAAGTATAAGTGCTTTTCTCCATTTTTCTCATCTCACTGTAGTCAAGCCATTTGCTTATTTAAAAGTTCCATTAACTATATCTAGTTTCACCGAGAGACTTTTCACCAGATTTTTTTTTTTCCCACAGCATTTTAAAGCAAAGTTGGACATCCACTCTGCCTTGTTGTCTTTCTAATACCTCTCTGGTCTGGAATCCCCTTTTTTTGAGTCAAGATGGAATTTGAAAGAATGACTGCATCTGTTCAAATAGCTGCATTTATGATGTTGTTCTTTACAGTTGCACTTTAATGCAGTTCGAGTTTGGGGAGGCAGGGTTTTGGAAGCAGAGGAGTTAGTATGTAAAACATTTCTCATAATTCATCCTTTAAAAGCCTCGTAATTGCTAAGTATATCTTGAGTACTGTGACTTCTTCCACTTGTCTTTTAAAAGACTTTCTCATACACCCATTTGAGGTTCCAGCTAATTGGCACAATCTGTCGCACAGAATATTGCCCTTGACCAGTTTTTTTTCCATTTCATATTACAATATAATAATAAACACATGGAACTTCTGGTTACATTAATGGTTAGAAGAGATCCTAACCATTTGCTAACATTACTTCATCTGGGTTTGTAGAGTTAGGAAATGGCAGGGATACGTGATAGTAGAAGTGCCCAGTCATTCAGGAAGGAGCTAAATGGGTTCAGGATAGTTACTTATTTTACTGTTTTGAAACATAGTCTCCAGAAAGAAAGTTGATATATACAGTCCCCCCAAAAACCTCTTATGGAAAATTTGCCAAATAGTTTTGAACAAGAGGCAAGGGGAAGGTCTCTTCAGAGCTCAGAGTGTCCTTAAAAGCCACCTTCCTTTGCTTCACAATAAATATTTAGCATTTATATTTTCAATGTTTGTTGCTTTCGGCATTTGTACTACTGGTGCAGGTATGGTTGTATATGAAAATGTTAATTGCCTCATGTGCTAAAGATCTGACCAAATAATGCCTTTTTAATAGGTCATTTTCTATAGTTCTTGTATTGGATCTGTCCAAACCTAATGAACTCTGGACTACTATGGAGAAACTTCTGCAGGTCACCAGAAACCACATGAACAAAATTTTAACCAGACTAGAAAAGACAAATCCTGAAGTAGCTACTGAAATTAAACAGAGGATGCGGAACAATCTGCAGAGGGATCATCCAGTAAGTTACGTCTAATATTTTCTCCAGGTGTCACAGGCCTTTATACAGTTAAAGATAATGCTTTTGAAAATCATAAACAACTCTTTTAGATTTTTCTGCATGACTGAAAATCCATTTGATGTAGATGAACCTGTTCACTGGAAAATTATAGCAATTTAATAAAAATTCAATAAGAGCAGAAACAAGGAAAGAAGGTTCCTTATATCTTTTTGTTAGATATCTAATGTGATTGTTATGGCATGTTACACCAATCAAAAGAAATAGTTTTAGAGTAGCAGTTTGCTTTTTTTCCCCCCTCATCTTTTTAAAATGAAGATGAAAACTAGAATGTACAAAAGTCATCTAGCAAGAGACTAGCTGAAGGTACAAATTTAAGCAAAGAATATAGTTATAACAGCCATCAACATGACTATATACTTTGCATTTATTTAAATGTCTATCACAAACTCAATGCCTTTTGATAATCTGACAACTAATTAAATTATAAAGTTTCAGAAATGTTAACATCAGTCCTTTAAACATAATTGCTAACTAAATCTCTGGAAAAGCTAAACTTGATTATGCACAATAGAAATGAAAAGTCATTGTGCATTAAACCTCTACAAATGTTATGTGTATATAATGCACAAATAAGTATTCAACAGTTCAAAGACTTGGCACATATATCTGGTTACTGTAACTTCTCTAAAGTGCTGCAATATAGCAAATGCTTATAAAGCTCAAAAATTTAAAAATAATGTAAAATTTTTGAGAAAGCAACATATGCAGCACTCAGATTTAGAAAATAATGTTTGAGATCTGCTGAAATATGATTTTCTTTTTTACTTATAGAGGAGATAGTTCACAAAAAGAAAATGCTTACAGGTATACTTGGCAATAAAATTGTGGCTGCAGTGTCAAGTTTACATATAGGGACTCACCTATCAGAAAACTGTAAGCTTTTTTTAATAAGTAAAAAGACTGATGCCCGTAGTTGTTAAGAGAAGGCTTGTTACACTTGCTACCTAGGGAACACAATTATACCTTCTGAACTAGAATTTCTATTCAGCCTTCATTATCAAAACCAGGAAGGATGCAAACAAAATGTTTTGTTGCTCCCTAGTTCTCTTTTTACTTTCATCATTGTTCAAGAATAAAATTATGTCAGTTTTGTGGGAGAGAATAATATCTATTACAGACAAAGTAAATAATGGTTTACATAGATTTTTATTTTCCTTTTTTATAGCTAAGCGTATTTTTATCATAAACAGGAATTGATGAGATTCTTAGAGACTTTTTTTGAGGATTAGATGTGTTTTGTTGGCCTGGATAAAGAATTTTTGACTATGATGATAAAGTGTATCAATTGCAGACCTTGTTTAAGAAGGCTGGAGGCACCTAATGTAGTCCATAGTCAAAATATAATTCTATAGTCAACTGGCATACAGACCCTAATAACCTTTTTTTATGTTTCTGATGTTCTCCCAAATTAATTTTTTCAGCTCTATATTCTATGCACCCAGTTTTAAGTTATGATAATTTTGCTCAAAAATTTTGCCTTGACAGTGTACAAGTGAAGCTATTATTTTTCCTCACAAAGTAGAAGATTTTTAGTATGTGCTTCTTCAGTATAACTTCTTTTCAATATGTTCTTCTTCAGTATAGCTTTTTTGCTAGTATGTTGACTGCCATTTAACCTGTATGTGAAATAATGAGTTGTAGAAAGGATCAGTTAGATCTGCCTCTGCTAAAACACATCTCTTTTGCACTCTGCTGCAACCAAAGCAGCTTGACTAATTGTATGAATATAATGGAGTTGTCTTATTTCATATTGACTAGCGGAAAACCTTCCAGATAACTTCAGAGTTATTGCAATCTACTCATTAAAACATTTATCAGAAGTTAACTATTTAACAATTAAGTCTGCATTCCCAGAACTGTTTCTGTCTGTTGGTGCCAATTTGCTTTTTCATGGTTGTTAAGTGACGTTTCCCTTTTCTGCTGATATCAAACATTTGAAAGTCAAATAAAATATTATTTAAGAGCTTAGAAAATGTGGGGTGTGGGGGACAAATATGTGAGACAAGCACATAATTCAGCTTAATTTTCTTGAGCTTTTGTCTGTATTATTTTGGATAAGGAGGGGGTAGCACGTAAAAAAGCCAGTTCTACTAATCTAATCTGGCAGTTGTTCTGTGTGTATATGGGGTTTTTCCTTTCTTCACTTCCCATCTAATGTTGAAGCTATATAGTATATAGTGTAAGATGTGTTGTACACCAGGAAGAATTCTCACTGCTCAGAGGAATTGATTTCTTGACCATTTATGAAGAAAACGAGAAAATTGTAGAATATGGTATGTGAATATTGCATTAAAGTTTATTCATGTAACTTAAGTTTTTGAAAAAACAGAATTGTCTTCTGTGAATTAACTTTAACCCCTTTCAGATGTTGTAACAGCTGGAATCTTTTACAGTTTGTTTTCACTGCTTAACTGTTATGTATCTATTTGGTAGGATTATGAGTTGATTGACCCTTTTCCAATACCCTTGGTAATCATTGGAAGCAAGTATGATGTTTTTCATGTAAGTAATAATTAATATTGTTTTAATAATTAAAAGTTTCTGGTAAAGATCCTATGTTCTAAAATCTTCATAATATAACTAGCCATTTGAACAGATGTATAGCCAATCAGCCTTCTACACAAAAAAAAAAAAAATCTTTCCATCCAACAGCATTATAGAAGGCACACTGGCATTCCTTCACAAAATACTCCCAAACTGATCATTCTTGAGATACACTTGGAAAATGTTGATATATAAGTTGCTGCAGACCAGAGAGGAAAGCAAGAAAATATTATGTTTATGAATTCCTTATATAATGAGAGAAATCCAGTTCCATACGTCTTTCTGACAGCAGCTGTAAGTTTATGGCAGAGAAAGAGGGGCATCTCTCCTTTCAGCTGGTTAGATTTTCTAAAAGTTGTGGCAGCAGGAACAGTAAACTATCATTTCAATCTGGAAGTACCTCTGAAATTTTTGGAGGCAAGTGAGTAATTACGTCCTTCAGGGAAGATTGGAAAGAAATGTCAGATTACTGCTGGATTCTCTCCCAGCACTTTAAAAATCCATACATGCATGCCCAGTTTTCAAGCAGCACTGGGTCATGGGAGAGTAGAACAGAAAGTTTGATTTTTAGCTTCGTGCTGACAGTCTGTGCTTCTCTGGATGACTACATAGTACATTGATACTTGGCTGGCTGTAAGTTACTTAATACCTTATTAATAAATTACTGTGCCTTCATACTGAGACTTTATGCTGAGCCATGACCCTTTAATAGTCAGTGATTGTCGCTTAATAAGCACAGAATAACAGCCTAATTCCTTTGGGGTCTATAGACAGACTCTTGCAGTCTTCACTGGGGCCAGGTTTTCTCCAGCTTCATCGAGGGAAGGCCATCTGTATGATATTAGACTAAAGAAACATTGATGAAAAGGTGTTTTTATGCACCTTTCGAATCTTGCAGGTATTAGAATTTAGAGAGCATATACTGAAAGGTTTACTGAAAGTGAAGTATTTTCACAAAAAGAAAAAATCCTTATTCTAGTAGGTAGTATTTCTACTTTTAAAAAATTTTAATAAAATGAAATAAATTAATTAAAAACTGAATACACATTCCTAGTTATGAAACTTTTTCTGGAGTAACACATTGCCTGAATTAGGCTCCCTCTGTAAAAAAGAACAAAGAGAAATTGTGACATTTCTTTTCAGAGTAGGCTGTTACTGATTCTGTCTTAAGATATAATTATGCTGACAGCTGAAAGCCTCATATAATGTAGCCTAAGTGCATTGCAGTTTATACAAAAAATGAGAAGTTCTATCCGCAATATTTTTTTTTGTTTCTCATGTATATATTCCAATATCTACTTTTTCAGGAGTTTGACTCTGAAATGAGGAAAATAATAAGCAAGACACTTCGATTTGTTTCACATTATTATGGAGCATCATTAGTGGTGTGTATATTCACTTTCTAACTAAAGATAGAGAAGATGAGCAATATTTGTGTTACAAAACAATATTTAAGGAATAGAAGTGTAAAACTGAAGAAAATAGGATTTTATCAGGTTTACACTAACTTACCTCGTGCGCTAACCTATCAGACAGGTTGCAGGTGTTGGCAGGAGATGGATGAATATACTTTATGAACAAACAACACAATTCTCAGTGTCAGCAAAAACTAAATGAAAAGAGTTACCTGTTAGACAACTCGGTTCCCATATTGAGTTTACTGCATGCCTGGCAAAATTTTTTTGGTGCAGGAAAGGCAGGTGGGAAAAAGTGATTACCCTAGTTAAAATCAGAGAAAACTCTGTTTTGGTTGAAGCATGAACTTTTATCTAGTGACCTGGCTTCAGCAGATTTAAAACTTAGACCAAGGTCTTGCCTTCACGGCAGTTTAAGCATACCGTCTTACCACACTCACAGTGTTGAAGAATAAAGGCAGGAATTTTTTTACAGTAATGAGTAGGAACTGCCAACCATGAGGACAATGAAGTATTTATATGGGTGCATAAATTGATTTTGAGTTTGGCAGATCATCTCCTGAGTAAAGGCAGTAATATGCATGCTGAGGTTTGCAGTCCAAAAAAGCTGCCTCTTGGGTGCTCTCTACATCAGAAGATGGTTCTAATTGTATCAGCCAGTATTTCACCAGTATTAAATATTATTTATTACATAATTTTGGCTACCAAACAACTTATGTTTGCTTCAAATTGTTATAATCGCAGCATGTCCTTTTGCACCCATGTAAAATTGTACAGCTTTGTACTTTGACAAACGAATTCATCTTTTGTTAACTGAGAATCAGTTGTCAAGATTTAATTTTTTTTAAACAAGTATTTAAGCATTAATATAATTAAAAATTAAGAACTAGGAACCTAAAACCCTCTGGCTGCTAAATCCTGATGTCCATTGAAATAAGTGGGAGAAAGTTCATTTCCCACAGGAGGGATCTGATTGCTTTCTCAAATCCATGAATCTGTTAGGATACAAAAGCCCTTAGGAATAAGATTACTGTTTGAGAAGATATTCTGGGAACTGCTTTCTAATAAATGTGTACTGGTTCTACCATTATAAAGATGCTTTTATGATGTGTGAACAATTTTAGTTATTCATTGAATTTCTAAATATGATATTCTGGGTTATTTTTAACATAGTTTAAAATCTTTGTAATTCATTAGTCTTGGGCAAAAAAAAATCGTCTTTTTATGTACATACTTCAAAGGTTGTGAGTCAGTATTTTAAAATTTATTCTTTAACCTTTGTACTATATTATTTAACCTTTATACTTCATTTAATATTCTTGATTGAAAAATTCAGTGACAAATACATGCATATTTTGGAAAGGGAGGGTGGGATTTTTAATCTGGTGAATTCATTGACTGTATACCAAATGTATTGAAGTCAGGAGCTATTCAGTCTCTATTTGAAATACCCTATGCAGATAACATAATGTAATATTTCCATGATGGAAGAATATAATATGTATTTTGGTTTCTGATTCATTTAGTTTACCAGTAAATCTGAGGCTCTCCTGCTGAAAGCCCGTGTTCTTATTAATCACTTGGCATTTGGCTATGATAAAAGGTAACATAATTATTGCAACTATTAAATGTTTCGCCCAGAGTCTAAAAGTAGTGAAAAAGATATTCTAATCACCGATTTTTTTTAAATTTTCTTAAATATGATCTCAGAAAGATTCTTGTTCATGGACTTGTGCTCCTTTATCTCAACTGCCTCTCTGCACAAGACAGTGACAACTCCTTGATTTTTATTCTAAAACTGATGGATTAGAGACGTGGCCACCACTAGAAATGAGTAGATTCTTATTTATATGTATTTGTATGCAAAGCCCAGTAAAAGTCTAGTATTGCTAGAATAATTTCATTTTTTATTGATTGTTAAATGCACATTTGATTTTTTTTTTTTCTATTTAGCAAGTCTATGTCAGTGGATCACAGCAAACCTCTGTTTATACCAGCAGGCCAGGATTCGCTGAGACAAATAGGTTAGGATGTTTCCTGTTCATCATGTTTGTTGTATAATTCTGTATTAATCTTATGATAAATACTTGTGCAGTTTTGTTAGGTAGTTTAATAAAATATGGGGACTTTTTCAAACAGTAAAGTACCAACAGGCTTAGATCTAAAAAAAAATGTAATACTGCTCAGCCCATCTCATGGTGGAAGATCAATGTTCTTTCAGACTTGTTGCAGCTTGTCACTGTAGAAGATAAAATACTAAATTAAACTGATCACTGTCCAAAATGATATGATAATTTCCATCGTTCTGACAAGATACTTGTAGTACTTTGTGCTGTACTGTAATCCATAGGACCACCACCTGCCTCCGATAGTGATATTGGAAAGATGCATGCAAACACACCATTGGAGCTGTGGAAAAAAGTATTTGAGAAAACGTTTCCTCCCAAGGTAGGTTTTTGTATATCTGCTGCACAGCTTATTTGCTCATTGAATAGCAGTAATATCACTATTAATTTTTACCTTTCAAGTCCAGTGGCTGGAATTTCAGTCTTACATAACAGTCCTGTTTCTTCCAACCTCTTTAATTCATGAGTTTTGAAAAACTACATATTTATGTGCAGTGATGCTTTGATTATTAGCTTCTACATCTTCGGTCCCCTTCCCACATTTAGCATTAATGGAAGTAATGATGTAATCCTCTGGGTTTTTTCCCAAATTATACCCTTGCTTTTTGTTAGATTGGGAGACAAGCTATATATATACAGTGTTTTGGGGATTTTTTTAAAGGTGAAATATCCTCTAATGCCTAAACCAAATGATAGTGATGTTGCGATAGGAGAGCTCTTCATGGCTGCAGCAAGCTGCTGATCCTTGTTCTCCTAGGGCATGAGGCTTTGAGTGAGGAGGGTGTGTTAAGAGTTCCCTGCCAAAGTCTGTCGTTTTGCTAAAGGAAGTGTTTGGGTTTGCAAGGTAATTAGAATCTCTTGGCACCTATATACTGTTAAATCTTGTACATATTTCAGAAGTATACGGTCCCAAGAGGCAAATCCCCGAATACCATTTTCTTTGGAATTAAACTTAAAGTTCTAATTCCCTCAAGATTAGTAAATGAAATCTTTGCAAAAAGATAATAGTCTGTTTCTTAGCTATTGAAGTAATGCTTCTGGTAACCAGAACTGAATTCTAGTATTAAATGCTCCAGCAAGAGCAGCCCTAACTATGCCTGAATGTCATGGGCCAGAAGAGATATTATCATTGTGAGGTAATAAACAGCTACCAAGTAAGAATATTTTCTTTCCTTAAAATCTAACTGCACTATTACTTTATATCATTTTACCAATCTAAGATTGTTTTAAAATCCAATCTGTGTCCTATTGCACAAAATTCTCCCATAAATGTGGAATTTTAATACATTTGTATTAAAAGCAAATACTTCCATTAGATATATAGCGTGGTATTTTCTTGTTAAAAGAACAGAAGGTAAAGTTTATCCTTTTGGGTTTGTAACTCCTCTTCCAGAGTTTCTGTGACTTCGAAGACACCAAGGATCCTGCACAGGATTTACAATATGCTGAGTATGAAGTCGATGTCATGAGAGCTCAGAAAAAACAGGTGTGTGGTTGTTCTCCAGTTGCTGTTCACATTCAGGCATTCCAGAACCACCAGCGTTGCTAGAATAATCCCCTTTTTGTAGTCCCTTTTTTGCCTTTAAATAATGCCAAATTCAGTTTTCAGCTTAATAGTTGGTTAGTTGGGTTTTTTTTTCCATTGGTAGACATTAAGCCAATAGTAGGTTGTTGGATCTCAAACTTTTGGCTTTGCGGTTGCTTTAGAAATGAATGATTCAGATTTTCCCTCTAGCTCTTTCCCAGAATTATTTCACTAAAATAATATTGAAGCAAAGCTGTGAAGCTTTCTTGGCAGTAATGGCTTTGTTTCTCTACCCTGTACTTTCATTTGGGTGTTGACTATCAGAGTCTAGCAAGCAGGATCAAGATTTGGGGTGGGGACTGTTTACTTCTGTTATTTTTGTCTTCCTCCTTCAAAACTTCTTATTTAAACTGGAAAGGTACTGAGATGATGTTTATGACTTGGGTTTGCAGGCTATGTACGTTTTATCTTGAACAGAGTGAACAGAATTATTCCACTTAGTGAAATTTGACTTAAGCCCAGAATTCCAGGAAAAGCTTTTGGTGGGGAAAGGGTCTTCTGTTTTTTCGTATTCATTTTGATGTGTTTCTGCATTTCCCTGCATTTGTGGCAAATTAATTTTATTGAAAAATTCTGTGGCAAATTAGATGAAGGTTAGAACATTATCTTATAGATATCGGTGTATAACATCACATGAATAGAAATGCTGTGTATAGTCTTCATTGATATCATAGGTATGGTTTTATTAGTCTAAGATTTGTGTATTTTTCTTTGTTTGGAAAAAGTATCACATACTTACTCTGCAAACTCTGTACTTCATACAGATACATGTTTCACACACGGAGAATCCTTTGCTAGAATGACTGAGAAACATTCCACTCTATTCTCACAGCAATATGTGGGCTATTTGTACACCACTTAACTTCTTTGTGGACTAAGTTAGTGTGGTTAGAGGAGGTTTTCCCAACAGTGCTTTAAGATGATGAATTGTACCAATCTAGATCTCACATGCTTTTACAGACCTGCTGTCTTAAGATGAAAGGCAGTTCTATTAAATCTTTTGATATGCTTGTAAAAGAAAGCCAAAGGATTAGATTATTACTGCTATCACATTTTTGCAGAGTTTAGTTAGATTGCATAAGGCAGTAAATCTGTAGTTACCTGATCCAAAGAAATACATCAATAATGTAAAAGAATAAAGCAATTTCAAGAATCCCCCACAGTTTTTGAACTTGCACATTACCTGTAATATCCTGTTAATGTAGGCATCAGTTCTGAATTTCTGTTACATCAAGAGCAGTCTTAGAAATCGTTACAATTTGTAAAGCACATAGCTTTTGAAATCTATAATGTAATCTCACACTCTGTGTATCTATATCTCTCAAAATAACTATATGGTGTACTAGGTTTGTTATTTTTAGATAATACTTACATCTCGCAAAAGAACTGGTATGCTTTGATTAAATCACACAGGAAATTATTAATTTTCCGTTTTAAACAGAAGAAACAGGCTTTTAGAATATTAATCTGTTCAAGGACATTGCAAACCAGTGTAGCTTCTTTTAGTTGGACTTCTACAAGTAATTTGAACATTAAAGAGAAAATTACTTTTGTTATCTGCAGCTCTTTCCTAAACTTTTCTATCATGAAGTTCAATTGTTATGAGATTATTTGCACGTTATTAAAATGTTTTATATGCCAAGGATTTAATTCAATTTGAAATGCACCAAGACAGCAATATGCATCTAAAAGAAAAGAAAGAACTCTGCATTTGCAGTGATTCTTGAAGTGTCTTTGCATTTTCGAGTTATATGAAAAGTAGCACAAAAAGCCCCATTTAAAATGCATCATAAGTCTGACATTCTTTATAGAGTCTCATGGTATCTATTGTGTAGGAAGAACAATATATTAAGTTTAATATTCATCATGTTGCCAATGAAATCATGGGACATAATGCAAAAGGAAAGTTTCATATAATGACAGTGTAGATTTTAAAATCATTTAAGTGCACTCTATCATTTTTCTCGGTTACTTTCGGTTAATGAGTACAACTCTTCGGTTTCTAGGTGATAACCAGTTTGCTAGTTTATCTCAAAGATAGGCTTTGCAGGAAAAACGAAAGCACAGCAACAGAAACAAAGTATAGCCTCTGTCACTGAGTCTTATAGACAAATTAGCATACCTGAGTGACTCAGTCTTGGTCACCTGACCAAATACTGCAAGAGAGTAATAGATAACTATGGCAATACAAAGTTAATTAAATCAATGTCAACTTTGTAACCGGGGTTGAAGGGTTTTTCTGCAGCCAGGGTTTGTATGCTGTAGCTGAGTAAAAGGTCAAATTCTCAAGTATAAAATTAGAAAATAATTCAAAGACAAAATAGAAGTACAGAACGAACAGAGTACCTGGCTCACTCCCATGTGTTATCTATCAGCTAGTATTTATCTGAGACACTTTTTGACTATAGGAGCTAAGAGTGCAGCTCATCAGCATTCTGCCACAAGAGTGTTTTCGTTCAGACCACTTTATTTTGCTTCTATAATATTTTCAGAGTTAGCTATGAAAAGTACTGCTCTATTTCTAGACTGTTTTGCTCTGGAAAGCTCTCTGAGCCTGTGTTTTCCTCCCTGTGCCTTTGTTACAAAGCAAGCACAGCTTCCTATCTCAGCTATGTCTTTTCAGAATTCTCTTCCTAGTTCTTACGCCAAACAGTCAATATGCAGGTTTATTTCAATTAGTGCTGTTGCAATTGTTTTGCTGGGTTTATGCTGGAGTTGAGCTCCAAGAGAGAGAGAATACAGCACTGGGGACCTTCCTGAAACTGGCATTTTAAATGCATTTCTTAACTAGCAGATTCTCCCTGGGAATTACTGGAATTTTGTGCTCTTTGCAGGGCTATAAAGATTCACGAGAAACATTCATTTTGCCTGCTTATTAGGCCTTAAATGTGTGCCTTGCTGTTAACTCTTCATACACTCCATGTAAAGCATAAAAAACCCATGGTAAACATGTCATCCATTTATCTCCATTCTCTGATAGCTTTTTGGCTTTTGATGCTTTAAGGTCCCCTTAATTTCATTTTAGGTACACACATGTCTTAAATAAGAGTGAGATCGTTGAAATGATACTGTCAGTTAGAACTGTATCTGTCACTGCCTATGAGTGCGTGAAACTCTTGTTCCTTAGTTCCTTAAATGCTTATAGCAGTGAGCTGGCACATGGGGGCGTCTGCTCCGTTTCCTTTAGAAATGCTCTCTACCACAGAGTTCAGCACTCTGTCTTCTCGAAGGTTTTTGCTTCAGATATTTTAGCTATCCTGTTATGGCTTGTACTGCTAATACTTGGAATAGGTGCTTGGACCTTTTTCATCTGGACAGTTGGCTGGAGCTCCATTTATTGAAACAAATGATAAAGCTAACCTTGAGCTCAAAGAATTGGATAGCCTCCCAGTCAGGTACTTGAGAAGCCACTGTCACATAGTGCCAAAGTTCATGCTGACTGGCCCTTGTTACACAAGGGTATTACTTTAAGGATTGGTGCCGGGTTTAAATGAAGCCTAATGCCATAAACTATACTAAAATAATAAAAAAAAAAAAAAATCAGCTGCCTGGTGCCATTTGGTGTTAGCTAACAAGAATTAGATAAAGCAAATCTAAATGAATAGGGCTATAATTGTTAAGACTAACAAGTCATAAACAGAAGAAGGGGAGGCTCTCTAACATCTTGCAAGGAAGCATATTCCTGTTTCTCCTAAAATAGGAGTGACCTAATTAACCGTGTCATTCCCAACTAGAAGTCATTTCTTTGACAGATCTGGAACTCTCTGTTTGAGTTGGAGGCTGCATTGGCCAACAGAACAAGTGCCATATTTTTTCAGCATACTTCACTGATATGACCGTATTGCAGAACCAGGAGACAAAGTCTATGTCATTCAACAAAATGGAATGTTGTATATTGTGCAATGAACCTCCTTGGTCTCAGCAGTGATTCTGGGCAGAGAAGTATGAGCAGGCACCTTAAAATGTGAAATGGTTTAAATGTTTGTTATTCTTACCAGCAAATATGTAAAAAATAAATATTTATCATTTTATTTTGTATTTCCATAAGTACTGGAACAGCTATATAGTTTTAATATATGCTGTGATGTGGATCCTTTTAATTTCTGTATTGTTTTGAATTGCCTATATACTCAGTTGCTTTCTAGCTAGATAAAACAAGAGCAAACTAAATTCTGCTAAATTATCTGCCTCTTTCTTGAAGTGGTTTAGTCATATGATAAATCTGTAAAGCAAATTATTTAGGCAACACCTGTAGACATAACCCCAAATAGCATTATTTTAGTATATAAAACTATTGTCTGATTTCTCATAGCTTTTGAGAAAGTTTTTAAACTTGAAATTATTTACTTAGCATTAATCAGGTTACATGTGCTCCTTCACATATTGCAGTATTCTTTCTATTCCTAACTGCAGGAATGTTTTCAACAGTTCATTATGTTCCAAGATCATAATTACTTTATATTAATAATGAGGGAGTGAAAATACTGAGTAATGACTGGCTTAGAGATGGAACAGTTGTGTAGTACGGGAGTTGTATTTAATAACACAATTTAATAGATCTAGGCTAGACACACTATGTTCTGTGTCAATCATGTGTGAGGTATTTAACTGTAAAACTAGACTCCTGCAAGTATCATAAGGAATATGCACTAATGGCATCACTGTTTGCCATGAGTAATACACTTCAAGAAAAATCTTGAGCAATAATGAATATTTCCAGAAACATCCAGTAGCCTAGATTGCATAGATATTCCTAAGCATCCATTGTATTCATGTAAAATATGTTTCTGCTTACTGCTTTCTGGGCAAGCTTGTATTCAGCAGGGGCTTCTCCAGTGTCCAGTGGCAGTGATGATAACCACCACTGATGGTGTATAAGCTTACAGAAGTTCATTTCAGTCCCGATGGATGGATGGATAGATAGATAGATAAAGAAAGTAGGCTTTATTCCTCTAGTTTCTTTATCATAATCTTAAGAAATTATGGGTGCATTTTGAAAGCTTCTGGCTTCATATGTTTGAAACAGTACTATTTCTGTAGTTTCCTAGGGAGCCTGGATTCTCAAACTGAATGTTCAAGAAAAGATTCAAAGTTTCCTTTTGCCTAGAAAATACCTAGGCTAAATTAAAATATAAATAAAATCTACCTCCTTGTATGGCAGCAAATGTGGCAATTTGTAGTACTTTTACTGTAATTTTGTTAAAGATAAATATATATATAGAACATTTTTTCTGTGGTGAAAAATTTTTGTTCATGCTTTAAATAGTAATAGCTAAAGTGTGCATCTTTTATAACTTTTAGTAATGAGGGGATCAATTAATATGTATGTATGTTTCTATTTTAGGAACTTGAACAATACAAAAGAAATGCCTCTAAATCCTGGAAGGAAATGGATTTTGACTCTCCTTGATGAACTGCTATAGAGGTTTTCAGTTTGACTTTTACAACATTACTTCAATTTTCTAGTGTAATAATAAAATTAATCAGATGCAGTGAAAAATACACAGTAGCAATCTATAGTATTTATTAAGCGTTCTTGTTTATTCATTCAGTCCAAATATACTTATATCTTGGTCCTGACACAGAGTTTTAAAAAGTGGGGAGAAAGGAATTCTAGATTATTCAGAAATGGGTTTGAATATGAAGATTAGCATTAGGCAAGTCTACCTATTTTATAAATTATAACACATTATTTTGTATGCTTCTGTCCTAAACATGTATTCAAATACAAAGAAGTTTTCACTCCCAAAACATAAAACTGCATAGTAAAGTGTGGTAGGCATATTTTCCTAGTTTCTTGCATCTATAATTCAAAAGCAAAGCTTAAGAATGTATTTGCATCATTGTTTGATGGTTTTGAGTAGGATAATTCCACAGAAGTGGCAAAATAAATTGGAATTAAAACCATGTTTGACCAGATCTGATGTTCAGAAGTTTACATTATCTCTGTTTCAGTGTCGTACAGTTTAATATAGGATTTACTTTTGCAACGTGTAATATTATAACAACTTACACAGGATTCAGATGATGACACTTCTGTCAAATATTCAAACGTTAGGAAATCAGTCTAATCAATTTGACAGATACATTGTTAATGGTGGAGGTATGATTGATTCACATTCAGCCTAAGCTGGTGAAATGCTAGCCTAAAATAGATTTGGCTTTTTGTCCATGGTCATCTTCTGTTGTACAAGATGGACTGAATGTTTGAGAATATGCAGGACAAGATCTAGACTAAAGCCAGAGGTGTCTGTTGAGTGCTAGGATGTCTTGTTGGAGAATAAATGTCTGACAGTCACTTAGCAGACTGGATTATAAGGATGGTTCCTGGTGTCCATGCATATAAAAATGGATAAGACAAACTAATGTATCCTTCCTGGTCATTAAAGCTATTTGTTATTTTTAACATATTTATTCACCAAATGGTTTTCTTATGTAATATTTGTATCTCAGAATGTTATACATAAAGATCTTAAAAAAAAAATCTTGGCCTCACACAGAAGAATTTGCATTAACTCCAGGATTTCAAATTCTTTGTTACAACGTACGTTACCTCAAAAGTATCAAATTAAACTAATTATATTGTTATGGAATTTCAAGATGCAAGTATATTTACCTCCTCAAAGAAATCTCTGTCTGTCTCTCTGTAATAAGTAATTTCTTCACTGAACAGGGAAAGTAAGTAACAGAGTTTAGGAATTCTGTGTCTGTTTGGCTTTCAGTTTTAAGAGGTGCCTATATTTGTTAAATGGATAAATTAGACTCTGTGAAGTTAGTGAGCCCATGAGGATATTCCAAATAAGAAAACTACATTGCTTCCAAGGACTGGCAAAAACTTCTTTTATTTCTTTTCCCCTAGTTAAATTGACATTTTATGAACAAGCAAAAATTTGTTCTAGTAATTTACAGACTGCTTCCAAAACAAGATTTAGAACTTGATCATGAAAAGGAGGAACAGGTATAAATAACACAACTGTCTTCTCTGATTTACTGTCATTAACAAAACCATCTCGGGTAACTTTTCTGTTGCTTAAAGATCATGTGCTTACTCACTGGCTGTACAGTGTGCATAAGATTGAAGTGATTTCTTGATTCTCTATTTATTTACATGTTTGGTTTGTTCCCTTTCTACAAATCCCCAAAACTGTATTGAAACAAAGCGTAGGACTTGAAACACAATTTGAGATATGTGATTCACTAGCACTTATACCCCTCTGCTTATTGGTAATGGGGAAAATTAAAGCACTGTTGCTACATTGTTAAACATTGACAGCAACAGCTGACTAAATTAAATTCAATTCCAAAAGTTCTTTAGAACATTTAATGCTATTGATTACAGCTGATTTGGCAGGGGGGGGAGCGAAAACCAATACCAGGAACACATTCATATTCAAGAGAACATTGTTTTTCAAGATGGAAAACATCCAGTTAGAAACAGACATAAGATGAATGTGTTTCTGTATCTATTATAGCTTACATTCTATCTAAAATCCAACAATTCAAGCCTTCAATAACGATAATAAAAGTGCAGTATTAGACATTGTTAGAACTCCTGCTTTATTGCGTGCCGATAACTCTGTCTCTTACTTTGAAGCTCAGAATAGCTATAATGGTAAGTCCTGGTAAAAAAGCATAGAGTACTAGGAAATTGACTGTGAAGTGGGACAGTGCACTAGGAAAGTTTTTTTCAATGAACTGAATGCCATGAGAGAAAATACACGCAGCATTGATTGCAATGGAACTGTTGGCACCACCTGTCAAAAGAAAGAAGAAATCAATTTCTTTAGTAGGTGAATCAGTAAAATTAAAACTTAAGCCTAAGTATCTAGCTCATACATTCTATATATCCAGCACTAACATTATTTTAATGATGGACTACATCCACAGCAGCATTTCTCATCATTTTGGAATAAGAACAGCCAAGCCATGTGTTTCTGCAGTTAATCTGTGCCACATTTTTGAAGGGAAGTATAAAGATCATTAGGAGCCTTCTGTTTTGTTCATGACAAACAGAAGAAGATACATGGCTTTTCAGAGACATTATCTGAAGGGGCCTGAAGAAGCAAGTTGCCTCATGTGGTAGACCTGCAGTGTTCCCATTTGTTGAGTGCTTCTAAAATTAAAGAAATGGAACCTGTCTGAAGGGCACATTAAAAATCAGCTATTTATGATTACTACCAAAGTCAAGGACTGATTTTCTATCATTTGCTATCTATGCTCATGTAATAAAAAGAGACCAGAGAGATATACGGATAAAGAATAGACAGCCTTGGAGAGGAGAACAGAAGCCTGGCTACAAAACACAAAATATCTTGGGGTAGGACCAAAGCTCTAAGTTTTATCCCTATTGGTGAATGTAAGCTATTAACCCAGTCAACCTGATTGGTTCTAATGTGTTGCCAGTTACCTGGCTCACAACCAGCAAAGCTGACAGGTCAAAGCTGCTCAATATATGCCACGGTGACATATTTCAACTAGCCTTACAGAAACATCTGGTCAGGTGTTACCTGTCAGTGCTCCCTGCACTGAGGTTTGGTCTTGTATTGTGCAATTCTGTTGGTCTTCTGTTTGTGTAACACTACTCCGATAAGCTCATAACATGCTGCAAACTTTACCTTCCAAAGTGCCCCAAAGGGAGAATAAAAGAACAGGTGAAGAAGGGAAAGACAGAATACTGAAAGAATGAGAAATAGTTGAAGAAATGAATTAACCTTTTGTCTAGATTGCTGATACAGTGTTATCATCGTTACTGATAAGATCTTTTTAATCACTTTCAAGTTACCTTTATTTCATCAGGATACTTTTATTGTATGTAGAAGGATATTAAGCATCAACATCCCATTAAAATTCTTTACAACGGATTAAAGGATGGGAGAGGTTTTTGAACCTACCACATGTGAAGTTTAAGCCATAAAATTCATTGACTATAAGAAGTTCGCTGCTGTATTTTTGAAAGGTGAGATAACTGAGTATTTTAAAAGGTGTCGGCATTTCATCGATGGTCCTTAAAGAAACAGAGAAGTTAAACATTCCCAGAGGCAGCCCTACCCTAAATGAAAATAAGCTCGCTTCGGTTTTAGCCTGTTATGGAACCAGTTCTTGGCTGTACACATACGATTTTCAAACATAAAGTCCATTTTATCCCTAACTGAGGAGACAAGCATGAAGGCTGTCTTTGACTTTGGTTCCAGTGACGTAACTTTCAGCCCTGACTTATTCATATACAGTCACAAATAATTCTGTAAAGTTGTTTGTTATTCTCATTGCAGTGATAAATTGAAAATGACAAGACCCAATATAAATCCCAGTTGCAAAAATGTGTTGCTTCCAAAGTAAGAAACTGACACCTCCTCACTCCTTCTTCAAAACCTAAGAAGACTGAATAGCAATTCACTGGAATAGTAATAAAAATACAAAAGTGAAATAAGAATAATGAGAAAGAGTATGAAAAATTTTGAAAGAATTATTCCATCAAGATGGGTCAATTTCTGCACCTAAAATACTGCAACACTTTATTATTAAACAAACGAATATAAAACCAAGCAACCCAATTCTCATTGCTATTTCTAATATCCTTTGTTGCCCATAAAGTTTAATCCAAGAGATTCAAAACATTAAGTAGTAACATCTCTACTGTGAAATAAAGTTAAAAACTACTCAAATACTTTTTAAAAGTTATCATTATGGCATTAGTCTGTGGTAGCAGGAATAACTATCTCATCACCATAAATGTATTAATACCTCTTCCTGAAAACAGGACCAAATAATTAAGATATTAACCTAGTTTTATTTGATAAGTAAGCATTAGCTGAGATCCTCTTTCATGAGACAAAGCACCATTGGATTTGCAAAGACTCGTGCATTTCTTGAGGACAACTTGATATCATGTACTGTTAACTTTAGATAATTTTCTTCAGAAAGGTCTCAGGTGAGCATATCGTATTTTCTCAACATCTCAAGAAAACTTTGACAATAGTTCATCATGATTCTCAAAAAATAATGATTTCAGTATTGACAAACACAAGAGGAAAAGTGCTCGAAATTTATGCAGTTACACTGCAAAAACATTTATTTGCACAGTAATAAAATAAATAGTGAATATGCAGGAAAATTCTGATCCTACTTTATTGTACTTAGGTCTGCACAAATAGAAAAAGTGTCTGGTAAGTTTAATGACTAACCTGGAGAAAACACTAATTGTTGAGAACAATTGCTTTTTAAAGCCCTTCATTCCTAGTGTTTAATACCTGGTAAGTTCCAGTAGTTACTAAAAGTTTTAAGATTATGGGTTTTTTTGGTAAAGTCTTCCTGAGGACAGCAATTCTTGTGATAATACCAGCATAAGTAAAAGAGTTCATCTGAGCTCACAGATACTAATTGCTCAGTTTTATCTTCAATTTATTGGCAAAAAGTAAAACAAAAAAAAAAAAAGTTAATATCTTTCTTGACTTCTAAAGTCTTTTTTTGTGTGTTTGGTACAAGGTCTAACATGATGAGGCAGTTCTGTCTCTGAAGGATAACAGCTGGACTTACTTTCCATTGCTAGCTGTGCATTATTGTGCTTCAGCAGCACAGTATGGAACTCTCCTACAAGCAGATTATTTAATGTTAACACCATAATGAAATAAAGTTTTTTCCTACCTTAGTAGTCCTGTTCCCACTATCACACCTGCTGAATTAAGTAGCACCACTCCACTTTGGACTATATTAGGGTTTGGAACCACGCCGAGTACAACAAGTGTTAGTAATTCACCAATTATATGAGATGCTAAAACAACAGCAAAGAAAATCCCAAATCTGGAAGCATCAGGGTACAACCCTGTAGTCCTGTACAAAAATGAGAAAGAAAAGAAAACAAACAGCATTTAAAAAGCAGTGTTTTGCTAATAAACCTGGAATGTAGCTTTTATTTTTGTTTTTATTTTTTGCCACTACTCATTAAGTGAAATGTCAATGACTTAACTCTCAATATGTTGTTTGGAGCTTTAACATAAAGGACACCCACTTCATATCATGACCTAAGAGCAAATATATTAGGTTTTCTCCATCTAAGTGAAAGAGGTTTATGTAAATATGTAATTGTAGCAGAAATCCATGTTGTTTCAAGGTAACCACTGTGGCTTTTACAATTCCATAAACTAATATCCTCCTCCTTTTAGAGTCTGTGCAGTGGGAGTTATTTGTGTAAGTCACATATTTAAAGAAGGTCATTGTGCAGATAATTAACAGGTGGAATTTTGCACTTCTGATACCATGCATGCAAATGTAAAAATGGATATACTCAATTAAATCAAAGGCTAATTGACTTCACTACCCATTTAATTAATCCAAATGCAATTTCCTCCATACTCCGGCATTCTTTAACACCACAAGCTTTTCCCTAGCTCACCTAAAGAAAAAAGGTGTCCCCCCTCAGTCTGTACTAAAGATTAAGAAGCTAAGAAAGGCCAGCAACTGCCTGGCAAAATTTATTCAGCCTTACAGTGAATATGACAGATGACAAAAACTTTTATGACATAGTGACCCATTACTCTTTCGTAAATACCTCACACGAAAAATTGCCTCCTGCTGCGTACACACTGTGTGCTTTGCTAAGCTGACAAGCAGCTATTCAGTGTTTTTTTTTAAATTTTTCACTCCTCAATACAAGGCCCTATGTCTTTTTTTTATCCATCATATTTTAACATGGTCTTAAAAATAGAAGTATTAATTTTCACACAGGTTTTCCACTAGCAATTTTTTGTGTGTAACACCTAAATAATCTCTGTTATAATTAGATGGTTGAACATTGGCTCTTCAAGTATTAAACATTCACCAAGCTAGCAGGTATTTAACAGCCTTTAATCACAGGTTAGTGTGGAACGAATAGCTCTCCAAACTTCTAGCAGAAAAGTATCACCTTCTCTGAAATGCTCTAACAATTTACACAGAGCTATGTAGATGCAGACTAGCAACTCTGTGGTAGGAGTAGGAAGAGAAAGCCAAAGAAGGAAAAAACCCCAACCCAGCTTGGAAGAGAGAATATATTACAGCAATAGAATGGTAGGATAAACTGTTACAACATTTCCCAGAGGTATCTTTAGCTCAGCAAATCCACATAAACAGAATACATTGACTTGATTGCAAAACTGGTTGTATCGGTTCTTGGCCAGGTCTGCCTTGTATCCAGTCAGGTAAGAGTTTAGGTCTGTCTGAACTTGTAAACACAAACTCTGAGAGAAATGTCTTGTAAGAACATGTACCAGAGCCTATCAAAGCCTCTTCAAAAGGTAGTCCCTCCATTTAGAATTTAGTTCTGCACAGATACAATCTTCAAAATTTCATAGAGGATCTGCTTGCTCTAAGAGGTCTAAGGGCACTCTGACACATCACTGATGGCTTCCAAACAACCACAAGGTAGCAAAGATACGTGGAGGCTAATGCCTGTAAATATTAACTGGAACTACAGTCCTTATTCTTGATTGCGTTTCAAGCTACCAAAGCACAAGGGCAAAGTCTCTGCCCATACAAATTTCCTGTTTGTTAAGGAGTGAGCCATACAAAGAGTGGCTCATGATCTTCAGGATCTCTGCAAACCTTCCCTCATCAAACCTGAAAAGGTGCTTTCCGAATGGTTGCCCTCTCAGCAACCAGCTGACTTGCAGGCAGAAATGGAAGGGCTCTGGTGAGGAAAGCACATCCTCTAAATGCTCATTGGAAGGAGGAATAATTTCCCTTGGTCTGTGAAAAAGGGCTTCTCGGGGAGCACTGCCTGAAGCAGACAGCACTGACAGCATGCAGAAATAAAAGCCCAGGGATCTAAGGGGACAGAGAAAAAAATGCCTCGTTTGAGCAAAACTTCAGTGCACCACACACCATTCCTTCACATAATTAGGAAAATAAAACCCCCAGAAAATGCTTGAGGGACAGAACTTGGTCCTTATTTGGTATTAGTATATGCCAGCAACCATAGACTGTATTAAGTTAAGAATAAACAAGTGGAAGGTGGGGAATCAATGGAACAGAAATGAAGAGCAGCAGCCTTATATGATAGATAAGGCAGTGAACAGATGAGATATTTCATCAGCCCATTCTGAGATACTACTTCACAATGATGGAAGGAAATTAATGTACTGGGGACAAAAACACAGTTTACAATCAAACCCTTTCTCCCACTATGAGACATCCACTTTTGTGTCTTTGGAGACTGGAAGAGAGGAAACCAGGTCTCATTGCTTCAGTATGTTGTAGCTAACACCTCAGCATTGCAGGAAATAAGCTTTGTTACTGTCACGCACTTACTGTTGTCTTCCTCTCATTTTTCCTTATTTCCTATCTTTCTAAATGTAATGTAATTTAACACTTCCCAAAAATTTTTTCATGGAAAGGGTCATTGGGCACTGGAACAGGCTGCCCAGGGAGGTGGTTGAGTCACCTTCCCTGAAGGTGTTTAAAGGATGGGTCAATGAGGTGCTGGGGGGCATGGTTTAGTGTTTGATAGGAATGGTTGGACTCGATGATCTGGTAGGTCTTTTCCAACCTGGTGATTCTGTGATTCTAAGAAAGACGAATGTCCCGGTCCCATTAGAACTTCCAAAGTCACCGAGAGAACATTTTTTGCCAGTCTTACTCACTCATTCTTTTAACATTGCTTCTGTTTTTCTTTTGTGTGTGTGTGCATGTGCGTGCAAGGTATGACCTGCTAGAAATAAAAAGCCTTATTGCAAAAACCATGGCATTGCTTAACAGGTCTTTGGCAAGACTAGGAACTTCTTGAGTGCCACTGAAGTCCCCGATCTTACTTAGCACCTCTTATAAGAAGGAGAAGAGCATCTTCCCGTAAGCTTTCTCTGTAATCATTCTGAGAGATAACAGCAGGAAGCCGTGCCAGAAGGCCTGTTGCTCACAGAGGAACTGAAACTGGTAAGAAAAACAGAATAACAATCCAAAAGATTGTACAAATGCTTACCAGTATATGAAGGTGCTGAAAATTGCCACACTAATAATACTGAAGGGCAGGAAATGTACTATATAAGCTAAAAGCATTTGCCACTTCTTATATAAGCCATCTTTACTTTCTTGGTCGCCGATAGCACGTAAAGGTGGGACTGGATTAAATATAGAAGGAATAAATTAAATCGCCATTGAGTAAATACACCAAGACACATTGCTAGGAAAGCCAACCCAAAGCACAGAGACAACTTTGAGAATATATCAGAAACATTCTGTATAAACCAGTTTGATCACTTTTTCCCCCCCAGTAAATACAAAATATGCTCCCTGCAGATGGCAAAAGTTGGTAAGCTTAATAAAGAGGCCTAACTAGGCACCATGCAGGACAACTTTCACTTTTTGCAGATAGAAATTAAAGACATGAAAAAGCTGCCACTGCTGGATCGTTTCATGAAGTGCCTTCTAAGAAAAATGTTATCATCACATAATACTCTTAGCTCTATTTATCCTTAATTGCTGTCAAAACTGTTTGGTACTCCCATCCTTTCCATGTCTTTGGTTTTGATCTCACTTAAGATGTTAACTACACACCCAGACTTTGTCCTGCACTTATAGTGCTACATGCAGGGCAATTAAGGGCTTTTGCACAGCTGAGAATAAATCCTTCATGCATAGCCCAGTTGTGAAAGGGAGAGGCAGGAACCAGGGTGTATTCCTTAAGAACTGTGAACCTGGAGCCCCTTCTGATTCACTAATCTTTTTCTGTGGTGCAAAGCTTCCTGTTGCTTCACCTTTGAATTTCTTGCTTCTGTATCAGCTCTGACATTGCCTAAAACTGTTAAGATCGTTCAAATTGCTATCTTCAGGAAAGACTTTTTCCTATTTACAAATTGATGGCAGTAATACATGCTGCTGCACATAATACAGGACAGAAACTCACAAAGGGCAACAGCATTGAGCATCCCTGTGTAAGGGGGGGCACTCACACACTGGTAGACAAGCCCCACACGATCCTGCACCGCTCCTTTTATCACATCATTCTTTAGTCTAAGAAGGAAAAATGCTACAAACAAGCCAAATAACAGATTCTGGAGGAGACGCATGACGACACCCATCTTATCTCTGGAGAAGTTTCTTGTTGTCCTCCTAATAATGAAACAAACAATAATAATATATTTGTTAGCTATGACTGGCCACATGTAGGGTAGTGCCACATGTAGGGTATGTAACATTGAACAACTCTTACACACAGTGTCCACGAAAAGGTAATATATTAAAAAAGACAGGGACAAGTACGGTGGTAGACAAAAATAAGAAAGAAATTGCATTTCAGTATTGGGGGGAGGGGGTACCTAAATGATTAGTGGATAAGAAGATTTTTCTCAAATACAAAAAAAAAAAAAGAAAAAGAAGTCTTACCTTAAAAGAATCCATAATTTGTAAAAGACACTGGGTGAGTCTTTAGTTTTGAACGGTATTGGAGGCAGCTCTTTCATACACCTTGTTCTTTCAATGGCTGCCAGTACTTTGCTAAAGATCTCCGAGTTTTTGTAGGCTGCCACAATTACCTGCACCCTACTGTATGTTTCGAGTTCACGTTCCTTGCTTCGGGTGTCCACTGATGTCAGATCCACTGTAAATTTACAAAATGTTTACTATGTATACAATCACTTTCCTCTCTTACCTCTTCTCCCTCCTTTGCAACTAAACTTTCTTTATCTCTGTCGTAACATCTGCAAAAAAGCAGAGGTCAGCTGAAGGTATTTAATATTTCTTTTACTCCTCCCTTCTGTTACAAGCAATGTGAACTAATAACTATGCAGCCACAACAAATCTCTGTAGGACCCTAAAGTTTGAGTATTTTATCTGGAAATGCAAGCTGTGCTACTCAGACATTAGTGTTCTCCTTGTACACTACAGAGCTGTGGCACTGACAAAGAGCTACTGCTGCTGAGAGCAAGACAGATCACCAACTGAGGATGAAGAGACAGCTCTCTGGTCGTAAACTTCTCAGGTTTTCAGGTAAATACTCAGACATAGCTCTCTGATTCCCCCTTGTCCTCTGCCTGCTCCTCCATAACCATGGAGCTTTATTTTTCAGGTAATCTGAGCTTTGGCTGTAGAGACACTGCTCTTCTCTACTTAAGCTTATACAGTATTGTTGCACTGGGTTTCATCCGCCTCCATCTCAGACATTTCTTTAATGTGAAGTTAAAGGATGTTCAGCAGGCCAAATTCCCCTAGCAGGCTCAGTCCAAGCCAAATAAAATACTACTGCCATAGAAATTATGAAAGGTAAATACTTCATAGAGTTTCTTTCTAAAAATTCTGCCTATATCTATTCCTGAGACCAGCAATTCTTTTATTGGTGTGTGCTATTTGTATAATAGGATTTGCACATAAGGATTCAGCAACAATGATAAAATGCACTATAAATTTCCTTTTTCTCTAACAGCAATGAATTGTCTAAGGTTTCAAAAACCTAGATTGTCATTCTCAGGAATAGCTCTCCTTACAGATTTTTATATCTGTATATCTGATACAGACATTCTATATCTGATAATATGTATTTATTGCTTATTTATTCCCAAGGTTTCTGTCATCTTTAGATTTCAGTTTTACGGTATTATGCTCAACTTCAAAATACAAACTTACCAAGGGGAAAGGAGCCCTTATCCAAGATTTTTAATGTGTCCTTAAAATCTGAATTAGGCTTATGAATACTTCCCTGGTGTTCCAAAAGGTAGAATTTAGCAGACTGTCTTTAATGGTAAGCACATCCAAAATGAAGTCTTCACTTTTGTAAATAAGAACATTTGAAGTGCAGACACACCTTTTAAAACTTGGCCAGGCTGACTTGTGGAAGTCACACAGGAAATAAATGGCAACCAGCTGTGGTTTTTAAAAAATGGTAACACTGACTAGTCTCTAGACCAAATAGCTAATGCAGTACCATGCGTTTGTACTTTTTCTTATAAAAACAATATATGAGTTTTCAATAATATAATCCGCACTCAATACATAGGATCTATTTTCCTCTGCTGATGGTGTAAATGATAGCAGAGTCTGTCCCTTCATTCACATCATTAAATCACACAAAAAATATAAACTACCAATTTTCCAAAGACTAAATATTCTGATGATTCTTTGCTCTAAACTGTATCTTTTCCTTTCCTTGTCACATTCAAAGGCTGACATTTGAAGAATGCAGTACTCTTTACTAAGCTCCTTTAAAAGTGAGTCTAAATCTCAACTCATCTATGCTTTTCAAGACTATTCAAAGTCATGAAGGCAAAATTATCCTCACTGTCACAGCAGTATTTTCAGCTTCATCCCATTCCAGCTTCATGTCAACAACCATCCTCTCTTCTCTCTGAGTTTAGGTGCCATCTAGACAATAGAAAAACACTGCCTTCTCTGAACGTGTTATGTTTCTGAATACAGCTCTTTTGATTGGCCAAGTTCCCTTATTAATGCTCAGCTAGTATCATCAGAAATCAGCCTACATACTAGATTTAAAAGATAATTAGGAAGATGCATATACACATGTATGTATGTACGTATATACACATTCTTCAAACGTGTCTGCATGGATCAGGTACAGACACCCCACAGTAAAACCAAGTCTCATTTCCAAAATCTCATGCTGACACTCTTTTTACATCCAGAATTTGTAAAACTACTCTTTGTCTTTTACCAACAGCTTGCTCTCATCATCTCCTGAAGCATCTGTATGTTCTGTTCCAGTAGTTCACCCTGATACTAGCGACTGCCCAAACCTTTGGAAAACTAAAATCCAGTATCCCTGGAAACTGATGCTTCAATCATCACATATTTATTCTAAATCCTTTCCTCTAGGCAACAAGTGTTTTCAGTTGCTTGGCATCACGGAGTCCGTAAGGGTGTGGAACTTTCCACAGTTTTGGGTTTAAATTGGTTTTCCAACATCTACTGGACAGACATAGGGAGGTGCCTGTATCATGAAGCTGAGATTCCTTCATTATTGGTAGTTTATTCCTTTCTGATATGTATCAGACGTACTGCAAACTCCTGCTGGTTTATGGACTCAGTGGAAGTTACATGGCCCCAGCTCTCGCTATTCTGTGATCTCAGAATGATTACAAAGTTGGGAAAGAATTCAAATACATTTCTATCTCTGGAAAAAAACCCTTTAATTTGGGAAAGAAAAACAACTTGTTCATCTAAAGGAATCCCATAACAATTTAGACAAACTTACCATAGAAGTCAAAAGGATTTGATTGCTCAGGACAAGAATAGCCACAGTCACTAAAAAAAGTGATCATTTCCATTGGGTTACCACAGAAAACCATTTCTCCAAAGCTCATGATGGCTATTTTGTCAAATAACTGTGGGGAGCAAATTCATATATTAACAGTACATCCTAAGAAGCAGGACGTTAATTCTTGAGTACAGCTACTATCTTGATAATAAAATTGCTTTGACAGGAAAAATAGTTTTTACACATTCAGACTTCCTTAGTTCATTTCTGTCAAAGGAAGTTTGTCCTTTCTATTGCATCTCTTGGTGCTTATACAAGATGAAACCTTTGTAAGCTCTTAAAACTAATGGTTCTTGAAACTATCAGTGATAGCAGCATTCAAAAGTAATTCACAAATAGGAATGGGAGCTATGGACTTATGACTTCAGTTCTAATGCACCTTCACTTTTCGACTGATGCCCTTTGGCACCTAATAGCCCCAGTCTGTAAACTCCCCAAATTGTTGGGAAGATTATCCTGAAGTGCTTAAGGACGTTGACAGCACTGCGTTTCGGGTGAACATTTGCCAGGGCAGGGTTCCCATCAGCTATGATGAATCCATAGTCCCAAGGCACCAGGAATGCTTTCAGTCCAGAAAACCACCATCACTCCCCTCTGGCTTCATGACCACCTACACTCAGTTCAGTCAGCCAGGGAAGAGGTGCCTTGCATTCATGTGCTGGGTGGTGGATGTGTCAGAAGAGCAGTGTGAAATAGAAGAGAAAAATGCTTTCCCTAGCAGAGCCCTGTAAGGCAGGCCTGCCCCACCTCATGACCAAGGTATCATGACTTGACACAAAAAAGGAATAAAACAGTTGTGTTTTCTTTCATTTCTGTTTCAAATCATGGCTTTATCTGTCTCGAGTTGCAAGTGCTACTGAAATATAAGTATGTAAAGATAAATAAAGTGCTAGGTTTCACAGTGCCTGTACACATGAGGGATTTACATGGCTTCTTCCAGTGTTTTTGATTTGGGTAGCTGCATAACACAAAGGTTAGGAACACAGTCAGTGTCCATGCTGTTTTCACAGGGAAGTATGTGCCCCAAAGTGCACTATGACTGGCAGAAGGCCAGAGCTAGTTCAAGATGAGCTTGGGTGAGGGGGGTAGGAAGAGGCTTTGAAGACAACTGCACTGGATCTTATACTTTTATCCTGAAGAGAACCTACGTACTAAAAATCCTGGTGAAAAAGAAAAAAAAGCCAATAGAGAGTAGATATAATTTACCCTGAAGAGTTCAGAGCGAGGCTGATGAATCGTAATAATCACAATCCTATCTCTGTGGGCAAGCTCTGAGAGCAGTGAGACAATCTGATTTGCTGTCAGGCAGTCCAGCCCTGTTGTTGGTTCATCAAGTAGCATGACCTCTGAGAAATCACAAAAAATAGCAGTAAAGCTCAGGTAAAAGAGTTTTAATCTTATAGGTTCTGCATTTGAAGCGAATTTAGTAAATAGCATAGAAATTACTCTACATGTGAAGTTCTACATGTAAAGCTGAGTATGCATAGACATTGCCATGATGCGATCTTTCAGTTTTATTTAGCTTCAGTGGTTCTGTTTCAGTGATCAGCAATAAGGACATAAAAAACTACTGCAGGATCAGAGCATAATAATTCTTTTCTAGATCCAGGTGAAGTCTGAAAATTAGCAAAATAGATTTGATGTATACAACTGCTTCTATGAACAAAACAGATTTCAGTATGTATCCAAATGTAAATATAACTGACATCATTAGCTAGAAGTTTGAATTAAATCTATCTACGCACACAGGATTTGTTATGACCATATTGTGAGCTGTTAAAATACAACATATGTAATTCCATAGATTAGATAGGATTTGGGTTTTTTTTACTGCATTTTCTTCACTGACTATTGGAAAGGTAAAAGTTACAGTGAAATTCACTATTTTCACAGACATGAGACATACAGCGCAGAAGAGGGCAGTTCAACCTTTATCAGGATGAGAGAGCTTTCTCTATAGATTTATTTACACAGAGTTACTACAGTGTTTACTATAGAGTTTAGTGAACTTACTGAGCGATAACTGCACTCAGTGAACCCTCTGGGAGTCACCAGTAGCACATAGTACCTGTGATACACCTCACTTTCCTACTGAAATGCTCCTTCCTGCCTGGTATGCAGTCCTCACACATCTCACCACTACAAGGACTCCAGAATCCAAAAAATGCCTGATATGTAGTCACTCTATAGGATTCTGGCACCTTTAAGAAATTGTCTCAAAAGTGACAAAATTTGCAGTGCTGCTTCCTATTGCTGATCCTTCTAGTTACTTTGCTTTGATTTTCATTCATGGAAATCTTTCTGGCTCTGGAATGTACATACATGGCTCAAAGGCAGCTACTCCACTACAAGGCTCAATATTTGTATATCACAGAACGGTTTGGATTGGAAGGGACTGTGAAGGTCAACCAGTCCAACGCTCCTGCAGTAAACAGGGGCATCTTCAACTGTATCAGATTCCCCAGAGCACCATCCAACCCGACCTTGAATGTTTCCAGGGATGGGGCATCAACCACCTATCTGGGCAACATGTTCCATGTTTCACCAACCTCAGCATAAAAAAATCCATCCCTGTATCTATGGCTCTAATGCCCTTCAAAAATATACAAATGAATGTGCCACAACCGACATTTCATACACAGAAAGTGTGAGCCCAGAAAGACTTAAAATGGATAAATGCAAGTCTAAATCATTGTTCAGTCCTTAAGACTTTAAAATTGTCTGCTTGCCAAGATCAACTAATAGATTAATGACAGACCTGAGCTACTACTCATCCTTTTCTGTCATTACTAGGCTAGCTTTTGTTGAATTACAGAACATAAATGTTTTTCTATTTTGAAGTGGTTTATGGAGGTCCATGGTAGGAGGACAAAGTGCTTTGCTTTCTTCTGAAAATCTATATGGTGGTACTTACTGGGATCCTGTAATAGCTGAGCTGCAATTGAAACACGACGCCTCTCACCCCCAGAAATTCCTGCCAAAATATGGCTTCCAATTATTTTGTCAGCAATGTGGCTAAGACTCAGCTCAGCCATAACCGCAACTACCTGAAAAATAGTTACAATTTAGAAACACTAAACACATCCAACTCTGATACCTGTATGCAAAATGAAAGAAATTAAAGAAAAAAGGACATGATTTTAAGATATGGCTTCCCCAATATGCTGCTTGCATCCATTCTAATTGAAAGGTGTCTGGCCTTATTTCTATTTGATTATTTTAAAGACAATTATTTTTTTTTTTAAATTTTGTTGTCATTTATTCTGAAATGAGTAGAATTTTATCTTCAGTTGACTTTAAGAGATGGGAAGGTATGAAGCATAACACACTGGTCTGGCTTCAAAATAAAGGAGCAGAAAGGCACATAAGCACTGAGAATGTATAAAATACTGAGTGGATGATAAGTGAGAAGACAGAGAGCAAGAGCCTTTGGTCAGGAATATCCAGTTTTTACTCTCAACAGAGGCCAAAAGAAGTCCTTTAGTATATCTTAAACTCACCTATTTTATCAAGGAAGTAGCTTATAGGGGGCTTATTGGACCACTGCTTTTCAGAGCGGTTCTGGTTAGTGAGAGACACTGTAAAGGAGTACTATCAAAGTCACCTCTCCTGTCCATTAGACTTGCCAGCGCACATGGCCCTAAACACTAGGTTTCCCATCTAGGGAAGGCGAGCTGACCTAGATACCAATAGCACCATCTCCCGCAGCAGTAACTGCTGTACCTTTGCGCAGAAGAGTTTTGTCACAGCAGAACGGTGATTCTCTGGAGCATCAATACAGGCCCCTTGCAGAGCAGGGAGCATGAGAGAGCTTGTGTCCTACTCCTTAGCTGGATATCCCTCCCCATTTGCAGAATAAGGATTACAAAACCTTATAAACATAAAACACAGCCATGGATGGAAAGTGCTGCTGGTGAAAGCATTACATGACATCATGTCTGCCTTTCTGGTGGAAGATGATAAAATACAGACCTTCTTTTTGATGAAGTCGTTGGAACATTTCTGAAGAGTTAGTAAGGCAGTGTAGGTCAGAGACTCTTGTACGGTGAGGAAACTTAACAAAGTGGCACTCTGGAAAAAAAATTGAAGAGGAAGAAGCAGTTAGTCCTGTAGTAATTAAAATCTTGCCTCTGCTTTCACAACCTTTACTCACTCATACAATTTATTAGCTGCTTTGTACCACATTTACTAATAAAATCACAGTCAGATTATGTTAGTCCATTACACTAGCAACGTCGCTTTCTTTGCATGAGAGGAAGCCGAGTGCACAGAAGGAAATGGGGAAAACAACCTGTGGCACATAAGAGAAGCAATCTCTAAATTGTTCCTTCTTCAGCTGATGCCCATTCACATACACTTCACCAAAGAAGTTGTCTTTATGTCCAAGTCTTCCTGATATTGCATCCAGAAGTGTTGTTTTCCCAGATCCTTTCAAACAAAAGAAGTTAATCATCAGAGGTTAATTTTATGATTTCAAGAGTGGTAGCCTCACTTGGATGGAGATGTATGAAAAGAAGTATTCGTTATTTTTCCTCAATAATATGTAAACAATAGGTCCTGAAAATACAGTTAGTTTAGGGGAAGTAAATGGGAAAACCAGAATGCCTGTAAATTAGCATTTAATTCATGCAAATTCACACTTCACAGTCTATATTTGGGTATGTGTACACATATATATATATTTTTTTCTTTTATTGAAGTTACTATTTTTAGTTAGATGACAGAAAGTTGAGCTCTGAAAAAACAAGCCCCACCGTTTTACAATGGAGGGGTTAAAAACAGCTGTAATTTCATTCTTTTAAACAGACTTCAGTCACATTCATACCACTGTGAAAGTCACCAGTATGAACTCTGATCTTATTTCTTTTGAAGTATTGGAACAGCTTACCAGAATTTCCTAAAATTCCCATAATTTGGCCACTGTCTAGGTGAAATGAGACATCCTTAAGTATTTCTCGAGTCCATTTTTTATGACATAATGAAGCATTCCACCATGGGCCGACACGTTCTCTTGGAAAACAAACATTAAAAAAAAAAAAGATAAAATAGAGAAGATTTAAAAATTTTGAGTAAAGCAAGTAAGCAGTTCATAGCTACTTGCATGTGGGATGTGAGCCTGCAAGGGTTTTTAAATGTTGTGGGGGAAAAAAATATATCTCCCTTCTTGCACCCTGCCTCCTCAATTCCCCAGCATTAAGTTTTGAACTTCAGCATTATCTGGAAGATAAAGTCTGAAATGAATTTTCAGAATGACTACTAGGAGGCTTTCTGACTACAACCAAAAGAGGATACTTGAACTAGGGTTTTATTTGTTGATGATGTTTGCCAGCCATTAATCCACCTGACCCTTTTTTTTCAAGTTTGGCGTTATCCTTCTGGCAGCAGTATGAAAGGCAGAGGAAAAAGGCACAATTTTTGGAAATCTCTACAGTATCTCCTTCAGAGACATTTGAAGAAGGACTGGCAAACCCCCCAGAGGAGACCAGCTCTGCCTCCCTCACATCGTGTACTCTAACCGTGTGGCAAGCAGCCCGGCACCATGAGGCAGGTGGTTTACATGAGGCAGGAGGCTGTGAGTTCAGCTTAATCCCTTTTTTACTGGGATTAAGCTGAACTCACAACCCACCAGTCCCTGCCCCATTCCCCTTGGTCCTTGGGGCTGGAGCAGCTCATCTTAGGCAGGGGCTGGCTATGCCACCTTCCTGGCCCTACCTTACGGTATAATTGATGCCCCGGACACTGATGCTGTCAGATGGCTGCAACACAGCTTTTGCCTCGCCTGTCTGCCCGCCGTGGCTGCTCCTCTCCAGGGTGGAAAACCCGCTGCACGACATCCTCCAGTGCTGGGGCCCCACAGGCTCCCTTCCTCACGCTGCTGGCCAGGTTCCTATCGCAGCCAACATGCCTTCCTGGCAGTGGGCAGGGGCACCTTCCCGCTGTCCCAAGGGCACCGTAGGTTGCTGCCCCCGCCGCTTGCCATCCAAGGAAAAGCCTAAAAGAAAAGAGAAGGGCTCTCAGTTCTTTCTTTTTCCTGAGAACTGCTGATAGGCAATTAGCTGAAGCCACTATCTGATGTACCTTTAGCCTGAGCTATTACTGTCCCAGAGGAGGGGAATATTTCCCTGTTCACGGGGTCACATCAGCTGCAGAGACGCAGCACACCAGGAGAAATGGTGCTCCAGTGAAGGTGCCTGGAAAGAGCTGAGCTTGAAACTAAGAGGAGAGGATTCCCACAGCTTTCAAAGAGCCAGTTGTCAAATAACTGCCAGGTGTGCAACTTTCCACTGCCGGCATGAACGAAGCCACTGAAAACGTCTCTCTGGATGGTGCTGGCTGGAGCCAGGTGTCATGTGGAGGCTTTCCAGTGAGTGAGACCTGTGGAGAGTGGGGAGGGACCCCATGGGCTTGGCCATCCTGCAGCTACAGCACTTGCTGGGGAGCTGGGAGAGGTGGGTGCCCAGTGTGCTGACCAGGCTCTTGGGAGCAACAAGCCCTTCCCTCCTCCTGCTCAGAAAACAGATTCCTAAAGCATCGTCATCCCTGACAAGAACCCACTGGGGACAAAGAGCCATGCAACCTGCACTCAGGTGCTGCAGCGGCAGGGCTGAGGGAGGGGATCATCAAATATGTGGATGGAGCAGAAAGTTCCTGAGCATGCCCTGGACTGGCTTTCCCAGGACATGACTTCAGGCTGTAAAACCAGCTTCCCACATCTGCTGGAGATCACATGTATTTTTTTTAAATTAAATTCAATCTACACAAAAGCATGGAGTGCTTTGGCAGCTGGGGGAGCTTGGAGGGATTTAACATGGCTTTTTGGACTGCTTGGTGTCATGCTTTAACATGGCTTTTCAGGCTACTTGGTGTCATGCTGCTTTCCGCTGTGTATATAGACTGAAAAGATTCATCAGCCTCATTTGCTGAGAGGGCAGGATGTGCACACAAAGATTTTGGTCATCATCTACCAAAGATACCACAGGCAGGGATAGCGTTCATTACACAGGGCACAGGTATGTTTGCCTTGGCTAGGAAATTGGTTTGACTTGTAGGAAAAGCACAGGGAGAGACATGGCTGTCTGGAGTATAAACTACAGGCATGCACACAGGATTAAACCCAGAGCCAGAAAGCTGCCTCATCAAAGACATCTTAATTGCAGTTATGTGTAAAAGGTTAACCAGGCCACATAGGGTCTCTTCATTTTCATATCTCAGAACACCAAGTTCCAATTGACAAACTGAATTTAAAAAATAAAAAACAAGAAATAGACTGAACTCGTAGCTGCAAACTTATTTGTTCGTAAACCCTCCAAGTTAATAAGTCCAGTAAGTTAATAAGTAATGACTTGATGAGTCCAGTAATAATGAATTCAGTAATAAACATACTTCCAATGAACCTTAATTTTTAGCTGCCTTATGAATCTCAATATGCAATATTTTGACTAAGATTGCTGAAGTTTTGTTCCTCAAAAACAGAAAGAGACCAATCTTTTTATAGTGGAATGAAATTTATCTCCATTTTGAAAGTGATCCCATTTAAACTGAAAGCAAGCAGAAGAGTATGGCACACATGCTGCCAGAACAAAATACGTTTCACACTGATTAAGAGATTATTTATTTCAGCCCTTCAAACTTCTGCACTACAGTAACTCATCAGCTCTGCTATATCCCACGAAATACATTTCCCTTTGTGCTTTCACCTTTTCTGAACTAAAATTCTAACAATACTTAAAGTATTGTAATTAATTATTGTAATTAACCTAATAACCTTTCCAGACCAAGGCCCAGGATACTATTTTTTGCTCTGAAGAAGATAACAGTCTGTATTTCACAAACAGCGGAAAATCAAATGTCCTCGAGGTGAAAGAACTCAACTACCAGGTAAAAGTTGTAGTTTTTACACTTCCCTTCAGCAGGGAGCACATCAAGTAATGCCTGTTTCTATGTGCAAGCCATTTCTAAAACCAAACAAAACTGGAGTTCACAATACAAAGTTCACGAGTGTTGCACAAATACCTAGAAGTTTTGTGAACAGAATCATGCTCTTGGCTGCAGTATTTACAGCAGGCTAAACCCTAGTATAAAAAAATCTAGTAAAGCCAGAGGATAAGACAGGAAAAGAGGCCTGTTTCTAGGCTCTGTTTTTTCTCAGGCCTGAGACAAATTATTCCTCTGAGGGCCTGGGCAGGCTGACTTTCTGTCCAGCTAGGGATGGTGGGAGCTGTTGCTGGCAGAAACAAATATGTGGAAGGAGAAAAAGAGAGCATGACAAAAAAAAGGAGGATTTTAGGGAACCAATAAAATTTTTCACCTCCTTTTGTGCCACAATGCCATCTGAAGTACATGTCATAATTTTCAGGTTTGCATCATTTCAAATTAATTAAAAAGTTTAAATATTTAAAATTTATGACAGCAATAAATTGCCAAAGTATCAGAGTACAGAAATAGCTTTAGTGATTAACAGAATAAGAAGCAAAGCATGAAAACCATACCATGCTATAAAAGAACTTTCTTCCACGAAATTCTAAAGATTAACAATATTATTTTAATATATTCTCTGCCTGTAACATCATAACTTTGAAGATATTTATTGCTAATGGTTTTAATTGAAAGGACTTGCTTATTTCTTTGGTAGGTTAACATGGTATCCCAGATTCCCTGGTATGAAAACCTTGCACAGATGAAAATGCCATGGACCTGGAAATCAGATCCCCATTCACATATGTTAATAATCCAGAACCTGAATTTAAAAGTTCGCAGTGGTCAGATGCTGGCTGTTATAGGAAACACTGGTAAGAGCAGCCAAATGTCATGATTTGATCAACTCTCAGACAGGAGGTAAATACACAGCCTGGAGCACCCCTATAGGAAATGTGTTACGAATATGTTCTTTTAAAAGTATTAGGACAGAAACTACAAGGAAACAAAGACTGATACTGGAGTGGTGGTGCTGAACATCAAAATTCCTTTTTAAGTCCAGCTTTGTTATGACTTGTACACACTTGCTACATGTTTCTCAGCTCTCCTGGACATGAATCAGCTTCATGGCTTAGATTCAATTGCCGATCTTATCCAATAACACTGCAGACAAATGAAACCAGACCTTGTAAGAAAGATCAGTGGCAAACTGCAAGAATTCCCTACAGATTGAAACAATTCCCTACAGACTGAAACAAGGATAAAAATTTGCATTTGAATTAAGAGAACCATAGAGAAGGAAAGATAGTTCCTCTTCTGTTTGGCTTTAAAATGGATCTCTGAGTTCTTAGGGGTTTGTGGGTTTTTTCTTTCCTTTCCTTTCATTTCCTAGTGGTGGGACTGATTTAATCTTCTCCAGGGTGAGGTTGACTAACGGAAAGATGGCTTTTACCCCATGTGGTTAGTCAAATCTAAGCTTATGTATGAGGATAAGAGGTAGACATGTGGCCCGTTAAACTGAAGTAAAAAGTACCTATATTTTGAAGGTAAAAAACCCTCATGCTGTGTCTCCTCTAGAATCTCACATCAGGTTAGGTCAATGTCTCAGTGAAGATGCTCTCTCTCAAAGGTAAGGCATATTTGCCAAAGAAATTTTAACTCTATTTCCACAAAAGCAGTCTTTCTTCCCCATTGCCATGGGATTTCTTTTTCTTAGCACATACCCTTAATGCAACTGAAGATGTACCTTAGAGATTCTCCAGGTAATAAAAGGAAAAGCTTGTGATTAAGTAATATATAGATAGAGCACTTTTGTAAAGTAACACACAGTGAGCACAAACCCCTTTTAACAAACTAGTCAAACTATTTTTAAAAGCGATTTATCATCTATTTCATTAAATGCCTCAGGAAAATGGATTAAACTGCTGATGGGTTTTACATCGTCAATGGCAATCAATATGTCAGTCTTGGAGCAATGCGTGGTTTACAGATGGATGAGTTTCTTTTTTTAAAATTTATATATGAAGAAATGAGTGTGGAGTTAATCTTTCAACAGAGAGACTAGATATAAATGACATAAGAGAGCTCTGTGTTTACATACAGTATCATACAGCAAAAAGGAAAAAATCATTTGCTGTTTAATTCCCAATCAGGTATTGTTTTCATTGTTTTACTTCTCTTACCTCTGAATATGAGCCAGCTTTTGTTAATTATTTAAATGACTTTTTGTCTTATTTAAGTCATAATAATTTTTATTTCAATCATGATTAAGATTCTTATTGTCTGTATAATCATTCAGCACCTTAGTCATTCAGCTGTTCCAGCTGCTATTTCTGAATACAAAATTCCCTCCACAAAGCAAGCTCTTGCCAAGTATTTAGGTGCCAGCCCTGCACCCAGAATAGATCACCACTTTTCACCCATGTTTCAAAAGTAAAGGAGAGGTAACAAGAGGACAAAGAGATAGTGCTTCTTGAGTTAAGGAATGAAAACCGCTCTGTCTCTAACTAAATTGCTTTTCAAAATGATTGTCTGGAAATCAACTTAATTTTCAATTTTGATTTTTCTAGCTGGTGGAAAGACATCTTTGCTTGATGTGATAACCTGCCGGGATCAAGGAGGCAAAATAAAGTCTGGTCAAATTATGATCAATAACAAACCCAGCACTCCCCAGCTTGTTAAGAAATGCATAGCACACGTGCGGCAGGATGACCGACTGCTCCCTCACCTGACTGTCAAAGAAACACTATTGTTTGTTGCCAAACTGCGCCTTCCAAAGTTTTTTTCAGACTCACAAAGGAAAAAAAGGGTAATTAAGCTCTTGAAAATAAAAAATTATCAAAAATGTATCTGACAGGAATTATCCAAGAAATCTTGTGTATTTGGAGTCAGAACAGCTAATCTGGCTTTTTTTTTTTTTCAGTGTAGATTAGGAATTATGAACCTTTTTCCTTCTTTCAAGATAGAAACCAGCAATTGTTCCAAAGCTCATAAAAAATGACAATCTAGAGAAAGCATTAGAGAGGCTGAAAGAACTAAATTGCTGATTGTTGAGCCTTTTTTAATGTTATCTCTAAAATCAAGATTTGTTTACAACTGTCTCTTGATCAGATAGTACTGAAATATCTAGATGAATTTTAACCACGTTAATCATACTTTCAGCTTTACCTCTGCACAATTTTGCAAATAAAGCCTTGCATTCTCTCATTCTCTCTTTGGATCCCCTCAGGTAGATGATGTTATAGCAGAACTACGCTTGCGTCAATGCGCAAACACCAGGGTAGGGAATGAGTACCTCCGCGGTGTTTCAGGAGGTGAGAGGCGGAGAGTGAGCATTGGTGTGCAGCTTCTCTGGAATCCAGGTAAGCAGCACCCTGACACCTTCTATGTGCCCACCACAGACCACAGAGGGAAAACGGGGCAGTAAATGAAGGCAGGAGCTTTTGGGAAAGAGTCATACATACAGTTGCCCCTGGGACAAGTGGAGGAGTTCATACTCAGGACATTCAACAGGTCTTGCATCTCCTTGTGCCTGAGGTTGTCTCTCCATAGCAGTCAGACACAGTGACTTCATGCTGGTCCATTTGCTTAAATTGAAATCAGTGCTGATGACAGATAACGTTGTAATTATTACAATAATAATTCTGTGAATGGAGCATTTCAGCAGAAAAATAACTTTTGCTTTTGTCACCTTTGCCAATGGAAAAGTGGTGACAGAGCCAAGCAGAGCTCCCCAGAATCCGTCACCCACTATTGCCTAAAACCACCATCGCACAGACCTGATGCCTGAGAGCAGTTCTCTGGTTTGTGCATATGAGTGTTGTTATTTATCTGACCACATGTCACAAGTTACTTTGGAAGGCTGTTGGCCTATTGTAACCTCAAGATTGTTTTCCTTTCCTTCAACCCAGCACATTTACATCTGCGATGTTAACAGGGAAGGTCATGTTCTTGCTGCATAGTCAGTCATTGTGGTCTTGTGCAACTCACTCATGTGGCTGGCTCATGCTGCAGGTGAGCTAGAAATTTCCACTGTCTTCAGTAGAAGCAAAATATAAGGCTAAATCCTCAGTGGATTTTGCAGGACTCAGTCCCCTATCTGCTCTTATATATATCCAAAGCACTACTAATCTTGGCTGGGCCTCTTATTAAGCAAGGTTTCCCATCAGCTCTTCCACTGGGAAATGGATCTGAGATATTTTCCTACTACAAAGTTATATTTTTGTAATTATGGGGAATGCAGAAGTCTCTTTTTCTGTGAGAAGGGATGCTCAGGAAGAGATGTGCTAGTACTGAAGTGAAAAAATAATTAGTTCTGGGAAAAATAAGTAAAGCTTTCTTAACATTTCAAACTCTTACCCCTCAGCATAGAAAATGCATCTGTGTACAGATGTTGCCTTGCACTGGTTAAGGCCATTAAGTTCTACGGTAACACAAACACTGCAAAGTAATAAAACTGGCAAGTTTGTGACAACCAGTTGCAAAATAAAACAAAAAATCCAAAAATATACATATCTCTTCTTAGATACATGCAGATATACAGAGAACAGGTTGGGAGGAGTAGCTAAATTAATAGTGTGTGAGTATTTAAGTATGATACTGGAAGAGTAGTCAGTCAAAATATTTCAGGAGGCAGGGTACAAAAGTAGTACTATTCTATTAATATTTGTGTATCCAATATTTGTACAGGCAGTGCAAAGCTCCAAAGAATAAAGTAAATGTAATAAGGAAACTAAATCTTCATCCCAATGAAAAATTAAAAAATATATTTTTCCAGTGGGAGCAAGATAAGATCTAAAATAATTACTCTTGGTCATCCTGTTTAATAAGATAGGGGAAGAAACTGCCGTTGTGGAACATTGTGTGATGCTGATAGAAAATATACTTTGGACTTCCGAAAAAAAAAAGGAATATATTAGTGAGATTTTGATGCACTAGCACCATTTTGATTAGAACATGTTTTCCAAATCAAACATGCTGCTTTCCACAGCTAAACTTATTGTCTTTGGCAGGAATACTCATACTTGATGAACCCACATCTGGACTGGACAGTTTTACTGCACATAACCTTGTGATAACATTATCCAGACTGGCTAAAGGAAACAGATTAGTTCTTCTTTCACTTCATCAGCCCCGGTCAGATATCTTCCAACTGTTTGATTTAGTTCTTCTGATGACTTCTGGAGTCACTATCTATTCTGGAACAGCTAGAGACATGGTCCAATATTTCACTGAACTAGGCTATCCCTGCCCGAGGTACAGCAATCCTGCAGATTTCTATGGTTAGTATCAAGCAGTGCCATAAAAAAAAGATTACTGGAAATCATTCAACTTCATAAGTGTATAAGCTAACATTGATTTTTATTTTCTGTAACTGTCTCAGAAATGCCTTGTAACTGACTGAAATCAATAGTGCAGCAAGTTCAGTTTTTAATAAGATCTCTATTTGTCAGTACAGACAAACCCAATTTCAAATAACCCTCCTTCTAACCCTACCAGCTATAGCAATTCTTCCACATATTTAACACACTTATTCCCATGTTTTAGCTGGTTAAAACTTTTACCCTTACTGAGAAAGACATGGATGAACTGATCAATTGCCTTTTGTAGCCTGTTCAGCCAAAAAAATGTGGGAAGCTGGTTTCTCAGAGTGATTCCTCACAATACATACCTGGAAGAGTAAATGGGAAAGAAGAGTGCTGCCCAACAGAGCATACTGGATGGGAGAAAAAACAAACCCAGAACAGAAATCCTTTTATTCCTCTTTGCAAAGAGATTTAACTACATGGTTCCAAATTCATTCCTTTTCTGGGTTTGTGGGGTTGGGGGTTTTTTTTGCAACATGCAAAGGGAATCTGGCCCTGTTAATCTAATAGCAGCAGTCTCTTACCACAGAGGTTGGTTTGCGTCCAGCCTTGTACGGACACCAACTGCAATGCTCTGGAGTAACTTCTCAGGCTGTGCCTATGTGGCAGGCAGCGTCAGCTGCTATCAGCTGTGCATAGATAAACAGAAGTTGACCTCAAATATCTAGTCCTGCAAAAAGACCTTTGTGATCACTATAGTTCATAGCAGTTCTCAGCCAAACACCGCCTTAAGGAAGGCTTGCAGCTTCCCCACACAGGAATGGAGATGTGAGGCTGTCCTGGGGGAGCTTGTAGCTAGAACCTGTGGCTGCAGAAAGAAACCACAATGACATGGAGGTGGAAAGAGATGAGAAATGGAGGTGGGAGAACATTAAGCAATAGGCATAGAGCTAGAACCCATAGAAAGAGCAGAGAAATACGGGCAGCAGCAAAGTGGAAATGGGACAGGATGGTAGAAGATGCTATAGCATGAAGGAAATGCACAAACGCTGGCTATGTTCCTTAGAGAAACAGGAGACCGTGGCAGAAGGAGAAAGTAGATTGCAACTAATTTCTGACAGACTACAGCTGAAGAATAGCTGAATAGAGATGATTGGCACAATGTAAGGAGTTAGAAATCTGCAGTGATAGTTATTTCAGAAAACATTGACATATGTCAGGTATTGCAACTTTAGACTGAAGGTCACTATTGGAAAATTCTTTTGTAAATTTAGATTTTTTTAAAAAACCTCATTTTGCTAAATAAAAATAATTCTAAGTCAACTATTGTTGCTTCTGCTACCTTGTCCTTGGATAATACTCTTCTTGGGCTTTCTCAGTATCAGACAAAGTTTATGGCATGTCTGTAAGACACAAAAAAATATGATAACTATAATTATGCAGATAGAGAATACACACGTGATTTAAGTCAAAGTCACGTAACAGATTGTAAATGCCTACACGCCAGGAAGGAAATTCAAGCTGTTTGTTCTCAGCACCCCTCTCAAGCCACTATTAAATTTTTTAAAATCTGAAATAGTAATTTACAATGTTATATTAATTTATTTTGAAATATCTCAGTGATTTATTGAATGACTAGATATGAAGTACCTCCCTAGAAAACATACCTGTTAACAATCTGTTTTTCTCTAATTACCTAAAGTAACTGATACATTTTTAACCACTGTAGCTGAATGCCTGCAGGCAGGTTGTTCACATTGTTTTCACAATGAAGTCTCTGATTTTAAACACATTATGAAGTTATCACATCTGTAGCATATGGACTCATGTCAAATAATTTCTTGCAGTTGATTTGACCAGTATTGATAAGCGGACTGCAGAAAAGGAGATGGAAAGCCGAAAAAGAGCAAATACTCTTGCCAACTTGTTCCTAGAAAAAGTCAAAGATTTTGATGATTTCTTATGGAAAGTTACTGAAGGAGATAATGTTGCAACAAAGTTCAGCGAGCAAAGGTAAAGAAAAGTGTGTCATACAGCAGATATGGAATAACAGCTACAGCCTGTCATAACCACAACTTTTTTTTTCTCTTTTCTTTTCAGCAAGTCCCATTTAAATTCAGAAGAGGCTATCGATATGCCTCATCATTCAAGTGATGAGTTACCAGGAGTCTTAAAGCAGTTCACTATATTATTAAGGTAATCTTACTTCCAGCTTAAATAGTTACGTATCATGCCCATTTGCATTTTAAAGCATGGCAAAGAAGCACAAAATGAGAACCGAGCTCGTGCTGAAAGTGCATGTCTAGCATTAGTGCAGAGGTCTTACTATATTGGCTCCTCCGCAGCCCCTGCACAGGACAGCAGCCAGAGGTACAGCCTCACCTTTATGCGGCAGGGTGCCTTCCAGACAGCAGTTCAGCTCCAGCTCACATTGCCAGGACCCTGTGGTTTTAAGCAGCTGCAGGACACTCCAGGCTCAAGAATATGCATTCCAGTTTTGCCTACTGCCATCCTGATCCCCATGCCACAGCATGGTGACTCAACATTCAGCAAGCTCAGGCATGGCAACCCTCACACCTCTGCCTCAGATTTGAAGACAGGAGGCTTCACTAATCATGCCAAGCATAGATGGGCACTGTAGCTGGATCTCATGCTTGTATACTCAAAAGAAACATGATCAACCGCTTCAATACATTCCGAACGTCACTACCAGTATCAGCTGTTGTTAGTATATGCTACAGGTCCTTAACAGAGAGATTTGCATAACTGAAGCAATCGCTTCTGTATCTCTGAAACCAGACCTTCCTGCCCCCTTTGCCTTCCTTCAAACTTCCAGCATTGACATGTTAGGTGGCTAGAGACACTCAATAACAGTGATTAAGTGAAATCCTTTACAGAACCAGAAGCCCTAACTTGTATCCTACACAGTCATAAATGTCCACAAATTGATGTTAGCAGAGCACTTAGGCAATATATCTAAAAATAATCAGCATTAGAATGTGCAATACCTTATGTTCAATGTTACTGTTTTCCTAGTCGTCAAATCTCCAGTGACTTCAGAGATCTCTCGACATTATTAATCCATGGATTTGAGGCTCTTCTCATGTCATTGTTAATTGGATTTTTGTACTATGGCCATGGGAAAACCAGGCTTTCTATTCGTGACACAACAGCACTGTTGTACATGAGTGGTGCACTAATCCCATTCACAGTGATTTTGGATGTTATTGCCAAATGTAAGTGTCAGCTTTCTTGTAAATGTAATCAAAATCAGGAAATTCCTAAATCAATGAAAAAATTTTACATATTAATGCAATCCAGGATAAAACCAACCTGTTTGTTCCTACCCTGCAGGCCATTCAGAAAGAGCTATGCTTTATCATGACTTGGAAGATGGGATGTACTCTGTTACCCCATATTTCTTCGCTAAGGTAACTGGTTTTGTTGCCAAGAAATACAAACAGCTGGCTTTAACATTAAGAAAAATCCCACAAACAAAGCCTTGTTGTATAAATGATCACAATTGTATGAGACTTTGTTGATTTGTGTCTGCCAGCTTCCATGGTATTCATGGATTAAATCTCACATTACTTTAGATGTCTTGCCATAAGTGATGGCTGAGATCCCACCCCAGAAAAGCCCAAGGAGAACATTTTACTGGGTCATTTGGCCAAAATTTGAGACATTTCAAACTCACATTTTAGGGTTTAGAGAGTTTCACATACCTGCAAATGTCATTAGCTGAAGCGTCTTTGAAAGTTTGCTTATGGGTCTTTATCTGTAAAAGAAAATATTCATATCAAATGCTAACACAAAGGTAAACCAGAAATGATAAAATCCTAACTCTGACATTTCCAGCAGTTGTTTGGGCCTGTACTGGTCAGAGACAAACAATTGTATTAAGGGCAGAAAGATCCTGAGTCTCTGGGAATAAATTAGAACTTTAAAAAAATTACATTCTCTTTATTCACAAGGGTTTAGAATAATCCCTTCTTTGTGATATTGCCACTGTTAGATGAGTTCTGCCTACCATGGCATCTGTAATTTAGATTTCCATTTCTGCACAAGATTTTAAATGCTCATTAGTGGTTGCCAGAGAAAAATATTCTTTGCATCATGTGATAAAGATTCCACATTACTTATAGAGAAATCAATGCAAATTGTTACAGCCTTAGTATTAAAGGATAATAGCATCCATCTTTGGAAGGAATAATCGTAATACTCTCTATATGTATCTTTGATATTTGAGAAAATCCTAAGCATGCTTTTGTTTTACAATGAGTTAAGTAGTTACTAACTGGATGGCCTTTGGGGCAAAGCATGGAAGTTGACCAGCAGCTAAATTTGCCTCAAACCTGATCTCACCCTAGGTTCAATGAAATTTGAACAAAACATATAGTTGTGAGTCAGTAACAGTATTATTGTTATCAAGTGCACTGGTCCTCCAGCAAAGAGCCTTAAATTCTTAAAAGCTGCCAAAACTGTAACAAAACAAGACATCTAATCTGTAACAAGATTCCTCTCAATTTAACAATTAGCTATAGGAATTGTCACAACTAGAGAAAAAAATAGTGCTGTAGATTGGTTTTTCACATCACTGACAAAGCCTAACAAGGAGGCAACCGCATTCTCAGCAGGTATTTCCTTTAGCTTTTATAAAGAGTCCATAACAACTTTGAGGTGCATCTCAGAAGGTTTTGTGATTATCATTCACATAATTTTTCTCTCTCTGTTTTTGTTTGCTTGTTTTTAAATTCCTGAATAGATTTTGGGGGAGCTCCCAGAGCACTGCGCTTTTGTCGCAATTTATGGGGTTCCTACATACTGGCTGGCAAACCTCGTTCCTGAGCCAGAACATTTCCTGCTGAACTTCCTTTTGGTGTGGCTGGCTGTGTATAGTGCCCGCTCGATGGCACTTTGGGTGGCAGCACTGCTGCCAACGTTACAGCTCTCAGCCTTCTTTGGCAACGTACTTTTCACATCATTCTACCTGAGCGGTGGTTTTGTGATAAGCCTGGAAAACCTCTGGACAGGTAAGACACAGCTCCCGCCAACCCTTCAAATTGAAACACTGGTGACTTCTCACCAGTCGTTGTGAGGCTGGGTTAAGTCCTGTGCAAGAAAACTCACCTTCATCTTTACAATTATCTTCTTCGGTGGTGATAGTTGAATCAGTCAGTTTGTTTTATATCAATTTCTCCACCTGAAAATGAGATAATAATAAGTTTGGCCAAAAATAAAAGCACTAGCAAAAGGCTCACCTCTTACATGGTTGTTAAATTTTTCAGTAAAAAGAATTATATCGAGCAGATGAATATTGAGCTCCAAGGAGACTTAGGTATCAGTGGGAGGTTGATATGGATATTAGTGCTCTCTGAATTTCCCATCTCCATGTAATAATATAAAATGTACCTGCTGTTTTGTGTAAAAATAAACTGTTGTGTTCACAGCCTCTTGCTTCCAAAAAATTAGATAAACCTGTTATATTTAGCAGCAACACAACAGGTTTTGAGTTCTCAAGGAAGTTTTGTGTATGAATATAAATTCTTTCCTTTCTGCCATTTTTTTTCCCCAGTTCCACTTTGGATTTCTAAAGTCTCTTTTCTCAGATGGAATTTTCAAGGCATGATGCAAATTCAGTTCACTGACCTCACATACAAAGTAACTGTTGGGAATATTACATTTCACATACCAGGAAAACTTGTAAGTCATTAACAAAAATTGTTACAGACATTTGATAATGAATTAGAATGCTATTTATATGCCTATCATATTTAAGCACATGTTGAAAAGACCTCTAAGATCAAGTCCAGCCAGCAGATCAATGCCACAGGCCTACGACAGCACGTCCTGAAAGTGCCATTTCTACACATTTTTTGAACCCCTCTGGGGATGGTGACTCCTCCACTTCTCTGGGCAGCCTGTGCCAATGCTCCACTGCCTGCTGGTAAAGAAAGATGTGGTGTGTGGTGCTGGATTGTTGCATCCAGAGAACAGTTGCTCTTTCTATCCCTTTTGATTTTTTTCAGTGGAAAAGGAAAAAAAAGAAAGAAAAATAAAAGAATAAAGGGCAAGTATTTTCTACATAAAGCTGGAGAACAAGCCTTATGAGGAACAGCTGAGAGAGCTAGGGTTGTATGGCCTGGAGAAGAGGGGGCTGAAAGGAGGTTGTGGAGAGAAGGGAGCTGGCCTCTTCTCCTAAGTGATGGGGGACAGGACAAGAGGGATTGGCCTCAAGCTCCACCAGGGGAGGTTCAGGCTGGACATTAGGAAAAAATGTTCATGGAAAGGGTCATTGGGCACAGGAACAGGCTGCCCAGGGAGGTGGCTGAGTCATCTTCCCTGGAGGTGTTTAAGGGACGGGTGGACCAGCCACTGAGGGGCATGGTTTAGTGTTTGCTAGGAATGGATCCAGTAGGTTTCTTTCAACCTGGTGATTCTATGATTCTACAGGCTTGCTGAAATTGTTCAGGAGCTGGACTGTATTCCTCAAAAATACTGCAGGCACTTAGATATAGCTGTAACCAGTTATTAGATTGCTCTCAAAGTTACATCCAGATGGAAATCCAGGTGAAGGGAGGCCAGAGAAGCTCCCACATAAATCACACTTCACAGATCCAGCATGAAAATCGTATGTCCATTCCTAATTTGGCATTATTTGTCACTACAGGTCCCTCAGGCTCTGGACCTGGACTCCCACCCTCTCTACGTGAGCTACCTCGTCCTCGCTGGGGTCATTTGCAGCTTCCTGCTCTTGTACTACTTATCTCTGAGGTTCATCAAGCAGAAATCAAGCCAGGACTGGTAACAGCAAACCAGGCAGAGGAGGCAGCAAGTTACAGCATCCCTTGCAAGACATCAGAGGAAGCCTACCAGTCTGTTTCCAAAGCTCAGCTCCGCCCGCCCAGCTCGCCACGGGATGGCAGCAGAACACCAGGAGTCGGGGGAATGCAGGCTGGGGATGGGGGTTTGGGTTTTTCGTTAGTTGGTTTGTTTGCTTGCCTGCTTGCTTGACATATGGGTTTCATAGGTGACAGGATGCTTACGAATTCTCCGCACCTCAAAATATTCTAAGCCGTGCACCGCTGATTTAAAAAGACCATCACACTTTGTAACGGAGGATGTTTTAAAGTCCATGATGTTCGAAGTATAGTGAGTATGTATGTAATTGGGAAAGCACCAAGAGAAATGGGATTGGCACACACAAAACTATTTTCCAGAGCATGTATAACATTCATAAGAACAGCGTAGAGGAATGAAATACAGAAGATTTCACTGATGCTTCAGGAGAACATGGAAGGATAGAAAACAGTTTTTAACCGATTATGTGTCCTTTCTACTTGCTTGCGTCTTTTAAGGCTTTACTTTGTGTTCCAGTTAGATGCTGTCAATGCCCAAAATGGGTATTTTCCTCACTGCACAGATGATTTCTTGTAATGGATAATTTTATCTCCCCTTTTTGGTATGTATTTATGCTGTAGAAATAAAGCCAATTGATTATTATTAATCACAACTTCCTTCATGGCAATTACAAATCACCAACTGGCCAAGTTTGGTTCCTAAGATTCTCAGGTAAAAAATACCAACCTGCCCCTCCAGTAATTCAAAATCTAACAATGCAATCTGTAAAATGCTTGTAATTGTTCACATAATTATGCTCAGCCATAAGACATGAACACTCAGAAAATGAATAACAGTAAATAAATGGCTGTAATTCTCACATAGTCACGCTATGTGCATGTACAAGTTAGGTGTACAGTTGTTGTGAGCATTTTATAAGATTATCTTGCTTGATTTTAAATATTTGAGTGCATATCCCTGTGCTTATACACAGAGACCAAAAGCATATCGTCTATTCTGCTTTCATTTATATGTTGCACATAGTGGAAAACTCCTAGTGTAATCTGCTATAATGCCCTGGATAGTGTTACATAAATCTTTTTGGTTTTGCTGTTTTTCAAAAAAATGAGAAGGTAAGAACATCAATATTTCATTAATCTATTTGGCAATTAGGGCTGCCACATTACTCTCCACATGTTCCACGTGTTAATAATTTCCCAGGAGGACCTTAGCCTAAAGAGGTTCAGCAAGTCTGATAAAATAACAGGCTGCCCAGGGAGGTGGTTGAGTCACCTTCCCTGGAGGTGTTTAAGGGATGGGTGGACAGGGTGCTAAGGGGCCTGGTTTAGTGTTTGATAGGAATGGTTGGATGATCTGGTGGGTCTCTTCCAACCTGGTTATTCTATGATTCTATGACTCTAAAATAACAGCTTCAGCTCTGGGCAGCAGTTAAAAACCAAAACACTCCAAGGTTTTTGTACAGTGAATTCTACCATTTCTTTCTGGTTCTGCTGCATATGATTTTAGGAAAAAACCCCACTTGATCTGATCTTAGTGCCATTTTGAAATTATCAGATTTTCATTGCCTTGTAACAGCAAAGCAAATTCTTTCAGTCCAATTCAGCATCATTAAACTGTCAGAATAGCAGCTTCCTGTTTGATTCTTAATTATTCCTTTTTATTATATTTAAGACACTTATTTTTTTTAAAGTGGTTTACTCTTCTTTCTAATGATCTGTTGTGATTAGAATCTCTTTTATATTACATTGAAGTTTTAAGGGTACATATTGGTACTTCTAGTCTAAACCTCTATTTTCAAGGTATTTAGAGGATTAAATTCTAGGCTGACTCTCTGTTGTGAATTCACTTTGATGTTTAATAAAAAAAAGGAGAGACGCAATGGGAGAAATTAAAGACATAAGGGACAGCTCTGAATGCTAGGGGCATATTGTCATGCAGAGAAATCTTCAGGCATCCAGATAAGAATATACCGTAGCCTTAACTTTGAATTTCCTTCCTTTTGTGAAATTAGTCAGGCTGCTGACATTACTTAAACAGTCTTTTTCAATTTAAAATTCCACCCTCTGAACATTATGCAGCAGGACCAAACTCTGCGTTTCAGAGGTGGTTTTGACAGGGCTGGATGTGTACATAATGGGGACTTGAGCAGTTAGCCTAGGAAAAGCCATCGTATGGTGTGTAGGAAGCACTATCATAGGATATGGCCATGCCTATGTTTACATAGAAAAAGCTCATATTCTATATACTACAATTACATTAGCACTCTGCCTATGATCATATCTTGTTTCCTTGATGCCTAGAAATGGGGAATATAGGCTGTGATTATTGTTAAGGGCTTTAGCAATAAGCAGATACGAGCCTTGAAATACCAGCAATTAGCATTCATGCCTAACAATAGCACGCCTAGGGCTGTGTACAGAGAAGAGCACTGGGAAGAGTGGGTGGGTGACACACAACCTGCCCAACTTGCACTCCCAGAAGTTGAAAAAAATAGTACAAGTTTAGGGGGAATGATGGACCTCTCACCTTGTGAAGGTCACGCTGCATGCTTTGGCCTCTATTTTCATACCCTGTGTGCAGGAAAGGTTCCACACTTCCACAGCGGAGTTGTTACTGCTGCTGCAAAAATAAGTAGTTAGCAAGGGAAGGGAGGTCTTCCCAGGAGTTCTAACTAACAACAAATATCATAACTCAATTTTAGCACAGCTTTGCTTTCCAGACTTCAGAGCAGTCAATCCTTTTCCTTTGACTCCCCCATGACAGCACCCACTCAGCGTGCCCTCCTGCCTGCGCTGCCCGTTTCCAGTAGAACCAAAGTTGCAGCAGTCTGCAACAATCACAACACCGAAACTAAAGATCACAAGCGAGACACTGAACAAAACTCACATACTGTCCATTCCACATGTGACAATGTTTAGTTTGTTGCAGACTAAAGCCCTGTGGTAAGGCAGATGTGCCATCTGAGCAGAGCACTACCTGCCAGTCCAAAGACACCATCATCTCGAGGATTCACCCACTACTGCCTTTGCTCTTCTGTAGCCTCCCTGGCCAGGTTTGGAAGAGATCACCACTGTAATCACAGTCCCTGCTATTGCAGTTAACCAAGGCAGTGGAAAACTGGGTTTGAAATGGCACCACGTTAAGTTGGTTGCATCAGAGTTCCTGAACCGATTTGCTCAGCTGCCATCTGAACTGCCCAGTGCATGACCTCGATGCAACAGGCTATGGGGTTTCAGTCTGCATACATATCAAATTTGTCAACGGGAACATCAAATATAAGCAATAATGACATTTGCAAGGAAAATTCACCAAACACAAAACTAAACAAACAAACCAACCTGTGTTTGTTACCTGGATACTATAAAAATGAAGAAATGTGTGGACAATAGAACCCTTTGCTGTTACAACACCTCCATGTACTAGAGGCGTAGCCTTATCTGTAAAGAAAGTGTTGAGAAAATATTGTCTTTATTACTTAAAATTTTTAACTCAAGGAGAGGTGGTAAATTCTTTTCCAACTTCCACTTCAAGTTTACATAGTCTCTCTCATGGCAAAAGGGACAAGTGTGTTTAAGGGACGGGTGGACGAGGAGCTGGGGGGTGTGGTTTAGTATTTGATAGGAATGGTTGGACTCGATAATCCAGTGGGTCTTTTCCAACCTGGTGATTCTATGATTCTATGAAGTACTGGAAAATGGATTATAGAATCACTGCTTTGCATATAGGCTTGTGGGTAGTGGCAGTCCTCCAAAATACTTTTAACTTGTCATTTGGAAAGGACCAGCTTTCACTCTGGCTAGGCTACGTTAATAAACAGATGTTTAAAGTTTCATCCTATATCTGTTCATTGCAAAATGCATTCAGAAATGCTAAATCAGTAACAAGTATCAATAGCCATTCCTTTTCACTAAAAAAAAACCCAAAACCCAAACTCCACAAAATTCCTTTAAAAAAAAAACAACACAGAAAATACAGCACACAAGGAGACACTGTTGGTAAGAAGTTACAGGTATTGGTGTGTCCACCTGTACCAGAAATAATAAATCTTCCAGGTTTTAGCCACAACAGTTAATGTTAATGGCAGTATACAAGAAAGAGTGCACATGGAACTCTGACATGCTGCTTTTTTTCTAAAATACTTTGAGAGCCAAGACAAGCTCTTCATATGTTAGGAGCTATTAATTAAGGCAACAATGTTGGTTAAGGTAATTTTAAAACCACTAACCCTTTTGAGAACCGACAAGATTTAAAAAGCGTATGTATAGATGTGTGTGTGTGTGTGTGTGTGTTCATACTAATATGCACATGTAGAGGTATATCACAGAATCACCAGGTTGGAAGAGACGCACCGGATCCAACCATTCCTATCAAACACTAAACCATGTCCCTCAGCACCTCATCCACCCGTGCCTTAAACACCTCCAGGGAAGGTGACTCAACCAGTGCCCAATGACCCTTTCTGTGAAAAATTTTTTCCTAATGTTCACAGAATCACAGAATAACCAGGTTGGAAGAGACCCACTGGATCGTCAAGTCCAACCATTCCCACCAATCCCTAAATCATGCCCCCTCATCCACCCTCATCTTAAACACCTCCAGGGACGGTGACTCAACCACCTCCCTGGGCAGACTGTTCCAATGCCTAACCACCCTCTCCATGAAGAATTTTTTCCTAATCTCAAGCCTAAATCTCCCCCGGTGGAGCTTGAGGCCATTCCCTCTCGTCCTGTCCCCTGTCACTTGGGAGAAGAGGCCAGCACCCTCCTCTCCACAACCTCCCTTCAGGTAGTTGTAGAGAGTAATAAGGTCTCCCCTCAGCCTCCTCTTCTCCAGGCTAAACAACCCCAGCTCTCCCAGTCGCTCCTCATAAGATTTGTTCTCCAGCCCCTTCACCAGCTTCGTTGCTGTTCTCTGGACTCGCTCCACAGCCTCAACATCCTTCTTGTGGTGAAGGACCCAGAACTGAACACAGTACTCAAGGTGTGGTCTCACCAGTGCCGAGTACAGAGGGAGAAGAACCTCCCTGGACCTGCTGGTCACGCCGTTTCTGATGCAGGCCAAGATGCCATTGGCCTTCTTGGCCACCTGGGCCATGCACCTGCTGCATAGATTTTATATAAAAACATGTCAATATACAGACACAACTGTGACACCTATGACAGGCCTTAATCATTTGTAGGGAATATTTAAAAAGCAATTTAGATCCAAAATATTTGGATTCTGTAGAAGTGCTGTTGCCAATTTATATAATTAATTACAAACCTGTTTGTTGATGTCTATTTTGTTGTTAAATCAAACTTACGGTTATTTGATTTGCGGATTTTGTTGGCATTATTTTGCTTTCGTGGTCAAAATTACGTACTTGTACATTTCCAGTACTAAGAAACTACAATTTAATAGAACCCCTCAACCTTCACCTCACGGCTCCATAACCAGCATCACCATGCACTGCCACATTTGTATCTTTTCCTTATTTTTAAGCATCTAATTAGGTTTTTCTAAGATTCCTAGCATATCTCTGTACTCCTTCTGCCTCATCTTAATTCTTCATGTTTAACAAGTGAGTTTAGAGACATAAATATTACAGTATCAGCCAGAATCCACATTGTGAGTAAGCAAACAACGCAAATTAGCCCACAAGATAGTAACCTACTACTTCACTACTGAATTTTCAAACAAATGCATAGCAATTGGAAATCTATTAACATTCCCAAACAGTCAAAACCAAAACATACCGAGCCTTTTGATGACACATAATACAACTGTACTTATTAAGGCTTAACATTATCATTCTTCAAGACAGTACCTTTGCTCACTTTCATTTACTTGGAGCTGGGGGAGGAGTTTAGAAAACAACAGAAACTTTTGTAGAATAAAAAAGACTTCATATTTCACTGAGAAAGTCAGAAGAATAAAATAACATGCAGCCTCACTGCTATGCCAGTCCAGCCTCCAGCAGCAGCTCATCCCTGACACAAGTAAACACCTTCCTTCTCAAGATGCAAGTCACAATGCTGAGAGGAGTGCCCTAACACAACTGAGTATTATCTTAATGATTGCTTTTCAACAAACACCCAAATCTTCTAGTACTCTTAGTTAAAAATAGCTAATCATCTTGTGGCAGTGCTTCAACTAACTGTAGAAAGGCACAAAGCCAAAAAAAAATTGAGTTCCAAAACCAGGCAACTAGAAAATGTGCTGGACAAACTGAAAACGTGGAAAAACAGGACATGTGCTGCCTTGCCTCCAGCTGCAGGATGTTACCTCACACAGGGCAGCCCTTGGATTTCCACATGGGTAAAAGAAGTCAGATCTGTGGTAGTTATCACTCCTTGAGACTCTGATTTCAACTGAGAAAGGCAGAGTGCCAACACCTTTTTTTGCTCTTTTAGCATCCCCTTAATACAGTAAGTTAAAAAACTTTTTGACTTGTAATTCCAGGCATGAGTTGCCACCCCCTATGGAGTCACAGAGGCATTTCAGGCCAGTGGGAACAGCCAAAAGCCAGCACCCTCCCACCAACCCCAAAGTAATTCTGCACATAGTGGCTTGGGGCTGTTCACATCACGTGCTGTACCTGCTTCATTGCTTTTCCCGTACATTCACAACTCCCACCAGCAATCATGTAAAAACGCTTTTTGTCCAAGTATTATTGTCACCTAGAAAAAGTGTTCTGCCTGATTACAGCAGAGCTCAGCACTACCAAATGCTCTGCACACATTTCCTTCAGGTTTGTCCCTTCTAAAAGCAAAACAAAAGAAAGGTGAATGAATATTTTTAGCCTTATATATGCTTCATAGGGAATTTCTCGGTGCTTTTGTATTAGAAAATCACCTTGCAGCTTTGTAGAATGTTAAGTGCTAGATGCACGATAAATTTCCACTGGAAAAAAATTGTTACATGACTGACAATAGTAAAGCCACAAATTACCTTAATTTTATGCCCCCCTGCAGCTAGTGGTATAAAACATAGTTTTCAACCTTGTTTTTACTTGCTGAATTTATACAAATTTATAATGTTATTGATGACAGTGAGAAAGACACACAAATGCAGAAATTGTATTCCGGGGCATGAAAAAATAATGGAGCACAGCATTTTACGTGTACTATAGAAGGTGAAAAATATGGCTACCATTAAAACAATAAAGAAAGATGGAAAATGAAACTTTTTTTAAAAAAAGAATAATTCAACATTATATATGTATATTTATTTTCAGCTACCACATTTGATCAGTGCTCTTCCCTCCTCCCTGGAATGCTAAACAGTTAACCAGCTGCAACATGTGATAGTACTAGCTTTCTCATTATGAACATTAATATATGAAATACAGACTCAGTCACCAAAATCGTGAAGGAAAACTAAAAATTTGTTTAAGCAAAGACTATGAATATACGGCTTCTAACAGATTTTCCAATACACTTTCTATTGTTTTTCCAGTTTTTAGAGTGCAATTCTAGTTACAGAGAATTCCAAGGGCCTTAGGACAGTTGCTGGAGATGATCATCAAGATTTACATTTCAGCTGACTTCCAGACATGAACTGTTCAAGCCACTAAACTAATCAGAAGAGGGATTCCAAGGAACCCTGCAAGTAACAAGGGCAATTGTTTGACTTATTTTTAATTTAGGCAGAAAGTTTTTCAGAGTACAGCTAGGTAGCAGGCTCAGCAGCCTCACACAGTTGCTTTGGTTGCAGCCCCATCCCAGGCTGCATCTTCAGTGCCAGAACACGTAAAAAAATCCTAACGGCTCCAGTGCTAAACATTGTCCCATATTCCAACTCATCTTTAGATACACCCTAAATTACACTAAAAACATTAGTTCCTACAGCTGCCTTTGAATTTGAGAAACGCAAGTTTTAAGATGCTGCTGCTGGAACAGACTTCGTTTGGTATTTTTGGCACATGATGATGGTCCTCTTTCTTCAGTTACCCAGCTGTAATAACAGGACTAGTACCATCTTAACTCCCCATGGTGGAAATGTATGGGAGGATCAGATTTGGCTCAGCAGCCCAGATCAGTCCTTCGCAGCCTCTTCCTTCATGGAGTTGGGTTTATAGCAGCCAACCCACCCTTGGCAGGCCTCGCTGCTGCCACTGCTTTCTTCTCCAGTGAACCTTAAGAAGTGGTTGAGGAAGAAACAATGAGAGCTATGAGAAAGGCAAAGATCCACAGTAGAGTGTCAATCGATTCCAACTGCCAGCAAGTTGAGGGATGCTCCTTCCCCTCACAGTCATTCACATCCAACCAAACCAGGCCTAAGGCATCATGTGGAAGCCAATAGAACCATAGAATAGTTTGGGTTGGAAGGGGCCTTAAAGATATCTAGTTCCAACCCCCCTGCAATGGGCAGGGACACATCCCACTAGGATAATAACGTAGATTAAGATATAATATAGAATAAAACAGAATAATAGCTTTGTCTTCTTTCTGTCATCCACAATACCAGCTCTCATCCATTCCAACTATTTTCCCAATACTTCCACCTTCTCCAGAGTTCTCTGTGGTAATCCTGTATTGTGGCAATCACTCTCCATAGGCCTTTTCCTATAAATAAAAATCCAGCACTCAGCAAAATGGCCTCTCAAAAGCTTTCTTTGACAGCCTCGAAGTAAGTTAACCAAGCCAGCCTTGTCTTGGTCGCAGCCCTTTACTTTCCCTCCACAACAAACTCTTTTCTAACTGGAAGGCCCTCCTCTCCTCCCCTGAAGATTCATCTCCACTTATCGACAACTCTCGCTATTACTCCACTTTTCAGATGGGCCCTGGTGTCACCGACTACATGAGCAGCAAAGACAAACTGCTTACAAAGCCAAGAATTAATTTGCTGCTGGTTTTCAAGCTTCATCACTCTCCCTGCAAGACACTGAGGTTCAACTGCTTGCTGAACCTTGAGTTCACAGTCACTCACAGCTGAGTGAAATAACTACAAGAAACACAGAACTACGGAGTGGTTTGGAGCTTCCATTGCACATAATAGCAATTCTATAGATATCACTGCTTAATCGTGGTGCTATAAGGGTAATCGCATGAGAAATTTTGAAGCATTTGCCAATTGCAATATAGAGGCCTAAGAGTTTCAGAGAGAAGCCTTGCATTAATAGTTTTACCTGAAAGTAGATCAATGTGGAAGCCCTGTCTATAGCAGGCACTGGGTAAGACAGTTTCTATTATCTCATTTTCTTAATTACACGAAACAGTAGAGTAAACTCAGACTTCCATATCTGCTCTTATTTCCATATCTAATGGGGAACTCATTCTGAACTGAGGATCTGCACACTCCTGTTCAGAAAGACGCCCTTGGATTACATGAGAGGGGATCAGATGGAGCCACTAACTTAAAAGGCTTTTTGGTTTCCTCTGATTATCAGTTCACAGAGGTACCGGCAAACGGCAGACCAAAGGCTGCAACCATTCTGGAAAGGAAATATAATTTTGCAGTTGACTTTATGCAGATGAGAACTATTTTAAGAAATGCAGAAAAGTCTTTGCTAAAAAAAAGGACTAAATTCAATTACAGTGTCACCTTTTTCTTATATGCTCACTTCTTTCACCTTTAGAGGAATATACTGGTGCAGGAAATTGGACATTCCTTCCAGATGCTGACACATTTCTCACATTGAACAGAAAAACCTTCCTGTTACAGCCATCATTTCTGTCATTTCCTCCTCTGCTGTGCTCCTGGAGAGTCCAGAAGCATCACACCTCTGAGAAAAGCAATAAATACAGTAGTAATGTGGTAAACACACTTCTAGTTTATTTCTCTGTCAATATGCGGGCTCATGATCCTACCTTCACTGTGATGAACCTCCCTTGTTACTGTAAGCTGCAACTGGAATCCTGCTGACTCAGGCATTCAATCTATAAAAACCTCTCGAGCTGTCAGTGTCAAAGACACGATCTGTTCTGCTACTCCATTTTCAGCATGGGGTACACATTAAGGAAATCTAAAGACAGCTACTAACCTACCAAGCTACGTTTCTTGCTGTAGAAAAGGGTCTCAGAAGACAATGAGTTGGATGAACTGCTTTAGCTGATAAGGATAGAACTACAGCATGTAATCATCATGCTGCAATATGACTATATTGTTAGTTAACAAGGAAACTTCACCCATGTTGAGCTCAAAACCCCAAAAGCACTCTCCTCCTGCCCCTACCTCCAGGGAAGGGGAAAAGAGGCAAATCCATAATGTGGTGCAGGGCACAGAAGTGAAATCAAATCATCTCAATTTGAGTAGCAAGCTTTTTCCAGTCCTCTCAAACTCCATCAAGACATACTATTATGCAAACACATACACTCGCTTCTTACAGTACCGTGTCAGGTCATTTTATGTCAGCACACTCTCAGCTTCCCACCGAGGCCTCTGGAAAAGCACACTCATATCTCTCAGACACTGTACCTAGTCTGGATCTTGCACAATCCCAGTTATCCACTAGCCAGTGGCAAATAATTCTTTTCTGCTTTAAACGGGTAAGTGCTATGGTCAGTATGACAGGGTACGTTTTGTATCTGGACTAATAAATCACTATGACAAGTTTACAAGACTGCCTTTCTGCATTTTGTCATCTTACAAGGTTTGTTTCTTTGAATATGAAGCAGGAAATAATGGAATTGTCTACTTATTTGATGAAGAAATGTTAACCTTCTAAACTGAATTTTTCTTTATGCTTGAAATGCCCGATTCTTGGCACACAATGCAGAAGAAATATTACCATCTCAAGCGTATTCTAGACAAGTTGGCACAAATGCCAATTCTGCAAAACCTTCCCACTACAACCTTGTTTCAGACAGAGATGATTGTGTCCCAGAGTGGCACAAATCCCTCACTGTCCCACATTTTAAAGACAGGAGAGACTGCACTCTTCTGTGTAATTGCTCCTTAATTGTACAAGAAGCATTTACTGGAAGAGAAAATCAGAAACATTATCACACAATAACAGCCTTTAGCCTATCCTTTGAACAATCCCTGCTTTTCTCTCTCTGCCACATGGTTCCACAGGCCAGGGCTATTGCAATGTGGTTAGAGTGCACTTTTGCCCATCACCCTGTCCCTGCTGCCACAAACCCCTGGTACTATTTGGTCTCATGGCCCTGCAGTGCCTCACCAATATTATACTGGCTCAGCAGCCAGCTCATTCAACCCATAACTTTCCATGAGGTCACCCAAAATGCAATTTCAGAGCTGAAAACAATTTAATTTGTAATCTTCAGTTACAGGCTATCAAATTTACTCTCCATTTCCACAACTGCAACTATTACATTTTAAGGCATTATTCTGTCAGAGTTCAAGCCAAACAAGTTAGAAGACAAATGTGTAGATGCTAACCAGTACTAATCCTGTATGATCAGACCTCATGTTTGGGCACTAGCAACAGGCAAACCTGGCTGTGGCATTGCATGCTTCTTTTTTGCCTCAGAAGGCAGCAGCCAGCAAACAACCTGCCAGTATCACAGCACAGGCTAATGACAGATGTAGCACTGGACAGTCAATTGCACCTGGTCCGCAATCACACAGAGTTTCACGTCTCTGTCAAAAAGTTAGTTTAGGTCTACAGATCTGCTGTTCACTTCCTGTGTGACGACCTGGCATTTGCTTCAAGTCATATTAATTCTCTTTCTTACCCTGTGTGCTAGCTCTGCTCAAAAAGGAGGCAATGGGCCTGTGTGATACTATGCTCAGATGTGACTCCACTTATTGGAACATAGCTACTGCTGTGAAAGAGAAATTCACAAGATGACCTCTAAAAACAAGAGCTGTGGTGCCAGAGAAAGGGTTGCCAAGTAGTTGACATAGTCTTCAATTAAGCTGCTATTACACTGAAACATATAAAGTAGCCGAAGCTTTAGAAAAAAGAAACACTTCCATTTGTGGAACGAAATAAACCGAGTACTGCTTGATTTCAGATAGGGCACACAATCATTAAGCAACAAATGCAGTTTCCAATGTTAATTCCTTATCATGACAACCTAGGAAGAAAAGGTGCCAGACGGTTAGAGCCGCACAGGTGCAGTATGTTGGCGAGCCTACGCTTGTAAAGTAACAAAGGTCATCATAAAACCACACCATCGAGGGAGGAGACACAGCTAGGATTCAGAGTCTGTTTGGAAAAAAACCCAAACTAACAACCTCTTTCACCTCTGAATCAGTTATGCCTCATTTTTGAGTACAGTGAGAATTTTCTGTGTATTTATAAACATACCAGCTAGTTAATAGATTGGAAATTCTACTTTCAAGAATTAGGTCCCAATTTATTCCCAGCCTTGACACATTCAGATTATTATGCAAGTTTCTAGCATTTTTCACAGAGAAAAGGTATGTATTTTCAATGTATCATTTCAATTTGTAATTTTTAAAGTGTCTTATTTTCCCGATTCCACAACTCTGGACTGGAAAACTTGACAGCAAAGCAGGCTTACTCTCACATTGATACAAATAAAACAAGCCCACTACCCCCCCAACAATTAAACCACTGCTACCTCTGCAAATAATGGACACTCCTTTATTTAAAAGGCATTTTTTCATGGATATCCAGTTCTTGTATCCATAAAATTAACTGGACTAACAGCTGTGAGAATGAATTAAAGATGCCAAAAAACTACAATACTAGTAAAACTTACAAGTATTTTGTAAAACTTACAAGTATTTTGTCTTTATAACGTCCACTGCCCATATGAGATACTTTGAGAAGTACAATTGGTAGAAATCTAAAAAAAGATGTGTAGATACAGATGAATCTTCAAGATGATGTTCTTTACCCTAATACTTTCCCCCCAAAGCACATTGACCAGGCAAAGAACAAAGGATGAGACAATGTGTTTGCATACCCTGTCAGCAACCCAATATACACAGACTTGTTGAATTAACAAGAGCCAAAATCACCATCAAAAGTATCATCATCATCAAGAGCCGAAGTCATACATCAAAACAGAAATAGCCTAGAAATCTGCATCTTTCTATTTCATTAGCAATTTTCACAGCATTTCTATAAATGAATGTGTCTATCAATTACAGCTATGGAAAGTGCTGCTTAAATACAGTATTTTAAAAATTACACAGACCATCATGCTTTTTAATCTTTTTTATTGAATGTAATATTTAATCAATTTGAAAAACAATTATATCAAGTCTGTCTGTTCATGATGCTTCCAATCCTCTTTGCCTCCATTTTTCCGCGTAGAACTTGAATGTCTCCTATAAACAGAGAAATAAGCAAGTTCAACATTGTTTCAGCTGCAAAGTTACCAAGTCTGAAGTAAGTCTTATGTCCTGACAAAAGCATAATCTATTATTCAAAACTAGATCCGTATTGAAGTCTGTATAATTAAGAGAAATACCAGAGAGAGTGAATAAAAGGAAAAGGAAAACCTTGCCAAAAATGCATAATGAAACTTCTATTACAATAATGTAATCCATTACATTTTAAAAATGAAAATACATTTTAACTACAATCTCTAATTGTGTCAAAAAAGTTGAGACACTTTTAAAGACCAAGCTGCATTAAAGAAAAATTGAACAGGGAAACGGAGCAATTTCAGTGACTTCAAAAAAACTCTTACTTTTACTAGCTAGAAGAAACATACATTCTAGGTTTCAAATTTACACAGTCCAAATAAAAAAATCCATTATAAATTATGTTGAGGTTGCAGAAAAGATCCCACAGCTGTTAAAAGGCTAAACCAAACAAATTTATACCAAAATTTTCTCCAATTCTTTGTGAAATGAGAGAAGAAAATCATATTTATCATGCAGCAATACGGAGATATCGCATAATAATCTTTTCTATACAAAACTATAGAAGAACACTGATTTGAGAATATAGAAAATGGCAATAAAAAGTCTGCTTACAGGGGGAACCTATAGTAAGTCACAAAAGTCTGCTTTGCTAAAATGGCACTAGCAGACTATTAGTCAAAGGAATAATGTGAACGAAGTACTTAATATTGGTAAATTCAGTGTCGTGCCACTTGTCACCTTCAAATAAGTTACATTTGCACAGTTGCACATATCTGTTTGCAAGGCAGCCAGAAGCAAAGCTGCAGTGGAAAAATAATTCCTTCATTTCTAAAACTCCATTCTCCTAAAGCAGCAGCTTGTATTAGATACAAACCAAGTAATTAATGAAAGCTAAGACCCACTAAAATTGCTAATGAAATATAGATTCTATGAGCCTTTTAAAGTTCAATTGCTTAGATAAATGCCCCAAGGACATTTGATAAAGGTACACCTGTAGATGAGTGCCTGATAAGGAACAGGTAGTTTAAATATCATAAGCCCCAAGAGGTTTTATTTCAAGTCAAATCAAATCCAATGCAAGATTACTATAGCTCCTACAACACTCAGTACTTCATACATTACTTCCTTTGAGGAGTCTCTGCAGAGATCTAATCTGTCTGTCATTATTAATGCAATTTGTTTTATTAACATGGAACATACACAGTTCTGGAGATCTATTTTTTAATTAGGAAATACTCACAGGGGGTTCTGTGAAAGGAACAGGCTCTCCTACTTTCTTCAGAAAAGCTGCTAAAGATTTCAGAGATAGCTCATGCAGCTGTATGTTCTTCGCTTTTGTTTTCTCATACAGAGCCTTTACAGAAGCAACATCCCCATCCAATTCTGAGGAAAAAAAATAAAAGCCAAAAAACCCCAGTGGTTAACACTTCCTCTGTACACCCATTTCCACACCACACACTCCTACCTACTTGCCAAAACATATTCTAAATATTTTAATAAACAATATTCCAAATGTTGTGGATATTCTTCATATCCTACTGACGATTCATGTTAGGGAACAGACCAGACATTGTGGTTTCTCTTTTTATTTGAAGCTGGATGATCAATTCCTTCAAGTACATGCTGGAACCACAAAGGAGTAGAAGCTGCACAGTAAAAACACACCACTCTAGGATGTGAGATACAGAGCCACATGTCTCACATTCAGCATGATCCCTCAGGGATTCATACCGGGACCAGTGCTGTTTAGTATCTTCATCAATAATATAGACAGTGAGATTGAGTGCACCTTCAGCAAATTTGCAGGTGACACCAAGCCAGGTAGTGCAGTTGCTACACTGGAAGAACAAGATGTCATCCAGAGGGACCTGGACAAGCTGGAGAAGAGGGCCTGTGTGAATCTCATGTGGTTCAACAAGGCCAAGGGCAGGTCCTACACTGGGGTCAGGGCAATCTGTGGTTTCAATACAGGATGGGGATCATGTGACCAAGAGCTGCCTTGCAGAGAAGAACTTGGGGGTGCTGGTGGAGGAGAAACTTGACATGAGCCAGCCAACAGCTTCCTGGGCTGCATCAAAAGTGTGGCCAGCAGGTTGAGGGAGGTGATTCTGCCCCTCTATTCCTCTCTTGTGAGACTTCATCTGGAGTATTGTGTCCAGTTCTGGAATCCCCAACATAAGAAGAATATGGAACTGTTGCAACAGGTCCAGAGGAGGGCTACAAAAATGATCAGAGGAATGGGGCTCCTCCCATATGAGAGCAGACAGAGTTGAGGCTGCTTAGCCTGGAGAAGACAAGGCTCCAGGGAGACCTTACAGGAAGGGGGCCTACAAGAAAGCCAGGGAGGGACATTTTTCAAGGGAAGGTAGTGATAGGACAAGAGGGAATGGCTTTAAATTGGAGAGGGGAAGACTGAAATTAGATATTAGGAAGAAATTCTTCATGATGAACGTGGTGAGGCACTTGCACAGGCTGTCCAGGGAAGTCGTGGCTGCCCCATCCCTGGAGATGTTCAAGGCCAGGTTGGATGAGGCCTTGAGTAGCCTGCTCTAGTGGGAAGTGTCTCTGCCCATGGCAGAGCGGTTGAAACTGGATGATCTTTAAGGTAGGATAACTATAGAACAGAATTAAGTTCCCTTAATTAAGTGCAGAATATTGTTATGGTTACAGGAGCTGGCTACATGAAAACTATAGCTTAAAGGAGCAAAAAAAAAATTCAGAATCTCATTTTAGAACACAAGAAAAACCTATTTCATCCTATAGAGTAAGAGAATATTTTTGCTGACCCACTAACACTACTGCAAACCTTAACTGTTTATGTAACCAGTAATGTTTTGTTGGATATCCATAAAAGAATCTGTTGTAGAGGATGGTGCCCACCTAATACAATCCTTGGTTTACTTACAGCACTATTCACTTCTAGCTGCAGAAGAGCTGAGTGTATTTCACCTTCATTTAAAGTGGGAGAGGGGAGAAACTACCCCCCACGTCGAGTCATGCTAAACTATAAACATTTCTGCTGCTCAAACATTTGCTTCAGAAGCATCAGGTTCAAACTAAAGTGATCCTGGACAGTTTCACTGATCTCGGGCTCCTAGCAGCAGCATAATAGTTCCCAGCACCCTGTGAACAACAAGGAAGCCATCATGTCCAGCTAAATTAATTTTGTTGCTTCAGAAAACGCAAACACTTGCAGTATGGGAGCTGTCTCACGTTCGTGCCTGTACACATTTGGAAGTACCATCTTCACAACCTACAAAACTGATGGCTCTTAAAAGATAAAAAAGCTTTAATTATGCAGATATGGATAGCTTGTGTCCCTTTCTCATGAGAAAAAGCTTCCCACTCACATCTGGCAAGCGGCAGAGCTCCTTTTTGAATGTGGGAGGCTACTGCAGAAGCTGCATGAAATGATGGTTTAATGAAAGCCTAATAGAAATTGTTAATGTTCTATTTCTTAAAAATAGCTGTATTTACTGTATGGGGGGGAAGCACTAATACTGAGAGTGCATTCAAGGGATCATACAAATGTGCTTCTATATATTTCCTTTTTCTAGAAGGTATACAGTAAAGGATTATGTGTTTTGCAAGATGGAGGAAATCTAGTCCTGGCAGCGGATCATATCTCAAGACAAGGAAAGGAGTAAGCGTTTATTTGTTCAGTCATGGATGTCCAAAATACGATCGGACTTCTTACAGCTGTGATCTATATTCAACTTTATCTTAGCTAAATGCATAATTACAATTTTATTTGTCCATTTATCTTTATAAGTAGCAGCTATAACCAATGACAGTAATAGTACTCTGTTATCTTTCCTTCCCATTTCTAATGAAAAATAACAATGGGTCTGACAGGAGAATCATTTGTTCTCTAGAAAATGATGATACTATAAGGCTGGACTTCAACCAAAATGAGAAATCATATTCTAAAGCCTACTAACTGCAAAATGATAAAATATAAACATGCAATCTTTCAAATAAAAGATCTTATTTCTAGGTCTCTTGGCTAGAACACAACCAAAGCACAGCCTTCTAACTTTTATTTGTGCTAAATATTTTGTTGATGATCATTTTAACAGCCAAGTGAAACTAACATACTCACCACCACAGAAACCATAAAAAAATGGAAAAGAAAAGATGAGAGGAAGAGGTAGCTAAATTGCTGTTCATACGTATGGGCCTGTACATATTACATATGGTGGGGATATAATATAGCAAATGTCCTCAAATATCTTAAGAGAAGGACAACACCTTACTTCCTGAAAACAGGAACATGCAATGGAAAATGCAAAGTTATGCTAGCATGACTCATCCAGCCTTGCCTTGGTAAAGTGGGTCAAGTAACTGACGCACACTCTTCTACTCGACAGAAGAGTGAAACAGATGTCTCATACAAGTGAGATGCCTATACGGAATAATCTGGGAACAGCTTTTGTAACTCTTCATGCTGGTACTGAAAGTCTCCTCTAGAACTTGCTACGAGCCAGCTACACCTCTGCCTGAAGAAACTGCAGCAACCACCTCTTCACATACTGTGCGGCTTCACATTTCGAATACACTCTAACTACTGTTTTAGGTACAACGGAGCAAGTGATTGATTCTCTCCAAGCCCTATGTGAAATTGTTGTACTATGATATTGTTGGAAAAGATATTGAAAAAATTAATTAGCCTACTTATGGAATTTTTACTGAGGTAAAAGGCTAATGACAGTGTAGAACTGCAAGTACAGATGTGGTGACAAAAGGGCGTTTTTTTGTTTTATAAAAACATGTTTGAAAACTTACCCTGCTGTGAATGATACTATGGGGCTAAACCATTTTGGTAGTGATTGCTGTTTTGAACATTCCTAAGCAAGTTAATTTTGTAATTTAGATACCATGTCATGAGAAGTTCCACAAGTTGATTCAAATACAGCAAAGCTTGTATTCCTTAAAACAATACCTTGGATATGGGCATGTACTGTTTTACTTAATTACTCCTGTTTATCTCCTCTGTGATATATGGGAGTACAAGGGCTTCTGTTATTATACCTTTTCTCTTGTAATACGTTTGTGAAGAGAACGTACTCCCTCTAAAAAAACTGGAGGATCATTTCAGAACACACAAGGCAAAGGACACCACGGCACAGACACAAGCTTCCAGCAGAGTGTTGCCATAGGGGCTACCTGTCCTGGTTTTTCAAGAGTGTTGCAAATGTGTTTAAACAAGCAACTTGATTTTTATATTTTTTTTAGAGCTGTTCCTTTCTGACTTCCAACTAAAAAGAGACCTGACTAGCACTTCAAATCAACTTTTTATGTAAATCCAAATGAAGACATCTGGAATACTTAATTTAGCAAAAGTTACAATAGGTAAAACCAAACCACACTAACAACAATCGTGTCCATACGTATTACTGATAGAGCTGATCACTTACAATTTTGAAATTCCCACATAGAAGGAACCAATATACTTATTGCATTTTTTGGGGAAAAAAGCTAGATTCATTTTAAAAGCCACTTGTTTCTCCAGCATTTCTCTCCACAGGTCAGGATAGATTTTTTTTTGTTCCACAAAGCCCATACTTAACCTCTATGATAACAGTACCCATTAATCTAATACAATTCCTTTTGTTAAGAGTTCAAGGCTCAGGTCAGTTGGTTACTTTTCCAACCCAACAGCCAGGATAGTTTACAGCCCCAACAGACTTAAATAACACCCCCAGACAAACTCCCCACCTCCCTGTGCCTCAAACTGGAAAGCAAGTTACACAGTGCACCTCCGACTCCCCTTTCTAAGGGTTTCCATGATGGGATCTCTGACTGTCTCAAGAGTCCTTACTAAAAAAACTATTCCTAGAAGAGTAAATTACCATAACATCTCATGAGGTAACAGTGTGCAGCTTGCTCATCTAGATGCTCAGGAATCAGTTCTAGAAGTCTCTCGATCTTCTTTGCCTGTGAAATTCAATGCACAGATAAAAAAGCATGAACTTCAAAGCTCAAAGAACAAAATAAAATTGCCAAAGTTAGAATAAATATTGGAGATCTTTTAAATTAAATGTATTCTACCAATAACAGGGAACTGACTGTGCAACTGAAAAGAGAGTAATTGCCTTCCCAAAATTTCATACGTAGATAAGAAACAGTCACAGAAATCAGACATAAAATAAAACAAACACAATACAGGGCTAAAAGCCATGCTTCAGAAGCCTAAACATTAGTTTCTCAATTTTTCTTTTGAAGGAAGTAATTCATGTGTTAATGAGAATATGTCAGGGTCTCAACCCATTTAAAAAACAAAGCAAACCACTCAGCAGCATTCACTGACCTAGAGGTCAATGGTAGCTATGATCAGTGCTTAAAAGAACTCAGATCACCAACTACCGTGCTTAAATTTTGAACCTTCCTCCCTCAACTTCTGATTCCAGTTTCAAAACCTTTCAGGTATTGAATTGAAAAAAGTTTATCGAATTTACTAACATCTTTATCCCATACTACTAACTTCTATGTGTTATTAAAACTTCAGCTTGAAAAGCTAGAAAATTTCAATTTTTTATATTTCTTCTACAGATACCAAAAGATTATTTACCGTCATTTTTAAATTTCTTTTACAGATACCAAAAGATTGTTTATCGTCATCACATTCATAATAATCATTTCAACAGAACTGCTAATCTGTGAGTATTTAAAGGCAGTTTCCACAAAACACAAACATGCAAACTTCCTTCATTTGAAAAGTACTTATTCTAGTTTGTGTTTAAATTGTGTGGGTCCTTGGGGTTCTTTTTTGGTTGTTGTTTGGTTGAGTTTCCATGGGGCTGTTTCAGTTTTTTTGAGCGTGGCTTTCTTTTTCTTTTTTTGGTTGGTTGTTCTTGGGTGTTTGTTGAGGTTTCTTTGTTTTTTAATTTTTTTAAAAAATTGATTTTAAAGGGGGCATATAAGGAGGGAGAGATGAAGAAGAGTATGCACACACAAGAGAGCATTTCAAATTCTAGGGAATAAGCACAAAACCAGATGCTCAAACTGGATACCTTTCCAACCCACCATAACAAGTAATATGAAATCTGTCTTTTAATGTAAACACAGAGGCGTTTTATCATTAGAGAGAGGCTGAGGTTTTAACTTGCATTTGTATTCACACAATGTAGCTGACAAAATAGGTACTTTCAATTAGTGATACTAAACTGGATAGCGCAGCTAAACACTTTAAGCACAATATTTGTAGGATATAAAGTATAACGTTAAAAATGCAGGAAATGCCTGAAACAATAGAAAAATATTAACTACATCCTCCTTTCCACCACGCTCCATGAAGTGAATTGTTTCTTTAAAGGTAATGAGCTCTGCAAATTAACCTCCCTCTCCCCAAGAAACATGATAAAGCTCTCAACTGTGAAGTTCAAGATCCAAAACACTTCAACAATGGTTGATGAAATAGAATTTTGCTACATATATGATGATATACAAGAAAAACCACTATACCTGTCCAGGTCTAGATGCTGATCTAGCCATAAAAGTCAGTAAAGCTCTCTTATCAAGTAATACACCGGACCTCTAAAGGAAAAGAAATAATTAATGTAGGAGTCACAAGAAGGTTAGTGGTAAATAAAATGACCAATTCGAAAATTTCCCATCACAGATGTTTGAAGTAATAAATTAAATATATTACCTTTTTACAAGGTAAAAATTGAACAGTAGTTTGAAAAAAAAACAAACCAAAAAATCCCCCAACCACTGAACACAAGAAACAAGTTCATTTCATGCACCCTCTTGGTACCTACATTTTTAAAAACAAAGTTTGTTTAAAACAAAAGGGGAATGAATTAAACTAATACTTCAACATAACACAAAAATGAGGTTTAGGACTGCAAAAGAATGAAAAAGAGAAACACTATTCCTCTCCAATTATACTGCCAAGCATTCACAAGTGAGCTAGGGATCATAAGGTTAATTATACATTTAATAAGGTGTCAGGGAGATAACTGCTCATTTCTTTATAAAAATTAAAATGTACAAAGCAAGTTCTCTTTAAAGTATAATTACCTACACTTATGCATACAAAGGACTGATTTCAATCTCTGTTTTATAAAAGGCTTTCACTGCAATAGACAGTGTTTGAGAGAGAGAGAAGTTGAACTTAAAAAAAGTTTGAGACAGACCAGATAAATCAAAAAACTATCTTACTTTAGAAACAAGGGCAAAGTAAAATATATAAGACAATATTTTAGTCTATGTTCCTCAAAGGTGTCAGTCTTAAAATTTTTTGAATACAAAGCGCTTTTACCAGTTCTAAAATATTTTTCAGTACCAAGAAACAAAGAAAGAAGAGAATATTGTGCATATAAAAATACACATACCATAAATTTACTACATTCAATTAGTATTTTAGATCTAAGCAAACAAGAAATTTTGGTTTATACCATTACGAATGTAGAGTATGTATAATATGGTTTGACAGGCTCTTTAAGGTCCAAGTCAAAAGGTGTGAAGCCTCATTCCATCAGGCAAACTAAGACAAAAATGCACCTGCAGCATTATGACAAAAACGTGCTTTACGGTGATAAGCAGAAGCAAAATATTCATGGTAAAAACTTATTTACTGATTCTAGCCATTCTCACCTACTATCAATACAAGAAATCAGGATCATCTGAGAGGGTTGCTTTCCATAGCCCCCTTTTTGATGAAATATCAACCCACTTTGGACTTTCATCAGCAAACGCGTTCTCCCTCCAGACAGTACAAAAGACAATGTGCTGTTTCCAGACTCTTATATGCATTTTTAAAAGCAAGGGTTCTCCACATGCATACCAATATTTCAGATTATTACATGCAAAATAATTCACTTGGATTGTGGTTTACTTTTCACAATAGTAACAAACAGTGGACAGTGTGTATTACTTTCTTCTAGTTACCTATTAGAATATTTGACCCACAATATCAGTCAGAATCACAGAATAACCAGGTTGGAAGAGACCCACTGGATCGTCGAGTCCAACCATTCCCACCAATCCCTAAATCATGCTCCTAAGTACCTCATGCACCCTAACCTTAAACACCTCCAGGGACGGTGACTCAACCACCTCCCTTGGCAGACCGTTCCAATGCCTAAACACCCTCTCCGTGAAGAACTTTTTCCTGATCTCAAGCCTAAATCTCCCCTGGTGGAGCTTGAGGCCATTCCCTCTCGTCCTGAAGTCAAGAATGTTTAATACAAATGAAAGCTTTTCCTGTGCTACACAATTCCCAAATTTTCTCATATACATAGAAGCCTGTGAATGTGCACTTAACATAAAATTCTCATCCAGGATATAAGGTACACAATGTTACTTCAAGCATGCTACACAGCAATGAATTCACTTCCAACATTTGGATGCTGCTGTAATAAGTTTTACAAATATATGAATGGAAATGACTCCCCCTTTTGAAAAATTTTAATATGAGATTTTACTTAAAAATGCAGACCCCGTCTTCACAAAAGCAAGAAACTGCAACAGATTTTCGTTCACTCATTAAATTTAACTCCTTTCAATCAAAAAGCAATTAAAAAAAAGGAAGAGTAAAATAACTCGAGATTTTTTTCATTTTGATGTTTCACACTACTTAGTTAGAGGGTTTTATATAAAAATTATAGTCTCCTTTTAATTTAATACTCAGATGATTAGTTAAGCAAAGCAATAAAAAAGTAATATCGCAGAGCAGGGAATACACAATTAATACACCTCGCACAGCAGCAGAAGTAATGGAACATGTTTATTGGTACGTCTTCTCAAAAATGGTTTTGAAACATCATAAAACACCTGATAGACAAAGCAGAGCTTTTTCTTTAACATACTTCCTTCAAACACTCAGGAACTGGTAAATGAGTAGCATGCACTACCAGGAGATGGTAAGAGGCCTCAGTTTGAAGCAGGAGACTACATGCACAGAACAATCTGTGCAATCAGCTTGACTGCTGGACTGTCACCTGCTGGGATGAGCCTCCCTCGTGGAGCCTGTTTATGTGAGCTGCCAGCGGCATTTCATCCCACAGTTCATCCCGCCTCTGGCTCGGCTCTGTACAAATGGCAGGAATGCAGCTGCCTCATTCCTTGAAGATCACTAAACTCAACCGAGACTGTGGACCAGAGAGTAGCATTCATCCTTTAACGCATCTGTGACACTCAGGTGAATAGAAAGCAAACTCAGCTCTTCATACAACAGTATAGCCACCAAGGGAAACAAGGTCCATGGAAAGCAAACATTACCTTTTTCTAGTTTGCAAACTGTACAGCTAAAAGATACTATTATGTTTGCAGCACTTAAGAAATTATGTGAGAAGCTACAAGGAAATGGTTTTGCTGTCTAGCAGGAAACTTGTAAAAGAATATTTGCTTCGGATGAAATTTCAAGCAATATACAAGCCTTCCTTTATTTTCTTCAGGTTGTTAGAGGATAAAAACCCTTCTGACTCTGGAACCCACTATTCCTATCAGTACTAGAGTACTAGGTTTTGGTTTGGAATAGTCTGAACAGCTACTCACACTGTAATTCAAAAGCATGCTGGTATTAGCTTATGCTATACACCACCTCTTTTTGACAATTTTGCAGCCAACCTCTGAAGAGCTCTAAGCATTTCTGTACCTCTCTTCTTGTGTCATTACCTGTATCAGCAATCTGGCATCATCCAGTCTGTCTGCAGTGACGTATTGAAGGAAAAGATCTGTGACAGGTCTGTAAATTCCAAACTGACTGGCCAGTCGTTCTGCCATTGCAACAACTGCAAAATCATGAGTACATAAGGAAAAATCTTTGATTGAAAAGCCACTTTTGTTAATTTCACATACATGATTTATGCTGACTGAGCAGGTTTTACATGTAATAGCTCTTTCATAACACCTCTGTCTAGTCAGAATATTTAAATATCATCGCAATTAACTCACATTTTTCCAAAGCTGGTTCTAATCCTTCCTCTGACACCTTTCTTAACAAATAGGAAATATTTTTGACAGCTTGATCAGGATTCTGTGCACCAGAGATAAGCAGAGGCTCAAGGTATTCCACAGCAGCATCAAGGTCATTGCTAGGAAAAAAAGATTGAATTGGTTTAGTTTTTGAAATCAAGATTTCTAAACCCAAAGAAGCAATTATATTAAGGTTTTTGTTTTCTAAGGTTATATTTCTCAGTAATGGAGAAGTACCTATGACTTCACTCAGATATTGTAAAAGTGAAATCACTTTTGATTATATGAATAAATTAACTATAAATAACTATAAATAATTTTTAATGACCTTTGAACTATACAAAGCCTAGGTAATTTTCACACACTTTTTTTCCTCATTTAGTTCAGCTAGCTGCTTTCCTCATTGAGTTCAGCTAGCTGCTTTCAGAAAATGTGTTCTGCAAATTTAGAATGCAAAATCAAAACATTAACGGAACGTATCTAAATAATTCATGTATGCAACCTTGGTAATTTTTATAATGTTATTCAATTAATTATTTACCTGATTTTTCCCATGCCTGCTTTTTTGGATGCAAAAGACAATAACTAAAGATCATTTGGTCAGTACCTTTGTCTAAACACTTTTAATCTTACAGCTTAAGCATAACAAATGCTAATAAAATAATGCAGGAAGTAATCACTGAAGTGTAAGCTCTACTTATAGCATTCTAAAAAGTTCAAATGACAAAATCTCTTATCGGTTCACTCTAAAAACTAATTTAATTAAAAAGAAATCTGAGCACAACGAACACTTAGTTGAAGTAGAAATGCAGCACATTTGAAAGCTATGGAAAATGCTTTGAAAACTATATCAGGAATATCGATCTACAAAAAAATGAACAGGTATTAAAAATATCTTTAAGAACCTGTATTTCATAGTTCTCAAGGTAAGGCTTGCAAGATATTTCAGAACGTACAAGGTTGATATTATTTATGCTGCTGCTATGTCTTTTCATACTTCCAAGTTGGTTTTGGTATAGGAAAAGAAAAGTTGATGCTGCCTAAACAACCTGTGCGTGCATACTGCTTTTATTTATTCTTGTAACCATTCTACATCTTTAGAACACTGCCTAAGTTTACAACCTTTTATGACATGGAAATAAAAAAAATACGCAGCTTATGAGACAAATCCTGAAGTATCTCTAGTATCTCTCCTATTTGAAGTGTTTAATTTATGCAAAAGTCAATGCACTAGCACTGCATGTCAAGGTCCACTCAGATCTAAGTATTTACAGGATCATAGGCAGATTGTTTTTCAGTGGCTGAAAATAGGGAGGTCACTACTATAACTGGCCTGCATGGTTTTCTTTCAATTCTAGTCTTCTTGCTGTTAAAAACACTTGAGTAACTATTCCCTCTGTTGTGGCATGCCTGAGGCAATCAGGTATCTGATATGTACTACATGGTTTTACAGTTTTCACATCAAGTCAGATTCAGAAGTCCTACCTGATGAAACTGGTTTGAAATAAAATAACAGAACACATAGGATTCCTAAAGACTGGTACCTGCAAAGCATATCTGCAAAGTTCACAGTATGCCACAGATACATTTCTAGCTTTCACACTTTGAGGGTAAACACGAAAATATTTTGTCATTTCAACTACTGGAACAGGTAGCAGATTTTTATTTTCAAATTAAATTACATGCATAATCTCTGGGTGCTAAGTTCCAAGATTTTTAGATTTATATTTATCAAGAAATTCAATTTTACACTCAGATATCATAGCACTTTTGATCTAGCACCAAGAAGAACACCTTGCATGAGGTGTAATACGTTAGAACAAAGATATCAAAGCTAAGTTACACTGCCAGAGACAAATTTATGCTCTCCAAAGTGCTTCATAGATATTCCTGTATTTTGTTAAAATTTTCAACCCCTAATGCATTTGGCAAACAATACCATAATAGAACTGAATAGCACACTGCTCAACTTGACCAGAATTTTAACATCTAGGACACCACAAGAATGGAAACAATGAAATGGCTAATGCAAGTGACTTCCCACCATTTTGCATAAAAGAACTACCTATATCAGTCCTAGAAATACTTACTTCTTAATATGAGCCAATGCAACAGCATTGGCCATTAGTGAGGCAGATATACCAATTGATTTTATGATGTCTTCCAGCATGGCTTTAAGTGCTTGCATGTTCTTTAGATCACCTTTTTCTGCCAGAGCCTGAGTGAGTGCAATAACTGCCAGTCTAGAGGGTAACAAACCACTATCAAGTATTCCTTTTAAAACAGCAATGGCATCTAAGGATGGAACAGAAAGAAAAGGAAATCAGATTTTAGTTCAGAAAGCAACCACGCTGCTGGTATCATTAACCCTAGCCTTTTAAGAAAATATAAAGAAAATATTTCTCATCCTGAACTTAAGTCTCACAACTAACACAGTGAATTATAACTGGAATATATACATACAAAAATAAAACCCTTGAACAGTAACTCAGGTTAAAATGCTTTAGTATTTGCCCAATAAAAAAATTTTAAGAAATTTTTAACATATAATGAATATTTTAGTATCCAGCTCAAGGAAAGCAGCTGTGTTATAAACACCCTTCCCTTACAGCCTTAAAGTCATGACCCTTGCAGTTTGTTCTTCTCCAAACTATAATAAATTTTCTTGACTAAAACCACAAAATGTTGCATTTTTAAGAATATAGTTTAAAAACTTAATTAATTATTAAAACTGCTAAAGTCTAGTATTCAGATTCATTCTTTAAGTGTGCACTAAAATTTTGTGTACCAACATTTAATTTTTATAATAAATAGAAAAACAGGACAAGTCTCCAAAGGAGTACAAAAATAAACTCAAAACTGGACAGATTCCTCAAAGACTCCTATGTTTAAAACAGACACCATCTGTCTTCTATCTGCCTGCCACAAATTCCCCAAGCCCACCACAGATACAGTCAACCAATACTTGTCAATTTACGTTATAGGTGACCAAACTCACACAGAAAGACATGCTCCTCTGGTAAAAATCTCTTACTCTTTACCAGCACAGGCAAGATTAATCACAGATAATAATTATAATACCAAGGGATGAACACTTCAAACATAATATACACCCACTTGAACACCAAAGCATTAAGATTCCAATTCAATATTCAGGTACTGCAGAAACCAAATACTATCCTTCACAAGACAGCAAGAAAAAAACATCCTGTGTGTCTAACCTTCCTTCATAGCATTTTTTTTTCTTTTCTTTGTAGGGAGAAAAAGTAGCAATACATCAAGGGCAAGATTCCCAGATTTTAGAAAACAAACTGAAAACACATGCTAAATTAAAATTCTGTCCTGACTGTTAAGTGTGGACCTCCCTTCAGTGTGTCTCTTTTAGAAGCTGTTTTGCAGCACTAAGCGCCATGCAGCTGCTTGCTCACCTCATCCCCGCAGCGGGATGAGAACGAGAATGGTTAAAAAGAATCTCATGTGCCGAGATAAAGACAGCCTGGTATGACAGCAAGAGAGAGATTATAATGATAATATTTATAACAAGAACAACGATAATAAAAAATATACATAACAAATGATGCACAACACAATTCCTCACCACTCAATGACCAATGCCCAGCCCGTCCCCAGGCAGTGACACCTTCTTCCCCCAAACAAATCTGAGTTTATATACTGAGCATGACATTATATGGTATGGAATATCCCTTTGGCCAGCTTGGGTCAGCTGTCCTGGCTAAGCTCCCTCCCAGCTTCTTGTACATTCCCTGCTGGCAGAACACAGGAAGATGAAAAGTTGTTGCCTTGATTCGGTATAAACACTACTTGGAAACAACTAAAAACACCACTATTAACATTCTCACTCTTAATCCAAAACACAACACTACAGCAGCTTCTAGAAAATCAACCCCATGCCATCCAAAACTAGGACAAAAGGCTTTCACATAAACTCTGCAAATTCCATACTGTGAAACTTAAGTTCTGGCTCTTAAATTAACCTGGATTTTACCAAGCTCTTGCTAGAAGATAGTAGAGCTTTTACAAGTTCACTTAGCTACATGAAAACATTACACAGCAAAGACAGATGAACTAGACAAGGAAGTGATAAAGCAAGCAAGTTTTATCCAAGTGAAAACTATCACAGGATGTAGGTCACCACCAAGAGATTACACAAAGACTGTGTCCGAACATTTATTGGGCCATCTACGAGCCTCTGAAAATGACCAGTACAGTCAAAAGGTACTAAGTACCTTGTATCTTCAAGGCTTCAATTACAAGAAGAGAGGCAGTATCTTTGAAATTAAAACAGAAATAAGGATCAAGTCTGACTATTCAAGTAAATAGCCAAAAAAAAGCTTGTTCAATGCAGAGGATAAAGGAAAATATAATTTTGAAACCAATGTAGTTCCACAGACTTTTTGATAAACTTTATACTGTGCCAAAAAAAAAAAAAAAAACCAAAACACCTTTCAAAAGTACAGCAAGGGAGAGGCTTGATGTGGCAGAGAATTTAATATGATGGCTAAAAGGAAATGGTGTAGTTAGCACAAGAAATTATAGAATACAAGAACATCAGTGATGTTCTCAAGAAGGGAAGATTTTTCTGTGTGTAACATTTAGGAAAAACTGGCAAAACCTGGACAAGAAAAAGCAGAAAATTTATTAGAATTAAATCAGACTGGAAATTCTGGTGAAGGAAAGTGGAAAAAACTGGAAGGTGCAAAAAACTTAAGACTTGCTAAGAGCAAAAGAAGTAACTGCATTCACCACAAATACTTCAGTCAATGACACCTGGCAATACCATCAGACTGAAGACTGAAAGGGGAAAGAATTCGAAAGAAGACAAGTTTATTCACTGCAGGAAAGAGCACAAGTAAGAATATGCATCTAAATGCTTAACTTACAGTACTTTATAATGCAGCTGATGTTACATGGGTAAGAGCTACTACAGCTATGCAGAGTGGAATAAAAAAAAATTAACTGATGACATAATAAAAAATTGACTTTCTTATATCCTTTGTATAATGCATTGTCTTTACACGTAGCTGCTTCAATGCTTAAAGATACTGATAGAACTATGTACCGACACTTACTTACAGTTGCACAGGAATAAAAGGCACCACACTGCATGTAAAACCATGTACTTGCAGAGTTTTTCTCTATTGCAAGAGTCCTACAGAACAACTAAATACATAAAAAGTAACACTCTGGAGCTGAACCCTAGGCTGCAAAACAGCCAGTGCCAAGAACTAAAATAACATGACTCTGAACTTTACCCACCATCTTGCTGGGTACCCTCACACGCTCGTCAGCCACCATTTTCTTTTCTATTATCATTGTTACATTAAAAAGAAAACCAAGTTGAATATTTCGTTACTGTTGGTATTGAGAACTATTAAAAAGTATTTGATTAAGTTTTAAAATCAATATTATAATCATTTTGTGCACAATCACACACATTTAACAGTCAATTTAACTCATCTGATATCTCACACAACCAACACAATATACAAGAAGCAACTGCTGGGAATTGTTTCAGATGCTCTAAAGTATGTTAATTTCCAAAGCAAAATGACTTGTGCTGTGAATTTTAACGCACTTGAAAGCCTGTACTTTCTCTCGTTCTGGAGCACAAATTTTGCATGTCTGAAGAGCTGTGATTCATCTTAAGAAAACCCATCTTGTGTTAAATGGAATGGAAACTGGACTAAGTGGTCAAATGACAAGTACATTCATATTCAAGCTGTATTATAAATGCATGTACAGTAATTTACGTCTCTCAGCTACCACAAAAGGCTCTTGATAAGCAGGTAATTTGCTAAATGGACTCCTTTATCCAAGTATTCGAAGGGCGTTACAAGAAAAATCTGCAGAGGCATTAATGTGACGTAAAGGTCAAGCATTGTGACATACCTTTCAAATAATCCCGCCTAACTTGCGATATGATGAGGAGGCTGCTGGCAGCACTGTTCAGTGTGAAGCCCTTGATGTGGGTCTCAGCACTAAAAGAAGCAGACATTTAGAAAGGAATTACTGACATGCTTCTGATACGATAATAAATGGTTGAGCACCAAGGTGAAATTATAAAAACTACTGTTCGTATGTTAAAAATATTGCTGCAAAATATCGACCTGGAGACAGCTTTTGTGTTATCCTGTCAATGGTTATAGAAGGATAATTTTTTTTTGCATTCTGACAGATGACAAAGTTGGAAGTGAGCAACAAAAGAAACAAAGTACAAGATTTTTTTTAAACAATCGGTTCAGATTCTTGAATGCTGACATATTAGATGACTAAAATAACCGCATGCCCTGCATTGTTCTGTTGTATCCTAAGCTGGATACTTTTTCTTCTTTTTTCAACAGTCACCATAATTATAAAATGTAAAACTGTTCTTTCAGCAATAAAAATGAAACATTTATTTTCAGCACTGTATATTTTAAACATAAACTAAAGCATATTATGAACTAGCACCGTATCATTTGGTTGATTAATTTTCAAATTTCTGTCATCTAGATGTATACAGGTTTTAAAGTGAACATACTACATTTGCTGCCTTAGCCACATTGAAATTCTATTTCGCTTATCAATTGTTTATCTCCTGTAATACAAAACTTTGCATATCTATAGCAAAAAGAATCTTTATTTTAATAACACTGCTAAAGCTTTTCTAACACTCTGGGAATTAGGCAAGAGAGACTAACCAGCAATCACAGTGATCTTATATGACAAAATGTTCCCATTCCTAAATGACATACAGTCACATTTTTAATATACAAGGATAACTTTACAAATGTTCATTTCTAGATTACAAAATCTCTACACAGAAAAGGGGGGCATTACCATTTACCATATCAGCAATCAAGATAAACCTCCCTGATCATCTTGTGGCAAACAACTGAGCAGCCTACCTACTTGAACTTAGAGGCTGAGCGGATTGGGAGGTAAGCAGGGTCATTGCTAAATTATTCTCCTCAATCCCAAGAAAATCCTTCACATCACACACAATATGACTATCCTCTCAGTCACTTTCAGCCTCCCAAGCTCACAAATGCAGTCACTGGACTCGGGATTTTCTTACTCTCCCAACCAATCCTCTTAATCGCTGCTTAAGCACCCACTGCTCAGTTCCGCCTTTTCTTTTTTTTTTGCCCTTTGTCCCATCTGTCAAAGCCCTGAAGTCAACAATTCATGCATGAGACTGTAAATTACATATAACAAAGGATTTACTTTCTCCAATCTTCCAATCTTTAGTGTGATTAAATAGATGTTAGCTACTATTACAGAACTAATCCATCATTCCAATACTCCTAAATTTCTATTTAAAACTTCTTGGACTAAATGCAGTAAATATTCCTCAAAACAGTGCCAGAATGCCAAGGCAACGAGACTTGAGTTGACCAACAGATCAGTAACCTTCTGGGTTTTTTGGCTGGTCTGTTTTCTGTGAGTGTTTTTTTTTTTTTTCAGATGCAGAGTAAGAGTGCAATTTCCTTCTACCATATCACTTGCTCATGGGAGTTTCTCAGTTCTTAGAACAGGAAGGAATTCTAAAGTTACCTGGCCTTTTAAAATCAAAAAATAGTACTTATTTTGCTGCCTATGCTAAGAATCATACAGAATCATAATGGCTCTCTAAGTATTATTTAAGTTTCAAATATGGCTTCAAGCAGAGTAAAAAGATAAAGAGGTTGTCGTATATAAGAGAAGGTAGCTTTCCTGTACTTTTGGAAAAATATTAGGAGTTGCACAAGTTTCAGGCCGCTGCACACATTTAGGCTTCATAGGAGTATATCTCTTTGTAATATGAGGCTGGTAAAATTGTCAAGTATGCAGAAACATGTGCAAAACACAGATTCCTCAACCATGTGTGCACACACAATCACTCTCTCTGTTTCAGTGTTTTAAAACTTAGTCTTTTGAAAATGATACACAAACACCATGAACACTGCCAATACGAAACATTTCCTGTATGGATGCAACACAATGAGCCGCTGCATTCCTCAAATGTCATTTTTTGGCATTTCTATGGTACTTCAAAATTTTTTCATAATATTTTTCCTGCATTATATATTTACATGCTAAAACAGTTATCTAAAGTGGGAATTCTGAATCACCAAAACACTAGGAACAAGGCCAACATCATCTTCCTGCTCTTCCAACCTGCAAATTACTGCTGATAACATGCAATACCTTGCGTATCTTCCTTCCAACTGAGTTTGTGCTGTGGAGCAGGGAAGCAGTCAATGCTCATACAGAACTTTGATAAAAAGTTCCAAACTCATCCCTCAAGAATCATTCAATAGAGATTTTGATACATTAATGTTTTCTGTGAATGTTTAACAAGCTACCCTAAATTTTATCAACATTCTTCTACTTCTTCAACACGTCCTTCTGTTTGCAAAGATCTACGGGTTTCTTCCATTTCAGGGAACTTAATTTGATAAACTGTTTTAGTATTTCCTTGTTATAAGCCATATATTCATCAAGCACAAACATTCCTTATGATAAAATGCATTTACTGAGACTTATTTAAAAACAGATATTATTTGTTCTTCCAAATGCAGAACTCAACTATTTTTTTCAAAAAGATGTCTTCAGTCTAAACACTGAAGAATACATGAAAACAGTAAACATGATCTTACAACATACTGTTCCTGGACATCAATAACTAAGTTGACTCCAAGAATGATTAGATCTTTATAGTACCCTATGCACCATGAACGTTACCTTCAGGCATTTTCAAATTTACTGTATTCAGTCAGAGAAAACATTTGCTGACAACCACTGTTCTTGTTTTAGCTGAAGAAACTGACTTAAATTACTTAAACTTAAATTTTTGTCCTTACCTCTACATTGATGAGTACCAACGCTTTTACTCTGAAGCCTATAATCTGACCAGAATACACATAACAGGCAATAATTAAAGCAGGTAGTGTATCGCACAACTCAGTGAAGGTTAATTTGATTCTGGTGATTCTAATAATACATGACAGCAGGTTGGATTTATTTCAGAAGTGCAAGAGTTAGATCTAAGGTTTATGGTCATCTCCTAGCCACTGGCATCACAGTCAAACGTACCATTTTACATTTGGCAGGCGGCCAGCTGCCAGTGAGCGTGGGTAGCATAGGACAGCAACAGCAACAGGGACTAAGGGGAAGGCTCACGGGCAGCTCAGTGAAGGAATCTTGTCTGTTTGGATATTGCTCTAAAGAGGAAAAGGCAGACTGCCAGAAGGGCAGACTTTCAGTTCTGATGCCAAGTACATTTTGTTGATATTCTTAGTTGAAATGAGTTATTAGCAATACATACCATTACGCTAGTACCTTTTAATACATGGTGTATCACTCTATGAAACACCGGTATATTTCTTACTGTAACTCCTAATTACCAACCATGACCTGTTTTCACATTGAAACATAAAGACTTATCTGAAAATGATCCAGAACCTACTTGAAACCACAATTCCCTCAAACAATTAAAATCCCCAAAACATATAAAAGCCTTACAGGCGTTTTACATTGATGGCTTCATCAAGACAATCCTGCGTTAGCAATGCTTTTATAAGGATGTCATAAGAGCGATGCTGAAAATCATTCTTCCTCTGCATTTTCAGGAAAACATCGTAGGCCTCTAGAAAAAAGAAAAAAATCCAAACCAAAATTGAGACAATGTTGATCAGAGGAAAAAAAAAACAGACCTATTCATTGGAAAGGACTATCATAAATCTATTTATCACCTGCTTACATCCTTGAGCCCAAAACTGCTTGTACAATCAACTGACACAGAACCCCACAGACCAAAAAGGTTGCTACTGTTTTTTTCTATACGTGGCTGTTGCATTCATACCAACATAGCTGATAAGAAGGGTGAGACTCGGGATTTTTAAAGCAACGCCTAATTCTGGGGTATATAGTTACAGTATCCAATGCATGATCACAACAGCATTTAACAAATAACATAGGAGGTGATTCCAGTATGGGGAGATCAAATTATTTGGCTACGACAAGATTTATACAAAACATACAATTTACAAACATACAGATATTTAACGAGTAAACTATGCTGCATTTGTTTGACTGATTAACAGTTTTATTTCATGCATTCACAATAACTGTCAGTGTATGAAAAGATGTTACCAAAAAGGGGAAAAAATGATAAGCACACTTTTCAGTCATTATTTTTCTGAAACAAGATTATACAGCTATAAACATGGAGCCAAAACTGCCATCCAGGCTGTAACATCTGCTAGAAAGCTGTGTTAAAAACCACAAATGATCTTTTACATCTAAACTGTGATTGCATGTTTCATTTAATGACGCTTGCAAAGTAATCCCTTTGATAATTCAAATCATAACCACAATAACCCTTAAAAACTTTTCAGAAATACTTTAATTATCACTACAAATTTCACACGTAAGCATTATTTTCTTATACTTTGAAAGTAAACATGAAGAGCACTCATTTGAACTTTGCTTTTTTCCAAGTGTTGTCACAGTAATAGCACTTACTACAGTGTGCTGAATCTTAAGCTGGCATTACCCAAACCAAAGCCAGTCATGTGCCCTTTGGTTTGAATTTTAAACTTCTTCAACCTAAGAGTACACCTATCTACCTTCTGAAATCTTTGCACACATGGAGCTACATTGAACAGATACATGAACAAAGATAAAGGATAAGAACAGCACAGTGAATAATAAACCCACTTCTGTGTATGTGAATTTCATGTATAAAAGAAAGAGACAAATCAGAGAGATGAAGAGTATGACTGATATCTGACTTTACAATAGTGATTGCATTGTCAACCAAAAGACAAATGAAACAGCTACAGGACTGCAGAGGAAAGAGCTTGAAATAATCTAGCACATTAACTTACAGGTCTGATATTAAAGTTTGGCCTGTTCCAACATGATGAACTCTCTTGCCTGCACAGATGCTGAACACCAGCATTCAGAGTGATCACACTGAAATTCAGTGCAAAAGACAATTTTTCTTTCCCTTTTCTGAAATCTGAGTTACGAGTAGACTAGCAATCACATTCAACAGTAAACAAAAAAACCCAATAAAAATCCTTTCACTGCAATATCTATTACAGGAGTAACTAATTATTTACAAAACTATATCTGACTGGGGATAGGTTTGTTTCAGTCTTTCTGCTTGTGAAAGGATGCTGAAATTTTGTTTCTTACAGCCAAAACTTACTTATGTTTGGAGACTCCTAAAATGCTAAGCTGTCTTCAGACTGAACTAGAATTTGTGTTTTAATACTGCTTTTCATTGGCTGGAGACAGAAAAAGGCCTTGCCACCAGTAGACACAGAATCATAGAACGGTACTTGACACAAAGTCAAGCATACAGTACCATCAATTATCACAGTCCACTAAAGAGAAGATATAGTGCCACAAGGAAATATATTTAAATCTCATTCACATGAACTAGTTCAATGAAGAACTAAAAATACCTGTATCAGTTCTGTTTTCCTGTACTAGGGATATTCTATTGTGTCTGTCAGCCCTGACCTCAGAACGATTACCTTATTCAGATTATATTCTTAACTTCATTTTGCATCAGTACAAGTAGCATTGTTTGAAGTATACCTAGATGAGTCTTGAATTGAGACATATGCCTGATCAGATATTATCAGCTTATTACTTCTTCAGATGGCATGTAAAATTACTGAAGTATATTAGCATTCAAATGAGAAAGTTCTTGGTTTCAAAATCATATTGTATTATACCAGCTATTTCAAATAGAAATGTGTTAGAAAAGTGACAACTTGCCAAGAAAGTCTCAGTTCTCAAGACAGTCAAATTCGTTTCAGCAATTGCAACTGTCTGGGATATGTGTAGCATGATCCCCTAGAGTTAAGTTTTCCCACTGAGGCATCAAGAAAAAAATGAAGATGCAACTTTGCATAAAGCAAGAACTTCAGAGAACAGATTTTTCAGAACACCTCCATGTCAGAGCAGGTAAATTCATGAAATTAGGTAACTAGCTAGATTAAGTTAATCTTTTTCCCATCAAAAAGTTGATGTTGATAAAAAGTTATATTCTGCCCTATTATGTTCATATCAAAATTACATTATATTGTTAGATGGAAGTGACAACTTAGTTTTTGTAGGGTTTTTAATACAAAAAGAACTGCTTCCCAACATTTGTCATTCTTCCCTTAATTTCCAGTAGTGCTAGACTATCTCCTCTCAAAAATACTGCACCTTTAAATGAAAGAATATGCAGGAATAATTTACTTATAGATTCAGTATCAAGTCTCATAATAAACTGTTAACAGTTATATTTTATATTTTTGTTTTTAACTAGTGTCCCTGAAAAGTCCATGACATATGTAGTTTCCTTCAGCTCTCCACTTGATTATTTCTGATATCAAAGCCACAGGACACTGAGGAATATTATAACATGCGCTGATTATTTTTGTGTGGTTTTCACTAAAAGTATTTCTGCATTTCACATTTTGTTTTGATTTCCAAAATTTGCCAGCATGAAGGATTCCTGAAAGAACTATCTTTACATCTGCGATAATACACGATTCTTAAATTCATATACATATCACAAGGTTGCTGTCCCTACAAACAGAATATCCAGATTCCACTTCAATCTCCTAATCAGTGCTCCTGTGACTGAATAACTATAGCATCATTTTACTAACAACAGAAGTAAACTGTATGAATGACTGACAGATTCTTCTAAAAACTCAACACTTAAAATCTGTGTTCGAGCTGTAAAATACACTGATAACACTCAGCAGAAAATAACTAGGTACCTTATATTTACAAATCTTCCTCATTCAGCAAAATTTTTTTTAAACCTATTTAATTGTATTTTCTACTCTGCTTTCAAGTGATATGCTTAGTTATTTGTCAGAGTATAGGAAAAGAAAATATGGAAATCCAGAACATTAAAATGCCTTGCACCCTGGCAAATGCTAGAAACAGACTGATTTCCAATCCCCCTTGATAGGTCTGGTAATGCTAGTTCTCCCTCTGTGACCCTGTTTTGGGTTGAGACAGATAGGAATGAGTTTTCAATGACTTAAACACAGCCTCTGCCAAAGGAACTGCACTGAAGTATACTCCTCTTTTCCATATACAAAGGCAAATATTCATGTGTAAGTTGATTGTTTTCATCTGAGGCAGAGAAGTTGTACAAAAAAAAGCTATTAACTCTTCATAGCAGAAATGATCTGAAATGATATCTTAATAAGGTCACTTTATTTGTGGGGTGGCACCCACAGGCACAGGGGTTTGGAAAGACTAAGCTGTGGGGACACAGATTTTGATCTTTTGTTTATAGTCTGTGTATTCCTCTGGGGGAGGAAGAACAGGAAGAAATGCTTGCAAATTCAACAGAGAAGCATTGACAAATTAATCTTGGCTGTTAAAAAGCTAAAGACACTATGCAACACACCAAGTTTTTCCTACAAACAGGAATAAAGAGCCTCGCAACATCAACAAATATAAAACAGATGAACAGATAAAGGCCAGATAGGAAGAGAGCAAGGGTTATCTCCATAACATAGTCCCACCTATTTAGATTTAGATAGATTTTGCAATGAAATTCTCTCATCTAAATTTCTTTGCTTAAATGAAGCACCTGAAGCATGCTTTTGAATAGCATCCAATCTTATTTATAAGACTTCAACAGCAGAGGCAAATATAAAACATCTGAACACAGTCTAGAAATGTTTCCGAAACCCCATCATCCTCCCACAGCCTTAAAAGCATCCTTGGTTAAAAAGAAGAGGAGGGTGATTGTCTTGGGGGATTCCCTTCTCAAAGGAATGCAGGGTCCCATCTGTAGGCTGGACCCGCTCCATAGGGAGGTCTGCTGCTTGCCGGGAGCATCAGTGAGGGAAGTTACTAGAAAGCTCCCTTCCCTGGTCAAAGACACCGACTACTACCCGCTCTTAGTTTTTCAAATTGGTAATGAAGAAATAGAACGTAGAAGGCCTAAAGCCATTAAAAGGGACTTCAAGGCACTTGGGAGAATGATCGAGGGCTCTGGGGCACAGGTAATACTCAACTCCATCCCAATACTAAGGAACCAGGAGCAGGAAATGAGGAATAAGAAACGGGTTAATGAATGGCTTAGGGACTGGTGTGAGAAGAAGGGCTTTGGGTTCTTAAATCATGGGAAGGCCCACACACCCCCAGGCTTTCTTACTAGGGATGGGACACACCTAGGGGGACAAAAGCCCTCACCAAAAACCTAGTTAAGCTCATAAATCGAGCTTTAAACTAGATGTGAGGGGGGAGGGGATGGAGGCCAGGCAGGATGGGAGTGAGACTGGAGGTGAGACTTCAGTGGCAAAGGGGTGGTGTGCTGGCGATGCCTGCCGGTATATCACCACTAACCAAGAGGGGGTGAGTGCAGCTGAGGATGGTAGGCAGCAAACTGGCACTGTGGCCTTAGTTAAGTCAAGGACCGCTCAGTTGGGGAGAAGCCCTATTACAGAGGCTGTAGCTACGCCTGCCCAGCTGAAGTGCATTTACACTAATGCACACAGCATGGGAAATAAGAAGGAGGAGCTGGAAGCTGTGGTAGGGCAAGGAGACTACGATGTCGTTGCCACTGCGGAGATGTGGTGGGATGACTCGTACAACTGGAGCGTACCCATGGTGGGGTTTACACTCTTTAGGAAGGACAGGAAGGACAGAAGAGGAGGCGGGGTAGCCCTCTGTGTTTGAGAGGGCTTTGATACCCTCGAGCTGGACTACGGTCAAGATGGGACTGAGTGCCTGTGGGTGAAAATCAGAGGAGTCCATGGGCAGGAAGGGATTGTGATGGGAGTCTGCTATAGACCACCCAGCCAAGAAGAAGCAGCTGATGAGCTCTTCTACAAACAACTGAGTGTAGTCTCAAAATCGCTACCTCTAGTCCTTGTGGGAGACTTCAATTTCCCAGATATAGGCTGGGAGTATAATACAGCAGAAAGGAAGCAGTCCCGGAGGTTCCTGGAGCGTCTGGAAGACAACTTCCTCACACAGCTGGTGAGCGAACCGACAAGGGATGGTGCCCTCCTGGACCTGCTCTTTGTGAACAGAGAAGGACTGGTGGGGGATATGAGGGTTGGAGGACGCTTGGGGCAAAGCGATCATGAGATGATAGAGTTCTCAGTGCGGGGTAAAATGAAGAAGGAGGTTAGCAGAACAGTCGCCCTCAACTTTCAGAGAGCCGACTTTGGACTGTTCAGAAGGCTGGTCAGAAAAGTCCCGTGGGAGGCGCTCCTTGAAGGCAAAGGTGTCCATGAGGGCTGGGCGCTCTTCAAGAAGGAACTCCTAGCAGCTCAGGAGAAAGCCGTCCCCAAGTTCTGGAAAAGTAACCGGTGGGGTAAGAAACCAGTGTGGTTGAGTAGGGAGGTCCTAAGAGACATCAATAGGAAGAGGAGGGTCTACGACCTCTGGAGGAAGGGGCAGGCATCCTGGGTGGACTATAGGGAGGAAGTAAGAACGTGCAGGGAAAAAGTCAGGAGGGCTAAGGCCCAACTAGAAATGCGATTGGCCAAGTCTGTGAAAGACAACAAAAGGTCTTTCTACAAATACGTCAACAGCAAAAGGAGGGCTAGGGAGAATCTCCAGTCCCTAGTAGATGCAGAGGGAACAACAGTAACAGGGGACGAAGACAAGGCTGAAGTGCTCAATGCCTACTTTGCCACAGTCTTTAACAGTAAGGAAAATTGTTCCCTCTGTGCACAACCCCAGGGGTTGGAAGAGAAGTATGAGACTCCCAAGGTCCAAGAGGAGGTGGTTAGAGACTTGCTTGCCCAGCTAGATGCCCACAAGTCTATGGGGCTGGATGGAGTCCACCCAAGAGTTTTGAGGGAACTGGCAGATGTGCTGGCCAAACCCCTTTCCATCATCTTCCAACAGTCCTGGATGACTGGGGAGGTTCCGCTGGACTGGAGGCTGGCTGATGTCATGCCCATCTATAAGAAGGGGCGCAGGGAGGATCCGGGGAACTACAGGCCTGTCAGTCTGACCTCGGTACCAGGGAAAGTCATGGAGCAGGTGATCTTGAGTGCGATCAAGAAGCACTTGCAAGAGAACCGGGTGATCAGGCCCAGTCAACACGGGTTCATGAAAGGCAGGTCTTGCCAGAGTAATCTGATCACCTTCTATGACTGAGTGACTAAACTCTTGGACGAGGGAAAGGCTGTGGATGTGGTCTTCCTGGACTTTAGTAAAGCCTTTGATACAGTTTCTCATAGCATTCTGCTTCGGAAACTGTCAGCCTCTGGCCTGGATGGGTACACACTCTCTTGGGTGAAAAACTGGTTGAATGACCGGGCCCAGAGGGTGGTGGTAAATGGAGTTAAATCCAGCTGGAGGCCAGTGACAAGTGGGGTTCCCCAGGGCTCAGTCCTGGGTCCAGTCCTGTTTAATGTCTTTATCAACGACCTGGATGAAGGCATTGAGTCCTCCCTTAGCAAGTTTGCAGATGACACCAAGCTGGGAGGAAGTGTGGATCTGCTGGAGGGTAGGGAGGCTCTGCAAAGGGACCTGAACAGGCTGGACTGCTGGGCTGAGACCAACGGCATGAGATTTAACAAGGCCAAATGCCGGGTCCTGCACTTAGGGCACAACAACCCTGTGCAGTGCTACAGACTAGGAGAAGTCTGGCTGGAAAGCTGCCAGGAGGAGAAGGACCTAGGTGCTGGTTGACAACCGACTGAACATGAGCCAGCAGTATGCCCAGGAGGCCAAAAAGGCCAATGGCATCCTGGCTTGTATCAGGAACGGCGTGACCAGCAGGTCCAGGGAGGTTATTCTCTCCCTGTACTCGGCACTGGTGAGACTGCACCTCGAGTACTGTGTTCAGTTCTGGGCCCCTCACCACAAGAAGGATGTTGTGGCTCTGGAGCGAGTCCAGAGAAGGGCAACGAAGCTGGTGAAGGGGCTGGAGAACAAATCTTATGAGGAGCGGCTGAGAGAGCTGGGGTTGTTCAGCCTGGAGAAGAGGAGGCTGAGGGGAGACCTTATTACTCTCTACAACTACCTGAAGGGAGGTTGTGGAGAGGAGGGAGCTGGCCTCTTCTCCCAAGTGACAGGGGACAGGACAAGAGGGAATGGCCTCAAGCTCCGCCAGGGGAGATTTAGGCTTGAGATTAGGAAAAAATTCTTTACGGAGAGGGTGGTTAGGCATTGGAACGGTCTGCCAAGGGAGGTGTTTGAGTCACCTTCCCTGGAGGTGTTTAAGGTTAGGGTGGACGAGGTGCTTAGGAGCATGATTTAGGGATTGGTGGGAGTGGTTGGACTCGACGATCCAGTGGGTCTCTTCCAACCTGGTTATTCTGTGATTCTGTGTGATTCTGTGATTCTTAAAAGGTAATTGCCCTCCCATAAACACGTCCCAACTATTTCACTCAATATTAAAATGTACCTTCTCACTACACTTCTCATGTCTCACAACTTAAAATTTGTGACCAAACAGCAAGCTTTTCTAGGAATAAAACCAGTATTTTCAGCATAAAACCTGTGCATAAACTTAGCTTCTTGTTCTGAATGAACATGTTTGAAAGTCTAGAGTGTAATATTAATTAACCCAATAGCATAAAGTGAACTACGTAACAGGAACACTTCAGTAATTTTAAAATTGGCAAGTTCACCAAAGACTGGATTTCAAATATATATTTTAAAGTCAGCATTTCCAATGACATATTAAATATTTTAGCATATCCTTCTTGCATCAGCTTCCGAAGCAGAATATTGGCAGGTAATATTAGCACATACCTTTCCTAACATAATAGCTAACGAAAATCAGCAGCAAACATCTATTGATCTGTGGTTCACTGAATTCATAAAATTAATGACGACAGGGGGGAGAAAACCAGTAGGTTTAAGTTTACCTTTTGCATTGTTTTTCTTGCAAAGCATCCTTATTTTTCTTTCTTCCACATTAGGAGGACTTGAACTTCTGGTATCTTCATGTCTAATCTTTAAAAGAAACTTTAAGTTACTGTAATGCTATTTGTTAACATTTTTCAATGGAAAGAAGTATATTCAAAAGTATTGTTAGCTAGATAAGTTAAACAACAGTTACCTTAGGCACCTCAAATGGAACAACCTGACCATTTTTCTCAAATATGCCAGCCAGTAAGGTTAGTGTTTTCTCACGAGGAACAATATTTTCTTCTTGAATTTTAGTCCAAATAGCTTCAGCCTTTTGCCAATCATCATTGTTCTCTGAAACAAGATTCAAATCTTAAGATAAAAGCACATTTAGAGTATACGTACTTCTAAATAATTAGAAAATGGTGTCTTTGGAACTTAATTCATCCATTAATCACATACTTCTGCTTCATAAGTTGATCAACTTGAGAAGTTCTAAACTACTTCTAAATACTTCTAGTACATTTCTAATGGAAGACACGAGAAGATGCAAACAGTAAAAACCCAAAAGGATTGTATGAATTTTCAAATGAATGAGAAATCAACTTATAAAATTGCAGAAAAGTCTAAATGATTATAAAACTTTAACACCCTAAGGTACCACTGCTAAGTTCTATTCTGAAATTCTTGAAATAAAGTCCTCTGATTATGTTGTTACTGAGTTAGAGCACCTACATGCCAGAACTTAACCAATTTCATGTCAAAGAAGTGTTCTAGGCTTTCAGGCCTTTTTGCTAAGAGAAAAAAGGACATTCTGGAGACTGTAAAACAAACTTTCTGAAAGAGAAATAATAGATTGCTACCAAATTCACTGCTTCCAACACGAACAACTAGAAAACTGGACTTTGTGAAAGAACAGTTAATACTATCTAACTACACAGAGCAGGTGGTTTCCTGTGTCTTCTATCGTTATGTCACCAGAACAGTGTTGACTTCTGCTTGTAGGTTCTATTCAGAGATACCTAAGCCTAATATCTGCTAGCTGCAATCTGTTCATTCCATGGTTTAATTCAGATCCCAGAAATGAAGAGATGTAAGGCAAGAATGCAGAAACCAAAGGAGGATGATGAAATGAGTTGTTCACACAGCAATATCCCAGCCTCTAAAAGCAGCGCTTCTGCTATTCTTCCACTGTCCAGTGAAGGAACTTCAGCTGTTCTTTTATCTCAGGCTCCACAGGACTAAGTCACAACACAAGGAAATGCTAGAGCAGTCACGTGGAAGCAGTATGACACATTGGATACTCTCTAGAAAAGTGGTTAAGCTGGTATTTCAAAACAGTATCTCCTGCTTTGCAAATATTATCACAATTCAATACTGAAACATTACAGTGCAATGTCTTCCTCTTTCCAGGGACAGCAGATTAAGGAAAGGCTGATTCAAGATCCAAGCCCACTTTCAACAAGGTTCTGGTGTTACCTTAGCTTTGTAGAAGAGGCAGCAAATTTGGTGACTATTTTAAGTCAAATAAAATGATGGGTTTAAGGACTAAACAGTGTTTTAAGGCAGATAATGATGTCAGCAGAGGAAGACAGAGAAAGTCTGAATGCTTTTCCATGTATTTGACCCTATGTTTCACAATCATTACGCCGTATCTAAAAGACTGCGTCCGGTTTTGAGCTTCACAACTATGAGACGCTGGCAACTGAAGTCAATTCAGCCACCAAAACAGACATGGAGTTGGAGCAGATGGGAGTAAAAAAGGAAATTGAAGGTGAGTTTTGGGCTGCCTCGAGAAAAGCAGGATAACAGGGTCTAATTGCTATTTTCAATTACCTAATTGACAGTTAAAGGAAGAGTAAGTCAGTCTCTCCTTGGAAGCAGGCAGTAAAGGATGGCAGGTGACTGTTAAAAGCTGTAGCGATGGAGTATCTGAGGATGATCAACAAGTTGCCCATAGGTACTCTTTGACTTCCACCCTTGGAGGCACTCAGAACTTCATCAGACAAGGGCATGATCTGATCTAACTTTGAAACTGTCCATGCTCTGGGAAAGGGTTAGACCTAGAACTCCTGAGGCTCCCTCCAGCATAATTTATTCTGTCATTCTACAAACCCAAATGCATTATTTTCCATATTTTTGATCATAGTTCTGATTAGATGGTAGATTATTATTTTATATGCATAAAATAGAACTAAAGTTATGGCTTAGGTGCACCATTGACAACTCTCTACTGTATTTGTGCATAAGGCAGCTTTGATAGACAATACCAAATGGCTGAGAGCAGGAACGTGCATGGGTTTTGTCTTTTGTGGTGACAGAAACCCACAAATGTTTTCCACTACTTTGAATAGATGGAATTGGTTTTGTCTTTTGAAAGAACACTGAAGATTTTGCATGACAGAATTTGATAAATTGTTTCTTAGATTCTATTCCTAGCAAGCACACTGTCAGACTCAGTCACCACCAGCGGTTAACAAGATTAGTGGAGAAACAGGAAAGCTCCCGCTTGGTCGAGACAAGATTGCTTTTGAGGCCTTCTTGATTTCTGATGGCGAACCAGTATGTGCAAAGCCAGAATTGGGCAATGCTACAGTTTGGTTTTGAAGCTTTCTGAGGCTGTGCAGGAAACAAAAAGCAACCAAGTTCTAAAGGGGTCTCTGGTCATTTTTTTTGATGGAGGTACTCACCTCTCCTACTTCTTTTTAAGTGCAGTGAGGCAGAAGCCTCTTTCATCACCATACAAAAAGGCAAAGAGGGTCTGAATAGTATTTCATTTAGCATTAAAACATCACTAGTTCTAGTCAACCAAAAATATACACAGGAAACAGCCTAAAATTACTTCAAGCTCATATGCCAAAGTAAATCTAAGTGCTGTAATGGCTCATTAATGCACACGTTACTGAAGTACATAATCCCGGTAATGCTTTTTTTTTTAAATGTCCCAATTCACTATTTAATGCTTCATACCTTATCTTAACACAAAATCTTTTTTCAAGACTTAAATGTAACTAGAACTAAAGTTTCCAAAAGTTTTACTGTGTATAATCCTGTGATGCACTGAATAACAAAATCAGCACAGACTGAAAAATACAGAATAGAAGAAATTAAGAAATCTATTGATACATCCTGCACTAAGTCTGTAGCATAAAAGCAAGCTTTCAATTTTAGAAACCACTCCATTCCCATAAATGGTGCAAAAGTTAGGTTGTGGCTGGTGAAGATCTGGTAGATTTAAGGGAGAAAAAAAAATGCAGCACCTTTCAGACACAGATCCAATTACAGGAAACTCCACTATTTTATTACTTACGAATATATAATAAACGAGCATTTTTTTTCTTCGTTAGTGTATTAAAAACCAAAACAGTAAACTCTGAAATTAGGACACAAGGCAATAGTATGGACTGAAAGACTTGTACTATTTAAGTTCTATGCAAGTGTTCAGGTCTGCAGGTAAAAAACACCCTTGTACTCCTTCCCACAAGATGCCTCAAAAGCGGTATTGAGGATAATTGCACATCATGATAAAGCTCCTCTCCATTTTAGGGTTATTTCCTATAACCTATCACAAAAGGAAACACATTACAACAAAAACTCACCACACAGCTGAAGCAGGTAGTAGTACATCTCATCTCTATCACATTCAAATAAATTTTGAGTTAATTCTACCAAGAGTTCCAAAGTCTCCATCTTTAAAAAGAATGAAGAGCATTGTCATACTTTTGAGAAAACATTATTTTCCAATACACATGCACTTACATGCTGTGTGCATTCAGCTAAAATAATATTTCTGTTTAAGTATAAAACAGCATTTACACAGAGTATTAAGTTCACCTCATCAGCCTGTCACAAGTCCTTTCACAAACGTAAGAGTCAAGCAATGAAATATTTCACAACAATTTTTCTTGGAATATAATGACAGTTGCATAGAAGACATCATATGAGCCACATACCTTATTACTCAGTATACACTTCTTTGCAAACCACTGTAACCTTCCAGAATGTGCTCGCAAGCCAGGAGTCTGTAAAATATTTCCACAAGAAACATACTACTTCACAAAGAACATTCTAAGGAAAAGTAAACAATATATGTAATCATAATAAAGATTTGTGGGTTTTGGTTTTTTTTTGAAATCTGAATGAGACTACAAGCTCACAAATAATCAAGATAGGTTGCATTTATGAGACTTTGAAACTGCTGTCATTTTATTCATTACATGATCATTCTTGGTTGAACACTTGCGGAGAGGGTTGATTTAAAATACACTTAAGATGAAATGAAATGTTAAATAATTTATACCACCACAGTACTAGAGTATTTTTGCTATTACCCATTGTCATAATTTGTATTACTCAAGATAAAGAATTAAATCAAAAGCTTCCAAACTATCCTAACAACTAAATGTTCGTGTTCAACACCAATGAACTAGTCTTAGCAACTAGAAAACCATGCCTCCCAACTGCAACTTCTGGTATCCCTTTCCTGCTGACAGTAACTATTTTCTTACAATTATTAATATCTAAAACCAACAGCGTTTTTAGACATTCACTTCTCTTGCTGAGTAAGAAAAACAGAAATTTACAGAGCAGTAACTGTTAAAAGGGTAACATACTACCAAAGCAGAAGCTAGGTGTACTAACTCTGAGACAATTCCTGCCCCTGAACAGACTTCCTCTTAATAGTTAATACGCCATAGTTCTTTCTGCATTTTATTTTACCAAGTTTGTTGAGTCTTTTCTTATTAATTCCATTGTTGTTTCAAGCAGAACACAGCTACAGAATATGCATTCTCAAAATGGTTTCAAGCCTTGGAAACTCCATCTGGTATAGATTACCACATTGTGCCTCTCAGCACCACAGACAATCAAAATATCCGTTCCTCCACTTAAATAAATTACTCATTAAACATAGGAAAAAACAAAGTTCTTTAAGAAACATGTTACAGGCATGCTGGTATTTATGTCTGATGCATCTTAAAAAAAATGACACCAAAAACTGTGCAAAGCATCCATCATTTTCACTTCTTACTGTTCGCTCACACAGAGTGCTTGAATATACTTTCTTCATATTCTTGTTTTAGCACAAGAACATTTACAGAGAAGACTTTGCTTTCATTTCAGGTGTCCAGATTCGCATTAATATAGCTCAAAGTGATTCTGAAGATATGTCAGTTCATGCCTACAGAGGAACATGTGTTTTGACTCTTGAATGCTTTTAGCTGTTAATATTGTAAGAAGTTTACTGTTTAAAAGTGTGACTTCCAAAATTTGAACACCACTTCATATAAAAGGTAATAAATTTGAATAAAAAGCTGTGAGAAATATTGTCTCTGTTCCAAAGCAGAGGAAACAACTACCATTGAAAAATCCAATTTACTGTCTTTTTAACACAAATAATTTCCTTTTCCTGTTTTCTCCAAGAGCAGATTTATTAATATGACCTCTTTCTGAAACAATTCAGCATGCATCAGAAAACCAGCATAGCAAAACTTTAATCAAAAAAAGTTAAAACTTGCTAAAGTTATAAGAAACTGCCACCATTGTAAGGTTTTTAATAAATAGGATGCTAACACCCCACACACCCACTCCCTTGGTTCTTCAACATGGACCATCTTCTCTATATATTTAACTGTACTATAAAAATAATACCAACCCAAGAAAAACAGTTGCTTCTTAAGCATTCACACAAACGTGTGTGTGTGCGCGTGTGTATGTACACACATGCCCCTACCTCAAACACAGGTATTTGCTTTTGTCCCTGATGATTTTTTTCCCCATTGCTATTTATGTTTATAGGTATCCTTTCAGTGCTTTTTTTAAGAAGCACCAAGCAGTTTCACATAAAATATGCCAAAAACTAAGTCAAGAATTAACATCTTACACAACAGGCTCTTGAAAATGAAAAAGAAAAAAGTATGTTGCCTACATTTGTAGCTAATCCTCTTTAGGACATGGTAAAATTCAAATGCTGAATTCACTTACAACTTCCAATATCATTGTTGATCCAAATGCCAATGAACTCAGCAGCTCGAAAGCTGCAAACTTTTTATAGTAAATCCTTTCCTGTTCAGAAATGATTGATGCGTCTGTCACTACAAGGACAGCTGAGTTATACAACAGATATCCTTGTGTTTCATTTTGAAATTGAGAAGTGTTTTCACATACTGCAGGTCTCAATCATCAAAAGAACATCTAGGTCAGATTAACTAAATCTCCAGGGCTTGCCTGATAGTCCATATTTGTCGCTTATCCCTTACCATCTTAGGGAATTTTAAACATTGCTTTTAGCAGGAAGCAGACTTTCTACAATGCAGCAGACATACAGAAAAAAAAAAAATGTGATGAATAAAGAAAATTAAGTAAAAACTTCTTGCTTTAATTACTCTTCCAAATTCCCACTTACTATTTTTATCCTGCTTGTTTCAATGGACCGAAAAAAAAAAAAAAAGCCTAACCCACCTCTTCTTGCATTTTAGTGTGTTTCTTGTTTGTTTGTTTTTAATTTAAGACATTCATTGCTTTAAGGAATGAAAAAAACTTTTGAGTCGCAAGCAATCCATACAGCACAAACTAAACATGGAGGTTTTCTGGCTTTTACATTCCCTAGAAATATAAAACATTTGCACCGTACCAAAACAAAGGTTCATCTAGCTTGTTATCATCTCCCTAAAAGCACCTACATAATAATATAAACATGACAGATTATTAAGTAACAACAACATCATGACAGAAACCCTGGCAATACTTCCCTGTTGTTTTCTCACTCCCCAATTACTCAGCATACAGCAGGTCACACAGTTTCTAGTGAGCAATTTATCTTCCATGAGCTTTTCTGGTTATCCCTGGAGCCCCTGTAAGATTTATCATTCTCACAATCTTTTGGCAAAGCGTTACATCAACCACCTTCTGTAGAAAGCAACCAAAATGCCACCACTTCTTTCTTTTCAAGTCTAGCTTCTACTAGCCCCACTTGAAGCCCCTAGATTTTGTACTGGAAGATTGATTGATTCCTCTTTATCCTCTCCATGTTATAATAATTTCAAGAGTGGTACATGTAACAATTCTCCACCTCACAGTTCCTTCTCCAGACTAAGCAGAACTTGCCTACCTAGTCATATCTCCTACGCAAATCATTGCAAACCTTTGACTACATTTGTTATTATCCTTCTCAGACTCAACACAAAACCCTACACTGATTTACTCATTGTTTCTCTACCTCCAAACACAGGAAAGAAAACTAAACAGAAGGGGAAAAAAGTAATGCTGTGTTTTTAGAAGAACACTTGCCACGCAGCACTCAAAAAATCTCCTAAATGCAACAATCCTAGCACACTGAAAGCATCTGAGTTTTTCTTCTCTTTCCTAGAACCACTCACTTCAGACTGAAAGGGTCCAATCACTAGAAAAATCTTTTACTGTACTAACATAGTTACTTGAGCTAATTGGGCTACAAGAAAGCTGGAGAGGGACTGTTTACAAAGGCTTGTAGTGATAGGTCTAGGGGCAATGAGAATAAACTGGGGAGGGTTAGATTTAGACTAAACATAAGGAAGAATTTCTTCACCTTTAGAGTGATGAGACACTGGCACAATTTGCCCAGGGAAGTTGTGGATGCCCCATCCCTGGAGGTGTTCAAGGCCAGGTTGGATGGGGCCTTGGGCAGCCTGATCTAGTGGGATGTGTCCCTGTCCATGGCAGGGGGGTTGGAAGTGGACGATCCTTAAGGTTCCTTCCCCCTCGAACTATTCTATGATTCTACCTATTATACCTGAAAGAAAACAGATTGGGAAAATATCAACCTATCAGAGAGGAATTTATTCTATGTTTTTCCAAATTTAGAGATGATGGTAGAAATACTCTAGGTTTGTCCAAATTGATGTTACATAGCTGTTACAGGTAATAAAACAATATTATTTTTTACTTTAAAAAACCCATTTTTTAAAAAAAAGTTAAAGTAATTTACAGAAGACACAGAAAATGTTTATATACTTCCCTCTACTTGCCTAAAGCAACCTTTTTTTCTTTAAGCACAAAATTTACTTACAGAGGAAAAACCACAAAACCCAACAAGCAACCAGAAACCCTGATGTACTGCTAAAAATAAGAGAACGTTTCAAAAACTAAGTCGAGAAGACTCCATTTTTGCTACAGCTGGCTTAAGATGCATAGTTATTTAAAATCCAGCAGAAGTATTTTTCACTTGGCATCTATGTGACAAGAGATGCACTACTCTCATTTTAACCTTCCAACACTGCACTTCAACAAACTACTACTGTGCACTGGTTGGCAAAATAATTGTAATACATTCTGGACAACTTAATTTAGCCTTTCACAGCATAACTTTGCCATGAATAACACCAATTCTAACCAATCAAGTTTAACTCTGCCCTCCTGAAGTGTTTTATGTTTTCTAAACCCTTTTAATTGCTTCCAAAATCTCCATCTTTTCTTCAGGACACAGTTCTGTGATAATAACCAAACCAAACATATTGGAGATAAACAGTAAAACTTTATAAACGTTGTACATGTTACTCTATCTGATGGTATTGTTCTGATGGTATTTTTTGGATATGAAGATCCATTCATTCCTCTCTTTTTAGCTGAAAAAAACAGTAATAATAAGAGACAGCTAATGCTGCTAAAGGAAGAAGAACATTTCATGATGAGTTACATCAACAGCCATAGCAGACTTATGTTACCAGTACCAGAACCAGTTACTGAGATTTAGATGCCAAAGCAATGTTTTGCAAGAAAACACGTTACTTCTCCAAACAGACAGCCTTGAACAGACAACTATAAGAACTGATGTGTGTCATTTCTAACAGCCCTTTCTAACAAAAGCATTGGTGAAAACAGAACATTTGATGAGAAGTTCTTAATTTAAAGACAGATTTTTTTCCTGATTCCACAAAAATGTCTGTGAAAATCTCACAAATCCCATGCAGTTTCAATGAAGCCTGGAATGCTTTTCCACAGCAGGTTTCTTGAAGAAAGTTTTTTACAACATAAAATCTGTACGCTATGCTTTAATCTTCCCCTACGTTAAGAACTTTGGCTGAAGTTCTTGCTTCTAAGCAGTAGGTGTACTGCTTAATTAGAAAGTTAAAGGAATATGTAGATATAAAGTTCTTGCACATTACATAGCTATCTAAGTCTAGTGGATAGATGGGATGGTTAAAGTTATCTCACACTTGCTATATTTTTGCCTTTCATTAAATACTCTATCTTCGAGTAGCAATGCATTAGTTCTAAAATTACTCATTAAAACATATGCATGACATGTCTTAAAAATAATCTTAAATCTGTGTTCATACAGAATCATAGAATCACAGAATCATCAGGTTGGAAGAGACCCATCGAATCATCAAGTCCAACCATTCCTATCAAATATATGTATGAAATAAGTATATCATTTCACAGCATTTCTTAATTATAATCTTTATAGCATACTATAGAATCATAGAATAGTTTGGGTTGGAAGGGACCTTAAACATCATCTAGTTCCAACCCCCCTATCACAAGCAGGGACACTTCCCACCAGACCAGGCTGCCCAAGGCCCCATCCAACCTGGCCTTGAACACCTCCAGGGATGGGGCACCCACAACTTCCCTGGGCAACCGGTGCCAGTGTCTCATCACTCTAAGGGTGAAGAAATTCTTCCTTATGTCTAGTCTAAATCTAACTCTCTCCAGTTTATTCTCATTGCCCCTAGACCTATCACTACAAGCCTTTGTAAACAGTCCCTTCTCCAGCTTTCTTGTAGCCCAATTAGCTCAAGTAACTATGTTAGTGCAGAAAAGATTTTTCTGGTGATTGGACCCTTTCAGTCTGAAGTGAGTGGTTCTAGGAAAGAGAAGAAAAACTCAGATGCTTTCAGTGTGTTAGAATTCACTCTCATGATGAAGAAATTCCTCCTTATATCAAGCCTAAATCTGCACCTCTCCAGTTTATACCCATTCATCCTCATCCTATCACCACAACCCTTTATGAACAGTAGGCCCCTTTCAGGTACTGGAAGGTCACTGTAAGATCTCCACAGAGCTTTCTCTTCTCCAGGCTGAAGAACTCCAACTCTCTCAGCCTGTCCTCGCATGGAAGGTGCTCCAGCCCTCTGATCATCTTTGCATCCCTCCTCTGAACGCTTCCCTACAGTTCCATATTCTTCTTACACTGAGGATACCAGAACTGGACACAGCGCTCCAAATGAGGTCTCACAAGAGAGGAATAGAGGGGCAGAATCACCTCGCTCGACCTGCTGGCCATATGTCTTTTGATGTAGCCTAGGATACAGTTGGCCTTCTGGGCTGCGAGCGGACATTGCTGGTTCATGTTGAGCTTCTCATTGATCAGCACCCCCAGGTCCTTCTCTGCAGAGCAGCTCTCAATCATGTCATCCTCCATCGTGTACTGAAATTGGGGATTGGCCCGACCCGACCCAGGTGTAGGACCTTGTGCTTGGCCTTGTTGAACCTCATGAAGTTCTCACAGGCCCACTTCTCCAGCCTGTCCAGGTCCTTCTGGATGACATCCATCCATCCGATGTGACAACTATATTGCTTAGCTTGGTGTCACCTGCAGACTTGCTGAGGGTGCACTCAATCTTGCTGTCAATATAATTGATGAAGATATTAAACACCATTGGTTGCAGTACAGACCCTTGAGGGGCACCACTTGTCACAGATCTCCGTCTGGACTAGTCTCTAAATACAACCAACCAACCAGTTTCTTATTCACCATGCCGTCCACCCATCAAATCCATCTCTCTCCAATTTAGAAAGAAGGATGTTGTGGGCGGTTGTGTCAAAGGCTTTACAGAAGTCCATATATGTCACATCCATCCATTTACCCACGTCCACTGCAGCAGTTATCCCATTATAGAAAGCCACTAAGCTGGTCATACAGGATTTGCCTCTGGTGAAGCTGTACTGGCTGCCATTAATAACCTCCATGTCCTCCATCTGCTTTGGCATAGCTTCTAGGAGGATCAGTTCCATGATCTTCCCAGGCATAGAGGTGAGGCTGACAGGTCAGTAGTTCTCAGGGTTGTCTTTTCTACCCCTTTTTAAAAATGGGGACAACGTTACCCTTCTTCCAGGCACCAGGGACTTCCCCTGACTGCCATGACTTTTCAAATATCATTGAGAGTGGCTTGGCAACCACATCTGCCAATTCCCTCAGGACTCTGGGAAACAGTTGTATGTTCAGGTTCCTCAGGTGGTCATGAACCTGATCCTCCTCTACAGTGGGAGGGCGTTTACCCCCCTGGTCACCATCTTGCCGTCCCATGATCCGGGAGGGGTGAGGAGAACAGTTATCAGTGAAGACTGAGGCAAAGAAGTTGTTAAGTACGTCAGCCTTCTCCTCATCTGTTGATACGAGGTCACCATTCCCAACTATCAGTGGGGGTACATCTCTTCAACCGTCCTCTTTTGACTGACGTACCTGTAGAAGCCCTTCTTGTTAGTCTTCACTTCCCTTGCCAAATTCAGCTCCAGCTGCGCCTTGGCCTTCCTGACCTCCATCCCCACACAACCAAGCAGTATCCCTATATACATCCCAGGTTCTCTGTCCTTGCTTGCACTACCTGGGCAGTTCCCTCTTCTTTAGTTCAACCAGTAGATCTAGACTAAGACACACCAGTCTCTTCCTTTTCCTGCCTGATTTCCTACACCTGGGGACTGAGCTTTCTTGCGCTTTACGGAAAGCACCCTTAAACATTTCCCAGCTCTGTTCTGCTCCCCAAGGACCATGTCCCAGGGTGTCGTACCGAGTAACTCCTTGAAGAGTTGCAAGTTTGCTTTCCTGAAATTTAGAGTCCCGACTACACTCCTCACCGGTCCCATATCCCTCTGGACCTTGAACTCCACCAGTGCATGATCACTAACATATGAATGTAAATGAACTATCATAGTAGGATATACAAAAACCACAGAAGACTACTACTGGCAGTGAACATACCAACTTTCATGCAACAAAAGTTTATAAAAGATGCAGCTTTAAAGACTGCACAGATTATCTAAAAATAATCTGTGCATCCAAAAGCAACAACTGTTGCTTTTGTTGGTATCACATCAGCTACCTAATCAAACACAAAGAAAGGTTGAGCTAGAGAGACGTTAAGTCATAGTACTACCAGGATAACAGGAAGCTACATCTGTATATGACAGGCCATGGAAGCAATACTTTTTCCTCCAAGTTCATTTTCTATTTTGAAAGAAGCTTAGCTCTTCTGGATTTCAAAAATAATTTTTCTTTGGTGATGGCACAGAAAGATAACCTTATTCATTTTATTCTTTCTAAACAAAGGAAAATCTTCTAAACTACTCAGAACCAAGATGGGAACGCAATTTTGCCTAGAAATAAATACAACGTAACACACCTCAAGCCCCATAACAATAATTTCTTTAACGAGAAGCTCATCTGAAATATCCAGACACTTGACCAACTTTTTGGGCAAGGAATAACTATGAAAGCTTGAATACAATTAAACCTGGACCTTCAATAGAACTACTTTTCATATTTGATAACGAGGGCAAGTGTACTCTAATGCAGCAGTAGTTTTGAAGTGGAGCAATTTGTGATTCTCAAGTTATGCCTTAAAGAAAAGATTGAATTATAGTGTGTTTGATATTTTAGTAGCACCATATGATATTTAATAAAGACAAACAGACAAAAGTCTACTATCTCTCCTTCCTAACTCTTCTGTCAGAAGTGATTACGATTCAAGTTCATGCTTTCGTTTCTGCCTACTCTACAATCTCCCAATGTAGTAACTAGCTGACTTCTACTAGGCTAATTTTTTCATAAAAAGCAGCAGTAGTTCATAAAAAGGAAACATTAAGCTTCTAGTGTCCACTAGCAAAGTTTTTACTATATTTTCCACCCCCAAAGTATGTATTTGCCTCAAAGCTTCTGTTACTTAAGTAGTCCACTGACTTTACCAACGTGATTAGTATTTGTTGAGCAAATACTCATGATTTTATTTATTTCACTTGAAACAGGGCTATATGTTGCTTTATGTTGGGCAGACATTGAGAAAAACGTAAGGAAACTTGATTATTTTCTAAAAATACCAAAATAAAAATCAAAAAGCTTTAAAATTTCAGCATTACTCATGACAACTAACACTGATGAATGTTTAAGTACTACTGGAATAGTCTACAGCAACCATTAAGATTTCCAAAAGAAAATATGCAGCAAAGTCTTTTTATTAAAAAAAGACAGTAAGAGAACTTAACAATAATCACACTGGAAGGAAAGGTAACATCAAGAAGCACCAAAAGCCATGCTAAAAAAAAAATCCTCAAGGATGTTCAGACTCAAAACAGAGCAAAAATTTGCTCTTCACATTGGAATGTGGTTTTATGTTGTATGATGAATGAAAAAAAGCATTATATAACTGAATATCTTCCCTGTAACACAAAGTCCCTGGAGCAAGAAAGAACACACAGTTCTAACTATGATCCCGCATTCCAAACAACCTCTCCCTCTCCAGAAGGAATTTGCTCAGTAGCCATCTCCTTTACCGAATGTACTTATTGGAAACATACTCATTTGCTTTATTTTAAAAAAGCAGTATTTAAGAACTTCTAAATAATTTGTACTGTATTAGCAAACACTCGCTTTTTTACTAACCCCACATGCATGCATAGCCAAAATCCTACTTCACTAATAGCTGTATCAGAGTCCAGTTTCATAAGGAGAAGTAATGCTTTTATTAGACTAATAGGACTCAATAGTTAGGAAAAAAATAATCTTTTCTTGTAATTATAGTGCTTGCATGTCTAAAAGCTCTTCATCCTTTCCACTCCCTCTCAGCTGTATACAGCTATTCTAATAAAAGCTATTATACCCCCTACAAACTACTCCTCAATCTCAGACCCTCCTTATCTAACACAATTTGCATTCAAAATTCAAACATTTAAATTTTGGTCTCATCTCCTTCACTCTTTTCTTATTAGGACCAAAAATAACTCTTTGTAGGTAAATTCAGACACTAGATACAACCATCATTAAATTAAACATTAAAAAATACTCTAAAGCCTGCTGTTAGAAATCAAGAAAGCATCTTCGCACAATAGTTTCTCCTGCATAAATTCAGCAAGATTCAATTTTATGATGTAGACTCTTAATAAAGCAATCCAGATGAAAGAAGGTTGTAATCTCTCAGTATCAAGTAGAAATTTTCTCCTTGTTTTTATGGTAGATTAAATCCAATGGCAACTAGTATCTTGAGGTCTGCTGACAGTGGATGTCACAATTCTTTGCTTAAGTCTATTTACCTCCTGAATTAACTTGACATCTGTTGATAGATGTTTTCCTGTACTCTAAACTCACCCAAAGCAGTTCTTTTGTCAGGTCTTGAAATTCAGCTGCAAACACCTTTTCTTGCATTTATTGACATAGTAACACATTTCAGTAAAATATTTAACAACCATTTGTCCCTCAACTCTTCACATAAATGTACTGAGATACATGAGATATGGAATGATATATTTAACTCTTAAACAAACAATATATTTGGTATTAGAGTAGAAGATGAGCAAAGTATCACACAATTAAAATCTAGTTAAAAGAATTTTTAAGACATGCACTATGCATTGCCATTTTCAAGGGAGATTCCTCTTATGGCTGCAAATTTGTACAGAGTGGACTTCAACTAAAAAATTTTGCCATATGGTTGAGATTTTTAGCTATATACCAAATGCAGTAATCCTCTCTTAGCTTTCATCTCCAGTAAAACTACAAACAGAGCAGAAACAAGAGCTTTTACTCATTCATTGAGAGAACCATTTAATAGTTGATGTGATCTAGAAAGATTTTAAGAAGTATCACTGTCAAACAACAAAAAACAGCTCAACATCCCTATCAACTCCTAGTTCCAATCAAAAGTCCATAAACTCCTAAACATAAATAACTAAAGTCGGTCCAAAGTAACAGACAACTATATTCTAACTTCCAAGCACAGGAAAGACATGGATGTGTTAGAGTGAGTCTATATGAGAGCCACAAAGATGACCAGAGGGCTGGAGTACCTCCCATATGAGGACAGGCTATGAGAGTTGGGGTTGCTCAGCCTGGAGAAGAAGGCTCCAGGGAGACATCAGAACAACCTTTCAGCTGAGAAGAAGATCTTTTATCAGGGAGTACAACGACAGGACAAGGGGGAAAGGTTTCAAGCTGGAAGAGGGTTAGGTTATTTATTAGGAAGAAATTTTTTACTGTGAGGGTCGTGAGGCACTCGAAGAGGTTGCCCAGGGAAATCATGGATGCTCCATCCCTGGGCGTTCAAGGACAGGTTAGATAGGGCTTTGAGCAATCTGACCTAGTGGAAAGCGTCCCTGCCCACGGCAAGGGGGTAATCTTTAAGATCCCCTCCAACCCAAACCATTCTATGAACTACTTTAGGCAGTGAAACCTTGAAGCCTCCATACAACACAAAGAAAACAACAGAATATCGGGAGAAGGGGGAATGAAGTAGATTCTTACAAGATGGTGTAACATTCTTTTTTTAATTTCCACTCCCATGGATGACCTTCACATCTGTCCTGGTCTCAACCATCAGCTCAATCAGGTTAATAAAGCAGCAGTCAATATTGGAATAGAAAAAGGAATTGCAATTGTCCTGTTCTGGCAACAGGTAAGAAGCTGTGGATCAGAGGGATCTGGAGGGCTAGGCTCTAGAAAATTCTTTCACTATTTATATACTAGACTTAAAAGAATACTTGACCAAGAAACTTTTACACTCTCTGATCTACCTGGAGAAACACATATGACAAATTACATAAGATCTCTCTCCATGAGAAAACATATTTAGGTATTTGCAAAATGGGGCAAGATTTTACAAGACAGTTGAAGAAAATACTTTTCTAGAAAGTACTTTTTCCCTAACCCTGTTAACTGAAAACTCTTATCCCTTTCTTCTAATCTACTTTAGTTCTAATGCAGTTTAACTTAGTTCCCAACAAATAAAAAAAGCAAACTAACTTCTTCATGGTTTAAAACAATAAAAGCTTTTTCCTCTTCAGCAAAATACCAATTTTAAGATCCGCCTGCTCCCTCTCCCCATTATGAAAAAAAAAACCAAGCCACTTCAAAAACACTTAACATGTTGTTACATAATTAAAGCATACTTAATAATATAACACACCAGATAGTAACTAATTTTGTTTCACTTTATCCACATGCATACCATTCCTAGATAAATTCTGATACTCCTAAAAATTCCAGAATTTAAAACCTCTTCTTCTCAACAGCATAGACGAAGCTGTAAATTAATACTTCATGAAAGGAAGATAAGAGCAAGAAAAATCTACTGTAAATAGCATGAGACAACAGGAAGCCTTGCATTTAGTCACCAGGTATCAGGTGTTCAGTTTTATGCCTAAGTGTCTGTTTGTGGTTACTAATAATTTATGATCAATCACATAATACTGAGTATTTGCAGAGATAATTTAACCCCAATGTAAAAAATGACAAAAGTTTCAAAACCCAAACAGTTTGAATATTTACTTAATATCCTATTCATGACTGCTACTACTGATACAAGTTAAGAAATCAAATGCCAGTATCAAAGAAACAGCTACTAAATCAGAGCCAGTACCAGTTTTATTCACGTAGCTTTAATTTTACTTCCAATTCTCAGATTTCATCCTTTTACCTCCTATATGCTTTAATTCCTGTAGAAGAACTGAACTACTCAGTGTCATCTTCTCTTCTGTCAGATACTGATAATACTATTCTTCTGTATTATAAGACTGAGCTCCAAAAACCCCTCTGAAAACAAATGTATCAATGTTTCAACACTTTGCTTAGCAATTGCCACACACCCCACAGCAGCATAGTATTGTTCCTCCACAGACAAAAAGCAGATCTTCAGTTAAGATTTTTTAAATGCAAGAATTCTATTAGATAATTCAAGTAAGGATAACTGGTATTTAAAATATTCTAGTGGAAATCAGGAAAAAAAGCATATTTGCTCTTAAGAAGGAAAATACCTCAAAAATTAGGTTACAAAGTTATATTCTAGGAGAAATTAGGGAAAAAGCATATTTAGCCTTAGGAAGGAAAATACTTTAAAAATTAGGTTATGAAGCTGGGTATGTACCTAACTCAAAAATGATGAGGACCAAGTATTACTTTTTCTGCAAGATGCCTCCTCTCAAACATTAACTGCAAAACTTATGCAGCATTTTCAAAATATACTATGAGTGTTAGGAAGAAAAATAATCACAATCTGGGCAGACTCTGCAGCTGCCCCTTTGACTTATCAATTTCAGTAAGCACAATTTCAATCAAGTCTAGATAAAATATACTAATCCTAAATAGACCAAGTTTGTCACCTACCACTTCCTATAAGCTGCTTACTATCCTGAAAAGAGAGAGAGAGAGAAGAAATGCGAAATTAAATGCCAAACAGTAGCAGACAGCGCTTGTTTGGCTGATTAACTTGTAGACAAGCATTACAAATAAATCTGAGCATGGTCTGCAGCAAATTAAATTCCAGTGCTTTTAAGAACAAAGAAATCATACGGAAAGAGGATTAGCAACTTTACACCCAGCAATGCCAGTTTAATTTAATTGTTCCACAATCCGATACTTAATATGCAAATATAATTTTGATATATAACAGTGAATTTGAAAAAATGAGGAAACAATTTCAACATACAACAAGACACTCTCTCTTCTGAACAGTAATTATACGAAATAAAGCTGGTCGAGTTTTTTTTATTATTGGGATTGAATTCTATTAACGTGAATCAGAACAAGTATAATTAAAGGTTGAAAACTTTAAATGTTTCTAATTAAGAGTCTAAATAGCTGCACTATTAGAGTACTATAGTTAAAAACCCACCTCAATGACCCTCCTGGCCTCTTTGTATTTTCCTGTTTGCAAGAAGGCAAAGAAGAGATCATAAAGAGCCATCATGTCACCATATTCTCTGCTTATAAAATCTGAAACTAAAGGCAGAATAAAACTCATTAATTTACTAAACATGAAACACTAACATATACATCAGAGATTTTTAAGGTTACTATTTTCCAAGCATCACAAAACTCCAAAAATAAGCTATAAGGAAACAGATTTTGAAACATATGGAATGATTACAATCCAATACCGAATTTGTTGTAGCTTTGCATTTAAGCATATTTTAAGTGTTTTTCTGCTTATCCGCGCTATATTTTTAATTACATTCAACAAAATAGACTATATACTGGCATGCTCTACTGGCAAGAGTGTGGATACAGGATTTCTTAACTGCACAACTATTTGAAGAACATATGTGTCATTATATGTTTGTGTTGTGTTACTCTTGTTTCTTAATAGTAATGTACATATTAGGAGTAATCTTTTAGAGCTTGAGGATTATCCAAATACGAGGATTCCTCTATGTTTAATATTAACATTTCAATTTTAAGAACGTAGGCATCATTTAAGTGTTTTAAAGCTATACATATAGACAAAATTTATTTTTTTCTTTTGGTTGGAAGAAATGATATACAAGTTGTGGAAAAAATGCCTCCAGAAAACACTCCATATAACCAGACAGCATTTGACCACATGCAACTAACCCTTTTGCAGAAGATCAGCATCTCCTTTTTCTATCAATTTACAGTAGATGTTATGAAGCTGAAGAATTTTACCATACTTCTTATAGCAGCTGATTAAAGCTTCCAGAGCTGCAGGCATGTCATCCCTTGTGGAATGAAACACAGCAAGAACAAAAACAATCAAACATTCCAAGCAGGAGTAGTGCATGCTGAATTCACTTTAGTCTTCAACATTTCAAGGAAAAAAATCATTCAATACGCTACAGTTTTTTAAAATAGCAGGTAAAGTTTTCCTACAAACAAATACCAAGTACGCTTGATAGCCACAGAAATGAAACCAGAACTACAGATTTATGTTTAACCCCCTTGGCTGTATAATTTTTGATTGCACGACCACTGTTCATCACAAATTAACCAAATGCGTGAATATTCTTCATCGTTGGACGCACCTCATTTTTGAAGTAAAAAAACTCTTAAGTTCTGCTATGTAGTTTTGTGACCCACCCCAGTTCTGTGGAAATTTCAGTTTGTATGTAAGGGTTCTGTTTTTCTTGTTAGTAAGTAATGTTGCACACATTGTATTTCCTAAAAATGTCTCTGTTGAGACACTTCTAATTTTTAAGCTCTTTAAAGTTTTCCCAAAGCATTTTTATCTCAGTGTAGATCTCCAAAGTTAACCAAGTGAACCACAGCTCTTAAGATTGCTTTATACTTGTTTTACACCTTAACAGACTAGCTATAAATCAGCTGTTGATTTCCATTTCATCAGAATTGCAAGGCTAGTGATTTTCCATACTATATAAAGATCAGAATCCAAAGTATATTATCTGCAATAAAAATGTGATTTTCTTGCAATTAATCCAACCATTTATTAAGGTACCAAAACGTATTTTATGCTGACTTATCCCTGTCACATCGAGCCACAGTACTAGTAGGCTAGTGCCCAAGATGCTAACTCACCTAAATGCACTTATTCAGCAGTGAGTACCAGTAACAAATATGATATTTCCATTGTTATCTCAGTCCTTTTGCTGACTTTTTTCCCCTGGGTATACAGTATTAACACCTTCAGAAGTATACATAACTAAAATGCTAAGCTGAAAAGCCATCAAAACAATCACATGTGTGGAACTTAAAATAATAGCAAATAAAAATTAACTGTGCAACTAACAGAACTGTCTGCTGCAGACCTTTTTTCAAAGAACCACAATCCAACCTAAAAAAAACACAACAAAACCCAAAACCAACAGAGGACCACCACTGAAACACTGTTAAAACAATATGTGAAGTTATTCTTTGAAGAGGAGGTTTTAAACCAAAATTGAAACAAAGATGACTCACACAAGATATAGTAAGTAGCCAAATCAAAAAGACTGCATTTTAGACTTCAAATGACTTGCCAAATAAAGGGTCCAGTAGGCAAGGGGGGGCAGGAGAAATAAATAAAAACAAAACCCACACTAAACAGCAGCAGCTGAAGACCATAACATGACCGACTTGAAATAACGATTTTGCATTCCTGAAGCAATTTCATTATTGATCAACTAAACCTTAACAAATCAAGGTATTACTGTTAAAATAAGACAAATTCAGATGTCCTTGCCTCACATGGCATTTCTTGTGCAGCACAAATTTTGCTTTCTCAAAGAATGAACTGTCTACACTATTACACAGCATCTTCATCTAGGACAATATTTTAAAAATTTTAAAAGTAAAATGCAGATGAAGAATTAATTTTGTTCAGTAATACTGGCATTCTGAAAATCAACCTAAGATGATAGATTTCTACCTTATCCCCCATACTGAGCCCTGTTTACAGTGCATCTTCTGGCACCCCATGGAGTCATTTGAATTTTTGTCATTTGGGGTGAAGACTAAATTACAGGTTAATTTCAAAACTGCAAGTAGATGTTGCAGGCTAGATTACTGTCATAAAAGAGAAATACTATGGTAGTTACCATAGACAGATATAAAGCTCCATATAAATCAGTATTTTTCTCCTGCTTTAGATGCAAGTTCAGTTAACGTCTAAAAAAAACCAGTTTTACAGAAAACTACTCAATTTATAAGGCGGCACAACAGCATTTATACATTCAAATTGAAGTTTTCAGTGATAAATCTAGCATTTCAGATTGATGCTCAAACAGCTATAGTATTGTCTTGGCTGTATTCCTAAAGGATTAAAGTGACTGTTTTTAGGTCAAAGCTATCAATAAACGAATGAGTAATTGGAATGTCATTCAAACAGGAACACAGAGTTTTCTAGTCTCTAAACGTATACTTTTGAAGGCATTAATACGGTATATACCCTATATGCTGGGAAAAAAATCAGCAGAAAGACAACAAACACTGAAATATTCTGGTACTTACTGCTCAAAGGCACCTGAATACGTCTGTATTTAAGGAGGTCAGTATCTTATGCACTAATGTACCAGACATTTGTTTTGAATCTGTCCAAGTCTGGTATTTGTTCTGCTGTGTTCAAGCAACCAACCAGTCATCCACAGTTTACTAAAGAATGGCATTTATAAAACAGATAAAATATTAAAACTAGTAACAACTAACTAGAAAACAATAAAAGATATAAAAGTTCAGCCTCCACAAAGAAAACTGTTTGTACCACATTATTGTAAAGAAAAAACATCAAGCTTACGCTTGTGCTTGAGCTAATGTAACTTACTGAACAACCTGCGGTATTTCTTAATTGCTACAAATTGCAATTAATTCCAAATTAGCAGTAGCAACTAATTTCGTAAGCAGTTTCTACAATCTTCTCAGAAAAGACCAATGAAAATTAGGAACTTGCTGTAGGCTTCCAATTTCAAGTATAGGTAACACTTCAATACATTTCTTGTTACGAGTCACTAACTTGAAAAAATAACTGCACAAAAAAGGTCTTCCACATTTTAAGAAAATGCTATTTAGACATAAGGATTTAAAGTTAATGAACATTTGAAAATATCTGGCAATCTGTATGAACTTCTGCCTGTTAAACACCATTTTACCTTCCCAAAAGGATAATTGCTACACTACCACATTAAAAGCCTGGTCCAAAATTACTACTTAATTTAATAACAAGATCAAGTAAAAAAAGAAATAATGATCATATACTTATAGGCATGTTGGAAAGATCTGCTTTTCAGTATCAGTATGAACAAAAAAGGTCTGAACTTAAAAGGTGCATAGATGATCCATGCTTCATTTTGAGTAGGCCAGATACTATATAGCTTTAAGTCACTCTCAAATACTATCTGTCCAGGTCTAACACCATTCCACTTATAAATCAGGTGGACCTTTACCTCTCATTGAAACTTGTTCATTTAAAGAAGAAGATCTACTATTATTTTTGAATGACAAAAGGAGCCTCAATTATCACTGTATTATACTTGGCCCTTATATAACCCCACAAGAGTCTTACTTAATCATTATTTTTCAACTAACTCAATTGATGCTAGGGTCAAGATATCTTACGTTCTTTCATTAATTTGATTTCTGTTTAGGACATCAATGAAGTCCAAGACACTGTGTGGACAGTCTTCCAAAACATTCATGTGGGCAGTTTCACTCACACAAAGCTATTTGAAGAGACAAAATTACTCATATATCTGAACACTTGCTGAACACACTCAGTCACAGGGCTGGCTATAACATGGATGGATATAACATCCCCCTTCAGTTTCAACAAGCCACTCCCCTCTTGCTTCAAGAATGTAGCACTATATCTAAACCTTTCACTTGTAATGAACAACTTCCCCAAGCAGAGAGTCTGCCTTATAAAAATAAGACTCCAAATATTGATTTTAATTGGAATGAAGTGCTGCAACATTATGCATAAAGCTTTACTGAAGTGGCAATTTACCTAAGGGGTCTACTGATTGAAAAGCTCTCAAACCTGAAATCACTAGAGAGGTAGAAAGAAAAAAGGGACACTCTGGGATGGGGGGTGGAGAGTAGACTGGTAAAACAAATCCCTCTGTACAAATCTGAAGCAGATGTTAGTGTAGAGGGAAGTCAATTCAGCAAGGTACAATCAGCTTTAGAAAAATTATTCTGTGAAAAGAGAACAGGCTCTTGAAAGAGCTAAATGTTTTTTCTGTTCATTTGCTATACTAAGGAATCTTCAAGGAGACTGGTGTTGCAATTACAACTAATCCTCCCCAAAAAATTAACTGTGTTGAAGGCTTTGTAATTTCCCTAGGTACAATTTAGCTGTCACTTACTTTAAAATTTACTCAAACATGCGTTCGGAACAGCACTAACTTCACATGTCAAGTGCTTTCCAGCCAATTGAGTCTAAACTGGAAGTCGGTGTTAAACAACTGAATGATTAGACAAGATAGCTCATTTCCCTGCTCTTTTGTTCAGAATAAAATGCCACATTTACATTATCAGACTCAACAGGATTTTCTGACAGAGGGAGAAAAAACCCTAGTGAACACTGTCCGTACAAAGCACATGAAGCCTGTCATTTACCAATCATCCTTCAAAAAGCAATAGCCATGAATGTAACTTAATTACGACCCAATGATCCTTGACGAAAAATCATCTTATCACTGTCCTGTCCCCACAGGGCAAATGAGACACTTTTGTCCTTTGGCACTGATGATGCTAAATTCCTAATTGCAATAATGGAATGAGAGAGGCAAACATCCCTAATTTCATTGCAACACGTAAAGAGGTTTAATACAAACATTTGAAATAAAGCCGCTAAAAATTAGAAAAAACCCTCTCCTCACTAAAGATACTTTTTCCTCCACTAAAAACCAGCATCTAATTTAAAAGTATGCCCATTTTTAAAAGTAAATTTAAAAGTCAATTAACTTGTATGTGCTATGGAATCATCTCAAAACAAGATCACAGGTGAATTTAACCCCAGGATAATAACAGAAGGAAAATAGTAGATTCAGTCAGTCTGCTGCGTAAGAAACTAAGCAAAATGGGTTTATGTAAGATTAATCACAAACTAGCACACAATGCTTTACTGGACAACACTGTATTAAAATATAATGACCATTTTTTAAAGAATCACAATCCAGCTGTAGCCCTTTGCTCATGTAAAATACAGCTATTAACCATGTGCATTAACTGACTTAAAACTGCAAAAGGCTTCATTCACACAGTATGTAACATAATATCTTCATAGTTTACTCAATATTTTCTTCCCTCTAGCTAAGAGCACTTCTGATATGGGTAATTCGAAAATTTCAAACCTGAATACACTGCAGTTTTCTTGTTTTCTCAGAGGCAATATTATTCAAGGACAACACAAACAAACTTATGTTAATGAAAAGGCAGGAATCACAACAAGTTTTCTTCTTTTTAATATATGTATTCCTATTTTAGGTTCTACAGAAGTTGGCTTGTGTAGCTTTCTTGGAAAACAAAAAACCAAATTAGTAGTTAAATTCATCAGCCTGCAAATAGGTATTCTGAAAATATCAGATAGCTTAGGAACAGGTTAGCTTCACAAATATCTTCAATTTTGTGAAATGGCTCGTGTTCAAATAGTTTTCTCCTGACAGTTGTTAGAGAAGGTAAAAGCCAAAACTACAGTCCTTAAAACAGTAAGAAATTTTATAAAGTGTAGGGAACACAATTTTTCAATTTTCCAATTATTATCAGTTGGTAGAACCAGTTCAAATCTAAGACAGGTTTTTTTAAAAAAAGTACAAGCTCTTCACACCTTTGCAGCTTTTGGAAACCAAAATGCCAACAAAACAGTGTCATACTGCCCAAGGCAGATTTATCACCTTGGATGACAGACCAAGATTCTTTGTGTGGACCATCTCAATTTTTAATGTGATTTCACCATCTTGAGAAACTGGTCAGAGTCATAAATAAGAATCAGACAATTAAAACCCGGGGGCGAGGGAGGGTGGGGGTGGTTCCACGATAGTACGAATCCTCTTTCTAGTTCCTTGAACTAAATATTTCTCAAATTATTAAAGGCAAAATGTCCATGCTACATGAACATTAGATTTTGTTAGCTTTTGTCAAGTTACACTGTGCATCATCAATAATTTTTCTTTTCCATGCTCTGCTGCAAACTGTCACTTTTAACATTCACTAGGAATTAACAAGAATTTCACAGTAGTCAGGACTGGGTTCAGAATATTCAGGAACGAGTACAGGAGGAAGGAATAGACAAAAACACTTTATATATACAATTGCTGATATTTTCAAAAGCAAATCACAAATTCCTTTACAAGCAATTAAGAAGTTTGAAATTAATTAAGAACACACAACACTAGCACAACTGCTGATGTGGAACATTAAAAAGCATCCCAGAGGTAATTTCAGAGGCATACTGATGACCTGCAGCTAAATGACAGCATTTTAGCATGATACTGGAGTCACAGGATGGCAAATAGTAAGCCCCACTGCTGAAAGAAATAACACTTATTTCAAGTCCATCATAACTTTAAAAACTCTTATCTCCAAGACAAAAAAAAAAAAAAATCAGTGAAATTCAGTTATTCCTTCTAAGCAAGTTATGCAGAAGAAGCAGCTTCCCCCTTCTGTCCTGTTTGGCATAGTAAGGGGGCAAAAAATACGTGAAATGAGCTTAGTTTGTATTGTACTTACATATATACACACACACAATCTATTAAGAATCATACAGGTCAGCATCAATGACTTTTAGATGTGCAGTTCTGCAGTATGGAATTAAGTTTCTCCTTTAAAAATCTACTCTCATTGAAAGTCCCTTTATTAAAAAAAAAAAACAAATCTTCTAGAAAGTTTTACTAAACATGAGAATCCAAAAGACTGTGGAATCAAACTAAACTAAGAAAAACAGTCTTTACTGTCTCCCTTTGCACATCTTTATTTACATCATCATAACCTACTTCTGATAAGAACCCAAGTAGCACCATGTACAGCTTGCATGTCAACGTGCATAAAGCAATTATGTAAAATGCAGCTGTTCTTACTGCACACTGCAAAGCGTATCGGATATTTTTCTGACACATTAGTTACATATGATTGCAGTTAAATTACCTTCACAAACACCTGCCTTGCCTTGTGATATAACCAAGGCAATGCTGCTGACTGAAAAGAGGTAACCTGTATCCTTAACTGTTGATCACTACACTAAAATACTAGTTTTAGAAGATAATCTACATGCATCTACCAAGGGTTGCATCTTTTTGAGCAATATTTTGAATTCAGAAAATGTCATACAGACCATGCACACCCAGACTGATTAAAAGAACTAAAAAGACCTCTACGTGTTGAGACATTTATATCCATCTTTCAGGCTGACTTATACAACACTACAAAAAATCCACTTATTTCACAGTTATTATATGCAAGACAAGAACATTTCATACAAATGAACCAAACTGCAAGGAATGGATCAATCACTCTACCTGCAAGCGATCAAAATCCAGCAATTACATCAATGACATAAGAAATAACTAAAAAGAATTATGCACATGGTAAGGTAAAGGAAGTGAAAATAGACTCTCGGCTTAATTTTAGTAAGAAATTGTTATATAAATCATATGTACATTAACCCAAACATCCTACACCTCAAAATGAACACGAGACGTGGAATTACTGACACTTCCTGCCAAATGAATGCATGGACTTCCTTCTCTCTATTAGAACTACAAGGGAAGAGCACAAAATAGACAAACCAGGCAGTACTTTCTTTGAATTTTACATTCAGCAAAGCAGTCTATCTGAATTAAAAATATTTCAGTGTTTAACAACCTTTCTTCAACTCACCTGAGACATACTGGATCTCACAGCAAACAAATGTTCTTTTGATGGGAAAACACATGCTACTTAACCATAAAAGCTGAGAATATGCCTATCATGCTCTGAATAGCTATCTTGTCAAACAGACTTCAGAACCAATTAATTCATAAGCATATTTCAATATATAGCCACTTCATCTCTGATGTGTCCATAAAACGGAGACTGTGACATGACATATAGCTGATAAAAACACTTATCTAACTTAAGAAAACATATTCATTACTGTTCTTAGATCACTTAAATATATGTGCGGACACGTGTTCTTGTTTATATGCACTTCTAAACATGAATGTGCATCTGTGTATAGCATATATAGTCATATAACACAAATATCATATAATAACTTGTTTCATCTAAATCCTAAACAGAGCTTACTTTTCAAGGTGAACTGTAATCAGAGGGGAATGAAGGACAGCAGCTTCTGCCATTCCCAGGTTCACAATGGTCTCATGTAATCGATTCACTGTTTCAACTTCACCTCGTATGGCAGCAGCATTAAGGATGCGGAAAAAAGATGCAACTGTTCTGTCTGAGATAGGAACATCCTTCTCTTTCATCTCCGTTAGAATGTTAATAGCATCTACAATGAAACAACACAAAAGACCCTTAGGTAATTTCATGTAGGGAAAACAAACTGCTATTAAAACAGCATTTCAAACCCAGCAGGAATGTAAATTCTGGCGTATAATGCCGATTTCAAGTTAATTACTACTTGCATTTCTAAACGAGACTACAATTATAAATCCACAATAGCATGGTTTTATCATTTTGCTGCAACTTTGACTACAAATTATAGATAGGAACTGTGTGCCCACTCTGCACCACATAACCCTGTATAGTCTGCCCTATAGCTGCAAGATTCTACTAAATGGATGCTTTTATCATTCAATGCTAACATCTGCTAAATCACTCCATTGTTTCTTCAGCAGATGGCTTGTCACGAGGCCAGATAATAAAGATATGTTTACACTGTATATACAGCCAGACTAATGGTCTGATACCGATAGGGCCTGTTTGCTGTGTCGATACTAATTAGCCAAGGAGAGCCAATGAAAGCTTTCTAACAGACTGCATGTTAAAACATTAGATTCATTAAGCTTCATTAGTAAGGCAGAAACAAACATTTTGGTATATGGAATAAGTGCATTTTTATAATGTTCTTAATTATTGCATAGACAGAATGTTTTGACCACTTTACATTTGACTACATTTACGAATTGTTTTATTTTCTGAGGGACATCTATGTTCTCAAAAGCAAGCTAATCTTTTCAAACTGCTTTAGTGGTCATGATCCGATTTTGTATGATTTGGAAAATAGCAGGTTTGTTTTTTATATTTCTAACACTAAGATTCATAAGAGGCCAAGACACATTTCAAAGAAAGACAAAATTGACATTAGCTTTTTTCTTTTACTGTACAGTGTTTTATATAAAAAAATAAAATTTTGGGTTTAGGCTTCGACTATGCTTCTATGGTATAGTATTCTACAAAATCACAGAGCTTCAGAATCACCTTTTAAAGTTTATGACAGTCTAGAGATCTTTTAAAGATCAATAATATAAATTACAGAATTATCTTAGACTAAATTACAGAAATTAAAGAGCTAACAGCTTAATGCAAACATCTAGAAAATACAAAACAGGCATTTTGCAGAACTCGTTAAAAGACAAAATTTCCAGGCAGTTCGACAGATTGACTCTAAAATTCAATACCAAATACATAAGAACACTAACAGAAAACATACTTTTTATAAAGTTAAATGATTTTTTTGCAGTACTTGGCTCTTATAAGAAGGTTATGTTTATAGGTTTTATGTTCAGCCTTCAGACCTTCTTAAGCAAAAACAAAGCCATTAGTCTAGGCACATATGCAATTTGTGCCATAAGTCATGATCTTCAAACTCAATCCAAACAGCAATGCTAATAAAAACTAGCTGCAGAAATGCAAAAAGCACTGAGCTGTGCAAATGTAAATGACAAGCTTGCCAATCCATTAAAACTAATGGCCTGCACTGTCCAAGCATCTCTGGTTGAATTCACATGCAAATTTGTATGCAAAATGTTCAAGCACTCTTCAGGACATGATATACCATTAATATCAACTCACATTTTTATTCTTGAGGCAAGATACCTTTATTATATAGCAGAAGCACACAACGAAAGCAAATGGATTACCTTCTACTCTCCCATGCTTTGCTAAGACTTCTACCAGTGCTACATACTTTCCCGTGTCAAGAGCAACAGGTGAATTCCTAGGGAAGCTAGAAATTAAAATATTACGAATTGTATCAACAGAAGTTCACATTTTATGGATTCTGCTTAAATCTTCATTTTTAAAATTACATAGCAACGCAATAGCATTGAGAGCTAAATAGTAAGTATTAAAGGAAAAACGTGATAGACTTTAAAAGATGCACCACTAAAACGTGATTTAAAAAATAATATCCACACACATTCACACCCCCAAAGCCCAAAAGTTATATTTACAAAAGCCAAATAACTACTAAATATTTAATTAAACTATTTTATAACAAAGTATTTCCCAGAAGCCTTGGAAGAACACTCAGTCCATATAACTGGGGCAGGGCTATGCTCATTTCATAAAGAATATGAAACTTAGCCTATAGCAACAAGTTAAAAGCTACTATTTTGAAGTTGCTGTTAAGTATTTATTTTTTTTTCTGGAAGTTTTAAAATTAATCCCTTCTCTGGTGTTTCTTTTTGTAACAAAGAGCATTTTCTTAAAAATATTATGTTACACTTGAGGCAGATCAGTAAATGTCTACTGATGTAATGCCATGTTTTACTTCATGCAAACTCACTATGAGGATTGTGTGAGAGTGGTAGTAAAGCTAAAACCAATACATTACCATTACTCACAGAGGGGCAAATCTCTTTATATTCATAGCTCAATCATTATATATAATTTCAAAATCTAGCAAGATGTAACAAGCACCTGCCTGGTAAACTATTGTAAAACCAAAGCAAATACTTGGTGTGTGCAAGAGAGAGAACTGGAAAGTAACATAACTTGTTCTACACTCACTGTAGCATCAGACCAAAAGCAGGCTTTCAGGGGAAAAACAGAAGGGGCAAATAGAAAAATCATCTGTAAGAATTGCTCTGGGCTAAGTTGTGCATAGCATGTTTCAGCTGGGAGCTAAATTTCAGGGTCACAGTACAAAGCTCTGAAAAAAAAAATTTCAAGTAGAATGCTTGTTGACAGTCTTAAAATAATACCACTGAGAAACTCTGTTAATGACAGTAAGTGCAGCATACTTCAAACACATTTTAGGTGCTTTCTGAAGGGTACTTTTAATACAATACATTTTTTTCCCTTAAATTAAGCCAAACTTTAATTTAGACACTATGTATGTTTAAAATAAAACCAAAACAGATCATACACAGCAATTTGCCTTTTTTTAAATAAAAAAAATTACTGACCATATAAAGTAGCTGCTTCTGATGTTCAATTATACAAAGCAAATGTTTTCTTTCAGAAAACCACACCTTTGACGGTTTTAAATGCACGTACACTGGTGGGTGAAACTAATTAAAAATGGATGAGGGGGTTAATACTCAACCTACTTAATTCAACAAGGTCTGTGTATCAGCATAAATCTCTGTGACATGTTTCAGTGCCGGTGTACTTACACTTTTTCTTTCAGGTTCATTGCCTCGTCTACATTATCATGTCGACAGCACAAATTTATTAAGGCTGCATAGCCACCGACAACCATGTCCGGTTCATATCTGGCTTGCACTTCAAGAGCTTTTTGCATATTCTAAAAAAGGAACAAAGCAAAGATGTGAACTAGAGGAAAAGCCAATACGATATTATGATTCTTGTATGTTCAGTGTGCAGTTACATGATTGCTTTAGTGCTTTTAGCAGTAGATGATCACATTTGAATACACAGTGCTGAAATGCTTTAGCAAATTTTAAGAGCGATAGTTATTCTGGAGAAATAAATATTTTTCTATAGCATCTTTTAAATTAACTTGAGAGTAATTTTAAAATAAATTTTCTTGCTTTCTGTTTATATTTTTAGCATGTTTTAAGATGACTTTTTGTTAATCCAGAGAGACAAATAACATAATTAACCCAAATTTTAAAATAGTTCTTATTTATGTAGAATTCATAGCAATTTTCACTTGATGCACTGCCAAACATATAATAAAACTACTTTCTAAAGAATAAGAAACTACTTAATGATCCTGTAGAAAGCCATTCTTTTTTTTACATATTGCTATTCATATATTTGACCACTGTGAACTTACAGTGGTGTTTGCTTCTAGTCTTATTTCACATGCAAAATCTTAGAGACAGCTGAGAATCACTTTCTAAACTGTATTCTTTGCAACAGAGAATATTGTGCTATCATCTGCACGACTGTTACTGTTCCCATATATACAGCTTTATAGACAGGATCATACTGAACAAGAAACTGAATACAAGTGTGGTGATACCCCACAAATTACAGACACACACTAAGTGAATGTAAACTACAGCTGGACGCCTGCCGAATGAAGGCGAGAGACCCTTTATCTCAGAAGAGCTTTCCTCCTGCAGGAAAATGGAATTTCAATCCCTGCATTAACAATCTAGTAATATTTGAATTGCAAATGACTACTGCATGTATCAGTTGCTTGACAATCTAGATATAAGAGACCGGAGCCATGGCTTGAAAGGACATTTGGCATGTATGATAAATCTATCACAGCTGTTACTATCATTCACTTTGCAGATTATCGTAAACAAACTTCAGCAACCCCAAAACATGCCATTCAAGGTGTTCCTGAAATTAGTTAACCTTTTTATTTAATTGCTTTTTGCACTTATGTTTGATTTATAAGCATCAAACCATGAAACCTCAAGCAATGCACTTGTCTCTGCTTCACTATGTCTTTCCATAATACAGTCATTTATGTCCCTTAAAAAATATAGCTATGTGTTTCCAATTATCTCTGCATTGGTTAAGATACCTCTTCTTCACAAAGAGCATGTATGAGTTGTTTCAAGACATCTGTAATAGGCTGGTTTTCAGCTTTTCGCTTCTCTAGTTTTTTCTCCAAAGCAGACACGTCAGATTTAGCACTCTAAATGGAGGTAACAGAAAACATCAACTGCAAAAACATCCTTTTGCAAACAACTTGTCGGATAACTTCTATACAAGACAGACAAAACAATCTTCTTTCATACTGGAGGAAATGTTTTAATCATTTAAGGTGCTTTTATCTGTTTAAATAGTACATACTAATTGAGATTTGAGTCAATGCAGTAAAAAAGCTTTAAGTAGCACATTTTTAAAGGTCAACGTTACTATTTCTCTCATATTTAGTTCTTTGTGTTCATGGACATAGGGATGCCTGTTTCTTTTTCCATCTCCATTCTGCTCAGATCAGAGATGTAAAGACCTGATACTCCACCATTAGTAGCAGTATGGATTTATACAGTTCCTGCCACTTGAGTGGATTGCTGTAATTTACAAGCATGAATTAAACCTCACATCGTCACTGTTAACTAAAACTTTCAAAAAAGATTTACCAGACAGGGAAACTGAGGCATGAAACCTCAGTCAACTACAAGGTCAAGTATCGGGTCTATGTGAAAATCTGGACAGCCTTTATTCTTACTTTGGAAAGTATCCTCTGAACTTCAAATAGTAGATTCAAATAATATTAATACACGCCCATGATCTCAAAGCCAGTGATGACACTTGAGCTAAACTCCATATCCAAGCATTATTGGTACTAAGAACAAGCACAGCTATCTGTGAATTTACTTACTTCTGGAATGTTATCCGTAGACAGGAATTTCTTATGAGACAGTAACCTTGCATCCTAAAACATGGTAAAACACATCACTAATTCACCCCAAAAAATCTCCAAGTAAGGATATCATGGTAAAAATGTTCAAGTTATATAATTAACTACAAAGTTAAAAAGCCATATTCTGCAGCATTATTATTACACTAACTCAAAAAATCACTAATTAAATGCATCCCCCAAAAACTTTCACGTATGAAACGAACACTTTCAATAGTGAAAAATCATGGAAAGGTTAAAAGGCTTGCATATAATCACTATATAACAATATTTATTTTGCAAAGGAGAATATACTCATGGAATACATACACTCCATTTTTTAGCTTGAAAGTAATTGCTATAAAACCACAGACCTTAATTAATTCAGGAACTTGATAGGAGTCCAGCAGTCTGCAAATGCCGCTGCAGAGGGCTGCAGGGATAACTACATTCTGTACCAAGAGGTGGGGAAAAAAATTATATGAGTTTTGAAACACAACCAAACTGAAATTTGTCGAACAGAAATTATCTCAGATGTAATTCAAGTCTCCAGCTCTTGCATGTCATTGAGAAGTGGTCTGGTTGTACTTAAAAGCAGCAATTTCAAATCTAATAGATACATGTCAGGCAGGACAGGCATTATGTAGCAAAAAAATGAAATGGTACCATCTTCTTCAGCTGATGGAAGTATTGTCTCAAACGCTCCTCCTTGGCCTGTACCTCTGAGTCACTCATGCTGTCAATCAAGTGATAAAGAAAATAGCCAACAGCTTCTGTAGAAAAAAACAAGAGAAAGCATTCCACTAAAATTACCGAGACTGTCATGTTATCAAGATTAATTTATAAGAAATCATTTTGGTGTGAGATGTCACCCTGATGAGAGGCTCTGAAATGGCAACAATGATCACTGAGGCATAGAGATTATGTGGTTTGGGAGCACATATCTAACTGGTGAGTGAAAGGAATATTAATTATTTTCAGACCTAGTGACAGCTTTTCAGTACAGAATCTTACTTCAATCTATTTTTTCCACTACTGTGTGACAGAAGTGGTACTGCCCAAGGCCTTCCCCCCCTTTCCTGCCACTACCCCAAATAGTTGCCATAAATATTTTGTCATTGCTCAAAAGAAAAAACATATTTTAAACAATTTGCATATTTATTCCCATTTTACCCATTACATTCCATTACCAAGCTACGTTAAGTACTGTAGTATTAATATAAAAATAGAAAAAAAATTTTTAACCATTCAACCAACTGATACTGAAGAACTTGCCTATTAGCCAATGAAGATCAAGGTTAACAGATTTTAGCAAACAGTATTAAGTTTCTTATCTATCCAAGGGTACAGAGACAGGGGGTCCTGGAGCTAAGAACAGGAAGAGCATTAATTACTGTATTCTCAAAGGTTTGCTTTCCCGATACCCCATTGCCTTTCTGGTCCCAACAGGATGGAAAAAAAAACATTTTGCAAAAAACAGATTATACAAAAAAAGTATACTTATTTCAAAGTAGAAGATTTCAGATGTTAAGTACCATTTTGCTTCACAAAATCAGAAGTGCTATTAAAGTAAAACTAGGTTGAAAGAGGGCACTTCTTAGACGTATTTAAGCACTGATAGTGTGTTCATTCTAAATCTATTTTTGGTCAATAAATTTAGAAAAATAAATTATTATCAGCAAGATTTATTTATAATTCCGAAAAAAAGATCTCTTGGATCTCAAAAATATACTCTGATTATTTGAATCAGGATTTTACCCAACATGTTTTCAAATTTCACTTTCAGAAAGAAGCAATCAGTGTTTACTGTTGTAATCCCTCAAACCCATCATTACACAGAGGAACGGATTTGTGGATAAGTTACAATCATAGAAATTGAAACTCTACCAGTTGGTCCTGGAGGCGTCAGGCAATAACGTTCATCCTTGTACAACAGTTCTGTTATCTGGTAAGACAGAATAATCGTACATTGCAGCCAAAAGAAGCAAGCAAGGACAAATAGTATCTGAAATTGAATTCTTAAAATAATAAAGCATTTCTCTGTTAAAGTATTATTCTTTACCACATCATAGTAATTCCCTAAGAAATACAATGAAGTTTTTTTCTAAATAATAGGTTTTTCTTTAAAAAAATTGCAAACATAAATGCTTTCTTAGGTATGGCAGTGAGACAGACACTCTAGTATTCTTTTTATATATCATTCTACAGAAAGTTAGCTACTGTAAGACATTGCTTAAAGCATAAAGCTTTTATTTATTTATTTTGAAAGAAGCAAATACATAAAGAAAACAGAGGAACACAATTTATCCTGCTTTACTAGATTTAAGATAAGTCACAGCTGTTGTAAGTAAGTGCAATTTTGAATGACAAAATATGCATCCATAATAATTAATTGCATTTGACTAAATTTAGCACATGTTCCATTATTCACACAAATATAAAGAACTACATAGATTTTAATTCAGAGGAAAAGAAGTATTTACCCCAAAGCCCCCACATCCTATTGACAAATACTCTAACCGAAACTACACCACTTTAAAAATACATTTGGCTATTCTTAAGGAAATCACATCATCTTCAGTTAAAAAACGAGACCTTAAGAATTTCAAGAATTTTGCTTTATCTGCCGTGGTTATAGAAAGCATTCTGAAAAAAGTGAGATGGAGATGCAGTCCCACTACCGAAGTGCTGTGTTTGCAGTAATGACAAAAGAAAAGGAACCCTCACCTCCAGCTGTACATCAAAATGGATAAACAAAGCCAGAAAATACTAAATGTGCAATGGAATACCTATCACTTCTCATTCTAGCAACACCACAACAGCATGGACAATTAAAGTGCAGATTTCTTCTGCCTTTCTGCCCTCCTCCTCCTATCACACAGGAGAACCTACAACTACAATAGAATCCATGAAAGTCATGACAACATAGTTCTTCTGAATCAAATCTCAGGGAACACCAAAGGATGGATTATAGAAGCAAAGAAAAAGAAAAAAGGGTGATGTTTTTTTCTAGTTCTAAGTATCTATTTACTTCCCAACTCAGCATTTCCTATTTTAGAACGCTAATACATGTATTTACTTGTAAATTTAGCTAAGACAACAAAATTTATCTTTCTTCAATTGTGAAGAACAGCAGAAGTAACTCTAGATACTACTTCATGTGCAGACCACCATTATGTCAGTGCTCTGACTGCCTTTCAAAATTAATTTCATAACAGAAGTAATAAGAGATTTTTTTTTCTCTCCTTGTCCTCCCTTTTTCATTTTTTAAATGCAAAAAAGAAATGATAGAGGCAGAAGACAAAAACATACTCTCTTCATAACTTTCACACAGCAAAAAAGTGGTAGTAAAATACAAAAAACCTGCACCTTACAAGCTGTACCTAATTATACAAACCATTAATCAGTGACTTTCCAAATTACAATTTCCATTTCATTCCAAGATTTCTTTGCGAAACAAAATATACTTCAAGCCATGTACTAGCTTATTAGCCAGCAGGCACAGTATCCAAGCAAAAAGACAAAAAGCACAGTACACCACTTCCAAGTTTCAGTAATCACACCCAGGCAGTGTTCTCATGCTCTGCAAATTTAATTGATCAGGTTATACTGCAGTGACTTTGTCGTGTAGCCCATATCAGGGAGGGCAAGATGATCAGTTATTTCCCCTCAACTTTATCCACGTGATTTGTTTTATCCGGCCTTGCCATCACTGTTTCAAGTTATAAGACAGGAACTTTTTAATTTTCAATAAAAATTCTAGTTGTGGCTTATTATTTTAATAGCCATAGTGGGGAGATAGGAAGAAAGTTTCACAAGACAGGAAAGGGAATTAAACAACGTCAGATAGCACAACAGCAGCAAGCTTTTTTTCAGAAACTACAACTACCCACTGCCTTCCACTATAAGAAGATCTAGAAATCAGACTATCATAAGCTACATCACGTAGTAACATCCTATTTGATTTTTTACAATTATACTTAACTCTCCAATTTGAAAACTTAATTTCCTGCAGTTTTACAATCTGCCACTGACAAAAGTCTTGCTTAAATTAATCATATCTACAATAATCAGGCTCAGAATTCAGATTTACAGTAAAGCATCATAAACATGCAGTGCCTAAAGAAGCTGATTTTATTTAAAGCATTGTGATCGTCACTTACCTTGCTCCAAAGCTGTACATCATTTGAGCTGAAGAGGGCAGCAAAGGATAACAAATTAAAAACAACAAAGTGATTTTACTCCTTTTTTTTTTTTTTTTTCAAAAAAAATCATTAACACTGAGAATCATATTTAAATAGAACTAAAACACAATAATCACCACATATGGTTTAAGCCAACTCTGTACAGAATAGTACTGTACTTTTTACAATACTGCATATGGTCATAGTTTCTGCTAAATAAATTTAAATAATGCAGCAACCCAATCTGATAACTAAGGTAAAAAAAGAATATGTTTTATTTTTAGGCCAATCTTTTAACACATCATAACTGTACTTTATTTTTTACTTCATTCTATTCAGTATTTCAAGAAAATAAAGATTCACTCAAGCAAGTTGTACTTTATTTAGCAAACATTCAGTACGTGGCATTTGCTAGAGAAACAAAAATATCTAGACTCCTGTGCATTAAAATTAACTTTTAGTACAGACAGAGAACTACAGGCAGCTATAAATGCATTTATACCACACACAAAGGAAAGTAATCAAACCTCTTCCTTAAGGCATGATGTTTATTATAGTGAGATAAATGTTTTTGAGAAGTAGAAAAAACCCAAAACAGGACTCCAATTTCTCCTCTCAAATGACAGAACATGGTGGAAAGCATTTCATATCTTAGATTATAACCAAAGACCAAATGTTAACCAGTTCACTAAACTACAAAAAAATACAGTGACATTCTTATTTGTAGAACATCAAAAATCTTGCTAGAAGCTACAACTTTTCAACAACTATAAAGCCACATTAACCTAGACAATGCTAAGAGAACAAAAACTTAGACCAAATTTTATCTTCCTATTAATTCTAATGAGAGGAAAATGTCAGGTTGAAGAGCTTACAGGAACTTGAAAATATTCATAAAAGTTCAGAACTTTATTTAGGAGGTTCAAGCCTGTGAAACATTTATTCTTTCTGCGCTATTGCCAGTTGTATTTGAAAACAAGTTGAATGCAGGTCCACATGGATGAGGGAGGGGGCGGTCTATCTGTGAGTTTAGTTTAGCTTTCCTGGGTGAACTCACTCTACCACTGACAGGATGACAATGAACAACAGATATCAAATGCATCAATTTCCTAAAGTACTTGATTCTGAAGTATTAATGGTACACCAGGCAGATAGAATGGGAATAATTTGAAGCAGTTACTAGAGGAGAGCAGCTTCAACAGAAATCCATAAACTCGTCTGCCACGGACACTGTTCTTGTGTCCTTGGTGTCAAACCCATACACTTTTGTACACCAGTCCTAAGCTCTGCTCATTTGAACATTTGAGACCAGCATTCAGTCAGAAAATTTTGCTGTAATCTTTACAAAAGGAATAAATATTCTTCTCATTCTATCATACCCTCAAGCTTCATTTTCAGGTTGTTTTAGCCATTAAGTTTAAAATGGAAAAGGAAACACATTGGCATGCTTTCAGAAACAACGTAAGGGTCAAATTTGGGCACAGCCAACCTAGTAGATGTCTTCTGAAGTGAGGCAGCAGTAAAGGCAAGCCAGAGAGATTAATAAAAAAGCCCTTTGTGCCACTTTTAGAAATGGCAAAGAGTGAGGGAAACAGTAAGCTTAAGTTCAAAAAACCAAAGCTATCAAACAACAACAAAAAAAAGCCACCAAGAATTCCTACACTTTCATTTGCCTCAGAACTCTGAGTTTTTAGCCCAAACGTCCACTAAAACTGAAAACACAATAGTAATAACACCTAAGCTGTTTCACTTGAGTAAAGTGTTTCCACAAGTTGATAATATTTTAATAGACACTTTAAATCACACCCTGAACATCTGCACAACCTTCCACAGTTGCAGTAGCATTTGATGCTAGCACTGATTATGGGTAGTAAACATTGGTATGGCTTTCTTCCTAGTTCAAGCCCTACTTCAATTCAATATTTCTCTATAGCTACACAGAAAAAATGTGTTTCAAAAATCTGTTACTTGGAAATGGATGATTCTGGGACTGACTTCTGGAAGGAACAGTAAAGTACACTTAGTGGATCTTAAACATTATTTCACTTATCCCTTGGAAGTCAAAGTCAGCTAAGGCACAGTTAACAAATGCAATTTAAACACTGGTTTGCTATTTCTTCTCCTTTTCCCACCGTCGAGTAGTTATCAGCTAGACAGAACTTGCAATTTAGTAGGAAATTATTTAGGTCATATCCACCTGTTTTACTAACACCCAATTGCAAAATTTTAGGAAATTGAAACTCAGTCAATAAAATCATTCTCTGGACTCTGGTCCCATGTAATATTAAGTGACCTCTCTGGGTCCCAGTGGTGTAGGTATGCTGCAAAAAAACCCAAACAAACAAACAAAACAACCCCCATAACCCCAAAAAAACCCCAACCCCTCAGTCACAGTCCTAAACTTTTGACTGGGGCTAACCGTGAAAGACAAACGTTTGATAATTCACTTATACTCGCATAAGCTTAAGACAACCCTGCAAGTTAGCAAGGAACCCTCCTTACGAAATGGGATCCTATGGCTGTGGATACAAAGTCAGTGCAATGTAGCACAATACTAGGTGTTAAATGTGAGCATTCAGGAGTCATATTAATCCAGAGGGCACAGAACGCTATCAGATATAGTAGAAAACACCTGGCTTCTACTGGTATTTTGTATTAATTTAGCATCCATTTACTTAAATGGTTAATAGTGATAATATTTAGGGAAACTGTACATTAGCATAGTAGTTTATAAACAAAAGCAAATTAGCATAAATCTCCAAATGTTTACTACCCTGAGAAGTTAATATACTGTCAATTTCCACAGAACAAACAGTGACTTCCTTTTTAATCCACTAAATGTACTACTTCAAAGGTACGCTCATATATGGCAGAGGCAAAGCAACCAGGGAGAGCAGAGAGGAACAAATAATATTCCTCAGATCTGCTATAGTTGGAACTCTGCTTCTCAATTTTCAAACATGATGTCGGGGTTGGGGGGGAGGTTAGGGAAGGCAGCAACAATCCCCCAACAAGGCAAAAAAGAGGGAACTTTGCTACAGAAAAAAAAGCGCATTCAAATAGCAACCTTACCTTCTAAAGCCCCAAACGAGACTGTTTCTAAACTGACGAACATCAATAGGAGGCGTGCTTGCTGAAGACACTGTAAATGAAAGAAACATTTCTAAATAGTCATTGTAAAAATATCCCTAATTGCAAGAAGTAAGTAGGTAATGTAATTAGGGTGTCATTAGAAGAACTATTTTGTTAGTTTAGTAAATGCTGACAAACTTTTGTAAATCAAAATTTCAAATATCAAGGTATTTGAAACAGCCTTGGTTTTATCAGCTTTAGATCTGCTCCATTTCAAAAGGGATCAAATATTCTAAGAGAACGTTTCTTCTTTCTTCATTGCCTTTAACATCAATAGTTAATATGTTAGTCTTAATAGGAGTAAGCATCTTGTCTCTTAAAAAAAAAAAAAAGTACAAGACCAAACAAAATACTGTTTTCCAATAAGCAAAACAAACCCCAAACAATCCTGATCAAGAAAACTTGAGATATTCACACAAGAAGAAAGATCCACCAGAGGCAAAATTTTTTCTAATTCTTTCAAACTGAATATCTGCCTTAAAACAGGATGTATATTTTTCCTTCTTTTTTTAATTAAAAAATCAACAAAAAATACACTTCCTCAGGTATTTGCTTCTACTGGTGTACATTACCTGACAAAGAAAGAAAGAAAAAGTAGTTTCATCTGAAGTGCTACCCACTGAATTAAGATAAACTACAGTGGAAAATATATGAAGATACAGAGTTCTAAATGTTGATATGTACCATATCAGTTGAACAAAGAAAACTGTAAAATTAATTAAAATTGGATCTCCCAGATAGGTCATTTACAGCTATGCCCTACGTCCTTAACTTTACGTCATTTTTGACTAAAGATTCCAAATCACTCTACCATTTCTCTCTAGAACTTCTGTCTCTCATTCCAGCACCATAGTCCAGCAAAGAAAATAATACAGTCATATATGCATTGAAGTGCTGTAAGAAGTTATCCTTTGACTTCACTACGACAATAGAATTAACCCCTGTAGAAACTTGAATGCACTGTGCCCTCTCAGCAAGGGCTGCAATAAGGTGTATGGTAGAAGAGAACTGAAATAAAAACATCAGCTCTACAGGAACCCAGGAAATAAAAGGCAGGAAAACATGTTAAAATCACTCCTTACCCTAACTCCAGCCTAGAAAATGAAAACTTTTAAATGCTGGAACGTTTACTTTAGTTTGAAAGTCTCACATAAAGTTGGCTTCAAGAGACCCTCAATACAAATCCTCCTCCACTACATTAAACTTTTTGCAGAAAAGCATCTTAGTATGCTCAGCTGCTGCTGACAATCGGCAACCTGGTTTCCTTAGCAACAAACAAGTCGGAGAAAATCAAGAGGCTGACAATGAAGTGGAATGGAACAGCATGATAAAGTGAAAAAGCAGCTCTCATGTATGCCGCCTTATGCACCCAGATTCCTCAGCTGATGCTTCGTAGTTTTCATCTTGTCAGTAGCAGAAATCTATACATAAGGTACTAGAAGCTGAATCAATACACCTAGACAGAAACCAGCATTAATAACCCAACCTTCACCTCCCCCAACTACACTGATGAGGCAATCTTGAACTATTTTCCATACTGCATGCTTTTTCACTCTTTGTAATATTGCAAAAGAAGACAAGTCAAAAAAAGAAAGTCAGCTGTTTAATATGCATGCCTTATCATTACATAGGTGCTAATTAGATTTAGTAGCATTCATTGCAGCCTAGTAAACTATTTACAGGAGCACCTTCCTTTAAAGCTCAAGTTCAAAAGAAATTCTGTATGACTCCATGAATTATTAACCCTAGTCTTTGTAAACAGAAATACCACTACAAGATTTAAATTCAGCACACAAACAGCTAAATAATACTGTGACCCTAATGTCATCACAGTAAAACAGAACACAGCCTACTATATGTGCCTGTATCATAATTCTGATTTCACACGTTTAACCATATAACAGGCACAGGTGCATTTGTGCCTTATAACAACATCAAAATCTGACTATTTCAGTTAACAGAAATAAGCATGCAGGGGTAGGTCTAGTTTTTCATGTAGGAAGAAAAACTCTATTTCACTTTCCAGAAATATAATTGCTCTTAATAAAACTCTGACATTTTTTGGAAAAGACAAGCGTTTGAGAACTTCATTTTTCATGGCTAATGTTTTTTTTGCTGTTGCTGTAATAACAACAAATGAAACAATGGCAGAGCGTAAGATGAATCTTAAGGACTCTACTTGATAAATCTCAATACAAAAATTTCATCACTGATTACTCGCTACCCATTGAATTTTCTCATTTTCAACAAAACATCTTCCCTGGGTCACAGTGTATACTACATACTTCTGTATTCATTAAGTAAAACGGTTAATGACAACCGCAGCAAAAGGCCGCTTAAGCTCTTCCCTGAACCTTGGACAAATAAAATTGTTCTTTAAAAAAATACCTTTCTGTATTAGATTTAGTACAAATTTAAGTGCTTTACTGTCTCAGTATATTACCCTAGTAACAACTGTATTTCTTTTACATTTTAAAAAGAAACATACATTCCTACTTAACCAAACAGGTTGTTCCATCCCATGCATTCAAGTGAATAACATTAACTTTCGCAATCATTAAGCATCAGAACAGTATTTGAAGAAAACTCTTCAGAAGTGATTAATTCATGCTCTTACAACTTCATTACCTAATTAGCCCATCAAGTTTATACATATGGCTTCCATGACCAACACATCAGCAGACTATGCTTAGGTTAACATCACTACAAATGAGTTATTTAAGTTGGTTATTTCATTAATTCTGCAGTATTTCAGAGCCATGCTGTTAGACTGGCATCCTGTTGTAATTGCTGCTGCAAACAAAAACAGTCACCACACCAAAAACTTAACAGTAATTATACAAGGCAAACTGATTCCTTAAGCCCTCTGGTACAAGAGGATCATAATCCTATCACAATCACAGCAAAGCTGTGATTTATTAATACCTCATATGTAAATCCTATGGCCAGGCTCAATATTAAAATAACCATGACCTGTTGTCCAGAATTGGTAGTTTCTGACAGTCTACCATCTCATCATAGAAGACCTCACATAAAATCTTTGTTAAAGTTTCTTGCGTATCTCTAAGCTTCATATATAAATGTAAATCTCTGCACATACGACCAATCAATAGTACCACCAAGAATGTAGTAACAGGCAACATGAAAAATACTTACATATGGAAAGAACATTGTTCAGTCTTCCGTGTATTGCTTCATACCTTATTTCTGCTACAAAGAGTCCAACAGTTTCAAACAGGCAGTCATTTTTCTAGAGATAAAGGAATCAGTCAGTGGAAGAACACACAGAGAAAACCTTCAGGTACTTTGTATTTTTAAATACTTCCTTCCCAAAGGATATTGGCATTCTTCTATAGAGATAGCTGTTGCAAATATAGAAGGTGCTCTATGAAAGTCTACATGGTTAACCAGATCAGTTGCCACTAAAAAAATTACCCAGCTTTGATAATGAAATCAATTCCAAAAGACAAATTTGCTAAAGGTAGAAAGAGTGGGGCAGTTAAACTTAAGTCTGCGATTCTGTATTCTTTACCAAGTAAAAAAAAACCAAAATATCACCAGAAACAATTGCAATACTTCTAATATCCAGTAAAAAAAATGGCAAAATTAATTTATTTATTTTTCTACTGCAGGAAATGGAGAGCTAGTAATTCAAGCAAAATATTTGGGTTAATTCTGAAAAGGAGAAAGGAAAAACAGCAGGAATGAGGTGCAGTAAACAAGCCATCAGTGCAACTGTTTTGAAAGTGGTCTAAATATTCTGAACAGACTTCATGTTTAGAGCACTGTCAGTACGCCTTCACAAAAAATACAGGAAAACAAGTCATGCAATAGTCATTTTTATAAATTCTAAACGTAAACTCACCTTCAGCTGCTCATGGGCAGTTTCACTATCAGCAAAATTTTTAAAAACATAGTCTGTGTATGTTTCTGCATTAAGTTCCACCCCCAACTCCTGCATCACTTTGAGGATCTCAAAGATACCTATCAAGGCAAAATTGACAAGGCTAAGCATTTTAGAAAAACGAAAACTTGAGACTCAAAATTTAAAAGCGCACGTTGCTTTTCAAAGAAAAGGACTTCTCCATTTCTCTCCTTGAAACTGCCATTCAAAATTCTGCATTTTTATATATAGATGTTAATAAAGTTATTAATTATGCAACTTAAAATAGATTTACTGAACTCCCTGTTCTGTGCTGTACTAGCAAAACCATGAAACTCTTGACTACTTCAGAATCTGCTAGCATACAAAGTTGTTTTCTAATACGGTGAATATATGACAGCTATTCTTAGTCATATCAGTAAAACACCTTTTAGAGTTCTATATGAAAAAATATATGTATTACTGCACATTTGAACATAAGAAATTTGGTGGCAAGCATATAATCAAATTCAAGATACACATGCATTCTACAATATATAACACATTCTTAGCTCATTATGTAATAATAAAGTAGTTCTGTTCCCACTGAGGTGGAAAATATGTGCAAAATCATAGGGTTTTGTGTTGGTTTTCATTAGTCTTCTGTTCCCCCCAAAACCTGCACTTTCCAACCCGGATTAGCAAGACACACTTTCAAGACATGTCTCTAGATTTGTTTAAAGCAAAACACTTTTATAAGCAAAAAGGTTGATTGCAACACCAATGTATCAGCTTCAAAATGGAAATTTGGAGAAAGGCTAGAGCCTCCCAAGCCCCAGTGAAGCTACATTATAACTTTCACAGGGTTAAGATAAAATTAGACTGGATATTACTATAATAAATACGCATTTGAAGACAACAGATACCAAATCCTAGTAGTTCAGCAACTAGAGTGGAGAGTTTTAGAGTACACGTCATGCTTTCTAATTGATCACACTCTTCCAATTTGCAGAAATTTCTTACAGTAGCCCTAGCTAGCAAACTCTAAAGCCCTGTCAAAATCAATACAGGTATTATTTCTTGCTTGTCTAAAAAGGATGTGTCAGTTGCTGCAGGACACCAGTACCAAACAGCATATGTTTTTTTCAACTTGCATTTCATACTCATTACTTTAAAAATGTAAAGTTTCCCAAAGTCCTTGTCTTTGCCCTGGAGTGCCACCTATGGAAAAGTGACACTTGCATGAATATTTTATGCAGTGCACTATGGTGCAAATAATCAAATGTGAATTCCCTTTGAGCACTTGAAAATACATGCAGGCAAGTCACACTAGATTAAAGTCGCATCATCTGTTCGAGTTTGCCTTAAACAAAACTCTGATTTTGGCCCAGAATCTGCAAAAATATGAATAAAGAATTAATTACAGGAAGCCTTTCTTGATACCTTTCAATTTTTGACAGCCAGTTTCTATTTCATATTTTCAACTTCACAGAAAACACATCAAGTTCTCTTACACTAAACTTTTTAAAAAATAACTGTATCACTGGAAAAGTAGTTTGAAGACCAAGAACTAGACACCATAGTGAATAAGGTGTGATATACTCCGGAGATTAAAGTTCAGATTGGTATCAAGAACAGAGTAGAAACAGATTTGTGAAGCAGCCCTGTTCCCTAGTACACATTTGTCACAAAAATGTTACATGACCTGGCACAGTTCCTGAGTAGGAAAGGACACATATGAAGACAGAATACCAGCACAACAGTGAGATGCCAATTAAGGAGGAAAACCACTAGCAACACTCCATATAGCCAAATTACCACCAACTTAAAAAAATTGCTGCCACGTATTTCTCCATTTAAGACAGCTGATGTGCAGGTTTTGGGGGGAACAGAAGACTAATGAAAACCAACACAAAACCCTATGATTTTGCACATATTTTCCACCTCAGTGGGAACAGAACTACTTTATTATTACATAAATACTTCCCAAAATACAAAGCAATGAACATTCCCACTTCAGTCAAAACAGTATATAATTGTCAAATATGTGCATAGAACAGGATTTGAATGTTATGTCTTTGGATTCCTAGAAATACTCTGCTCCTCATACTGAAAAATAACACTAAGCTCCTCTCTCTCTTCCCAAACCAAAGACCAGAAAAATAAAAAACCAGAAAACAAGACAAAAGTCATGTTTATCTAAAAAACTGATCTCCCAAATGTTTTGTGAACACATCACCAATACGTGTATATTTATTTAGAAATTATATACAGGTATTACTGTACAATATGTTATGCACATTATAAAACATACACAAAATCAGAAAGTAAATAAGAATGAAATATTTGTTTTATTACAGAATCACAGAATCACAGAATGACCAGGTTGGAAGAGACCCACTGGATCGTCGAGTCCAGTTTATTAACAGTCCAAAAGATTGCCTTGCACATTCCACTTTGGAAAACACTGATCCAAAAGACTATAACTAAAATCCTATAGTAAAGACTTCCAGCCATCTCCCTGAGTGAACAAGAACAGTTTTTTGAGATTTTGGGCTGAGATATTTAAAGACTGAAGGAGCTGAGCATCTAAAACCAAATAATTGAGTGGAAAAAGGACAGAACTAGGGAACAAAACAGAGCAAACTTCTCTTTTTATCTGCACTGGAAATAGCACTGGAATACCCTAAAAGAACAGATTCCAGCCTTGAATCACTATATCCAAGAACAAATAGAGAAGAGAGAAATTACTCCGCAGTAAAGTAGAGCAACTTGCTGGTTTTTAAGAAGTGAAAAGTGAGGCTTGAATTTCAGCCTGCCTTTTGTTTCCTAAGTTTCTCACAATAAGTCCTGTCTTCTTCCTAAAGCAGTGCCATCAGAACAAAGGGGATTTTTAAGGCAGTTAAGTACAGTTCTACGTGTACAGCAAGTGCGGTAAAACTAAGCTTTAAACAATTTTCTAAGAACACAAAAAATAAAACTCTAGTTCAAAAAGTGAGGTCTCATTCAGGTAAACAACAAAACATCTAACACTTTTGCTGCACTGTTAATATCAGAAGCACTCTAAGTTCTTTGCCAGAAAAGTCGGTCTGTAAAACACTATTTTAAGCAGTAACTTTGTAAAATCACCACCATTATTCCTCTCAGGCCTCTGATGTGCACAAAACACCTCAAAGGACAATGAAGAGGAGCTACAAAATATTTGGTAACAAGTGTAAAGCGAACAATTCTGTTTATTTATACTAAGCCCTCTTGGTTTTAGTGTGTAATCTGATACATGATGAATCTCAGTGCCAATAACAGTTTCAGATCCACTGCATATTGATTTTATAAACCTTGCAAGCATTTTCCATTCCTAAAAGCCTAACAGCATTTACTTAAATAAATACTATGGAAATAAGTAACTATCAACTTAGATAACAGATGAACATAAAAGCAAGAATGTCCCACCTAAAATTATTTACCTGGGTAATATGACTGAAAAGAGCTGTTTGCTCTCTCAGAGTGGTTAACTTATCTATGGTATATTGAAAAACAGCCTTGCATTTCATTCCTCTTAGCCACCACTTCAGTCCTATTTTTCTTTCAAATTCAATTCCATACAGAAGTTTGGGAATTGCCTTTGATATCCAGCATCAGCTTTTGTTATAATAAACAACAGATAAACATATAATTAAGTGTTGCTACTAGTTATATGATTGATTAGGTTACATTATACATAGTGATTCAGACATTTATACCCTGCAGTTCTAGGCAGGTTGTTACTTATATTCTGTATGCTTTAATCATTATTTAGTCCACTGTCTATATTTCATCAGATTTCAATAGATTTTTCCTTAAAGTTCTTGTCCATTTTCAGCCTTACCTATACTGAGATGCAAAATTACACAAATTAGGCTGGGCATTACTACTTTGTAGAGAAAGAAATTACCTCATTTTTGGTATGAAATGTGATACAGCGTCTAGATATACTTTTCTTCATACAGCTATTATTTTTTGCTGCTAGAAAGCACTGTTCTGTTCACTTACAATCTGTTATCACCTTTAGGTTCTCACTGCAACATTATTTTTTGCTCTATTATTTCTATGAAACAGTGCAGGTGGGTGGGTTTTTTGCCCCCCTATTTACTTTCCTTCAGGCATAGTGGTTGTAATTTTAGATAGTGGGTCTCATTTATCCACTGTTTTTTCATTACATTTCAGAAAATGAATACAAGCTTACACATGAGAAAGAATGGGACAACTTGCTTCTTTGCGGCAAGTATAACTCCAGTTCTTCACTGCAGAGGAAATTGCTTAGATATGTTCTTTGTATTTTAAGAATTGTAAAATCACTGCCTATTGTAGGTATGCACACAGCAGTAACATTCCCACTTGACAATGCAAACTCGGAGACTAAGTATCAGGTTACAAAAACATGTTTGAAAAACCACAATTCTATCATACAATTTATATATCCAGTGCCTTTGCAGATACAAAAATACAAGGCTCTCTAGAAAATAGCTAAGAAAGCCAGAATTGAGGGCTCTTTCACCAGTTTTCGTCTCAGATTGTTAACATGACTTTCAGCAGGAACTACTAGCCAAAGTATAGTTGATTTCTTCAGTCAGTCTAAATTAAGGCAACCTCTGATCTTGCCAAAGACCAAAAGAGATATGAAAAATTAAGTTTCTCTCAATGGTCAGATATTGCCTCAGTTTTGGGAGCCAAGTCTAAACTAAAACTCCTTCTAAAGTCTCTTTTAATTGTGTTAGTGAGGTGAAATTTTCCAGAGTAACAGGACGCATGCTTTTTCAGTAGGCAGCATCTACACAGAGAAATAACACTGATTTAAATTTATTTATTTTCAGCAACACTGTACTTCTAGTAAGTCAGAAAGGACCCAACTAAAAACAACACTGCTAGACTTTTAAAATATCATGGAACTTTCAAGCATTTGAAAACCTGGGAGAAGATAAACTTGGGAAGTAGTCTAGCAGGAATAGAGCCTAAGGAGTTAATAAAAACTGAATATTGTTTTCACAAAGGCTTTTTGAAAAGTACTTGAGACATTTTTATAGCCAGAAACAATTAGGGAATACTTGTTTCAGCACTTCTTCCAAACCAGAATGTGACTGTATACTTAAGATAAAATTGCGATATGAAGAGTCTGCTAAAAGCACTTTTTTTTTGTTTGTGCATTTTGTTTGTCACCCAGTGTCACACTAACAACTCTGCATCTCATTCTAAAGCACATTATACTGTGAAATAAGATGAAAAAGACAGTTTTTTGTTTCCCCAAGGGGGAAGTACTTCTGTTAAAAGCATCTTTTTACAATACCATTCTTTCTGAATTACCAATAACGCAAACCAAAGAATTAGATACTGTACTCTAAAATTTAATATTTGTTCAATTCTTATTCATATCCTGTAGACATCCCCATGTGTAACACAGGAAAGTATGCTAAATGCTTAAACGTACTTAAGAATCCCAAAGATTGAGCATTTCTGTCCTTCAATCAGTATGCTGTCAGGTCAGGCTCACACATTCAGCAATGTAAGTTCTCCTGCTGTTTTATTACTGTAACGAAACTCACATTTGGCTTATCAGGTAAATCACAAGAAGTTGGTTTGTTTATAGTCCAGAAGAGCTATTACAACATAACCTTACTTTTAAATGCTTTTAAATTCAGTTTCTTCAAGAGTAAACTCTATAAGAGGTAATGAGCAGCAAAAAGAACCAGTGGAAGGCAGAAAGAATGTGAAGAGTTGAAAGGGTAATTAAACAGTCTCATCTTTCTATGCAAAGATAGACTTTAAATCTGTAGAAGTGTACCATGATTAAGTAACGAAGGGAGGTTTTAAAGAAGTCCTTCTGGAAGAAAGATTGTTTCCAATAAAGACAGACATGTAGTGAGGTCTTTGTTTACTTTCAAGATCCTGCTTAATCTCATAATAATGTTCTAATAAAGGTTTATATGTTAGCTTTGCAATAAAGCTAGAGGAGCTTTTACAAGATAACTAACCTTTAAGATTCTTCTCTTTCTGGAATGCAACTAGCAGCGGCCAGGAATAGTGAGGTCTGAGTGGCAAGCCTTCTGCTTTCATCATCTTCATCACATCAATGGCCAAGTCTGAAAATATTCAGAAGGTAATTAAACCAGTGATCAAGTACTTTAAATAAGCATATGTAAAATAACTAAATAAGTAGAGTACCTGATTTGTTGGCCTCCAAAGCACAACGCAAAACAAACTGTAATGGTGCCGAGTGCATTTTTGCTTCTTTCAACTCATCACAAAATTGCTTCAGCTTGTTCAGAGGCTGGAAAGAATTTTAGAAGTAAATTTATTGTTCAGTTTCTCAAATTATTAACAAGGTCAGATTCTTCTACTGTTCAGGACATCGGTATTACATATGCCAAGCACGATTCCTTCATGATTTCAATTTATTATGTAAAATGATACGAAATATTAAAACCCTTTTATTCTTAAGAACTATGCAAAAAAAAAAAATCTATTTTCCATATTCACAGTTGCATTAAGCTGAATAAACATACCCTTATTAATATATTAAGAAAAAAGTATTACTATTCAGCATACCATATCTCTATTTACACAATGTTGCAAGAAGAAGCTACCCTGGTCCAAATTATCACGTGACAAATGATTAAGAGACTTCAAAATACGGAAACTTATATCTTCAAAGCCATGAGTTATCAGAGTCAAACACAGGTTCATTGCATCTAGCAATTGAAAAACAGAAAAAACAAAATTTATGAAGTACATATAACAATTCTTGCATAGAACTACTAAAATTAGTAAAAGCTAGGAGAATGAATGTTTTACACGTATTATTAGCATACTTTCAAGCATGATTAATTAATCAAATCTAAGAATCCTTTTCTTGAAGTTATTTATATTTACCAATGAAATCACCTTTCCCATAAGGAGATCATGACAAAAATTACAGAAGCATCACCACAGCAGCATGACAGAAAGATACTAAATAAGAGAAACATTTCTAGACACATCAAAAAAGAAAAAATGGATGACTTATAATCAACAGTTATCAATCAGATTACGCATAACGGGATCCAAAAGTGACTGTAACTGTAGATAAAGAAAACTGTATTTGGTGTTTAGTTTCCATTCTTATGATATTCAGCATTGTCACAACATGAATTAGAAGCGTTGTTCAAAGAAAGGACTCCATACTTACTGTTTTCCTATAAAACCTTAATGAATTTAATATTTTAAAAAGATAGATTATTTTTGTATGTAAATGATTTAAATTGGTTTATATTGAAATTTTATAAAATCTGATATAAAGCAGCACATATGAATCCACAGACTAATGGTAATAGGGAAAATGCTTACCTACTCCACTCTGCATCGCAAAACACTCTTGTAGGAACTAAGGACATACCTGGAATTAATTCCCTTTCGAATTTTATGCGTTCTTTAATATCTTCAATATACTGAGGATATCCAGCCTTGGCAAGGCTAAAAATCACCTGCATCAACATCCTATCCATAAGGTACCCTTCAGACTTCTCAATCTCATCTAGAGTCTGTAAACCAGAATAAAATTAACTTTAATAAAGTCCCTAAAAATACGATATATTAAAAAAAGAGGAAGTAATATTACAAAAAGCTGGGGTTTTCTCCTTTTTTAAAAGCATAAGTTTAGATAGATGGAATGCAGTAAAGAGAATATCGAAGATCTACAACGAGGGCCTCAAACACCCTCAGAGTGTAAAAAAAAAAATAGGACTGATAGAAGGGATAATAGATAGTTTCTCTCTGATATCTTATAATACATGAAAACATCAGAGGTACTCCCACTATGAGACCACTTTCAAAAGAATTCCTTTGAAAAGGAGAGAATGATTAATCAGACTGTTCACTGTTTGGAAGAATGTTAGTTGATGAAGATTTAATTTGTAAGCCACAGAACAATACTATGTTTCCAATATCCTTTTCCTTGATTTGGTCCCCTCCATCTTATACCACTTATTAAACTCAAACTAAATTTCTTTTCTCATTTCCTTCTGAATACTACTTTGACTTAAATAAAGTAAGAGATAATACTTCAAAGAAATCTTATCCACACTTCGCAAAGAACTTAAGTTGTTGGTACGAAGTCTCAAAAGAACTTCTGTTTTACTGGAAAGACTCTATGGCTTCAATGGGAGTCAAAAAATGGCTCAATGACAGCAGGATCATCAAGGTTTAGTTGTAAATTATCTTTTTAAATAAATATATAAATATCTCCTATGCACTATGTGTCACTTTAAAAATGCCAGAATTATTTAATATCTCACAGGCAAACATGACTTCCTGAAGTAAAACACAACTATTAAAAGATAATTTTTTTCATAAATTACGAGACTGCTTTCAAATCAACTATTCAGATTTAAAAAAAAAAAAAAAACCCAAAACCAAACAATCTCATTTAATTCCTGCAGACCAGGGGGAAACAAGTTATAAAAGTCAGTATTATTCCTCCTGCATGGAGCACGGATAGAAAGCATTCCAAAGTTAAATTGAACGAAGGATCAAACAAGTTGCACTTAAATTCAAACTTGCAATACCTTTTTGATGCTATCAGCATCACCCTTTTCAGCATACACATTCAGCAGTGATAAATAGGTGTCTGGACCTGGTTCAACACCAGCCATCCTCATCACTGAAAGGACATTCTCTGCGCTCTTCATATCTCTAAAAAGAATTCAAAAGAAAGATCCTCAGTAGATTTAATTACTGTGATGTATACTGCGATTTCCATGTTTCCTCATTAAATTAATTATGACTGGAAACAAAGACTGCAACAAGCATAGATAAATTTATTTTAAGGAAGCAAAAGTGCATATCTTGTAATTATTGCATTACTTGGAATACTCTTTGAAATTTTGCAGTTGAAAAAGTTCAAAACCAAGGGCAGCAAAATTCTTTTTCAAGCACTACAAAAGTACAGTAATTTATTTTGAAACTTGAGATTTTAAGACACAAGAAACAGCTACTTCCTTTGTTAAACAGCCCTGTTTTGCTTCAAAATATATAAAAAGACAGTCTTCTACACATTATTCAAACTAATGGCACTATTCTGCAGCATGTAATTTTTCTGTACAGCGCCACTTTATACTGTAGTAAAACTAAAAGAAAACAAAAGAGAAAAGGTATTAAACATTACCCTGATCTTGCATGACCTTTCACAAGGCTACTGAATACTGCCTCAGTGATTGGGAGATCTTTGTTCTTCATGAAACCAAGGATCTTACTGTAAAATACAAGACAATTAATGATTAGGTATTTCTCCCTTTGGAAAAATGAATTACTGAGCTACTGCTGCTCTGCTGAACAAGCACTGTATCGTCAAACAAAACCAAATCCTGATGTCACTGAGCAATTACATTTGGGCATGATGCTAAATATGCTCATAATTTGGTTGGTTTGTTTTTTTTTAAGATTAATTGTATTTGTCACTGCAGTATGCAGACACAAGAATGGGGCTGGCTTTTTAATTCTTTTATCTTCCTTTTACATATTTCTCATGCCCAACAATCACACTGTTGCAACTTAACCTTGCTAGACAAATAACCTGCAAGGCCTGCATAACAAGAATAAAAAACAATTACTACTATTTTCTCCTTAGCCCACTTTTTTATCAAGTGCCTTTCCCAATCGCCTTATTCCTGCCCAAGTATCAATCCTTAGTAATCTCATGCTTTTTCCAACTGACCATAGAAAGGACAAAAGTTAATTTCTGAGCAAGTTGAACACAATTTGATTTGAACTGATTGATCTATCACTTAGTCTTTTTGCTTGTGTAGGTTCCAGCTGTGCGTGAGAAACTGCTCTTCAGTGTTTGGTTAAAATATACTTAAACCTTCCCTTTGTATTGCTCAGTTTATAAGAATTACAGTGAAATGAGTTTTAACATTAACAGTAGGGAATGTGAGATTTTGTGGAAATCCCTTTAAACATAAATGCAAAGGAATACCTTGCTCCTTCAATGTCACCCTCATTGCAATAAGCAGCAATCAACCTTTGGTATGTAACCTACATAAAACAAAAAGGGAAAGTTAATGATTTGATCCAATAAACGGAGACTACTATTAAGAATGTAGATATCGTAAAAGGGTACCTACTCGATTGGGCTGCACATTAGCTTCCTCCATTCTGGCCAAGAAATCTGTCGGAGAAAATTTATGCTCGTTTTGAAGGTAGACTTTAAGTAAAGCATTATAATGGCTTGTATCATACACAGCACCTATGGAAATAATGGAAATATTTCAACCACAGTCAGTGAACACAGACTCTCTAAATTCAATGTGATTTTATAGCTTTCTTATCTCATATAATTTCTTTTTCTATATGAACTGTATGTAAAATAAGACTGCTTCCTTCTATCTACCTTTGAAATATCAGACATCTATTTAACAGCACACATCTGTTCATAAAAGGCAAAACCAAAAAGAGCACAGTAACATAAATGTTCATGTACATGCTATTTCAGTCTCTATAGATGTATTTACTTTACAGACATACCTGTGCAATGTCTATAAGAAAAAATTACTAACTTAACATCACTGGTAGCACTGGGCATATTCAGCCCACCAGATATAAAGTTATCATCTAACAGAAAAGCAAACTACATTCTTACAATAATCAAAATCAAACAAATTCCAACTTAAACATCGTACAAAAAAAAAAATCTTTAGATTCATTATTAAACACCTCTAGATGTCAGTATAACTCCCAAAATAGGAAATAGGTGTCTCACCTAAATAATAAATCTACTGTTTATCAGTATTCGCTGTTACTATGTAACATTTAAACATTATTAAAATAGACCCAGCCTCCCATTACAAAAGAAAATAAAAACATATCTGATCTTGCAAGAGGGACTAACAAAACGAACCTACCTAGTTCTTTCATCTTGTCCCATATCATATGGGCTAGTTCTGTTCTTTCAGGTGACAATACCTCTGGTAAAAGGTCACCACAGCTTCGCAACAAAAGCAAGGACTGGTTACTCCCTGGACACTCTACAAGTGAAAGACAACCATAAATCATTAGACATTTAGTATTAGAAAAACCCTTGAAACTGACCCATTTTTTAGCATTTCGTACGGAATAGCATTTTCTGCAAGATTAGAGAATTTAACTGAACAGGACACCCAAATGATTAAAAAAGTACATTATGCACTATCATGGAAAAGATTCACAATAAATCATGCTACTCAGTACAATAATAAGCTTATCTGAGGAAAAAACTTTAAGTAGTAAAACACAAAATACTAAACTCACATGATATAATACTTCAAATTTCCTAATCCAAGATCTATAGATCATTTCATCCTAACCATGACATAGCTTTCTGGTAAATTTCAAAAATGGCAAAATACTTGACATCAACTCCATACTCCTCCAAAATTGATATTCAGAGATACTGAATATTTAAATATCCGTTACCACTTCTGCCCACACTCACTGTAAAACGAATGAGATAATTTACATCCAGAGCATAGTAACAGAACATGTAAGAATGTTACTCTTTTCAGACTTCTGCACTAGCCCTAGAAATTCAAAAAAGTAACTATGAACTCATCTGTCTTTTCTTGGACTTAAATGCTGCTCCTGAGGCAAAGTAAGACAGAGCTACAGAGTCTATCACAGATTGCCCAATAAGCTGGAGACAGAATTTTTTTTTCAATCACATCTTTCTATGCAAACCCAGCAATTTCCAACAAAAAAGGCACATTCCTTTAGAAAGCAGTACAATGTAAAGAAAAGAAAGGCAAAAAAACCATTGCCTATCTCCTTCTGCTCACAGAGAAAGGTATACGTCAGGAATAATTTTGTCTAACAAGGAGCAAGATGAATGTACACATACAATATAAATGATGAAAAAAATCTATTAAGGTTTTCTATCTCAAATGGAGTCATACAAGCAGACTTGAAAGACTCTGATTTGCAAAATGCCTTGATGTCTAAAGCATCACTAATGCTTTGTAAGTTACTTCCAAATCATTATGCCAACACTCCAAAATAATACACAGCCCACCACAGAGGCAGGAGCTGCTGCCAGTAAAGATAACTCCAGCTGCTGCTGATTGCTCTAAGTGTAATCTTTAATTACACAGAGCTGTAGAAATAGCTATAAAATAATGGCAAAATAAAGAAAAAAAAACCCCAAAACTTCAAAGCAGGAGGCTGTATACTGTCTAGAATTAGATCTTCAGGTACCCAAAAGGACCAGCAAATTTGGATACCACTTTACCATTGTAAACTACGTTTCAAGAGCACTGTTTACGGTGGAGAAGCTATTCATACAGACTAAATCCATCTGGCAAGAAACACAGGCAGTAGTAGGAAAAACCTAAGCAGTAATGAGAAGAGAAATAAATTAAAATATTAAGGAGGATTAAGTACAAATTGCAAATGGGAATCTGAACTTCTGAAGACATACTGGAGTGGTGAGATAAGTCGTACTTTACTAACTTCTAAATCCCTGTACACAGTTAGTTCATTCAATAAAAATGTCAACAGTTTCACAATGCCAGGGTTAAACTACTGGCAAAGTACCTTGAAAGTCAAAAGAAACAGGAAAAGGTTTGCCAGTATGAGTACAGAAAGACGCAGGAGATCTACACCAAGCACCGTCTTTGGCATTTTTCATGTTTTATTTGAAAATGGAAGTGCTATACAAACACAGGCAAATCTTTTTAAGAAATCAATGGTAACTAACCTCCCAAACTTCTGTTAAATTAGTTTTCAACATTAATTTAAAAAAGGATCAATTTTTTAATATGGAAATAACTGTAATTTATTTTAATAGCATCCTAGTTAAAACTCTCATGAAGTTCTAAACTTTTTTTTTTTAAATTACTTTAACAGCCAAAGGAAACCACTAGACGTAATTTGACTTCCTAAAAGTTTTCAACTAATCAGAGAGCATGAATTCAAGATTCAGCTTTGAAACACTGAACCACAAAACTTTCAAAAACACAAACCCAGGTATACGAGCCAGTGATGTCCAGAGTAATACACAGCAAAGTTTGTAACTAAAACAAAACAATACATGCTGCCATCACTAAACATACTCAATAACTACTACTCTCAATATTTATCAAATATCTTCATTGACTCACCGTAACTGGTACCAAACCTCATCAGCAGTGGTACCTGGTTTGCAGAGTATTAATACCAGTATAGTCTGGCCATTAATAGCCAGTGGTATTACATCTTTCAAACAAACAATGACTCAGCTGTCTATTTTGGGGTTTTTTTCCAAAGAAATAAAGCTTTCTTTTTTCTCCTGAATAGACACAGCAGCCAGAGAATGGATGAACTTGGGGATTACCTCCACATTTCCCTATATAGTTCCATTTTAAAACAAATGGCCTCTTAAGGACAGCATGGCTTATTAAAAACATCTTAAAAATACACTTTGTAAAGCAGACGGGATCCCTGTTCAGATGGGAAAGTACAATTAAAAAAGGAAGGTGTAACATTACCAGATAAAATTCCACAATAAGCAAGACTATATGATAAGACTTCTTAAAAGAACATTAAATTTTTACAAGACTTATAAATTCCCAAAGACATAAAAGCCTGTAAAAGTAAACATACACATTTAAAGCAAAAGAACCTTTCAGAAGCATTTTAAGCCTATATTCATCAATATAGGCACCCAAAGACAAAACCAAAATCAGAACTCCTTTAATTAAGTGGGGGGAGGGGACAGCATTGGAACCACACACAACTACCCACATTTAGCTGCTGACCTGACATGGGGAGGGCTGAATCGTGATACTCGGTTTGACGAATCATTATACCGCAGCCTTAAATTTAGCTTTCACTTTGTTTGGATTGGAAGCAACTTACCCGTTTTGCATACTTCATTGAAGATTTTTAGTAGAAGGGATTTAGGGATGCGGCCAGTTTTTCTGACAGAGTTATCCAGCTTATTTAATGCCCAGTCAAACTGCCAGGTCCGTCCATTTTGAATTTCTGATGCTGGTTCTTCTTTAACACTTCCCTCGTGTTGAGGTGCAACTGTAAGGAACCTTATTTGGTGTACAACATTTCTGCTCAAATAAAAACAAACAAAAAAAGATTATGTTTCCGAGTTACTCTGCAGTTACACTAGTTACACAGTGTCAAAAAGATAATGCACTTTATTTCTTGCTAATGGACAGTGTCTCAAAACATTGCATATTGATATACGCACATGAAAGTGATTTATTTCAGTGCCTTTCTGCTTAAAAAGGTAATCATGTATATTTTCTCACAGTGACAACTTTTTCTCTCAGATTTTCAGTTAGGTTCACCTCATGAATTAAATGGTTCAAACACTATTCCCCCCCAAATACAAATTTTGAATTCATCCAAGTGCTATAAAAGCCTATTGTCCCATTACAGGTTCTCACGAAAAGCTTTCATGTGCTTTTCAAAAATCACTCCAAGAACAATCACAAACATCTCTTCCAGAAGACAGTAAATCAAGGCACCAAACCACACCTTTATTTTCATTTAAAATATACAAACCAATGCAGAGGCCACTGTTTTAGACAGTATATCAAATAGCTTGAAGAACAATGGGATCATTCCCTATTCCTCAGAATTTACATTGACAAACACAAGGTGGTCACGCATGTTAAAACACCCAACACTAGATTTGTTTAAATATTTTGTTTTCTCAAAACAAAGTATGGCAATGACAATAAACATAATGAAGAAGTGTTCTCTATTCTAGGTAAGCAATAAGATCTTGACACTTTTTTAAAGCAAAAAGAACAAACTGATGTATGTAAGAATATGAACATGGTATTTGTGCATAGTGGAATTGTGAACAGCCTGTGCAGGACAAATTAACGTTACACACGAGCACTTTTGGAAGTCTGTTCTCAGTTGCCCTTACAACTGCATTAAACAACCCAGACTATCCTCCAGAATCCCACACAAAGGAAGCAACATATGCTGGATCGCAAAAAGAAGATTCCTCAACTTGTGAAATTGCCATCTCTTGTCTCTGGGGAGGGCAGAGCAATTCAGATATCTCCATTTCTCTAAGGCTCTAGATTACTTTAAGTAAAAAATAGCAGCTGTACTCTGAGCTGTTACAGATGTTCCAGGAGTCCTATGTTTTGTTGAAATAACAGCCTAAAAGTAAGAAGTGCTGGCATTCTCTACAAAATGATTTCCCACACCTCAAGCTTTTTCACAGGTACGTATCTCCACCGTTGGCTGTTTTTTCAGGTCCTAGCAGAGGGAGTCCAGGGGAGGAGAAAAAGTTTGCTGGAAACTCAGTGTTTCAGCAGCATTTGCTACAAGCTGCTAAGTGACAGGAAGAGCACTAGTGGAAGATGTATGAGGCGCATGGTTTACCCTCAGGTTGCCTCTTGTGAGCAGAAAGCAGCCCAAAGAGCACCTTCCCCCTTGCTGTTTGAAATCCTGATTTGATACGAGCAGGCCGTAAGTTCTAGGAATAAAATTCTTTAAAAGAAAGAAAAAATTAGCCTGAAGTATAATTTCTTTCCTAATGGAGCTGTGAAAAGTTTAATAGATGATACATTTGTTTTTTGAAGACATTTAAAAAAAAATCCTTTAGCAATGTGGAACATCACTATCATTTGGCATCATTCCCTTAAGCAGGCAAATTTTACAGTGCCCAATCTTCTTGAGATTCCTCCTGCAGAACTTTCCAAAAGGTCTTAGCAAATGATCTGCATTTTATTCGGCATAGGAAAGGACAAAGAATAAAAAAATTGGAGAAGGGAAAAAAAGACTGCCAAGAAGGAGATACCTCCTCTTTCAGTATTAGTTCTAGCTCCTTGTTGATGCAAGTTTTCATAGATTACTTTGGGCTGGCTCTCACTTTATTCAGATCCCTCTGTGAGTTTATTTACATCATTAGCCTGGCAGAATACAGATTCAGCAGCTTCTACAGAAAACCAGTTACTGTTCCATCAGGTTAGAGAGAAAACAGTTTCTAATGTCCAAAAAACCACTAGAATGAACCAGAAAAAAAAAAAGAAATGTAGTAAAAGGTGGCTAAAATCAGAGGAACTGGGAAGAAAAGAAACTGAAACACCACTTTGGTGATAAGCAACTCATAAGACTAGCGCTATTAAACACTTTTTTAATAATTACTCTTTCCTTTCTTCCTTTTCCTCTTCTCCTTCTACCTCACCATACAATCAGGGGCACGTTGCCTTCCCTTAGAGTAAAATCCAGTAGTACAAGGTATCTTCCACTATTATACAGGTATTTTAAATGCTACTTGAAAGCTTTTCAGAATACTTCAAATCAGGTTAGCAAAAATGCTCTGGACGCAAGCAGCAACACAGGAGTCTAACTCAGAAACTTACACTGGTTTTCATTAATAATCACAGCACAAGTGGAGAAACCTCCTGTGCTTCAGGTTAAAATTGAAATGTCTTTTTCTACAAAGATCTATTTGTTTATAGTATTTTGCAAATTATTTAATAGTATCTTTCATCACACAGCACACTTGTAAGCATAAACAGATATCTACAGTTCTTAGCTTAAGTTCTGTACTGTTTTAAGGAAACCATCCTTGTAAGATTCTCCATGTATCAAAAGTTACAAACATTTTAAAGCACTTGTGGAGTCATGAGATCAAGAATGAAAATAAGAACAGTACGTACATTTTCAAAATACGCTGGTTAACAGCATGAGAGGACTCTTTATCGGCTACTAAACTCTCCCTGCTTAGCATTTAGCATGATTCTGTTTAAAACATGTTTAAAATACTGTACTCTATCAAAGTGCTATGTGTGCACACTGTAAAATATTATACTCTTATAAGAAGTGTTATTGTTTCTGTTAATTTATACTGATTAAAGATATGTCATTTAAGGAATGACAACTTGGGATTCTGAGTTTTAGTTCTAGACAGATAGGGAAAAACAGTATGAGAGTATAAAACAATCTGAGGAACTCAAACTTCCACTGGCACCCACCTAAACTACCATTATCAATCTGAAATATAATGCCTGAGATGTACCATATTACCTGTAGGCTTTCAGCATTTGAATAAACTACACTCGTAGTGTGATTTAAGGCACCGCATAGTGCTAAGATAACCCCACAGTAAGAATTTATTGAAAATAACTGTGGTTTCAAAAGCAGGACGAAACTGCAGGCATCTACTATCTTGAATTTGGTTCTTAGCATTACAAATAACCTACAAACACAAAATTTGGGAGAAAATGAAAAAAAAATTGTGAAGAGCTTATTCTAAAAGATAGATTGAGCCAATCAGAAAGGCAGTTTCAAAACCAAACAAATTAAGAGACACAGCATCCAGTTTGACTTCAAGTGAAGACACAAGAATGCAGTAGACAACATACGTACTGAAAATTGACAGGACTGGCACAACCTCCCCATGAGACAGGAAAAGAAAGTTACAAAATGAAACCATTATCCATGCATCAAGAATCTTCAGCAACTTTGTGTGATTCTTCTTTAACTTCTTGAAGTTGAGAAAAAACACAATTAAGGGGAACAGGAAAAAAAAAAAAGTAATGTTAAAAATAAAGCCCATGTCAAACATTTCAGTCAGGAAGCCATATAAAAAGGCAGCAACAGCTTTCTAAAAATAGGATAATTTTAGAAAATACATATAACTCGTAAGTGGAAAAAAATTAAAGGTCATAAACTGATTAACTTTCAAAAATGTTAATTATAACCATACTCTGTAAATTTTACCTGTTTTACCATGCCTAAATTTTAACAAGGACACAGTTGTGTAGGTAAGAATAGGTAAGTATGAGGTAAATATGAGCTAAGTAATTCCTGGAAATATTAAGATATGTTATATTTAAGACTCATTATTGGACCTTACTCAATTTTCAGTCCTTTGGAATTACCTTAAAAATTTCATGAAAGCTCTGGGAAAAACAGAAGCATAATCAATAAAAAAAATACAGATTGTCTTACAGGCTTTTGGCACCACGTTACCTAACAATCTCACAAGCAAAACAAGGAGGTACAAAATACATTTTCAATTTGTTCAAAAAAGAATTATAATGTGCCAATCAGGATTTGTTGCAAAATCAAGAATGTATTTTGTGGGACCTTAAATTAAGCTATATCCTGACCCAACTAGGAAAAGACTGGTGTCAATAATGTCATTAACAATGTGCATGACAGAAGAGCTAATAAACTTATAAAATTTGTAATTGACATCATAATAGTGGCAAATTCTTAGAAGGAGAGATCCAGACTTCAGAGTCACCCTGATTACTTGATGTAGTGGTCTGAAATCAACAAAAAGAAAATTCCATAGAGACCAAAAAAGTTGTATATTTGGACAAAAAACATGCCAAAATGTTAAATGGCGTTACGAGCAGCTAGATAACAGTACAACTGAAGAAGTACTGAAACTGAGCCACAGCTAAACATGAAACATCACACAGTGAAAAAAAGAAAACTTAATTCTTAAACTCCTAACAAAAGCAAGACAGGCAAAATACCTAGAGAATTATTCTACTTGTCAGTTTTTTACTCACAAACCCCTCAAATTTAAAGACTCGCCTATCCCATCCCACATCCCAAATACAGAAGCAGCTGAGCTTAATCAATCAAGAATCACACTTGTAATAGTAATTGTAATAAAATATTATACTTCCACATTCAAACTTTCTCATTAGGAAGCTTATAAAGTAACATTAGGAAGGGAGGGGAAAAACCCACAAACTTATCACACATAACCTTGGCACTTATGATCTTGCCTCGGTGCTGGATGTTAGATTATTCAGTCTTATGCTGTAACCTTTTTTTTTTTCCAATTATTTTGATTGAACTTGCTCAGAATTATATGCTATATTACAGAGCAAGATGCATAATACTTCTCCAAGAGCTGCAATGAGTCCCAAGTATTTAGTTGCATCAATTAACTTTAAATAACATTTTAAGATTTTCTCTATGTCAAACATTATATTTGCAAGCATGTGAAGCTGCACAATAAACCTCAGATCTGCCTCAATTTGCAATCTTATTCTCCCCCAGCATAGGTAATCTCTCTTTACCATGCCTTAGAACCATGATTCTTTATGCCTACCCAGAGAAGCTCAGAAGGATACATTACGCCCTGTGAAGCGAACTCTCTCCTACTCCCACAATCACAAGATTAGAAGTAGAATCATAGAATGGTTTGGGTTGGGAGGGGCCTTAAAGATCACGTTTAGAAGTAGCCTTCTAATATTTGAAGCTTTACATAATTGTACCTTTTACTTTATTTTCAGCTTTGTCTCCAAATTGTGAGCATTAAAACTGTAGACCTTATCTACACAGGAAAGGTTAACCAATTATACATTTGCAATCCCAGCATACAACCACTCACTAGTTAGTGGTAACTTTTCACCTTCAACTTATCTTACAATATTTGTAAAGTAGCTGAACATAAACTCATAAAAAAACTTATGCAGAGATTAAGTGTGAATGGGGAAACTAGTAAAATTCTCCTATGTTTGCAAGGCTTGAATGAGACTCTCAGTACCATACTATTGTACTTAAGTTTTACATGTTTCTAGAGCAGACTAAAGGCAGTGCCTTCGGTTTCCCAAAGGAACACGTCTTGCACACCAGCCTGAGAAAAAATTTCCCATCTTTCCCAAACCCCAAAAAGCAGGCGATTGCAGTGCTCTCCCTGGCACCAGCAGAAAGTTCATTTTCTGTAACACCTGACCAGTTTCAAACATTCAAAAAAGGATTATAAAGCTACCACAGGGATATTTGCTTCCCCTCTATCAGAGTCACAATAAGGTAGCAGATATGTTGTTTCCAAAAGGAGTACTGAATATTTTGTTCTTTCTAAATTAAGAAGGCAAAAGCTGCATGAAATACCTTTCAAGACATAAGCCTTGCTCAAAGCAGCATGATAAGCTTAAAAGGGTTAAAATTCATTACTGCACATAAAAGCACTACAGACTTACCATTAGTGACAAGCATAAGACTAAATATACCACCTGAGATCCCAGCATGATTCACGTGACTGCTAAACAGCATTGCTCCTGACTTAGCTATGGTCACCTATAGAAAAAGGCCACAATGCTCAGGTCACTGTATGTCCTTTATGTTGCTGAGATACGGTAGGATCCTACAAGAGAGAAAATTTTATGGTTTTTTTTTTTTAACGTAGACTGACAAACCTCAAGTTTCTTGGAGAATATCTAAAAAGTTGGCCAAAGTGATTCACAAGAAGCAAAGCAGAAAAATTGCTTTGTACTACTTCTCAGAAGCCTCTACACATTTTATGTCCATCAGTAAACACTACAACTCTAACACTGCAGCTTGTGAAACTTCACTATGACAGTGCATTGCTCAAGTATTACCAAAAGCAAGTCTACTGAATACCTCCTCTGCATTTTAAGTCCATTACCTCTGTTATTTTGCTAATGTAAAGTAATTAAGCGTTGTATTCTACATTTCTGTGCACTGGTAATGGATTGTGGAGTACAGCAGTGAATAACCAAAAGCAACTCGTTTGCAGCTAACTAAAACAAAACAAACATACTATGCCTTAAACCACAAATCATTTGGAAGTTTAACTTAGGGCTTACTCAAAGCTCAAATCAAATCCCCCCCAGATTTGCAACAAGTTTCTTGAAAAGAGTATTCTCCCTCCCTTCTCACCAACACCCTTCAATCTTGTATAAAGACATCATCATGTACCAAAAGTCAACAGTCTTTACAAAGATAACTTGAAAAGCATTGAACATGGTACCCTTAAACCAATGCCACCACCAACCACTTCTCTGAATAGAGAACATGGATCTTGCGAAAAGCAGGTGGTTTCACTACAGCACAATTTCCTCTTTGGGGAGATGCTTTTCACTCCAGTCCCAACACTCAACACTTAAACTCATATATGAGAACCTCAAACTGAAGTGACAAGCAAAGCCAAGGACATCTTGCAAGACCTGCACGTTGAAATTCCACTTGGTTTTCCTCTTCAGCTATGCTTATATCACCTACACCTTAGGAACCTAATTGTTCTCCTTTTCTCTGAGGACAGAAAGCATGACAACTTCAGGGTGAATATCCTAGCACTTGCACACCCAACACTGCAGTTCAGCAATACAGCTGCACTGATCTAACATCACAGTTAACACACAGGGTCCCCTCTTCTCCATCTGCCTGTAGTCCCACCCTTCTAGAGATCATCAGGTCCTTAATTCATCCAATGAAAACTGTCAGTCTGCAGAAAACATTTTCTTTGTAGCCAAACAAATGAAACCAGCCCAGTAACAGGTCCAAGGCGCACCCGTTTTTAGAGCGGGACAAGCTGGCCAGCAATGTGAGGGTGGTCAGTGTAAGAAGAATGGAGCCAATACCCTTCCTTCCAACATTAACTTTCACACAGTAGCAAGCTGTAGCATCAAGCCATAACACAATCACCTAGAATATGTAGAATGAAGTCCTTGAAACACATTCTGATGTTAATTCAAAATTTATCCTGAACACTCATTGATTGAAAAGTTTGTTAGGGCTTTCTTGACAGTCAGCCACTAGCAAAAAATTGAAGCATCTATTCTGTTAACAAAGCTTCAATGAACAAAGTCTCAATAATTTGTACCACATAAATCAGCAAAGTGCTGAAGTTTGCCACTGCAGGTCTGAAGTTTGTTGCATTGGTCTGTCATAGCTTCCTTATCTTGTAAGAACTGCATGGCATGAGTATGATAACATATAGCTCTGTATATTTCACATTTCATCCTAAAGTCAGACAAGTGAAATAGTAAATTTGTTTGAGATCTAATCTGAGCCTTTTGCTACAAAATGCTCCCCAACCACCCAATGCAGTCAGATCTCAATCTCCTGTCCTAATCCATATTCTGTAGTCACTTAGATTAAATCAACACAAAACTAAATGGGAACCACTCTCACAGTCTATTCCACTGGCATGGCAACATGCAGCAAAGCAACAGGAACCATCAGCCACTGCAGGGAGACTCCCTTTACAACAGGGCCAGTAAAAGAAATTAAGGCTTAAGGAGTAAACAACAACCATAATTAATTACTATAGATAAAAAATGAAATAAGATTATATTCTCATATGTGCAATTTCAGTTCACAAATGTCACCTTTGCCTTATGCTTAGATCCTAGAGCATCACTTGTGCACTAGAATGCCTAAACCCCTATAGTAAAGTGACTGTACGACAAACGTTTTAGGTGAAAAATTGTCTTAGGAATGAAATTCCTGGACAGAAAGAATGCAGAAATTTAGGTGTGCTGCCTAAGACTTACTCCAATATAATTTCACAGTTTAGACCAAAACCTAGAAGCTATGAAATAAACACCATTGCTTCCTGTGAATGTGTTCCCTAACAAACACCTTTCCCACAGTTAACTAAATCTAGCCTCAAAATCAAAGAGCCTTCAACATGATCATTAAACTACCCCACAACAATGGCTCCATTTACATTTAAAAAAATAAAAAAGCGTAATCTGGTGCAAGAAACAATAGTTTCATTGGGGGAGGACAGAAAACAACCAAAAGCCAGCTATTAGATCCAAATTATCATTGCTTAAAGCACTTCAAGTTCTTTACAGAAACACAGCTATAGGGGTAAAAAAGCACTGTTAGTCCTTCATCAAGTCATATGTGAATGCATTTCAGCAAACATTACTTCTTGCAACAAACTAACTTAAAAAATTAAGTTTCCACCTGAGGAAAACAAAAATCAGCTGAATTACACAAAGTAGAAAAGTTTATTCATGATTTGCATCTAACCAAACATGTGGTGCTGCTGCCAACCCATACAGTAGATGTCTTCCAAGCTACTGGTCCTTTCTGCCTACTCCACCCTTCACATTAACTTCAGCATTTAAGAAACTGTTATGCTTTAACCACTAAAATCAGCAGAAAATTATAATCTTTTCTAGGCAAGATTTCAGTCAAGCTATCAAACAAAAATCGGCTCACAAGTGTGGTAAGTGCTAAAGCTAGTGCAGGTAGCAATGACTTCCTTGTTTTGGTGGTGAGACTTCCCTCTAGGAGACCTCTATTGCTGACTCTGGTCTGTTCCCATCCATTCTCTTGATCCAGCTCTGGAACTCACCAAGTTATCTGCTGAACACAAATATTTGACTGTCTAGAATGGCAGAAAACAGTTCTGGTTTTCTACCAGGAATTAGGTTACACTGACTTAGTGAGTCTACCAGAGCTATAAAAATGTACAGAAGAACTTATAACTTTGGTAGCAGTAAGTTGTTATGTCATCTCATAAAACTCAGTGTTTAATGCTTTTACATTCTCATGTTTTATGAAAAAATTAGTCTATAGCATCATTTAGACATTTAATGAGAGATGAATTTCAAGCTCAATCATTAATATTAATTAAAACTTTTTACATAAAACATTGTGTTCACATTTTCAGAGCTAATGACAAGACTACCTGCTATCTGAATAGTTTGTGAGGTGACCCTTCTACACACTTGAAGCGTCATAACCCCTTCCCACCTTCCCTCACTGGATCCTCCTCAAAGCTCTGCTGACAGAACCCCAAAATTTTTAGTTAACAACTCTAATTATAATCATAGTAAGTCATTTGGCAGAAGTGAAAGCCTTAGTGGCTGGACACATCAGAAACCAAAACTTAAACTCCATCAAGGCTCAGAAGTCACGAAAAAAAACCCCTCTCTAACAGGCAGTTTAAGAAGTTGTTGATAACTAAGTTACACAAAAAACAAATTGCACAAATCTTTATGTAGTTGTAACATACTCCCTACGTGAAATACAAAAACTAAGCACCAAACTCTAATGTGGCTGTCATCTGCATGCGGTACCTCCTTAGGACACGTAATTTAGGAAGACAGTACGGAAGCAACTAGCTTATCTAGAACAGAATGCAAATATCACTAGTGTGATCTGTAAGAAAAAAAGTGAACGCAAAACCCTCTGAAATATTGTATGTTTCCTACAGATTCTGACATGTTTGATCATGTACTCAGGGTTGAGCTTTTTGCACTTAAACATTGAAGAGGTGTACGATTAAGACAAAAAGCACTTCAAATACAGAGCTGCAGGGCACCACCGCTGGAGAGAAGGTTTAGCTCTCCAAAGCTAACACTTATTTTATTAAGAGGGAAAAAAAAAAAAAGGTCTGGTGTTGATGAAGGGCTTTGTCTCCTAACTTCTGCAGGGCACTAGTGATGTGGGAACAGCCACAGGGATGCACACGACTGGGGTAAGTTTTTCACCCTACCTGCGAGACAGGAGAGAAGGAAGCATAGCAAAAGGCATTCAGATATTCCTGCTGATAAAAGACACATCAGAGTCACAGCAGTGGGGCTGTTCAGCCAGAAGAAGAGAAGGTTTCAAAGAGACCTTACAGCAACCTTCCCGTACATTAAGGGGCAACAAGAAGGCTGGGGAGGGGCTTTTTACAAGGGGATGGAGCAACAGAACAAGTAAGAATGGCTTTGAATTGGATGAGGAAAGACTTAGATTAGACATTAGAAAGAAATTCTTCACGGTGAGGGCGCTGAGGCACTAGCACGAGTTGCCCAAGGAAGGTGTGGATGCCCCATGCCTGGTGGTGTTCAAGGCCAGGTTGGATGGGGCTCTGAGCAGCCTGGTCAGGTAGGAGGTGTCCCTGCCCCTGGCAGGGGGGTTGGAACTAAATGACCTTTAAGGTCCCTTCTAACCCAAACCGCTCTACGATTCTGACAGGCAGAGAGAAGCAGCCCAGATTCCACCTGCGCGTACCCACAAGCCAACCTTCCCCTCTCCCTGCCTGGCCTCTCCCCTCCTCCACACCGCCTGCCTGGTACCTCCGGAGGAGAGGCGCATCCCGCTCCTGCAAGCGGGAGAGCGGGGCGGCCCCGCGACCTCTGCCCCGAGCATGGGGCGGAGCGGCCCCGGATCTCACCTGGCGGGGGATGGTGGGCGGGGGGCAGCAGCAGCGGCGGCAGCAGCAGCAGAGACGGGAGCGCGGAGGAGAGGCAGGAGGCGAGGGCAAAGCGCCCGAAGGCTCCCGGCGGCGCCCAGGAGAGCAGCCATGACCGCGGGAAACGGGGGAACCACGTGAGCCCTGGGGAGAGCCACTGCGCGCGCGCCGCGGGTCACGTGGTGGGAGGAACCATTAGGCGCTGGAGGGAGCGGATGTGGGAGGTTGGCGGCCCCGCTCTCCAACTGGGGTTGCTCGGGCAGCGGAGCGTTTCTGATTTCCACCCCGCGCCGCTGGTGGGACGTTCCGCGCAGGGTCGGCGGCGCAGCCCCAGCCCCAGGTCGGAGCGAGCGGCGGCCAACCCGGAGCGGCGCCGGCGGAAGCGGGAGGGGGTAGGGGGGGGGGCGTTTCGGCTGCGCGCGCGCAGAGAGTGGCGGGCTCCAGGGGCGGGGGGGCACCGTGGGTGGGAGGGAGGGAGGGAAAGGCAAGGAAGAGGGGGAGGAGAGAGGGAAGAGGAGGAGGACGAAAAGAAGGGAAGGAATAGAGGGCAGAGAGGTAGGGAGGGAGGGAAGCAAGGGAGGACAGAGGGAAAGGAAGGGAGAAGGGGGGAAGAAGGAAAGAAAGAGAGGGGAAGGAGGGGCCTAGTCTCTTCTCCCAAGTGACGGCACCGGACGAGAGAGAATGGCCTCAAGCTCCGCCTTGGGAGGATTAGGCTGGACATTAGGGAAAAAAAAATCACGGAAAGGGTCATTGGGCACTGGAAGAGGCTGCCTAGGGAGGTGGTTGAGTCACCTTCCCTCGAGATGTTTAAGGCACGAGTGGATGAGGCGCTGAGGGCCATGATTTGGTGTTTGATAGGAGTGGTTGGACTCAGTGATCCTGTGGGTCTCTTCCAACCTGGTAATTGTATGATTCTATGAAGGGAGGAAGGAAGGGAGTGTGAGAATTAATTGATAAGTTTTGCTGCAGCTAGTTTGTATCCTTAATTATTTTGTGATATAAGTCTGTCTCATATCAAGAGATAATATGCAGACAATCTCCAGATATAGTTGGATAACCTAAATAAATAGTCTTTGAGGACTTACACTGTTCTATGTCTAAAACTAGTATATATACTGAAGGAAGGAATTAATCATCAAGGATAATCAAATCTTGGTCAGCTTGCAGTAACAAAGGATGTGATTGTAACAGGTGTTTAGCTTGCTTATTAGTTGAAACAAGGATAGTCCCCCAGCAGGAACAAAAGGGCAGGCCTGAGCTCACCACGAGGAGACAGTGAGGAAGGAGATAAGCTAAAGAGCATCAGGGGATTCTGAAGACACAAAGGAACTGTGATGTGCGTTTGAGAGTGGGTGATATAAGTTCTGTGTATGTTTAACCAGTATTCTCTGAATATGTAACCCGTGTTTCTCGGAATCTGTATGAATATGTATATTTAACTAGTATAAAACTGTAACCAGCCTTGTAATATGCTTTTTTTAGAAGGGCATCCAATTCAGCACTGAATTGTAAAATAAATATTATTGCCTTTGTTTCAAAGACTGTCCTTTTTCATTTTTTACCAGTGAATGAGTGTTTCTCACAAGAGGACGGGAAAGGAGGAAGAAGGAAGGAAGAAGGGAGTACAGAGGGAAGGAAGGGAGGAAGGAAGGAGAGAGGGAGAGGAAGGAAGGAGAAAGGAGGGGGAAGGGAGAAGGGAGGGAAGGAAGGGAGAAGGGGGAGAGAGAGAGGAAGGGAGGAAGAGAAGGAAGAAAGGAGGGAGGTTCCCACTCCCTCAAGGGCTTGAGGCATGATGGAACTGCCTCTTGCTGCCTGTGCCTTATTTGAGGCACCATGGAAACCATGGCTGGTAGTGTCCAAGTGTGGAAAAGAGCCCTCCAGCCCACTGTTGTCGGTAGTCAGACAAGCTCTGTCTTGACACTGCTGCTGGCTGGTTCCTATGTGTTGCTCTGAGGAAGCAAGGCTTGCTTGGTGGGGTGAGGAAGGCACTGGTGGCCATGGGCCTGGATGGGGCTGCAGGGCCTCGAGGGGCATCATCATCTGCTTCTCCCTTCTGGAAACCAACTGGGAGTGAGGAGCAAAGGGAAGGACCACAATTAAAAAACTTTTTAATGCTAAATCTCAGCCTGAATTTAATTGTATTTATGAAGATGCCACCTATGTTGGTGTTTCGTTGCAACATGCAAGTTAAGCTGGTTCCTGGGGCATAATTAAAAAAACATTAACTTAATTACAAGTTACATGTTTTCATATGAAAAATGTAATTATTTTTGCTGTAGATGACAATTACTCCAGAGAGCAGATTGATTTTTATCAGATCAACTCCAATTGGCCATTTCCAGTTCACGTTACGTGGAAAGACTTGTAAAGCCTCATGAAGATGAAGATTTAAAAGTTGTAAACACCCATTTTCATTATTTGTAAGAAAGTCCATTCCTGGGTGTTCAGTGCTTCTTATCACCAAGACTTAAAGCATGAGTAACAGCTAGTAAGACAATATTTGGAATGTTACTGCTTATCACTGCTTCTGCTGTTTCAGTGTTCTGATACTTCCTAGAATACAGAATTCAGTCTTAATGAGGAAGACTAAGATGCGTTTTTTAATCCAAGTACAAACCTAGTAGCCTACATGCTAATTATTAGGCTAGCTTTTGTGTTTTCTTACCAGATTTGATTATGGAATAGAGCCCCTGGGAGGTCACCCTAATGACACAATGCAAAAATACAAGGATAAGGACCAGAAATCATAAAACAAATGATGGGAAGAATAAGAAGTGAACGAGGTTGGTCAGCATAATAAATAGGCTCTTGCTGAGATTTCACGGCTACTGAATGAGTAAAGAACAGTCTTAAGAACTGTTTAAGAGGAGGACAGTGGGACAGGTGCTGACCAGGAATTCCCTCAAAAGACAAAGGAAATGCAAAGGTGTTTGGCAGTCCAGTCCATGGATAACTGGATCAGGAATAGCTGCTTAGAGAGGAGCTGTCTTTCCACTGCTAAGAGAGGGGTCATAGATAGAATTCTGCCTTAGAGGCAAAGACAGATGTTTGCTTGATGTAAAAAGGAAAAGTGGTCCTCAGGAATTAATAAAAAATGAGATATAGCTGAGGCAGTAGAATTGCAAATTATATTTGTGAAAGTTTTCTGAATAGGTGTGAGGATCTAGATCACATTTATCTGAAAAAGAGAAAGTTTTTAATCAGCAAATGTTTAGAGTCAATGTGAGAGTTTAAGTTCTGTGGATGAGGAGAACAAGTTGCATGTGACAACCATTATTCATGGAGAAACATTACTAGCATTTGTATGTGTGTATTTAGAGAAAACACTGTATAGTAGTGTCACCAGAAGCAGTCAAGAAGCAGAACTTAGTAGCTGAAGAGCAAACATTTAAATTTAGCCATGCCACGTGTGAGTTGAGTTGTACACAAAGTGTGAATGAGGCACCGGGATTTCTGTGTGGACAAAAAACTTGAGAAGGATGTATGAGTCCTCAGCACGTTAGCTATGCTATATTTGTAGAACAGATTATCCGGAGATAAAAGATACAGAGCCAGAGAAGGCCAAAGGTACAAACATACTCAAAGAAAGGGGTGATGACACTCATCTGAGTAGGAGTATTGTAAAAGATGAGTTAGGGAAAGGAAGGATTCATAGTATCCACAGAAGGAAAAGTTGCAGAAGAGACAAGTGAAAAGTCAGATGTGAATGAGTCCAGGCTAAGCCCATCAACAACAGTAGTAGCATGTCTGATAACACATTTAAGAAAGGGGGAAAGTTACTGCACAACAGCAACTGGAGCCAGAGAGAGGAGTGAGAATATATGAGAGCAACAACTCTGCAGACACCAAGGTCAGTGGAGAAGGAGGGGAAGGAGGTGCTCCAGATGCCAGAGTAGAGATTCCCTTGCAACCCATGGTGAAGACCATGGTGAGGCAGGCTGTCTCCCTGCAGCCCATGGAGGTTGACAGTGGAGCGGATATTCACCTGTAGTGCATGGAGGACCCCATGCATGGGCAGGTAGATGCCGAAAGGAGACTGCAACCTGTGGGAAGCCCATGCTGGAGACGGGTCCTGTCAGGACCTGTGGATCCATGGAGAGAGGAGCCTACACTGGAGTAGGTTTGCTTGCAGGGCTTGTAACCCTAATTGGGACCCACAGTGGAGCAGTCTGTCCCTGAAGAACTGCACCCCATGGAAGGGACCCAGTCTAGAGCAGGGAGGGGTGTGAGGAGTCCTCTGCCTGAAGAGGAAAAACTGGCAGACAACTTGTGTTGAACTGACTGCAACCTTCGTTCCCTGTTCCCCTGCACTGCTGTAGGGGGCAAAGGTAGAGAAAGCAGGGCGTAAAGTTAAGCACGGGCAGAAGGGAGAGGTGGGGTGTTTTAAGCTTTAGTTTTTATTTCTCATTATTCTACTCTGATTTGATTGGTAATAAATTTTCTTCAAGCTGAGTCTGTTTTGCTTGCGATGATAATCAGTGAGTAATCTTTCCCTGTCCTTATCTTGACCCACAAGCTTTTCATTATATTTTTCCTCCCCTGTCCAGCTGAGGAGGGAAGTAATAGAACAGCTTTGATGGCTACGCAGCATCATCTAGGGTCAACCTACTACACATGCATACTGTCTCTACTGGAACTGGTAACATTTCTGATAATTTCATAGAGAGTTTACAAGAAAATGCTAATTAATAGTTTTTAAAACTTAATTAAGATGTAACATGGAAATTTCCAAAGCAGGAGTTACAATAACATGCAGTGATTAGAGCTTTTTTTGTTCATTCTCCCATCTTTCAAATAAAACCCCATAGGCACAAACCCCCCCCCCCCCCCCCCCCCCAAACCTAAAGAGAGGTTTCTTATACCATAGCTGGCTTTGGACAATCTAGAAATCCAAGAATCTGAGCAGTAACAACTTTTGGAGTGAATGGTCCACGTTGTGTCAAAGTACCTTTGCCACTGGGGAGGGAACATAAAGGACATGCAACTGTGGCCTTTAGGCAAGTTCTTGGTTGCGGGCTGTGCAGTGGAGTCTGGGTGAATTCCATGGTTCCTTTGGGGATCTCAGAGGTGCCCTCTACTGGCCTCAGCTGTCCGAAGCCATCAAATTCCTGTTGGAAAGCTGATGTTCATTTCTTGAGGTTTTGAGGCAGGAGGTTTTAAACTAGGCACAAAACATGTTGTGGAGTGTAAGAGGGGACCTCTTGCTTCTAACCTGCTAACAGTTTTGTGTTCTCTCCCGTTCTGTAAATTAATACGGCCTCATCTAGAGGCACCTCTGTGCAGAGGACACCAGTGCAGCAAGACATCCATCCTCCCGCCAAGGTCCATGGAAGCCTGACTGGCTACCTTTGATGCTCTGCCCTATTGTTTTCCTTGTTCTGGGTCTGACAGCATAATATAATCTAATTGAGTTACTGAAACAGGAACAGGCAGTGGCAAAGAAAGAATCAGAGAGTCAGGTCTTAGGATTTGTAGGCTAATATCTAAGAGTCTTGTTGAAGTGAAAAATAAGGTGGCAAACTAAGGAATCAGAGAAAGGTGGATAATAGACAATTTGAACTGAAAATTACTACTTGAGAGTCCTGTTGATTTCCATAAAAAGCACACTCAGTTTTAATGTAAAACAATTCTGTTCCAACAGTGACTTAATCTCAAATAAAATGCTAAATTAATTCATTTTTGTGTGCAACTGTTAGTTAAAATGTGTCTGCAGGCAAAAGTATGCCTTTGTTGTTTGATCCAACTCAAAATCTTTGATGAGCTCTTTTAGAGCTCTATTGCAGTGTAAAATAATTATTTTCTCTGAAGATACAAAAGAATTTAGCTCCCTGTTCTCCTCAGCTATGTTAGTTTTGCAAGGTTAGTAGAAATTTTAATAATAGTAGAGCCTTTACTTTTGTAACCAAGTCAGCAGATCTTATCCTAGCTTTCTATGGGGAGTAGATCTGATGAGTAAGAAGGTGCTTTTTTTATATAGTTACTTTGCAGAAGATCATAATTTGAAAATGGTTGTGACATAACTGGGTCACATCTGAAATTTTTCTATAAGCTGCTAAAAAAAGAGAAGTTGAGGTAGCTGCCTTTGTCAGAAGGTATATTCTTAGAGCTGTGGTGAATCATAGCTGAGAGATTTGCATATTGTACTGTTACTGAAAACTGCAGAACAGTCATAAATCTATAAGTGACTAGTAGTCCTTCAGTATCTCAAATCTGTTGCTTTTAAATAATATCAAAGTAAGAAGATATAGATGCATAAGCATTGCATATTGTGCTTCTGTCATTGCCTTTGTTTCACATGTTTAATTGTGGGCATGCTGTATTACACAGAATATCAGGCCCCGGGTTTGGCTGCTACAAGTGTTGGAGAGGACAAAATAGTAAGACAAATTTCAGGAATGGTAAAACTGTATTTCAGCTGCCTGCAGCTCCAGGATATAATAAGCCACTTTCAGGTTTTGATGCGTGCTTTAACTTTTGGTTGGAAAAAAGAATGGAATGATTCAGAGATCACACTGATCACTGGCTGGACTGGGAAATTATAATATGAATCAATTTAGTTTTGTTCAGGTCATTCAAATATCACGTTGGTGTCTGAATTGGTAGTTGGATTGTTACCTGTATGAACAGTAATCAAATTAGCTCTTATTGTGTTAAGAACTTACATTTTTCTGTTTATTTCTCTTCCCTCAGGGAAAGGCCATAACCCTGCTTGACAAAGACAGAAATATCTGGAGAGGTGTAAAAAAAGCATTTTGAAGAGCAGAGGGCGAGAGTCTCTTAAAATGGATCAGTCACTGATGGAAAATTTTTTTAATTTTTTTGGCATCTCATCTGCAGTGAGAGATTTTTCCTTCTCTTGCTAATTTTTCCTTCATCCTTGCTGGACATTTCTGCTCCACTGGTTGAGTCAAATAGTGTTAGTATGGGTGGGCTCTAACTGAGCCAGGACAGAATTTCCTAACAATTTCCAATTGTGAAGGCAGGACAGAAACAGTTATAATTTTACTCTTTTTTTTTTTTTAGGTGTAACTAGTGTTTGTGTTACAATACAAAACTTATAACTCAACTGTCAATTAGTCACGTAGGAAATTTGCATTGTTTCCCTGTCTTTAATTGTTTTTCTGAAACCATGTCCTCCTGAAATCTGGAGCTGCGGAGTTTAAAAAACAAATAGATATACTTACCATAAGTAGGGTCCAGTGGTGGCCTTTTGCATATTGCTTTAGGCTATTGAGTGGGTTTTAGAATTTTTTTATGTTGTGTAATGAAAAAAAAAATCTGTTTTATCTCAAGAATTACACATTTATAGTAAACTGTCTTTCTAGCTAGATATGTGAATTAGGGACAAAATGTCAGCTTAACTGAAATAAAATTTTTGGTTAATGAAAGTCAAATCCAAGTGCTAACTGCAAATTAGCTTCACAAAGAGCTTTAATTCTCTTAGTGGTTTCTGAACACCTTATATTTTCCTAACTCTTTAGCTTTTGTACTATTCGAAATAAGTGTTTATCATTAAATACAGCAGACTGTATTGAATGGATTTTTTTTCATAAACTGGAAGGAGTATCATTTAACTAGAGAGAGTAGCCTATTTTAGCAACACAAGTTACGTTGTTGATATTTTACTATTGTTGCAATGTGTGAAGTCTGGAAAGATCAAGTATTTCCTGTAGGGCAGATACTGTCTGGATAAATCAAGATAAAATAGCAGTCAAATATGTTGGACTATCCAAGGTGCAGCACAAATGATCCCTGCAAATGAAGGAAAAAAAATTAACATTTTAAACATGGACAAATGTCTTCTATGGACAAATCCCTTTTACTGTTCCGGAACTTGTCTAATAAACTACTTTAAATATGTGAGTTTGTGACATGAAAGTAATTGTGTATTTCTGTAAGCTTGTGTTTTAAGGGCATCAGTCAGAATCATGCAAAAGAAATGGTATTTTTACCAGTGCAGAAAGAAATACTGCAACCATGGATTCACTCTGCAAAATTCTCTGCTTATTATTGACAAATATATGTTCTGATGAAGCTATGAAACAATTTTCAATTATTTTACTAAATCAGTGTCTCAGACAAGAATTTCGTGCTCCACTAAATCTGATTTTGTACCCTGACTATTGGCTTTGAAATACAATTTTTTAAAAAGCTTCGTCCTCAGTTAGTTTGTTTCTTGGTTGTTGCTATTCTTTGGATAGTAGCAGTAAAAGCTGCATATTTTCAGAGGAGTGGACATATCACATTTCTTCCCAAATGTTTATTATATTTGAGCTGAATAAGGGAAACCCCCCAAAATAACCAGTTCTTAAATGGTATGGCTAGTTTTATAAGCTTGCAGAATAAACTGAGATTGAAGTATTCTTCCCGCTCTTCTGCTCTATATGAAGGAACTTCTGGCTGTATCTGATCAGTGGAAAATTTTTCTTTCATCTAAGAGCTCAGATGTCTCTCCTACATGTACTGTGCTATGTTTGCGGTTTTGATGAAAATCATGCTATGTTGCCTTGAATACTTTTTGGAGGTGAGGAGCCCTATAATCTTCAGCTATTCAGAATTTCTCAGTGGCCCAATACCTGATTTTTATGCAGGTACCTTGTAGTCAACATTTCCAAACAAAAAGCGAGGAAGAAAAGTAAGTTTGCAGCTGTCTAACATTACCAATGTAACTGTCAGGTTTAAGCCCATATTTTGAAAAACATTCAATTACCTATATAATTCAAACTGAAGACATTTCTCTATTTCATCTAGGCAAAAGGTTTACGGTCCTTGTACAGTCTAATGGCTGGGATCCAGTTATGACATAAAAACTCTCATCTCAGAGACTGTTCTCATTACCCACAAAAGTACAGAAGTGGAATTTTTTCACTAGATGAAAAAAAGGGTAGTTTGTTGGTAAAGGCCAGTTTCTTGTCAGAAAAGGCAGAATTTTCTACAGCACAGAAAAAGTGTAAGTCCTTAATGATATCATGGTTGTAATTTACAACAAACCTGGATGCCTCCATATATATGGACAATGAAACTTTTGTCCCACAGTGAAGAAGATAAAACCCCTGCTTTTTAGCATTCGATGTTTTAGAGTAATCAGTTTGAAGCAACTCATCTCAAAGAGTTTCTTTACAAACATGTCTGGACCTCACCTGTAGTACTGCCTGCAGTTCTGAAGTCCTCAGCAGAGGAAGGACATGGATCTGCTAGAGCTAGTCCAGAGCAGGGCCATAAAGATGATCAGTGGGCTGGAGCACCTTCCATATGAGGATGGGCTGGGAGAGTTGAGGGTTGTTCAGCCTCGAGAAAAGGTCTCTGGGGAGACCTTATAGCAGCCTTCCAGTATTTAAAGGGGACCTACAGGAAAACGGGGGAGGGGCTCTTTATCAGGGAGTACAGTGACAGGATGAAGGGGAATAGTTTTAAGCTGAAAGAGGGGAGATCTAGATTGGATATTAGGAAGAAATTTTGTCCTGTGAGGTTGGTGAGGCACTGGAACAGGTTGCCCAGGGAAACTGTGGATGCCCCGTCCCTGGAGGTGTTCAAGACCAGGCTGGATGGGACCTTGGGCAGCCTGATCTGCTGGGAGGTGTCCCAGTCCATGGCAAGGGGTGGGAACTAGGTAATCTTTAAGGTCATTTCCAAACCATTCTATGAATCTATGACTAATGATGCTCATTTAAAATGAAAATGTGAGACGTTCCAGAGAATCAGGAAAATTATTTGCTACTGATGTAAGTAATAAGATGTTTGACTCAGGAAATGAAATATAAGACAGCTATTTAGGCATGACTTTTCAAGAAAGTAACAGAACAACTAATGATGGACTGCATCAATAGAGAATTAAGTTCTGAGAATAAAGTTAATGTTAACCAGCATGAATTTGGAGAAATTAGGTTTTGTCAAATGAATTTGATACTGTTCTGACAGGACTACCAGTCTAGTTAATAAAGATGACTGCTGCGTTGTCACACTTCTGTAAGGCATTTGACCTAGTAACACCAATTCAGAAAAGATTGCTATTCAACAATGGTAAACTCAGAATGGATTAGCTAGTAATACTTAAAATGTATTTGTTAGGAATAGCTAGTGAAATAAAATTTAATCTAGAGAGGTTATATAGTGATCATTTTTAGCTCAGTACTAGAAAGGTAAAGGAAAAATCACTGTCTGAATTAGTGATAAAAATAATGGAGCAGGAAGTAATGGAAATAGTTCATTTAAACAAAATCATTTGGATCATGCTCTCAGAGGAACAATAACCAAGTTTTTTCAGCTCATGTGAATTCAGATGTGTTGGAATGAGTCATCAGTGCTCAAGAGGACTTTCTTGGAAGGACACCCTGGAGATGCAGAGTTACCTTCGAGGGACCCGCCTGTGAACATCTTCAGTGTGGGTCAGGACAGTACTACATGATAGGAGGGGAAACTGCTAGTGCTGAGGACATTGTCATATATCATCATGAGGTCGATGGGTGCATATATTAATTTCTCTCTGTTTGTTCGGACAATGCCATATCCATTCCCACTTCTCTATTTAAATCCTTCTTCCATGTGCTTCTTATTTAATGAACATTAGCATCCAGTTTTACCATGTAGCCCCCAAAATTCATGAGGGACAGTCAGAGACAGAGCAGGAGTCATGGAAATACATAGAAGTTTGAAAGAATTTTGATGAATCAAATAAATACGTTTAGCCTGATCTTTATCTATCAAAAAAACAGTTGTTCTGTCAGATGTGATGGACTATATATCGAAGTGTGAGGCTCTTGAGTGAATGCTGTCTGATATCTGTTGGGGAATCAGTCTGTAACTAAGATCTGAGAGACCTTCCAAGACAGGCAGTAAGAAGGAAAATATTCCTTCTGGCCTGTATGCAGCTTCTGAGTCCTCACCTGCACCATCATTTTATGCTGGCACAAGTGTTTACCGAGCTGCTTGATGAACCAGATGGGTGTATCACTCTGCATTAGTTTCAAGCCAGATCATCTCTCCAGTCCTTTGCACTGTACAGCTATACAAATGCTTGTGTCGACAGGGTGATGACAACGAGTGGGTCTGTGCAGAAATGGGAAACTAAGAGACTGATGGTGGCTAGATGTCTTGTTTTAACAGTGATGTTATATTATCCTGTCTTGAAGTGCTCATGAAGCTAAAGTTAGGTATTAAATTCAGTATTTGAAATGCGATCCTTAGACTGAGGGTCCTGACAAGTTCATCCCTTACATTTTTCCTCAATGCTAGCCCTTGGAATTTAGCTATTTTCTTTTGGTTTATTTTTTTTAGTTACTTTTTTATCCCTAAATTACACTTTATTCCTCAGTTTTAGGAGGAAGTTAATTGTTTTTGTCCCCAAATGGACCTGGGGATCAGGATCTGACCCAGAGGGATCTTTGCAATTTCACCTTTTCAGCTACACACTTGACAACTCCAGCCACTGGCTTAAATGTACCTACCTTTCCTAAGAAATGCATGAAAATATAGACATACCTAAACATTTGTGGGGCGCAGACCCAAAAGTTTATGGAGCAAACATTTTCCCTTACCAACACTGGATTCTATTATGAATATATGAGACAGGATGACCATACAAAATTTTTCTCCTATACCTTTTTTCATTTTCACGTCTTTTAACATACTTTCTCAATTGATTTTGGCAAAAGATTCTTTTTTTCAGACTCATTCTATGATGGGAATTACTGTTACTTTAAATGGATTTTGGAAATGAAAGAAAGCTTTTTTGCTTTAGTTATTTTGCTTTGCCATAAAATTTTTAGAAGAGGATGTTTTGTTTAACCTTTGGAGGTAGGAGTAGATCTCTAAGAAAACTCTGAAATATTAGATGGTCAGAATTTTTTGCCTTAAGAATAATAAAAGGTATTTTCAATTAGGCAAGGTATAATTTACTTTCTCAGTTACTCAGGCTGAACGTAATCCATACGCCACACAAATCTTACCCTGCTTGTAGTTTAGCTGTCTGAGGAATCTGTGAAGAAAAAAAAGTGCATTTGGCTAACCTTTCTAATGTAAGAAAATAAAATTTGGCACATATTAAAAATAATTAGAAAAGTAAGAAACATACTTTTTTACCAGTCCACTTAAGGTTTCTAGGGCTTGATTCATCATTAGATTTATATTGAGGATGAATTTGGCCTCTGCAATTTTCCTATCCTACACTTATTTTCCCACTTGAACTAGTCTTTTTTTTCTTTGTATTCCAAGCATAACCTTCTAAGCATTTTCCTAGCCACCTCTCTATTGTGTCAACATCTATTTTTCTTCCTTTCTTTTTACCTTTACATTTCTTCAAGTAGAGCTCCTTAAACATTTACAATTTCAGAAAGTTTCCAATCTGCCATTACTACTAAGCTGTTAAAAGATATTCCCATCTAGAAATGTCTAAGTAGGACATTGTTTCTTCATCAAAAGATTAAAATATTTTTCTAATTATATGTCAATTTAAATTGTAAAGATCTTGCAGGAATCCTTGTGTGTGCTGGTCATTTCATTAAATACCTTTCAGTGAGAATGCCAAGGTTTGTGAGTGTTGGCAAGATATGCCTTCAGACTGTTTAGGTTTGATTGCATTGCATTATAGAATGCTTCATTGCTAGTTTAATCTCTCAAAGGTTTTCAGCTGCTGTTTTATTTAGCTATACCGACTACACTGCCTACAGCAACTCCAGGCAATGATTCCCCCAGTGGCATGCATGAGCTGCCCTGCTCTACTGCGAAAATACATTATGGCTGAATTTGCCCTCAGAGTTTGGAAAGATCTAAAGTCTTTGGAGACTAAAAATGTGTTTTTTCTTTGTTTTAGCTGGCAGTATGAGCCTCTGGCATTTTAAAGTGCAAGTCATTAGCGTTCACAAGGGTGATGTTAATATGTCTGTGTTTCAATCTCAGGACATTTTCCAGTTGCTTCTGCCACAACAATCTCTGCCATCTCAGTGCTTTTTAAGCCCCTTGTGAGTTAAAGTAAGGTTTGCAATGCCAGTAAGAATCACCGTAGACTTCAGCTGAAACCAGTTGCTACCTGATTTATTCTTTTTGCAGTAGTTGGCAGTGAGGTTGAAAGTCATTCAGAGCTACTTGACAGAGAGGTACAGTGAAAGGAAAGAGAGATGTAATGTCTAGAAACATTAAACATGATCAAATGCAAAGCTAAAAGATTTTGGGTAATGTTATTTTTTAAAAATTATTTGCATTTATTTTTTAAGATTGAGGTGCTATGATTTAGACTTTTAAAAATACCTGGTTGCATGTAAAAAAATCCCAGCAAGCATGATAACATGGCATCTAGAAATAAAGCAAAATAAAGGATCAATTGAAGCAGTGGAAAGCATAGGCTGAGGGACCAGATGGCAGTCCTCATTGATGAGAAGGATGGAAACTGTCAACAAAGGTAATGCCTTGAGGGAAATGCAATAAGACAACACATAGAGATCAAGGGCTGACCCTTTCACCCGCTGTGCAAGCGCCAAGTGTGGATGTACAATGTATTTGGTCAATTGCTGCTTGCTTTCACTGGGAGGAATGTCAGAAATACTCTCAGACCTTCCCTTTTAAAGTGCTTTACTGTATTCCCGTCAGTTCCCAGCTGAGGCGTAATCCCAGCTCCCACAACAAAGGGGAATATAATCTAATCAGAGGGACAAGGCAGAAGAAGAAAAGAGGTCTGAACATGAAGATAACCGAGCAAAGCTAAAAACATAAACACTCCAGCAAGCATTGCTATTTTTAGGCATTTCATTTGGTTATAGGGAAAACTAAGTAGTATGGTGCCAAGCCAATAGTGCCTGGGGTTAGGTCACAAGGTTTCACAGCCATCACTGCCTATCCCCACTGTGTAAAGATATAAAAGGAATGGAAACTGAGAAACAGGTTTTCTCTCTTAGTTTTCTTATGATTTTTTTTCTTTAAACATCTTTAAATTAAGAACTCTGCAGAGTATTATTCACTCCAGCTCCAAGCAGATAGGGTCTCACTGGCACAGTTTCCTGCCCACTCCTGCCACCAGTGTCAGACAGGGTCTGTCAGAAAAGAGTGGGAAGAGTCATCTACATGTGTGTGCTGTTGTGCATGTGTCTACATCTTGTACCCAGCCTGCTGATGACTTAGTGCGAGAGCTTGAATGGAAGGAATAACCATGGATCACATTATAGTTACATATAGCTTGGCTGATTTGGTGCTTTATAGTATTGAATATCTTGCTTCTGAAGTTTATGAAGAATCCCAGAGGGGCTGTGGTTTGGACAAATCTGATCTAGATCTTCAGACCTGCAGGTAGTGTGATCATGGTGTATCGGTTGAAAAAGAAAACAGTCTGGTTCACCCATTTATTTTTTACATTAATGATTACTTTTATCATAGAATCATTAAATCCCTGGGTTGGAAAAGACCTTTGAGATCATCAAGTCCAACCATGCCTGTCCACTACTAAATCATATCCCTGAGCAGTTCATCTACTCATCTTTTAAATACCTTCAGGGGTGGTGACTCAATCACCTCCCTGGGCAGCCTATTCCAGTGCTTGATAACCCTTTCATTGAAGAATTTTTTCTTCCTGTCTAATCTGAACCTCCTCTGGTGCACCTTGAGGCCATTATGGACAGATATGAGGCTATTCAGATGTTTCTAAGCTCCTCAAAAACGTCAGAAGTCTTTATTCTGGTCTTGAGTAACACATTTGCCTTTGGACCACTAGCTTTTATTCATAATATTAAGAGTACATATATGCATTCTGGCCATTTCCTTATGCTCATGTGTGTTGTAGTAGCAAGTAGTTCTGACCCTGGTAAGACCTTATATAAACTCACAAGTTACTCCAAATGTCAGTGGTCAGACCGATATACAATCCGTCTGACCTGTGTACATGTTGGCCTCCAAGGAACTAAAAACTTCAATATAAATTTAAATTTTGATCAAACTGCAGCCATCCTGGGCCTGTGCAGGACTAGGAATGGCAAGTTTGGGTGGTGTAAGTGATTAAAAAGCAGAATGCAACTGTCTTACATGAACTGTAGCAGTAAATTTATGGACATTGGAATGAAAATTCAGAGTTTAGTGACTAAAGTTGCAGAGTGAATGAGTGGCAGCAATAAGCACCGACTTAGTCTGACTTCCAGTCCCGCATATCAGGGCTCATCTTGCCTCTTTTTATTTGATTTGTACGTGATGGGAATGAGCAAGGCAGGGTCTCATCTATGGGTCAAGGTAAGGTCAAAATTACATTTTAAAGTGCTTTAAGCTCCTTTTAGAGGGTGAATTTGTCAGAATTCACAGACAAATATTAGAAATAAAAACTAATGGGCAGTGTCTTGTAGTTCTCCATAGCTGCAGGGTACACATCAAAAGCAAACACTTACAAAGTTTTGTAAATATTTTACTGACAAGAAGAGGGAAGGATGACTGTGGGCCCTCATTCATGCAACACATGTCACTGTGACATAGATTTTCGGCACATCTACATATTAACAGAAGCTGAGTGTATCTATCTGTTGTGTTTTCAATTTAATTTATCATTGCTTATTTGCAAAAAAATCTGAGGACATCATACTATTTTAGTGATTAATGGCCAAGTTTTCTTTATATTGTTGAAAAAAATAGTGTTCCATTTTATACAAATTCAACTCAAAATGTTTGAGAATAATTGAGAATAATCAGTATTCCTTTTATATAAATTCAACAGAAATTGTCTGAGAATAATAGCTACAAGAGGTTCTGTTTTGCATATCTATCATTCTTCCAGCTGGATGCTCTAAAAGCATTTTGCAAACAATAATAAATTTAGCTTTACAACACCCTGCTGGTGTGAATGAATATGATGAACGTTTTTTGAAATAGGAAAACTGAGGCATAGAGATATTAAAGTAGAATGCCTCAAGGGTAGCCACTGGCAGTATTTTGGGATGCATTCATTTTCTTTTAGTGAAAGAAAATGATGCTACATTATCAAACACTATATTATCAAATTGGCGAAACTGTAGGTAAAAAGTTTTGTGATGGTGTCATCACTTCTCTGCTGTTTTTGTCTTGGAAGATGAGTTGTAGTCTAGGAGGATGTCCAGGATTTCAAAGAAAATCACTTCAGATTAGCTGGAAAGGGCTATTGTGAACATCATCAGACTTTTTACATAATGTAATGTAACAAATATCATGATCCTTATAATTTGTAATAATCTACAATTGTATGTGAACAAAAATTTTAGATTATTTTCTGAAATAAATTATGAACATGTTATGTTTTGCTGATAAATCCATTCGAGATTTTCTAGACATGCATTTAGAAACATTTATTTTAAATAGGCAGAGAAATATTTAAAATGACAATATCCTTATATCTCCAACAAAATATTACAAACAGAAAGGTATAGGTAACTTTTCCCCATTGCTGTAGGTATTCAGTTCTGCTACTGCAAGAGTAAAAGTTTTATTTCATATGTAAAAAGCCAAAGAATAGACTTTGCATGACATGTTAAAACATCTTGCAGTCTTGATGAATAATAAGCAGTAAGAACCACTCTCTAGGGTTCCATTATAACTGTAGCCGATAGGTGCATCCAAAATTTGATCTAAACTCTTATCCTTGGATATGAGGAAATGAATTTAAGGTGATTGATCTTTATAATAATGTGAAATTCCTTTTGCTTTAAACAGGCTTGGTATATTTGTAACTGGTTTATTACTGTCTTGATTTTTGGTTTCTGCTTCAGCCAGCTGTGGAAGAAAGTCTTGACAGTACTACAAAGCTGCTGCAATTGTTTGTACTAAAGATTCTGAGATGACCTACAGAAAGTGTAAGAATGGATATGAAGATCAGTCAGGTGCATTGCCTTACTTCCTTACTGTAGAAAACTCCAAGTCAGGTTTCCCACTCATAACATCACTTAGTGTTGATAGACTTGCAGCTTTAGAATTCTGCCTGTGCCCCATGGGGCATCCTCCTCCTCCTCAAAACAATGATGGAAAAATATATCTATAAGTTACTTATGAATTACTTCAAATGTGAGAAATTTTTCTTTACAAATATATCATTATTGTTCATCGCATGCTTATTTTATCATATAGTAGTTAGTGTTGCTTCATGATTTATGATATGCTCCTTATTTCAGATATTTAGCAGTTTATTTCTAAGTATGATAAATAAATTAGTTGACAGTAGAATGATCACACATCAAATTCTGAAATTGGACGCTAACAAATACCAGTTACATGTAGATACTCCCAAATGTAATTAGCTTGGAAATTCTGACCATGTATAACAGGTTATCTCTAAAGCTCATTTTTCAGCACTCTAGAGCACCTTGCTGCAGATGTAAGCCAGAAACCGAGTATTTAGCTTTAGAGTTGAACATTAGCACTGATAATGCTGTGTCACAAGAAATGAACAGAATTAAGTTAAAGCAGAGGTCTGTGTAAACAGATTCTGATTTATTTTGATCTCATGTCTCTCTCATGGTGGATTTCTTTAAAGTCTATTTGATTTCAATACTTGTCCCTTAAGAATCAGTCATGGGAAGGCTTTGAGTGCAATGAAAACTTGATCAATTTTAATATAAATGCTTATTTTAATATAAATGCTTATTCTGAAAATAATGCTTTAAAATTTAATTATCCTTGGCAGTGTACCCTCAGCAAGTTTGCTGATGACACAAAACTGGGAGGAACATCTGAAACACCATAAGGTTGTGCTGCCATTCAGCGAGACCTGGACAGGCTGAAGAATCAGGCAGAAATGAACCTAATGAAAGTTCAACAAAGGCAAGTGGAGAGTCCTGCACCTTGGGAGAACTTATCCTATGGACCAGTACAGGTTAAGGCCTGATTGGCTGGAAAGCAGTTCTGTAGAGAAGGACCTGGGAGTCCTGGTAGACAAGTAACCACAAGCCAGCAATGTGCCCTCATGGCCAAGAAAGCCATGGTATCCTGGGGTGCATCAAGAAGAGTGTGGCCAGCAGGTTGAGGGAGGTTATCCCTCCCCTTCTAGTGAGGTTGCATCTGGAGTACCGAGTCCTGTTCTGGGCTCCCTGGCTCAAGAAAGACAAGGAACTCCTGGAGAGACTCCAGTGGAGGGCCATGAAGATGATTAAGGGACTAGAGCTTCCCTCTTTCAAGTAAAGACTGAGAGACCTGGGTCTTTTCGGACAGTAGAAGACTCAGATGGGACCTTATCAATGCTTACAAATATCTGAAGGCTGAGTGTCAAGGGAATGGGGCCAGACTCTTTTTTTCAGGGGTCTCCAGTGGCAGGATGAGGGGCAATGGGCACAAACTGGAACAGAGGAAGTTCCAGCTAACCATCAGGAAAAACTTCTTTACTGTGAAGGTGACAGAGCACTGGAACAAGCTGCCCAGAGAGGCCTTGTTGCGTTCTCTGCATATATTAAAACTCCATCTAGATATGTTCCTTTGCAGTCTACTCTAGGTGACATTGCTTTAATAGGGGGCATCAACTAGATGATCTCCAGAGCTCCTTTCCAACCCTGAACATCCCGTGATACGGTTATTTCTGTCTTTAGCCCTAAAGATAATGCAGACAATGCTGAGAACAAACAGACTTGAGAACTTTGCGATAGGAATGGTTGGACTTGATGATCCAGTGGGTCCTTTCCAACCTAGTGATTCTATGATTCTAAATTTCTGTAGGGCAACTCCTTTCTAGATTATCCAGGCTAATCTGATTATACTCCCTGGTGAATCTATGGAAATCTTGAAAGTGCTGTATAGTTGAACTGTTTTCACCACATGAAAGTAGTGTAATGAGTTTACATGTATTCCATTAATTTATGGAATATATATAAGTAACTATTCTGCAATACGATGAAGAAGAAAATATTTCCCTATCTCACATGACTTCTTAATTAAACTATTGCATTCCAGTTTACCATTTATGAGCATCACTAAATGCTTTGAGTTAAACCTTTAATAATTAGACCCAAGTAGTGGATCACCCCTCCCTCTGCCTCTCTCCCCACCACTAAGTGTATCTCTATGCACATGGCTCTACTGTAAGGTAATAACTACTATAAATAACTACTATAAACTTCTATAAACTCAGATTCAGTATAGATCCAAGAAGGTTGTATGATTTATTGACTCGTCCCTGGATTAAAAGTGATCAGGGTCACCAGACTGGGGGAAAGAAAAATTAAAAAAAAAAAAAAAAGTAGAATTCCAAGGTTTAAAGCTTGAAAAGTAGTTATTTACAAAAGTTGTTGATGTCATCTACACTAGAAGTACGAGAAGTGTGCTTTGATCTTTTCTCTGTCTCTGCAGAACAAGGTGCCTGAGGATCAGTCTTTCAAATTTTTTTTAACAAATGCCATTAATATCACTCGTAAAGTTCTACAGGTGCTGAATGCTTTTGAATGTTTTCCCCATGGTCCATTAACTCAAGATTATTAATGCTTTTACTTGTATAGTACTTTGGGCTGAGGACATTTCTCAGATAGTGGACTAAATTGTGCCTTTGACCGTACTACTGATGGAAGTGGTTCATACTACCCAAGATAATGTAAGTGAAGAACCTCTTAGGTCTTCACATCAAACACAACAGCATGTACCACATCATGTACCTCTTCTCCTGACCTTTGCAAAATTCATCATGCTGGGGAGCAGCCCATTTTCTTCCACTACACAGATGGGAAGGTGTGTTTGAGAGCCAGACTGCCACAGGACCTTCCTCCAGCAGCCTTTCAGCTCACATACAGCCAGTCATTCATTTGCTTATGGTGGTGGTTAAATGGAAATTCTTTTCCCTCTACACCCAATTGATCTATTTCTTAAAAGAAAATTATGCCTGTAATCAGCCTCAACAAGTCACTTTCTTCACATCTTACCTCACTAGATAGTCTCTTCTTGCAGGACTGTTTGAGGAGTTCCTTCCTGAACCAGGTGACCTGAAAGCTTCGTGGTGAGGATTCCCCTACATCTTCCATGTAGTGTCTCATCAGTGGTGTTGCACAATGATATTAGTAATTCTTCAACAGAAAAATCTCATCTGACACCAGCTTGGTTTCATTTGCCTGCATTTCACACTGGCATCAGATTGTCATTTGCAAATCCTCCTGTGATCACTCATTACACCAGAAACTCTCTCCTTATCCAGCTGATGGATTCCCAGCTTACGACAAAGATATTGTTACTATGCACGATGTTGTGTTATGTGGTATACTATTTCTTCACTGTTTTATTATTCCAGTTATCAGATCTTTCTTTGAGACATGCTGACTCTTTTTGTTCTGCTCTACCTTTTATCTGAGCATTGTCAACCCATCTCATCAAAACACTGTCATTTCTCTGTTCAGGTCCCAGAACATTCAACAAAGTTTCATTTCAAAATTATCCTGGAAAATACCCACTAATAACCTCTCTCCAACTTGAAATAGTTATTTTCAACATTGTGTACTGTTATATCCTGTTCCATCAGTTCCTTATGTACCATGTTTTCCTTTACTAATTTGATCTCCAATTTTTCCTTTACTAATTTGATCTCCAATTTTCCCAGGCAACAATTCTTCAGATTTTTCATGGCAGAGATTTTCCTCATTTCTTATAACCAGAAACCATTATTTACTTGAAGGAAAAAACCACAAGGTTAGGCAAACATGAATGACCAATGAAAAATTAACTTTTCTTATGCCATTTTCCATTCTGTTTCTTAAGGAGTTTCCTTTTGTTTCTAGTCTTTCCTGTTGATTTGCCGAAAGTTAGTCCTTGCATGCTATCACTATTTATGACTGATTAACAGGTTTTATCTCCTTTACAATTCTCTTCCTGATTTTGAAGACCGTTATTTTTCAGTCCCCATTTAGATAGGATGTCCAAGAACTTCAGTACTGGAATTTTGATTGGAAAGACTTAACTAAGAGAGTCAGTACATAATCCCAACATGAGAAATAAATAGCTGAAGAATGGATTTTCTTGCTTGCTTGCCTCAGCTGTCAATTGGAATTTATTAGCTCATGAAAAAAAAGAAGCTTACCTGAAAGCAACTAATACAAATTTTGTATTTATTACATTTCCCTATTTCTATGCCTTTTACATGAGTTTTAATGAAGGATTCACAAAGAAACTCAACTGGCAGTCACTTCCCTATACATTTTATCACATATCCCAATAGAGTGACATTTTTAGCATGCTTTTCCAAGTTGTTACATTAACAAATTTGCGCTGATTTCTTTATCCTGTCATCTAAAGACCACCTTGTAGTAAGACAGTGAACTTTTACAGCATTCCATAGTTGATGCACTGTCTAATGTCACAAATGTCTGCTCAAATTACTTCATTGAGACTTGAGAAGAGTCTACATTGTGCCTTCCATTTGAGCTTGATTTGACAGAATCAGTCCCTGTGCTAGCTCATGGCACTTATCAGTTAGTCAGCCTTCCTCAGGGAAGAGAATTTAGAGTGCACCATATTCAGTTTTCAGATCAAGCCTTGTCCCCTTAGGAAGCTATGTACTGCATTATTTAACAAGGTGCCATCAGCCGTAGCACCATGCTTAAACATTCAGTCAAATAAAAGACAACATCATTATGTTAACTCTTTTTTCACCAGCTTCATTTATCTTTCAGTGATCTGAAATAAAATGCTGAGACAAAGAAAACTTTGCTATGTCTTCCCTTTAATCTCTTTTGAAATGTGTTGTTATAAAATAATGACTAAACTTAATGCTGTATGAGGTGTTTTTTTCCAAATTAGGATTTTTTAAGTTATTTGAGACTGATGCTTTATTTAGTTTGTTGGTTTTATATGTAGTTCTCATATAGACTGCTCACTTTGTATGTTTTGATTTGTCTCTCATAGCTACACAGAGCCAAATTATGATGATTTAGAATTCTAAATGTATCAAAGACAGAAAAGTTACTTCAAGCTAATATAGATAAATGAGAGAAGAAATTGGTGATAAATGTGAAAGTCCCTTTATAAAATCTGTTAACCTGTTATGTTATATCATCAGTGCACCATGCAAAAAGATGTGAATAGACTGTGATCACATTATGCACAGTGCCAAGAATTATAGATTCTTTGAAGTATTTTATGCCATTTCAATCAAGCTGAAAAACACACAGAAGGGAGACATACTCTGTCTTGAAAGTGAATAGATTTGGGATGTATACTCTAATGTTTGCTTTTTCAGTCTCCTTGGGTCTTCTCCTTATATTCAAAATGAGTTTTGTACATCTTTACTTATCTTGTCAGACCAGAAATTGTCAAGATTCTCTCAGAAAAGGAAAGATATCAGTTTTAAAGCTTCATGTTGATATAAATATGAAAATGGATTAAACTCTGCTTCCAATTTTCAAACATATGTACTTCAATGAATATTAAATGGTAGACCCATATCATCATCATGACTTATTTACTTCGTAGAGTTTTTATCAAAAAAGGACTGGAGTTTGCTGTGGAGCGTGAAACTCCACTGTAATTGAGTTTAGAGTGGTAAAACCACTAAAGAGGCCATGGCCCCAGAGAGTTCCTCGAAACCCACCTGTCAGCTGGTGTTACATCACTGATCCAACAAGCCGTGCCTTCCTCTTCCCGCTAAAGACTTCTGTGGCAAAAAAAACCCAAAAAAAAACAAAACCAAAAAAACACCCAAATTTGCTCCTAGAAAAAAAAACTCTCTGCAACAGCTGCACAGTGTCAGCAGAAATAATGATCTGAAACTCAGCCTCCAAGGGATGCTAGTCTGGGTCCTAAGTCCGTAAGGTGTCACTTCTTTCATCACAATGCCATTAAGCAGGAAAGTAATGGAAAGGACATGAAGTATTCTTTCACCAAAGTATAACGACAGAGAGGAAGGATACTTCAGGATATTGAAAGGAAAAGGTGTTTGGTTTTGCTAGAAGGATTGACTTAAAGGATCCATGCATAAAAATGGCAATTTAATTCTTAATATTTTACCATTGAAAGTGCACATTTAACATTGTAGCTTTTGAATGTATATGTTCACATGAAAATTTAAATTGTAAACAGATTTAGTTCCATAGTTTCTTTGTGTTAAGAGCAGGTCTTTTGCAAATGATTGAATGACTCAGGAGGCTGATTCTAAATTACTTTAAACTCATTGATGAAATCCATCCTCGGGTGAAGTGTTTTGCTTGCAGAACTCCACTTACTTCAGTGGAGTCACACTTGTGCAGGATCTGGCTGCAGGCTGATAGTGGCTATTGATAGTCAACCTTCAGTTCACTAGCCCGTTTTCTCCCCAGCAGACAGTTAGATCTGAAGTAACCCCCTCCCTGCTATAATTTAAGCACCTGCACTAGCCTTTTTAGCAGAGATGAGGAACTGAATGACATGGGAAATGGCTTCTTTGTAAAACTCAAGGTGATTCCTGCACCAAAATGTCACGGCAAGCCAGCAGGGCAGTGTGAGCTGTTTTCCAAAATGGTGCATTTATTCTGTTTTTGGCATGAAAAGAGGTTTTCGTCTTCAGACTGTCAAGTAAGTCCCTTCACAAAAGCTAACATTTAGCTTCAAAGACAGTTAAATGCCTGAGCCTTATTTAAGAGCTTACCTCCACTGAAATCACTACAATTCTGACGCCTGATCAAAGTCTATAAAAGAAAAGAGTCCAAATGTTTTCTTTTGAGAAGATGTAGCTGATCATATTGAGTCACTCTTTCAAGAAAGGGAAAGAAGCTGCTCCTTTAGACTTGGATTTGTTTCAAAGACTGTCGCTGGCAGATGCATTGTTCTGAAAACTAGTGCCAGGGGTTTTTTTTATCTCTTACACCTACATTAATATTCAGTGCAAATGAATCCTCAGTTTGGTCTTTGAATTACTATTGTGATTATCAGTGATGAAATTGAGAAAGGATATGATATTTCTCCTGTATCTTTGCTGCATATTAAAGTCTGAAATAGTGCTTCTTGTGGGAGACGTGCTGCTCTCAGAGCTGTCCTGCTTAAAAAATGGTTTCTGGGATGAACATTGCAAATTGCTGTGCATTGCCCACTTGACCTTGGCATGCAGGCTTATTACCCATAGGCACTCTGAAGTGGATCGCTGTTGGGAGAAGGATACACAGAAGCTTCCAGCCTACTCAAGGAGTGATTTGGGCTCCCAGACTATTCCTGAGGGAGAACAAGGCTGTTGTTAAGTGTGGGTGCTCTCCTGCCTGTAAGGAGGTATATTTTCTTCAAATCCTGCAAATTCCACTTGCTTTCAGCTTCAGACTCAGAGACTTGTGTGATTACTTATGAACAACATTGAACTGAAGATAACATTTTTACAACCAAGGAAACCTTTAGGCACATAATGAAATAAAAAAAAAAAAAAGTGTATGTTAAAAAGAAACACAGAGTTTGTCTTTTGATTTGTTCTTAATGTAAAGAAGCATGCTTTTTTCTTCAAAGGATGCAGCTTAAACATTTTAAAGCATCACTTTCTCTGTACTATAACTAATTCTAATTTTTGTATTGATGTATCAAAAAAACTTCACTCCCTTGCTTTGATATTTTATGCTTCTTGGAGGGATACATGACAGACCCATTCATGAATCCATTCAGTTGTATAATAATAGTGTAGTTTTGGGTTTCATCTCATTTGTTGTTAAACCAATTGGACTGTGGACTGCTGCTAAAAGGAGTGATTTTCCTTGATCCAACTGCTGCTCCTGCCCAGCATCTGCTATAGCAGAGTCGCAGGGCCTCGTTTTTGGTGGTTGTCTGACAGAAAAAATCCCTTTTCCCCCCTTATTTAGTTTTCTGTTGGAACAACTCACCAATCTGGCAAAATCTGATGCTGAAGGACCACTGGACCTGACATGAGGAAAGTGGTGGGAGCACAGAACCATAGGAGGGCAATCTGAGCCACTCTTTGGCAACATTCTGAGTTACACAGGATGTGTCACAAAGTCACTCTGCAGTTAGTAAAAATAGGGGAAGCATGACTCAGTATCTCTGAATTACTCTCCTTTTTCTCCCTTTACTCTGCCCACCAGTGTAGTGCCTGCATTCACCTTAGCCTTAATTTTACCAATACATCAAGAAGAAGGGAGATACTTAACGAAACTCTTTCTGTGTTTTTTTTTCACAAGCAGCCTTTTTTACATTTCTGACTGTGACACAGCTTCCTGCCTCCAGCCCTGCTCACCCATGGTGTTTTCTGGCATTTCTATTTGAGGGGCCCAAAATGGAACAGCTGAAGAAACAATTATATTTTGATATTTGTGGGAATGCACCATCTTTCAGGTGTCCGTACTCATCCTTACTCTGTCATGAAAGGTTCTAGGAATTGTTTAGGAAAACTTTATGGCAACTTATATTATACTCCTCGGCAACAATAGGGTATTTTTCTGAGAGAGCTGCCAGAATGAAAGTGGTGCTAGAGATTTGGCTGTCAGTATTTATGTGGCTGCTGATATCTCATCATGGAACATGGAGTAGCTGACAAGAACCGAAAGAATAAAAACTAGCAGCCTGCATTTCTTCAACTTTCATTATCATATTGCTGTTGTTTGAGGGTGGTAATTGGGTTATATCATCCTCCTTACTGGAGTTTCGAGAACAGCACGTCATTACAATCTGTTGCACAGCAAGCCAGGCTATTAGTTCCGCCAATTTACTGAAATAATAGATCATCAAAGTATCTACAGTATATTGAAGATATTTTATTGTAATAATGGGCAGCTTTATTTGTTAAAAGAGACCATTTTGCTCTTTCTACAGAAGACTTGTGACTTTTCAGATGTGTTGATCAGCAGCTTTCAAACACAGGGCATTCACACACTGTCCGCATGTGCTGCCTAAACATTGTGGAGGTGAGCCTTACGTTGAAATTCCAAGTGTGATATCAGTAGCCTGTTCGGTACCTAATGAGAAATAGATTAGGAACATTGTACACATTAATTAGCGCTTTCCCTTTGACAAAAAAAATCCAACACTAGATGGCACGCTTGGCCTCAGGATCACAGCCACCTCAGCGTGCCCTGGAGTTGCCTTAGTGCCTTTCGGTCTTGCCTTTCCTCAGTTTTAAAATAAGAAAGGGAGTCGAAGTAACGGAGCACAACTGGGCGACCCTTTTAGAGTAAATTTGAAACCTCTGTCCTCTGATCCTCCCCGAGCTGCTTCTTTCTACAGAGTTGGAAAAATTCCAAAAAACTCCCCCTGAATAGCAAAAGAAAATATCACTGAAACAGTAAAACTGGAGAAGAAACAGGAATGCAAGTAGCAGAGTACTAAAATGAGTAACATTTTCAAGTAAAAGCTAATTCATTAAAAATAAAGGAGAAAGGGTATGCAAAAAATTTTTCAACAGACGTTTTCCTCCTCTATCCTATCTCCATCATCTATTATTCCTATATTGGCAGGTTAAAAATGTCTATATAATCTAAAAATAAAGTGCTTCATATCAGATTGATCCAAACAGAATTTTTTCTTATTTTTATGGCAATTCTTGATTTGATCATTGAAACAAAAATCCACAATTTCAATACCACTAAAGCTAAGTGATACACTTAGCCTCTGACTGTGGCAGGAACCAGTAGAACATAATGGCATTTGGATTAAAGAGTAAAATGGATGGAGCTGAAGATCCAGTGTCCACATAAAATGAGTTTCAGGGAGGTTACTTTGTGGTCCTGTGGGCTGAATGCCCATACATCAGACATGGTCTTGGAGCTCAGCCTCTGGTTTAATTGCATCGGACTTGATGTCTTGAGGTAAATTCCAGACCATGGTATTACAAAATCTTGTTCAAAGCCTGTTTTGGATATGCCTGGAGAACATGTGCCACCTGTTCCATGCATTGTATTTAGAAATTAAAATATTGCTTTTGATGCCATCAACACATTATGCAGACAGTTGAGTTTCTCTGTACTTCTCTCCATCACTCAGCATGGATAAATTCATCTCACTTAGCTACCAGGAACAGAAGCTTTCAGGAAGTCCTTGTCTTACTAAAGTATTTTTAGCTGCTCTTTACCTCATTTTTATGTGAAAATGCATATATCTCTGTGGTATTTGTTCCTCATCCTTTCCTATCGTGGGACGTCTGGCCACACAGTCCTGATGCTGTGTGAATGATATCCATGTAGGGACCTCTACTGTCATGTAGATTATGATCAGGGTATGGTCTCCCTGGTGGGAGCCTGGGTTCAAGTGTTTTTTTCCTTTCTGAGAGATGGAAGCTGGGTGTACTGTCCTGGCAAATGCAGGCTTTGAATAGAGTGCAGAGCAGTTACCACTTGGTACCAATGTTTGCTCTAAATATTTCAATATGATTAGGCATAAATTCTTCATAAATTTCTGCCTTTCCACCACTGTAATTTAAATAATTTTACTTGCATTATCAGTGTTTTACCTCAACCAAAGTGAGACAGAAATAAAACCACTGAAATCTTAGGAAGTGAAAAGGGACCTTATATTACTGCCCACGCTAAAACCAAATCTATTGATATTAGTAGTTCAGCATACTAATTTTTAGAAGCACTGAAATATCTCCCAGCTGGATTAAAAAAATGCAAGAAAGGCAACTCTGTCTAGTTGACACAAAATCAGAAACCTAGTAAAGGAGATGCAACATTGGAAAATGCAAAAGTCAACATGTCAACATGAATCATCTTTGTCAGAATGAAACAGATTATTTTGTTTGTTGGTAGATCAGACTAATGTAAATCAAGGAAGTATAAAGGTTACACACTCTAGGGATTTGCGACTGGTAAACTTTCATAGTGTGATCAGAGATTGTAATCATCTGACAGTGGGAATAACAAGTCAAAGTGAAGCTTAAATGCTGAATCAAAAAATCAGTCCTGTTAAAGTCTAGCACACTGGGGTCAAAAATTCGCAAGAGTCCAGCTGTGAAAATAAGATGGGAGCTGTATTAGTTTTATCCATTCTGTATCTCACATTTAAGTGTTGTCAGCTGATGAGGATTTGTCCCTTGGGAATTGTCATGGGGTGGTTTAGTCCATGTAAAGTGAAAATTTTGCATCACATAGAGGATCTTGTGAAATTCTAAGGCATGAGGACTACATGCTGAGATTCATAATGCCGAAGAAGGAACAGCAGAAACAGTAATCTGCCACATGCCCTTATCTAAAAGTGGTTCTTGACAAAAGAAGGCTGAGTGTTTGTAGTGTGGAAGCTATCAGAATCTGTGACACATTTTAACAGTCAGTGGTTGTTAATGGATAAAAACTGGTAACTTTAGGCTGTTGCTGACATATAGAACTGTTTAGAATAAATATAAATCCCAATGGACCCATTCTTTTCATGCCTTTCAATATTATTTCTGTTTGTAGCATTGTGTAAAATTCCATTACTGGGTCAAAAGTTTGATGTAAACAAGCAATAAGCTCTCTCTAAACAAGATTTATATACTGAGAAAACTTGAATTAAGGGAACAATTCATATGCAGTTTCTCTAAGGCACATGTTGCATAATGCCTATGCAAATATTTTATGAATCTTTTTGTACTTTATCAATTTTCCCCCTTTGTTTTCAAATGATGGACTCACAATTCATTGTTTATAGCTACAGAAATTTCTAAATTTATGTAACATTTTTAAATCACAGTTTTATTGTGTGCTCAAGAGAAAGAATCTCCATCAAGCAAAGAAGGAAGTTTAAAAGAAATTAATGCAGTCCTCCTTCTTCTCTAAAATTTATTTGCCGTCCTTGGGAAATAGTTTAACCTCTGTGATCCAAATGCAGATTTATTTAAGAAGTACTTTCCTCTGTACTTGGCCCCACTCTCTTTTAATTGGTGATGCTTTCCAAAAGGTAAGATGTTAATAAGCATGTGAACATATCCTATATATCTATAAGGGACACATTATGTACCTGAAAACTGTGTTGCACAGAATTGTTGATTTAAAGTATTCAAAGGATCTTCCAATGTGTATTTCTTTATATAGTTAGCCTCATTTTATAGACAGAGGACCGAGTTACATAAAAACTAAAAGCAGATGATGTCACCGCATACCTTCTCCTCTGGTGGTCTCACTGTAATTGAAGGAGGGTTGTGAGGATGCTGTCTGAGGCTGTTGTGCCTAAAAGCACGGCCTATGAGCCCATTTGGTTCCCCAACTCTGTGATTAGCTACTTGTGAGTAACTGAAGCTCTGGAACCTGGAACTTAACAGTCTCAAGCAGTGATTTATCCAAGATAACAATGACAGCTGTGGCAAAGTCTAGATAAAGAGACCCAGGTAGCCCAGTTTTCAGTTTCCTGTTCTGGTTATGAGACCATGTCGCCTCCTGCCTTATAACTGTAGTAAAAGCAACATTTCAATATCAAAAATAAAGTTCTCATACATTTATTTATCATTTGAAAATACAAACTGAGGATAATGTATATAACTAGCATCAGGTCATGGTATCAGAAGAAGAGGTTCTGTTCTTACTAGGTTAAGTATACATTACTGAACAATCTAAGGAGTCCTGCATAGAAGACAGTATGATCCTTTGTGAATAAAGGTGGCATGTGCTTTCCAAATGACCAACAATGGCTTTAACTTTTAAATTAATCACTGAAGGAGCAACTGACTAATATAGGAGAAATACACTGAGTTACACGAGTTTCCTCAGCAAGTCATGACATGCTTGAATTATCATTCCTGACTAAGAGTTCTCATTTGTGGGAAAAAAAATACAATCTTATATGACAACAGGACCAGAGTTAGTGCTGAGGAGGAGGAAAAGTCATAGCCACAATCATGAAATGTAAACCTTAATATTCAGAATGGCAATGAAAGACAATGAGCAACACAAAATCTGAAGGCAGATGATGTCACTCCATGTGTTCATATCTTGTGGTGGTTTTACTGACCATACATGGTCATGGGATGGTGCCCTAACCTAATAAAATATGAAGTTGGTTTAAAAACTACTAATGATAAAAACATCTAAAATTAAACTAATAAGTAAAGCAATTTACTTCCATTCAGAAGGGTCTGAATTTAGTTTAATAATTACTTCTGTGGAAATTATTTTATTTGCCGCAAAAATCTAGCCAACTCAGAAACGGTACAGAAAGCTTTTAGCAGTTCAGAGTAACAGAACACCAGTTAGTGACGTAAAATCAGAATCAAATGAAGCTACTGGAATAAGAGTCTGTATAGTAAATCTAGTGAAATGCCAGTGTCCTGAGAAAGAGGTGATCTTTGCTAGGGTAGCTGGAAGATGAACCTGGTATTTTAGCATTGGGACTTATGGTAGATGTAGACGGAGGGACAATGCTGGGTCAGAGCTAAGAGCTCTTCGTGAGCACTATTGATGATAGGAAAAATATAGTACTGGCAAAAAGATTTGCAGACAGGTGATGAAGGCAACCACATTTTTGTAGGGTAAGTGAAAAACTAGCTATCCCACTGACATAAGAGTTGTTTCACACTGGGTGTACTCAAACTGGGTTTCACTCCAGACTTGAAGTCTGTCAACAATGAAATTGTCTTGAAATCTTTTATTGTAACTTTCTAACTTCATTCACTGGTGATGATTCTGTGCTGCTGGGTACTGACTGAGACTGAAAAATACAGCATGGAGGGAAAAGTACTCCTTCCTGCAGACATCTGAGTTTTCTTGGAAGTTTCCCATCTGAATACTGACCTCATCTGACCTTATTTAGCTTGTGAGCTCTGATGAGATCAGAGCCTGAGGTTATGACACAAAACTAAGAAAAGTGATAACAAAACAAAAATGACATGATTGACAGGGTAGTAGGCTGAGCACAATAGACCTATGGAGAGCTATGTGTATGTATTCCACTCCTTAATATCCTCTTTGTAGATAAGAAAAATAAGCCTGGAGCTAAAATAGTAATGGGATGAGGGCTGCCTGTCTTGCTTGATGACCATAAACAATATTATACAAAGATGGATTACTGAAATGGAAAGTGGGTACTCATGAGATGCTACCTTGAGGCAGGACTGAAGCAAAAGGTATTCGGGACCCTTGTGCCATCTGCAGTTATCTCCTTTTGGTGGTTTTTTGTTTCTCAATAAGCTGTGATATGACCCTGTGTAGTCCAACTTTAGTGCTTTTCACTGTCAGATTCATTGAGGCTATAGAAGATTATTTTGCTTGGAGAAAAAAAAAAAAAAAAAGAAGATATCTGAACAAGTCACTGAAAGCATTTACAGATAAAAGAAGTAGTCAGCAGAAAGCTGTCCAAAGAGGTTTCTTTTGTAGTGCACCAATGGAAAGCAGCTACTTATGACAATTGAAAATATGGCAATAGAAAACTTACATAAGAAAGCTATGGTTTCTTTTTTTGTGTATGTATGTTTTTCACTTATCTTGAAAATTTTCAAGACCTGTGCTGTTAAGGTTGTGACGTGATTATGTTGAATTGATTTAAGAGAGCTGTAATGACTGGTTTTTCTCTGTGCAATGAGTACTAGAAGTAACTTCGGAAATTAGGCCAACTTCTGATGTTGCTTTGTGCTGTGACAGGTAGAGAGAAACTCTATTAATTTCAAAGACATTGTTCTAGATCATTACCAATCTTCTTATTTTAGAGATTCAGAGCAGGTTTGCAATTTCTGGATGTGAACTAGGGCTGGTAGGAAATTTTCTGCTGAAACAACTAATGGAAAATTGGATTTCTGAGCAACCACAAAATTCCATAAAAGGGAGAATATATATAGTTATAGAACTATAAATAGAAAAAATTGCTGATTTAATGTATTTTAGACTAGTTCTGGTAAGGATCTCACAGATCTTCTGTCCCTGTTAAATTGAGTATAAAAGCCACAAATGTTTGCCTTATAATTTTTCATGCAAACTGGAATACAGACATTTTCCTTTTTACTAAAAAATCTAAAGTGGTTGTCTTCTGTGCTTTCAGAGGATATGAACTATTTTGGAAAGCAATAGAACATTTTCCTGGTGATTCTTCCAAAGACAATGTTATTTCATTTTGAGGCATACTTGTGAATGTCATTGTTTTACATTCTGTACAAAACTCAAACACAATAAAATATAAAATTTGTTTAGTACTGTTATCTCAGTTGTTGCAAAGTACTGGCTTCAGTCGAATTTGTAGGCATAGTTTTGCAAGTACTGAGAACTCCCTTGCTCCCTGAGAATAAAATCACTACGGCAGGGACACCTAAAATCTGAAACACAAATCATTTTATAAAGGCAGAGTGGTTGAACTTCAATTCTTTGTTACTAAATTCATGCATATGCTTTTCAGGCATCTGAAGCTACTTCTTGGGAAAGATGATATTGGACAAATCCATGATTAGAGCCTTTGTGATGTTAACCATCCCTACTGTGCTGGAATTGATTACACACATTTGGTGAAAGGCAATTTGAATGGTAAGTCACTTAGTCATATTCTCATTTTCACACACCATTCAGCTTCCTACTGTCCTTCTGCTCATTCTTTTCTCTTTTCTCACAGCAGTATGCGTAGCATGTCCCCACTGTCGTTCAACATAGTTTAAGATGGCATTAAGATAGAAATATTGGTGTAAACATGCAGAAAAAGTTCCTGGTGAAATGTCCAGGTTTCTCCAATGCACACACAGTAACAGTTTTCTAATGTCCTCAAAGAAAATGGAGAAATTATCAGCATTTTACTGAAGTGGTGAACTACTTGCTGCAGACAGGTTAAAGCCCTGTCTGGGTGAACATTCTTACTGTACCGGTGAAGTCTGAGGGATGGAGCATGCTTACCAGCCACTTCCCTTAGATTTGATCGTTTGACAAAAGAAGCTCTGTTTCTTGCTATACAGAACAATTGGGGTTGAAAATTAACCTGAGGATTAGAATCGAGCCAAAAGAGAACCTAGACCTCAGCTCTAAAGCTACATCAAATGTATCTTTTAAACTCTTATATTATTTTTAACTCTTAGATTTCCATGTATGAATATGGTGAACTAAGAACTCTGACAGATTTTTAAATGTTTTGGTTCTCTTTTTACCGAGAGCGACATCATAGGAAGACTCAAATCTAAACAATTTTTCACCCATTATATTAAGCTCTATGGTTTTATCTTTCTTTTGGGGCACTTATGACTAGGTAGCATCAAAACTGGCCTCTCATACTGATATTTATGTCACTTGGGTATCAAACAGTAAGCTTGCTTGCTTTTATTTAAAACAAGATTGGCTAATCTGCATGGCAGCACTTAAATACAGCTACTCAGAGCCTTGGCTGTAACATGTCAGAGATCTATAGAGCTAAAATGAAGAGTCCCTATGGTCTATTTCCTTGTACAATTCAGGTCAGAATTTCTCCAGTTATCCTAGTTTTACTCCATATATCAAGTGGTCAACACACAAAATGAGAGGGACAATTGTAAATAATATACTTTCTGTGTGATGCCCAGCAAAGGCCAGATTTCTACAGTAAGTGGGGCCCTATATTCCCTACCTTTTACGGGCATATTTAAACAGATCTGAATAATCATTGTGCATCCAATGATTTTAGATATCCAGTCACCCAATGATTTAGAAATGCATTCCACTCTTGGAAAGAATTGATGCATCTGCTATGTGAACTGGAGGGGATACAACATAATTTCTTCCTTGCCTCTGTGTCAGGCAGCGTTTCCTAGCATTCATTCTTTCCAGTAAATAAATCCATGCATAAATAAGACCCTAAAAATCATTTCTCTTTGATAAATATTTCAGTGAATATTCCTCCATGCACAGGGCTCTCTTTGGTTCCCCTGAAGCCAGATCTGGCCCACATACAGTGAAAATGAGGCTGTCTGCTCAACATGCAAAACTACTTTTGTTCTAGCTAACATGTTATGTTCTAACAGTAAGCATCAAGTAAAAGGAAAAGGACTTTTTCCTTCTTTGTCTTCCAGCTATGTTAGCTTTAGACAGCCACCAGCACATGACCATTTACATAAGGAGGGAACTGTGGAGCTGCTGCCAACTGCCCATAGTGCCTGCCAAAAACAGATGTTAGATGTTACTGTTCAAATACTGTCTTCTTCAGCTTGACATGTGAGTGCTGCAATCTTTATTTAAAAGGAAGAGGAAAAAAATATGGCTGAATTAATGAAATGAAGCACACAACATACGGTCTGAAACAATTATAATGTAAGGGAAAGTACTAGCTGTCCAATTGCCTAAGACTGCTAAATTCAGCTGGATCTGTCACAGAGAACTGTCCTGATTTGTCATGCAGATGGATCTGGTGACCTAATAGGTCTGTTGTATTTTTAGTCCCATGCCTTCACATTGATTTTTAAATAGTTTCCAAAAGGCAATGAATAAAACTGTAATGCTCTGTGTGGACCAGGATGGTGCTAAATCCAGCATTCTTTGTTACCAGAAATCTACGCCTCTAGTACCAGGCAGCCTTATCGCAAAAACTGATTTATGCTTGGGTCTTGGATAATTTTGCATGAAATCTGAGGGCTCTATTAAAACATAATTGAGATAAATCTTTTGTATTTTATCTGTGAGGTATTTTATTCATATATCTTACAAGAAAAGAAGGAACAATCTGAATAGTATTTTAATTTATTAGTTTGTCTGTAAGCAGGGAACTAAAACTCTTGGTCTATAGAGCTGAAAAGCTGACTTGTACTGCAGACAGCCTTATGTAGTTGGCCTACATTAAGACCTGTGCTGTGGTTTCATTGTAGGTCCTGTTCTCTGGGGTCAGTAGTACCAATAAACCTTCATTTTTGCATTTGGGGTTGAGCTTTCACATGGCCTCATCCATGCCCAACAATGGTTAGTTCACCTCTCAGTCCTTACTTTAGTTGATAGCCAGACTATCCTTTTTTCCTAGCCAGAGGTTGTGGGAATGTAAGATCTCTGAGATGTGTGTCCCTTGCCTAATAGTCGCTGGCAATGGTTAAAGAAAAGTAAAAAGAACTAGAGATAGATGTGTGGGCATACACGGTGTGTGATCTCATCAGCAGAGTTTCTTCATGGAAACTGACTGAGTTTGGATGTTCAGTTTTCATGTGCTGTGGTTTCATTGTAGGTCCTGTAGCTAAAGCAATTTGCACCTACAAGACGTCTGTCCACAGGTAAAGCAGAGTACCTCTCTCTCCCACTGTATGGGTAGCCGATACAAACTGCCTTGTGGGGGATACCCTGCACTTTTTACGACTTCAACCTGAAACTGCTGTGCAGAAAAAGCAGCCACCTATTTGCACACCTGCCTGCTCTACAAGGGCGTGCAAAATGCTGCCATCTGCTTCTGATGATAGATGGGACAAGAAAGTGTGTGAGTGTTTTGTGTCCTCTTCACCCTCCTTTTCTTCTCCTTGGCTGGGAAAGGAGGTTGTTAGGGTGCTCCCTGTATATTAGACCCTGGTGGGCAGGTTTGGAGAACATGGGCTCTGCAGCCAGGTCATTGCTAGCAGGTAGGGAAGCCCCTGTCCCCTTCTTGTCACATTAACTGTGACTGTGGCAAACTCCAGTACTCGCCTGCCCCTGCAGTGGGTGATTTTAACTGATAAACATAGCATTATAGGTATATTTTGTTACTTCTTATGGTATTGGTGAATAAAGAGAACTCAGTGAAGAGTCTAATGTGCACCAGAATTTCCTCCAGAGAAGAAGAAGAAGGAATAAGATTGTATATTTTGGAAGCTCTGGTGTATTGGGTTAGCTCAGCCAACACCAGCAGACTATGTTGAGATGTTACCATTGCAGCAGGGTTATACAGACATCATACTTTGTGATATGGTTTCAAAACTGCAATAACCTTTGCTTTTGGTCATTCTGATTCTTTATACATTTTGAATCTCTTTCTTCTCTTTAATTGCCGACTGTTTTTCCAGCCATTTGCAAAGGAGGAGGACACAATAGGGAATTGTGTGCTGATGAAGCTCTGCAAGAGCACACTGATGTGGAGTTCTAGCTGGAAGCCAAATATACTGTGTTTGGCATTTAAGCCCTTTTTTCTTTGTATCCTCCTATCAAAAGAAGTATTTACATGAAATGTCAGTCACCCTGTGGAATTATGTGAGAATTAATTATCTGTGGAGAATGATTTGGTCCTATTAATTACGGGTCTTACATCAGAAAAAGAATAGGACTAATGTGTCATAAGATTTTTTTTTTAGCCAGTAAACTAGGAACTCATCGGCATCAAATATCAATAATGGTTGTGTTGAATACAGATTGATGACCTCTGACAAAAATTATACAGGAAACTTGTATCATTTTGCCTTATTATAGCCTAGTAAGACCTTAGTCAAGATCAGGGTCTTATTCTCTTAGGCTGTCATGCAAAGGGTTAAAGCTGATATTTATCAGATTATTGTTTGCAGCCAGTCATGAATGAATAAGGCTTTAATATATGTAGAGTCAGAAATAACTGATGTTAAAATGCAATTGCAAATCAAATACTGTATTTAATGGAGACAGTTAAAACATTGTGTCTAATTGAATCTTCATTTAAACATGTGCATAATTTTGATGTTCAGACATATGCAAAGCCTTGTAGATTCCTTCCTGCAGTGAACCATGGTGTCTGTTTGCATCTTGCCATTTGATAAAGGAAACCTTGCCTTTTATGTTTTGCAGATAAAGTTCGATTTAAGCAAAGTCCTAAGACCTTTTGGATTATCCAAAATCTATATATTTCACTGACAAAAATGAAGAATTTTTCATATTGTACTTCTAAAATACGCTCCAAGTATTTTCTTGTCCCTGTGTTTTCTCTCTCCTCACATTGTTCAGCACCTTTTCTGAATGGCTGTGAAGCATAGCACTAGTACAGCGAAATTGCTGGAATTAATACTTTCCAGGGAAAATAGGTTTTTGGCTGCCAGAGAAAGTCATACTTAAGTACCAAGAAAATAGGTATCACTACCATGTATATGAATTTCTGACTGTAGCATAAATATATGAATAAGATGAAATGGGAACCTGACCTTTTTTTCTTTTGAGGGGAAACTATGTCCTGAAAATTAAAGTAGAAATTGAAAGGTTTGTGCATATTCCTTTTTCCTGTAAAAAACTATGAGTAACACCTAGCCATTATCATCCTGTGTTGCCAAAAGTGTTTTAGGAGATTGATTGAAATAAACCTGAAGACACCTCATGGTATATAGCTATTATAGAACTGCACATGTGCTGAATGCACAATATAAGAACATCACGTCAACAACAGAGATCCTCCTGCAATAGCACCATTTGAAATAAAGGATGATTTAGGAAGAGAACAGTCTGGTTTGTAGCTCCTTTTTGAAAAAAAGCAGTATGCATACATGCTACTTTGTCTAGCATGTATACTCGGTTGTCTTTTCTGCATTAGGATCTCAATGTCTGTTGTCCTGTTGAGTCTAAAAATACCTATGCCAGGCTGAGAAGAGATGATGCAGAGGAGTCTCACGGGCAGCACCTTAAGTTTCACAGGAATTCTGTAGAAGGGGAGTGCAAACCACACATTCAGTAGGACAAATCCATTGAGAAATATTTTTTCTAAATTAATGTACTGCCGCAGAATAATTTTCTTGAGGATAAAATTAATGAAAGCTTTATTTTTATTCAGATACTTTACTGATGCTACAACACACCTACTGCTGCTTGAAACAGTAAACCTGTGACAGAATTTGCTTTTTGGAAGCAGCATTATGGTAAAAGCAATTAACATTGTAAAGCAGATGATTCTCAGTTTTCAGGCAGAGATGTTGGACTGGAGGCCAAGGAAACTTACTGGCAAGTTCATCCTTCAGCCAATTCCTTTGAGGGTGGACAGATAAAATTTAAAAAAAAAAAAAAAAGGCAACAGAAGCATAAAGAGAACTCTCTATGACCAGGGCCTTGTGGTTTATACTTCAGAAAATCCACTTCACCTACTAGCTTGACTGTCTAGATTAAGAACAGCGGTTTAATGAAGCTGCCAAATTGCAACCAGTTATTTGGACATAGAAGACAAAGAAAAGTCTAAAGGAAACACAGGTGATACAAATTCTTCTTTGATATCAATTCCGTAGCAGCCTATTTGGATAGTATACAATGGGAAATGCAGCAGGGGATACCCGTAAAGACACTTAACTGAAGGAAATCTCCTTCTTGATCTATGTATTTTTCTTTAAAGTATTTCTGCTGCATTTAATGTCCTCTCCACAGCACAACTCTTGGGGCTTTCTTTGTAATGTCTATGGAAGGGATAAATTGAAAATGTAAATTTTCACATATTTTCAAGACACAAGCCATTTTTGCATGCAGATTGGGTTCAGTCATGACCATTTATTCAGATGTAGGCACATTTACACAGAAGTGCAAAATCACAGGCAAGAAAAGGAAATAAAAAAACAGGAAAATGACAAACAGGAAAAGCCTTTGAGAGGCTTCACTGTAAGTGTTTTCCACAGATCCTCTGAAGAGGAGAGGCCACCTTCTCTGTGATACTTTCTTTGCCACCACAGGTCTAGCATTGGGTTTGGATAGGATCTGGTCTGTAGAACTGGACCTGATTAAGGAGAACAGAACAAGTTAAAAAAAATAGAATAAATGCATACAGCAACTATTCAAACTTGGGGTTTAGGTATTTTTGCTTTGCTCATACGTGGAAAAAAAAAGACAACTATAAACAACAGCAGAGGCAGTTTATTTGTTAATGGTAAATCTTTGTCTGTTCTTCCAGAGATAAATAAGAGCCTTACCCCTGTAGGCAGTGAAGGACAGCTTCAGCATACACTTTACCCTCCTACTCATCCCTCTAAAAAGCCTTTTGTGAATGGTCTGGGTATGTAAAGAGGACTAGAAATCCTGCTATAATCCATGAACTCATTTCCTAGATAGGCATAATAAACCATTTGAATTTGCCATACCCTCCCTATCAATAAACTTCACAGAATCACAGAATCACAGAATAACCAGGTTGGAAGAGACCCACTGGATCGTCAAGTCCAACCATTCCCACCAATCCCTAAATCATGCCCCTAAGTACCTCATCCACCCTCACCTTAAACACCTCCAGGGACGGTGACTTAACCACCTCCCTGGGCAGACTGTTCCAATGCCTAACCACCCTCTCCGTGAAGAATGTTTTCCTAATCTCAAGACTAAATCTCCCCTGGCGGAGCTTGAGGCCATTCCCTCTTGTCCTGTCCCCTGTCAGAAGAGGCCAGCACCCTCCTCTCCACAACCTCCCTTCAGGTAGTTGTAGAGAGTAATAAGGTCTCCCCTCAGCCTCCTCTTCTCCAGGCTGAACAACCCCAGCTCTCTCAGCAGCTCCTCATAAGATTTCCTCCTCCCAAGGAGTGGGCCAACAGTCCAGTGCAGCATAAATGATCTTCTGAATGGTATTTTCAGTCTTCTGATATGGGGAGGCTAGAAACAAGTGCAGAAATACAGGAGCCTTTGCATGTATTACCTCATTCCACAAGAGTCTGTGTGTGTGTATAGGGAGGCTAAAAATGAATAGGGCCTTGCCATAGATTTCCACCTTTTGTGTATTGTGTGTCGAGGACCGGGGGGGTGTGTGTGTGTGTGAGGTTGGAAGTTGTATATGCACTCAAACCTTCTTCCTAGAACAGGATTAGGTAAAATTTTTAATTATAGTGGGGACTGTGTGAAAGAGCAACACTACAGAGTAATTTTGATATTTGTTTATCTGCATGCCATATTGATGGAGAAATATATGATGGAAATAATTTTTAGTTCCACAGAAAAGAAAGTAAAGCATTATCTCAATCCTAGCAAAAATGTTATTAACTTTTTAGTTCACAATGGTTTGATACATAAACATGATCATCACATACCAAGGACTTTTAGTCCTGGATATTTTTCCCACTATCCTTTCATCTTTCCTGACAGTTTCCCAGAGAAACAATGAATAAAGAAAATGCAGTTTAGTAGTAAATGTAGAAAATGGGGGAAATATCTTTCAATGGAAAAAGTATTGACTTCTAATAAGCATTAGCATTTTTATTTCTTTCACTTAAGTTTTGGTTTCACACTTACAGCAATATTGATGACAGTTTAACTTCAAACACTAGAATTCACAATAAGGTAAAAAAGACAATAAAGATAGGAGGCAGACCCTCAACTTCATAAAATGCTATATCAATGACGTTTTATTCCTGAGAATCTGACTGAAGTTGAAGAGTGAAGGGCAAAAAGATTGTAAGACAGGAGGAAGAAGCAAAAAAAAAGGCATATACTAACACCCTGGGCACAGTCAATCACATCTAATCAAAAAGATGTGTTTTCCACATTTCTCTTTCATGCAAATTGTACTTCAAGGGAATATATGCAAAAGTATGGTTCATCAGCAGTTTTTCAAGAATTGACTCAAGGACATTTATGAACAGCTGTTTTCTATGTTTCTGTTGTTTTCTTCAGCTGATTAACCATTTACTTAACATCAGAATGTGAATAAAACAGAATTGCACACAGTATACTACAGGGTCTGACTACTCTGCCAACTCTGAGAATGATACAAAAAAGCAACAGCAAGGTATCTTATCTCTGCAGTACTATGTCATTTACCTTGCCACAACTTCTTTATTCAAAGAGCTGATTTTGTGAAATGAATATCACATGAGTATAACAGGATCTCAGTCTGCAATTGCTCTGAGGCTATCTGCACTTAGATTCAAGAAGGTCTTCATTTCTCCCTTTAATTTTTCCTGAAAAGGAAAGATGTTTTCCCTCCTTCTCCCTTCTTGCTTCTTCCAAAGACTTATGACAGCTTCCCAGAGGTGCAACATGCCCTTGACCCTGGTAAAGTCAGCAATAAATAAAGGTGCTTGGATCTTGTGAAGAGGTGACTTGAATTTTTATGTTTAGTTCTGCCTGCACAGCCCAGAGGAATTGTGTGTGGCTGTAAGATCACACACTGCATGCATTCGCACTAGAGTGATGTTGATAGTTACAGAGGCATCAAAGTCCATAGCTGTCTGTTCTTTCATAGACAATCAATAAATCATGCCTCAGCTCCAGTGATTGTACATGTCAAGTAACAAGTTGCTGACTTCTAAGCTACTTAAGATGGTGCACTATTTTTATGGTGGTTTAAGAGCTGTAAATCTGTTCTCACAAAGAGAAGAAGACAGTGTGTGGGGAGAAAGAAACTCCATAAATGAACCACTGCTTACTGCCATTTCTGGCTTTGGTCAGGAAATGCAGAAAAGTTTATTAATCAGGAGATAGTTCTTCCCAGGAAAAAAATAAAGTCTTCTTGATCTCAAAACCACCTTACTTGACACCAGCTAACAGATCCAAAAAGTGAAAACCACTTTTGACATTTAATGATCTTAGTCAACTAGATGGTGTATGGCACTTCCAGACAAATGGGATGCGGAAGATAGGAATGGATGGAAAGCAAAGCAAATCATAGCTGCAAGCATCCTCTTTTGTAATTCTGACCATTTGTCATTTCATAAATTAATCAATCTGATTTCTGATATATAGTTAATAATCTTACTGAAAATCAGACCAGGATAAATGGATCCTGTTCTGCATCCCAGATGAAAATAAACAGAATTCTGTGTGACTCTGGCATCAGTCTTTTACCTCCTCTGGCTCCCTTCTGACACAAAGGTATTTATGGTCTAAATTAGTGTTAATGTTTTGCAGGGCCTAATTCATATTACTAAGTGGCTTTGTGATGAACAGCTAAAAGTGCAAAACATTACAATTCTATATCCCAGACTATAATTTTCTGCAGCAACAGAAATGCATTAGTGCCGGCTTTGACTCCTTTTCTGCTAAATAAGGGCATGTATTAATGCATTTCTGAATATACTGTACCACATTCTTCTGGGGTAGTTCATTGACTTCTTTCCAACTAATAAAACATGGGCAAACGCAGTCGATCTGAAATCTGTAATTGTACATAATATAGAGGATCTTCCCTCAAGATGGCACTACTGAACTGCTTCACATACCTCTGAACCCTTATGTAATCTTGTTTATACAGCATCAGGGTCATTTTAAAGCTGAGATCACACGATACTAATTTGGCCAATGATTTTCATTTTCATTTTGGCAAAATGCCTTCTTTATGTCTAAGCAAAGACATTTAAATGCAATATTTTTGTGTAGGCTCTGCCAATAGTCTTGTAGTCATGGAACACTTGTTAAAAAATAGCCAGGATTATCCTTTTCAATTTGCCTTAGAAACCATGAACCCTTTTGAAATCTGCTATGCAGATTTGTGTACATCAGATTTACAGGCCTTTTTAAATGTTGGCTGAAACTCTGGATCTTTGCCCCAACATCTGAATTAGAAAAGATGACACAAAGTAAGAAGAAGAATGGGAAGAATTTATTTTGTCAGTATCCATGAACAGAGAAAACCCCTGCACAGAGCTATCTGTCTCCATTCTTAAACTGGAAAATTCTTGCCTTTCCATCATCCTACTAGAGCCTTCTGAAACACTGCAGAAACCAGAGGTCATACCGTATCTGGAGTTGAAAGGTCTGGGGCAATACCATTACCTCTTCTCTCATCTCAGGCTTTACCAGGAATACACGCCAACCTTCCCACATGCTGTCCTGACCTTTGCACACACGCAGAGCCTTCCAGACTACACACAAAGAAAATCTGGACTACGATCAGCAGAGGCACTCCTCAGAAAAAAAACAAATGCTTTTCTGACTTTCCGCAGTTGTTCTCAAGATCCTTCTCTCTGAGAGGGCAGCTCACTTGAATAATATTGTAAAGATATATTTTTCTGTAGAGAATTCTATAGAAAATATCAAAAAATTCTGCATAGTTTGGGGTAAGACATTGAAGAAAACCTTGTTGATATATAAGAACTGTAGGAAGAAACTGAGCTAATATAATTTGCATTAACAATCACCTTATAAACCACTGGAAAGAATCTGGTTCTAGTTCATTCATGTGTTGTAGGACTTTAAATGAAATTATATTTGTCACAGGACTAAAGAACCTTGCTATGCTATGCTAAAACTGTGCTATTCCTTGAGCAACTGATTCATCAGAGCAAAATCTCATCTGCCTACCTGTGAATAATGTGAAACAACCTGAGCAACACAGAACTAAAAAAAAAAAGCTTTTACACTGTGGAAGATGAGTAGCACTATAACCACAAACTGTTCAAAATACTTAACATATTGTAGCTTTTAAATCTCCTCCGTGTTTTAAAGATAGATGAAATCCTGTATTTTTCTGCTTAAGAAAGCTGAGTAGCTTTTTTATTTTGGAAGGTGTCGCAATCTGCAGAAGTGAATAAACTTGTGTGAGACCTCCCTGTTATGTGGCACTGACACAACTCAGTCTATATTTACCATGAAATTTGTTCTATGGGACCAAAAGCTGATCTGCCTTTTTCTTGTAACTCTGTCAGTTGGTTTGATAAGGTACATCACCTGTCTCTCGAAAATGTTGTCTTCCCTCAATTGCAATTACACTTACTATGAAAGGAGCTTCACAGCTGTATGTGATGTTGCAAGCAGAGATGGCCAAAACTATTCACTTCAGGTGAGGAAGGACCAGTTTTGCCTTGCATACCCTGAGCTGAAATAGCCGACTTAAATAAAGGTTCCTTAGACAGTCCTGGATATATTTGCAAATGATGTTATGCTGAAAAGCAATGATATAGCCTGAGGTCTGATGTCAGTTGAAGGAGGTAATATGAAGATGACATGTTGGGCTTGTGCCTTGAATAGTTATACCTGGGAAAATCCATGGCAAGGGACTCCTACTCAGGATGCTGGTCGGTTGGGTGCTGTACTCACAGAGAATTCATAGAATCATAGTTTGGGTTGGAAGGGACCTTAAAGATCATCTAGTTCCACCTCCCCTGCCATAAGCAGGGACACCTCCTGCTAGACCAGGCTACCCAAGGCCCCATCCAACCTGGCCTTGAACACTTCCAGGGATGGGGCAGCCACAGCTTCCCTGGGCAACCCATTGCAGTGCCTCTCCACCCACATGGTGAAGAAATTCTTCCTTATGTCTAACCTAAATCTGCCCTTCTCCAGTTTATATCCATTGCCCTTAGTCCTGTCACCACAAGCCTTTGTGAACAGTCCCTTCCCAGCTTTCTTGTAACTGCTTTCAGGCACTGGAAAGTCTCTATAAGGTCTCCTCAGAGTCTTGTCTTCTCCAGGCTGAACAATGTCCTCGTATGGAAGGTGCTCCAGCCCTCCGATCATCTTTGTAGTCCTCCTCTGGACCCAAATCACTGATTATTACTTCAACTCCCCAAATTATTATTGTGGTTTTCTCTCTCCACAATACAATACAATACAATACAATACAATACAATACAATACAATACAATACAATACAATACAATACAATGTTGTATTTTCAGAATCTGACCATGTATTTGTGAACAAGTGGGTATTATCCATTGTATATTCAACAGAAGTCTTGACAGGTACATGAGAATGGTGGAAGAAGTACACATTGAGCTGCATTTGTCTAATAACAAAAGCCCAGAGTCCAGTCACAATGTTAAAAACACACATTGTAATTCCTGTGGTTTTTTTTCCATAAGGGAATTTACTTGAAGAAATCCTTTTGACTTCCTCCTTGTGTAGAAAAAAACAGTATTTCTGAGCAATAGAGGTAAGAAACACTATGATTAAAAGGCCTACCTGAAGTCAATAAAAGCCTACAGTTTATTCAACAGTACCAGGAGTTCACTCCTGAACTCTTGGAAGCTGCTGTAATGATGAAAACAAAGGAAAGTAAATTCATGGTGTCTTGCTACTTGCTGAATGCAGTGAGCAGGCTTAAAATAAACAATACCCTGTTCCTCACTGGTTCTTAATCCCAAAAGTATATATGTATGTGCTACACTTCACAAACAGTGGACCTTCTTACTAAATTATGTAAGACAATTTTGTGGAAATGTTTTCAGAATTAAGACCGTCTCTCTACTATGGATGAGCTGAAGGGCCTATTTTGCTGATTAGCTGTTCCATGGTAGAATTATCATTGATTACTTATGTTACCAGTGTGCTCACAATGACCTAAATGCTGGCCTTAGAAGGCACAGCCCCTCCTACATAGTGTAATGATCTGAAAAGTTATGAAATAAGGGATGAAGGCTAAGGGAACAAAGCAGATGAAACGTGAAAATAAAGCTAGACACACTTCCAGTCTTCTGAACAAAGAACAATTTCAAGGTATGTAAGAAGAGACTCAGAACTTCAACAAAAAAATTACTTTCTGAAGATGTCTTTACAAATTTAGAAAGAATAACAAAAATTTCACTCCCACTGACCTATACCTATTATACTTGTCTCTCTTTAATAGTCTTTAATAGTAAGGAAAGTTGTTCCCTATGTGTACATCCCCAGGAGCTAGAGGAGCAGAACAAAGCTCCCATGATCCAAGATGAGGTGGTTAGAGACTTGCTTGGCCAATTAGACATCCACAAGTCTATGGGGCTGGATGGGATTCACCTGAGGGTATTGAGGGAGCTGGCGGATGTGCTTGCCAGATCCCTTTCCATCATCTTCCAACAGTCCTGGAAGACTGGGGAAGTTCCACTGGACTGGAGGCTGGATGATGTTGTGTCCATCTACAAGAAAGGTTGCAGGAAGGACCCAGGGAACTGCAGCCCTGTCAGTGCCAGGGCAAGTCATGGAACAGGTGATCTTGAGTGCGATCATGAAGCACGTGCAAGAGAACAGGGTGATCAAGCCCAGTCAACACAGGTTCATGAAAGGCAGGTCTTGCCAAACTAACCTGATCGCCTTCCATGATAAAGTGACCCACTTACTGGATGAGGGAAAGGCTGTAGATGGATTCTTCTTGGACTTCAATAAAGCCTTTAACATGGTTTCACATAGCATTCTGCTCAGGAAACTGACTGCCACTAGCCTGGACAGATGCACACTCTCCTGGGTGGAAAACTGCTTGGATGGCCGGGCCCAGAGAGAGGTGGTAAATGGAGTTAAATCCAGCTGGAGTCCAGTTACAAGTGGGGTTCCCCAGGGCTCAGTGCTGGGTCCAGCTCTATTCAATGTCTTTATCAACGACCTGGATGAAGGCATCGCATGCACCCTTAGCAAGACTGTGGATGACACTAAGCTGGGTGGAAGTGTGAATCTGCTGGAGGGTAGGGAGGCTCTGCAAAGGGATCTGAACAGGCTGGACTGCAGGGCAGAGTCCAATGGCAGGAGGTTTAACAAGGCCAAATGCCAGGTCCTGCTCTTGGGGCACAACAATCCTATGCAGTGCTACAGACTAGGAGAAGTCTGGCTGGAAAGCTGCCTGGATGAGAGGGACCTGGGGGTGTTGGTTGACAGCCGACTGAACATGAGCCAGCAGTGTGCCCAGGTGGCCAAGAAGGTATCAGAAATGGTGTGACCAATAGGTCCAGGGAGGTTATTCTCCCTCTGTGCTAGGCACTGGTGAGACTGCACCTCGAATCCTGTGTTCAGTTCTGGGCCCCTCGCTACAAGAAGAATGTTGAGGCTCTGGAGTGAGTCCAGAGAAGAGCAACAAAGCTGGTGAAGGGGCTGGAGAACAAATCTTATGAGGTGCGACTGAGAGAGCTGGGGTTGTTTAGCCTGGAGAAGAGGAGGCTGAGGGGAGACCTCATTGTTCTCTATTACTACCTGAAGGGAGGTTGTAGAGATGAGGGAGCTGTCCTCTTCTCCCAAGTAACAGGGGACAGGACAATAGGGCAATGGCTTTAAGCTATGCCAGGGGAGTTTTAGGCTGGACATTAGGAAAAAATTTTTCACTGGGCACTGGAACAGGCTGCCCAGGGAGGTGGTTGAGTCACCATCCCTGGAGGTCTTTAAAAGATGGGCAGACGAGGTGCTCAGAGACATGGTTTCGTGGCAGATGGGAATGGTTGGACTTGATGATCCGGTAGGTCTTTTCCAGCCTGGTGATTCTATGATTCTTTTCAGGTTTTCTACCTTTCCTTTTCCTACTCATTTGATTTCATTACATGGCTATGATTTAGTAGCTTGCTGAATTGTTCCTCTCCTATCCATGCATGTGGTAAATATAAGCTAAAATTACTACTTGACTTAAGGACAACAAAGTAGAAAAGCGGAGAAAAAAATAAAGCCTAAGTAAATCTTTGCATCTCACCCAAGCCAGGCCCATAAGTACATCCTCTAAAAATGACCTGCACTTAATATATTGAACAGTTCCTTTTGCTTAGAATATAATAGATGCCCATGAAAGGTGCAAAAAAGTGAACTTCTAATTGCTAAATCTGTCATACTCTTGCGTGTATGGAATGCCTTTACTTTCATACTCTGCAGCAGTGCAAACATGAAGTACCATAGTAGGAATTTCTGATGATCAATGGCCTTACAAGAATTAATGTGGGCAACTAATAGGCATATGATATGTCAGTTTGGTTCTGATGAGAAAGCAATATTCAGATGTCCAAGCTGAAGTAAGAAAGGAGCCACTAAGTTAGTCTTTCATGGAGAAGCAGCTACACTGCTAGATGGAATCTAATCAATGCAAGCCTGCTTACAGGAAGGCTGGCATCAAAACACAACAGCTGAAGTGTAGCAGATGGCTAGATCTGAAGGAGATGTAAACAGAGGCTGAGTAACTAAGCATTACATTCTGCAGATGTCAAAGTTTCCAGGCTGTCAAAAGTTTAGCCCAAGCACTCTCCTGAAAGCTCTTTTTGTTTTTGACTACCTAAGCCCCAAACTCTACCCACACTCTATCCATGTGATATCTTAAAGGCATCTGAATTCTCTGGTTTCATAGCACGTGTTTGATGAGGAGTTGTCCCTGAAAGGCCATAAACCACAGAGGATTATCCTTTCCCTGCTCCTTTTACATGGATTCTGACAGTACTGCGTGCTTTAGGGATTTCATTCTCAGTAGCAAGGAGTTTCTGTAAAGGTGAGGAAAACACTGATGTCAATTTGGTTAAATGTTAGATAAGTGCAAGGACAGAGCAGATAATTCCAATTTCCTGCAGATGAGGGAAATAACAGCAATCTCTTCATTGCCTTCTCCTCCCTCTTCCTCACATGTTCCCAGCTTATTTATAGGGCCTGCATGTGAGGAAGGAGTGCTATACCTAGATTATGGCAGAAAAACAGAAAACCAGGCTGCATGCACAAGTCTGTTCCCCATGGGGAAAATAGATTTCTGTGTAGACCTCCAAGGCAAAAAACAGACTTGAAAACCATGTGAGTCAACAGTGATCTGTTCCATGCATTTACTGCTGCCCACTTCCTTTGTCATCTTCTCCCACTTGTGACTTACACTTCTTTTCATGTCACGCCTCTGCTTAGAACAGGCCACTACTTTGCAGATTATAAGCACCATTCATCTCTTTCAATCTTCCTTTAAAACACTCTACTATTGAAAAGAAAAATCATGAGATCCCTTTGCCAACAATACCTGGCCTGTGCAAGTGAGACAGTGAGTTGTTCATGTTCAATGTGCTCTGTAGATGGTATGTGTATACTTGATTCACATACACAGCAATGTATACACAGCAGTATCTTGCCAAGTTAGGTAATTCAAACTGTTAGGGCAGATGTTTTGACTAGTCTTCAAGGAAAGGACAGTAAATGACAATGTAGAGGGGAATAATAGCTCATACGCTGGGCCACTACCTGGAAACTGATTCTAAGAAAGATCTATAGGGAGAACATTTGTTCCCGGCTTAGAGATAGTAGAGAATGAAGTTCATTGGAAAGAATAGTGTGAGAAAATTAAATAAAATTTAAAAGATTTTTAGTCCCTCACTCTCATCTTCAGTTAATTGCAGTTGTTCTTCATGAGTAAGTACATCATAAATGATTTTTTTGCCTGATTTCTCACTTGCTTTGCAGGAACTTCAGCTTTATGCCCTCTTAACTTTGGGCTGCTGCCAGCAATGCAGCTTATCTAACCTAATATGCCTGTCTCAAAACATCAACAATGGCATGCTCCTGTTGGCTTTAGGTAAAGTCACCAAATACCACCCTACAGCTGTCTCTCCAGTTCCTGCACAGCAGGAATCCTTCTCAACAGTGGAAAAAAGGATTTTTATTTCTTCCTTTCAATTCTTGTCCCTCTCTGTGGCATAATGACAAAGTATATTGAAGTTATAATCAGGACGCTCCCCCAAACCAGCTGAATAAAGGATAATTTTAATAGTGACTTCAGCTAATAGAGATGATGCTATAATGATATTTATGGTAGCAAAAGATACTTTACAGAAAGAACAAAAAAATGATCATGCTTCAGCTTGCAGTATTAATTAGAGTGATTTGTTTCACTTTGACAATAAAGCTTTAGGTAATCAAATTCAATCTGAGACAAGATGTCATTCTAGAAGGTAACCATAAATGACACTGACCAGTTCAATGACTTTGCTGGTGAAAGTACTATTAAAGCTGACAATTCAGCTCTGGCGTATGGAAAACACCGTGTTCTAGTCTAGGCCACAGACCACATGGGGAAATGAAAGTCTACATCCCTGAAAGTGTAATTGTATAGTGTATGTGTAGACTACGGGTTCATGTCAATTATGGGTTTAAGTTCAGATCTACATGTAAACATTGCTAGTCATTAATGTCTTTCTTCCAGCTGCCTAAGCATTTTTAAATGCTGTAGGTGATCCGAAGTAAAATTCAGCTCCAATTGAAATTAACACTTTCAGTAAAACCTGTCAAAATGAGGTCCAAGTTCACATTTATCTCTAGCTAAATAGTTTACTTTCTCTTCTTGAGAGGAGGAAGATTAATTATATAATTAAGGAATTAATGGAGTTATACAGAGAAAGCCAAAGACCGTGATAATCTTTGAAGTTCTGGTGGTTTTCAGACAACGTGCTTGAAACCTCTGGTCACTGACAAACCCAGTACTTTATCCAGAGTAATCCATTTCACCTCTCTTTCCCCAAACATACCACAGCACTGAGATTTTCTTACTACCTAGAAAGTCCAGGCATTACACTAATGGACATCAGCAGATTTGAGAGACTAGTTTCTCAGACACCTCTGGGCCTAGTTTCATCTTTTTGTTCTCAGTAACTTGTTTCTCTAGTTAAGTCTTCCACTGCACAGATTTCATTACAATCCTTCTGTGGCTTTTGGCTACGAATTAACACTTCAGTCTTTCGGTGCAAATTCAGCCTTTCTCAGCTCCAAGGCACTCATTTAGGAGTCCTGCTCTATAGGGTGCCATGTGATCTTGGCTGAAGCCTGATGCAGGAGAGATGGTGTGCATGAAAGCTATCAATATGAACTCTGCTTTTATAAAACTTTGCCTTTGTAGACACAGGCCAAAATTCCCCTTCCTTCTGCCTCTATGGGGTGAGTTCAGCACTAGCCCATTGCTATGCTTTTCGTTAGGGAGGGTGGCATTTCAAACAGTGCTTCCTATAGATATATATTTCTGTACATACACATCTGTATGTATATATATAAAAATATGTGCTACAGCTTGCTCGGATTCTTTTGGGGCAAATGCTGCCAATATGCTGTTTTCTAAGCTTCAAGTGTGGCTATTTGCCATATGGAAGGAAAATGTTATGACTTTCTTTAACAAAACAAGGAAGAATTTCCAAGTTGGTCCAAAAAAGTCTAGCATCTGACCCTGGCCAATATCAGATGCTTCAGAAAAAAATGTAAGGGATAGTACAATATATATTTCTGGAATAAACCCATCAGTTATACAGAATAAATCAAATGTAGCTGCCACAGGTAGTAAGTGAATATTTACCATGCACAGTATGAACATAAAACATGAGTGGAGTCAGCTGTTACCAACCTGAGTGATATAAAGAGATTGAGGAGCTCAGCACAGTCTCCAGCTCACTTCAAACTTTCTGCTTCTGCTTCTCAGACAGACGTTTCACTCACCTCAATACAGCAGCCAGGACTGCACATCCCTGTCACTAATTGAAATGCAGGGTTGTTTGTTTCTTCATGGTCAAAATACACCTAGATCTTTACAACTGAAGCGTTCATATATATTCTCATACATCTCACTCTGCTGGTCACTTACCCAATTCTTCTCTGCAGTTTTTCTCACATGTTACCTACAGCCTTCGCTTTTGGTTTCTGAAGCTCTGCAGCTTGAAAGTTTCCATACATTGACAACCAGATACCAATATGTAGAATGTATAATTAACTCCAAAATATCGATGAGGTTATCCTCTGTTCAACAGCTTTGCTTTAGTATCCCTTAAAGAGAAAGTTACAGTGCATGGCTTAGCTCAGAAATCAGGGTTTCTTCCTAAAGTCTCAGAAATGCCCTGAAGCCATGTTTTCTTCCCAGTGGTTCATGTGAGTCTGTGGGACTTTCTGTAAGCTTATAGTTCCACACCAGTGGGTGGGTCATGCCAATTGAAGCTTCAGTCTCTCAGACTGCTCAACAGACACGTCACTGGGCCTGACTGCCAGCCAAGAGTGAATTGATGCCTATCTGCCAGGGATCCGCTCATAATGGCTGTGTTGGGTTTGAGTGGCAGGGCTTTGGTAGCAGCATGGCTGGGAGGGGTGATGTGCTGCTTTTTGCTGGGGTACAATTAATTTTCTTCCCGTGGCTAGTATGGGGCTACACACATATTTTAGTTAGAGCTGAGCAGTACTTACATGAGGTAAAGGCCTTTTCTGACTCTTACCCCAGCAACGAGTAGGCTCAGGGTGCACCAGAAGCTGGAAGGGGACACAGCTGGGATAGCTGAACACAGCTGACCAAAGGGATATTCCGTACAGCTGGAAGAGGAAAAAGGAAATTTGGAACATACAGAGTTATGGCATTTTGTCTTCCCAAGTAACCGTTGCACATGATGGAGCCCTGTTTTCTTGGAGATGGTTGAACACGTGCCTGCCAATGGGAAGTAGTGAATGAATGAAGCTTCCCCTGTGTCTGACAGAGACCATGCCAGCTGGCTCCAAGACAGATCCACCACTGCCAAGGCCAAGCGCATCCATGAGAGTAGCACTTCTATGATAACACATTTAAGAAAGGGGAGAGTTACTGCACAACAGCATCTGGCACCAGAGAGAGGAGTGAGAATATATGAGAGCAACAACTGTGCAGACACCAAGGTCAGTGGAGAAGGAGGGGGAGGAGGTGCTCCAGATGCCAGAGTGGAGATTCCCTTGCAACCCATGGTGAAGACCATGGTGAGGCAGGCTGTCTCCCTGCAGCCCATGGAGGTTAACGTTGGAGCAGATATTCACCTGCAGTGCGTGGAAGACCCCATGCATGGGCAGGTGGATGCCCGAAGGACACTATGACCTGTGGGAAGCCCATGCTGGAGGAGGGTCCTGGCAGGACTCGTGGACCTCTGGATAGAGGAGCCTACACTGGAGCAGGTTTACTTGCAGGGCTTGTGACCCTTTCAAAGATTCATGCTGGAGCCATCTATCCCTGAAGGACTACACCATATGGAAGAGACCCACACCGGAACATTTAATGAAGACCTCATGCTGGAGAACTTCTTGAAGAACTCTCTCCTGTGGGAGGGACATGACACCAGAGCAGGGAAAGAGTGTGAGGAGTCCTCCCCTTGAGGAGGAAGGAGCCACAGAGACGACGTGTGATGAACTGACTGCAACCACTGCTCCCTGTTGCCCTGCACCACTGTGGGAGTAGGGGCTAGAGAAAGTCAGGAAAAAAGTTAAGCCTGGGAAGAAGGAAAGGGTGAGGGGATGTTATTTTAAGATTTAGTTTTTATTTCTCATCATTCTACTCTGATTTGATTGATAATAAATAAAACTATTTTCCCCCAAGTTCAGTCTCTTTTGCCCATGATGGTAACTGGTGAGTGTTCTCTCCTTGTCCTTATTTCAACCCATGAGCCTTTCATTACATTTTCTCCCCCTTCTCCTAATAAGGACGGGAGTGATAGAATAACTTTAGTGGGTACCTGGCATCCAATCAGGGTCAATTTGCCACAATGGCTAGCTTGCTTGATTTTAAGCTGCCTACAGTTATAGTTTATCATTATATAACTATGCCTTAACTTATTACTCTCTACAACTACCTGAACGGAGGTTGTGGAGAGGAGGGCGCTGGCCTCTTCTCCCAAGTGACAGGGGACAGGACAAGAGGGAATGGCCTCAAGCTCCACCAGTGGAGATTCAGGCTTGTATAAGGAAAAAATTCTTCATGGAAAGGGTCGTTAGGCATTGGAACAGTCTGCCCAGGGAGGTGGTTGACTTGCCTTCCCTGGAGGTGTTTAAGGTGAGGGTGGATGAGGTGCTGAGGGGCATGGTTTAGAGATTGTTGGGAATGGTTGGACTCAACGATCGGTGGGTCTCTTCCAACCTAGTGATTCTATGATTCTATGCTATCAACTAGTCAGAAAGGCAGCCCAAAGACCAAGTGTGCAGTCAGTCAAAGGGGGTGGTGAGGAATGACTGCAAACCTGCTTTGCTGGACTCCTCCCCTTTCCCACATCTCCTGCACATTCAAAGAGGCAAGGATAGAGGGGAGAGAACACAAACAGGTCCCTTTGACTTCTCTTAGGTCTGAAGTTACTCTCCTGATAAGTATTTTTGGGCATGTGCCCAGAAAAGACAATGCCTCCACAGCCATTGTGATTTGGGTTCTATAATACAGGGCTGCATAGTTTTTACCTGGTGCACTTCTCCTGAGGGCTGCCCGAGGAAAAGACAAGCCAGTCACTCTCCACGTTGCTCCCACACCTAGGCACTCAGGTGTTCATGTTGCTGAACACATGCCATGCTAGGAACATACCTCTTAACTATTTAGAACGAATATTTTTGAATGACTAACTTATGAATAATAACTTAATTTTACTGAATAAATAAAAAGAGCCAAATCAAAAGTGTGTGTCTGATTTAAGGAACAAAACACCACAAAACCTGAAAAGCATCTTTGGGAGGTCTATTTAAATGTTTGGAGGCAATTCTGAGGCAAGCATCTAAATTTAGTCAAGTGATTCAAGAGTTACATTAGCCTGCATGATACCAGCGCTAACTCGTCTGGCAGGTAGCCAAAGTTGCAAGGCCAGTTCGTGAGCTGCTAGAGGAAGACTTTCTCATATTAAGGAAAGCAGTGCTAGTTGCTTTCAAATGTATATTATATGAGTAAAATAAGAAGAGGGGGAACATAGCAAATAACTAATACCGAATGCTCTTTATTTCTGACTCACTGACATCCAAGTATTTAAAATGCTTTGCAAACACCTGTGGGTTTAGTTGCAAACTTCATTTAAGGAAATAACTTGTATTAATTAAATAAATGCTCTGTAGCACAGTAAAATTAAAAGACATGCCCAGTATTTCTGAGTAAGTGAATGTATTCCAAGAACTTAAGTTTATTAGAAGTTGAGTTAAAGATCTCTCTAGAAAGATTCAGTCACAGTGGAAACTTCATAAGTGGCAATTCATTTATTCCTGACCTATTCTTCCTGCTTATAAATGAGTGCCTTGCATGGAACTGTGGCCTGTTGAAACAGCTCTTTCTGATCAACAAAACAATCCCGAAATTTGCAAGGCTTTTTGAAATCTTCCTCCATTCATCTCAACTGCAATCAGATTTTTCAGCCTTTCTGGGACACTGGAAGTCTCACCATAAATGCTAGGTCTAGTCTTGAATCAACAAATCCTTCCAAAAGCAGGCATAAAATATCTCCCTATCACAACCCTAGTCATTTTGGTGAGATTTATCAGAAGGATTAGTGTTGTGAAATGGCTGCAGCAGTCCTTTTTCTGGCGTTTCTCTAAAAGTATGGGTGGTGCTGGGAAGATCTGGACATGCCACAGAGCTGACTCCCAGGTTCTGGAGTGACTTAAATGTAGAGTGGTCATACTGGCAGGCTGCTGTGATCACTGTTACATCAACTCAGCTATCCGCAAGACAAGCCATTAGCATTTCTAATTCCAGAACACTTTATCCAGACCCTTGGTACCTTACCTTATTATGTTATTTATTTCTGTCCCAGCTTTGGACACTTTCACATACCAGAGACTGTGCTGTTTTGCAATTACTTTGTTAAAAGTGCAGATGGAAATCAGTTAGAGCTGCACTACCGGCAGCAAATTAATTTTGCTTAGAAGCTATTACAGTTATCAACACCAAATTATCCTCATCCCATGGAGGGGTACCTCAGTCAGCAATTCACCTGTCAAAATGTTTTTTATGTGAAAAAAAATTTAATTGGTCTTTGTTGCAATTTTATTGGTGCATTTCCAGTAGATCTTTTTGCTTAGCATAATGACAGAGTAATTCAGAAGCTCTGTGCAAATCAAAGTAACCTCTTGGATTAAATTGGACTGCCATGGAAGATGGAGATAAACTCTCAGGTTTGAGATTCAGCTGTTGGCTCATGCAGGATCTGATACAAACACTGAGAAAAGATGGTGCTTTTCCTAAATTTTTGACAGGTTTTCAACTTGGACGGGGACATCTGTGTCTTTGGAGTCTGAGGAAGCTAAGAAAAGCTGTGCTGGGCTATCAGCAATGCAGAAGGCAGCTCCATTCCTCCCTCTTCCGCATGGATACAGTTAGGAGAGGTCTTTGTTCCCTATGGCATTCACTGGTGCTAGCTGCAGAAGATGTGCAAGGGCTTAAATATGCAGTGAGTGCTCAGGATACTCAGCACTTCGGAGCTGCCAGAAACCTGAAGGTTCAGATGGGAACACAGGATTCATGGGACACATCCTCTTGTTTGCTTGAAGAGGTGAGAGTAATTTAAAGGCAAGTAGTGCAAAGGGGAGGAGGTTGTGATTAACAGACACTTTATATCACAGCCTGTGTTGGAAGTCATGTCTACCAACATCAGACTGAAAGGCTTCAGAGGTACCTGGTGGTTGCAGCAAGCTTATCACTCTAAGACAGGAAGAACGACATTACCCTTTTTATTACTTATATGGCTTTGGTGGCAAAACATCCCATTCACGGAACAAGGCAGAAGGAGCAAAAAGGGGGCCAAATGACCTAGTAGCTTGGATTTAACTGAACAACCAGCTAGTTAGTTTGCTGCCTTTGGAAGGAACCGTGTATTCCATGGAAGTCTCTCCACAGTCAAGTCGAAGTTCTGCTCTGTGTGAGCAGTGATAGGAGAGGGGCTTGCAATATGGAAGTGGAACCGCCTGAGCTGTTCAAGAAAAATCACCCTTCAGGGATATGTAGCATGAGAATCTGAACAAATATAGCCAGGGTTTGGGAGAAGATTTTTACTGAAATGCGACTGTTCTGATATAATTTTATTCCTTTGTGATATGCATAATGCTCTATTCAGTTGTTCCTTGTGTTTTTCTGTTTAAATCAGCTCTTATAATGAGTTTATTCTCAAAATGATGGCACTGTGTGACCCCTGGCTACTAATTTCCATGTCTAGTTATTCAGTTTGCAACAAAATAAGTGGGCTTTCTTTCTGCATAATCTTATCATATAAATTTCATACTAATTAGCATTCACGACCCTTCTGATAATTGGTGCCCTTTGAGCTACAACAGTTAGAATATACCAGCTTCTGGCATGCCAGAGAGCAATGTAGCCAACATCTAATTTATCTGCCTTTTGATAGTGTACCCTTAGCAAGTTTGCAGACGACACTAAACTGGGTGGAAGTGTGGATCTGCTGGAGGGTAGGGAGGCTCTGCAAAGGGATCTGAACAGGCTGGACTGCTGGGCAGAGTCCAATGGCAGGAGGTTTAACAAGGCCAAATGCCGGGTCCTGCACTTGGGGCACAACAATCCTATGCAGTGCTACAGACTAGGAGAAGTCTGTCTAGAAAGCTGCCTGGAGGAGAGGGACCTGGGGGTGTTGGTTGACAGCTGACTGAACATGAGCCAGCAGTGTGCCCAGGTGGCCAAGAAGGCCAATGGCATCTTGGCTTGTATCAGAAATGGCGTGACCAGCAGGTCCAGGGAGGTTATTCTCCCTCTGTACTCGGCACTGGTGAGACCACAACTCGAGTACTGTGTTCAGTTCTGGGCCCCTCACCACAAGAAGGATGTTGAGGCTCTGGAGTGAGTCCAGGGAAGAGCAACAAAGCTGGTGAAGGGGCTGGAGAACAGGCCTTATGAGGAGCGGCTGAGAGAGCTGGGGTTGTTTAGCCTGGAGAAGAGGAAGCTGAGAGGAGACCTCATTGCTCTCTACAACTACCTGAAGGGAGGTTGTAGAGAGGAGGGAGCTGGCCTCTTCTCCCAAGTGACAGGGGACAAGACAAGAGGAAATGGCCTCAAGCACCGCCAGGGGAGTTCTAGGCTGGAGTTTAGGAAAAAATTTTTCACAGAATGGGTCATTGGGCACTGGCACAGGGTGCCCAGGGAGGTAATTCAGTCACCTTCCCTGAAGGTGTTTAAGGCAAGGGTGGAAGAGGTGCTGAGGGGCATGGTTTAGTGTTTGATAGGAATGGTTGGACTCGATGATCCAGTGGGTCTCTTCCTACCTGGTTATTCTATGACTATTCAGCCCAACTATGTGTTTACAGTTTTGAGAGGAGACAATCTTTGGAACAATCTCAAAACTCATCCTCATAACATCCTAGCAACCCATTTTAACCACTCCACCATGGTATTCCTATGTTTTCCTGTTACCGCTTAGCTTAATGTGGCACATTAAAAACCATAGTTTTCTTACACAAATAAGCTGGGATGCTTATTTATGTTCTTCCCTTTATATATTGGCATTTGTCTTAATATACAAAGTTTTTGGTGTCTTGACAGCAATTATTTTCTCCATGTAACAAATCCAAAGAGCAGAGAGAGCAGCCCTAACCTTATTCTTACTAAAGCTCTGTTCTAAAGTTATTACTTGTATTTTTCTGTCACCTGTGATAGGATTGCATGTTATCCCACCTAAATATTGATATCAGGAAGAGAGAACAGGAGATGCTGGGCAAATCCAGCTGCTTTTCATCCTTTCACCTATTCCCATACTATCCCAACTCTAGGGAAGGAGGAGCAGATGTCTGTCTTTGGCAGCACTTCTGAAAGGCTGCTTTATTGTAAGCTGCAGGATAACATATCAGGTAGGCAATTATGGTGGGTTTGTGCTGCAGAGTATAAACTGCAAGTACTGAAACTCCTCCTTTAATGTAAAGATGGGCAGGAACCAAAATCATAAAACCAGCATGGGTTTCACCCCAATTTCATTAGCATGTACCTATTCTGGCTCCACAGGATTCTATTCTCCTGTATAGTGTTCACTGTCACTGGAAAGGGGATGCTGCTGAATCCAGCTTTGTCCCTTAAAAACCCCACATGTATCAACTGTAAGAGTTTGGAGGGGGGAGGGGGGACGTGCTTCAGAATCTCTGGGGAAGTTAACAGCAAAGGATTTTAGGGAATTCCTATTTTCCTTACAAGAGAGAGAGTAGTCCAGGTCAGGACCATTCCCTGAGTGCACAAAGGCCTTGACCAATAGCAACTAGCACTAACACTTCCTGTGTCGACTCATGGAGAAAGACAGACACCCTTAGAAAATGACCTTAGGTGGACCGACGCAGTCCATTGCTCATGACTAACACATGCAGACATGAGGGTTACTATTAACCTACTGATCAACTCATTTCCCTACAGCTAGGTGAGATGAATCCAGACCCAAGGCATTATTCAGTTATGAAACATACAAACTCAGCTCAGATACCAGACCCAAGACCTTTCCAGATATTATCCTGGCAATGACGACAGAGAAATCTGTCAAATCATTCGTCAGCTGTGCCTGTGCATGGGTAGTTTCATTCTTTGGTCACATCAATATAAATCCACTGACTCTAGTGGCTAAATCAGGTTGCAAAAGCATAACTGTATACATATATATTTGTTATAAATAGTATAAGTAATAGAAACATAATACTATCTTCTTGGTGATGCATAAGACAAAGGAGAATCCAATTCATATCTTTCTTACTTGTGGCAGTTTTGCAGAGGTGCACAAAAGTAATAAGTGGTTACTTTTTTCATGAAGTAAGGGTTTATGATACAGAAAACACAAAGGAACAGGTCTGTTCCTGGAAACGGTAGCAGCCTTACAAAATAAGTTCCATAACAGAGTTCTCCTTTGTTAATCCAGTAGAAAATAACTTTTTTCAGGACACTGGTCCACTTAACTTTCTGAGGCCAGTTGAGTTGAATTACACTTGCCATTACATTGGAGAAGATGCATACAATTAAATGATTGGGAACAAGAATAAAATTTGTTTTGTTTCTTTCTGATGTGCTAACATTTACATGAAAGACTTCCAGTTTGGTGCTCAGTATATTTCCACAATCTGTGCATCTGTATGTGAAAGGGTAACAGGAATGATGACATCCTGTTGTACCTATAATAGAATGGACCATCAAGAGGAGTTGTCACAAAAGTGACATTTAGTAAAAACTATTCTCCCTTCCATAGCCCTGTTCCCCGCCATGTCCTTCATGCCAGTTATTGATCAGATCTTCGCTTGATGCAAAAAGCCTCTCTTTGAGGCCATGCTTTAAATGTAATAATAAAGTAGGTCATTGATTAACTGGAAGTATGACAGACAGCTCCTCCTGTCGGATCCTGACGCGCTGTAAATCTTGAGGGAGGACAGCAAGTGATGAATCAGTGATGTGAAAAGAAATAAAGCCCACATGTTTTAGTCTTTTGGGAGGACTTGTCTCAGCAACATAGTAGTATTACCCTCAGCAAGTCGAGGGCTATGCAAATTTACAAGAGAAGCTTTTTGGATTTCCAGAAAAACAAAGAAAAAGAAGAAGCAAATGCATAAGATGAAATTCACTTACCCAAATCCAGTAGCTAGGGAGTTTTTTACTTCACAGGCAACTAACTTACATGGGCTACTCCTACTCATTGTTCTTTACATTTAGAGATAATATATGTAATTAAGCACTGTATAATTAAGCAGTTTTACATGCATTGGTTTCCACTGCACTGTCTTCTGGCAGCACTTCCATAAGAGTCATTATCCCCAGCTCCACTCATTGGCTGCCCACTCCATCCCGGCCTCCAAGCAAAGCAGCTGTCATCAGGAAAGCGTGTGCACTGGCATATTCTGCGGAAGCCTCAGGGTTGCTCAGCTCCAGCAGTGCTGTGAGACAGTCCTGCAAGCAGTTCTGCCATCCTCACCTGACATTCTGACACCTCACCTCATTCTGACACCTCACTGTCCCAGTCTACCCATTGCCTGCAAGCTGCACAAACTTTCTTTTACTCCATTTTCCTGGTCCCTCGCACTTCCTATGCAAAAATTGCAACACAGACAAGCCTTTCATTAACGGTTTGCAGCATTACGAACATCTAAGGAAGGATGGTGCTCACACCACAGAGCAATTCCATGTCAGACTCTTACTGGGAAAAGACCAGAGATATGACTTTGACAAAGTAAGCGCTAGCCTTATCCCAACCATGCTGAGTAGCCAGTATTCCCTCTACCCCTGCCCCTGCTGGATTTTGTTTTTCTCAAAAATTGTTCATTGTGTGCCGTGACTGGAGTTGCTGGATGTCAAATCTGCTCATCAGTCAGTTCAGAGAGCAGAACAATGTTGGCTCAGCACAATGCACTATGACACCCAGCAGCTTTTAGAGGCTTGTGTTTCAACTATTTTTTCCTAAGCATTTATAATCTGCAATTTCTCCTGCTGCCTCCTCACTGCCTCCTACTTTCCCACCCAGTAAAAGCTAGCTCAGCCACTCATACAATCTTTTTTCAGACACCAGCATTGCACACAATCACTCTACATAAACAGATTTGTGTGCAAGAAGAGAAAATTAAACCACTGGCAGTTTTTAGCTAGTTTTTATTTACAGCTATGCTCTATGGACCTCATCATCACCCACTGATCTCTAGCCTTTCTGTTTCTCGTGTCCATGTCTCCGATGCTCTGCCAGCTCCAGCCTTCCACTCTCTCAACCTATAGCTGCAGTATCCTGAGCTAAGTTTTGGCTACTTTCATAGGTTCAAGGGGGAAAAATATGCATGTGAATTAACTCAGGTAGCATTCATTAGTTTTAAGTCAAAGCTATGTTGTTTATTTTTTATCAGAATTACACATATCTATGTACTTGCATACAGTTCAGAAATAATATTCATACAGAGATTCCCCACTGCCCTGCATTTTACACTCACGTAAAAACACTTGAAGTGATATTAAATATTGCCAAAGTATAAGGGTCACTGTCAATGAACAAGCTTTGTTTGATTTTGTCATGGTACATTTTTACTTTTAGAAATGTTATTTGATTTTTACCAAACAAGTAGAAAGATTAAAGGGTGCTGAAAAATAACAATTTGTGTGTGTGTGTGTTTTAATCAGCTAATTACATAGCAAATTAACTAATGAAAAAATTTAGCCCAATCTTTTCTTCAGAGCTTGCTCCCCTCATTCCTTCCTCTCCCTCTTTCATTCATTCTCTCTCCCACTTTCTCTCTTTTTTTTTTTATTTGAAACTTCAACAGTTGTACCTGGTCTTGATGTCCAATTTATCAAAGCTGGAAAACATAGCAGTAGGTCTCCGTGGCAGAGCTGAATGTTTGATACTATCAGGACCTCTTAGCAAGCAATTACTAAAATGCTACAGGCATGAAAATGATGCTCTAAATTACATTAAATGAAGCAGCATACTGGAAAATGAGCAAGATTACTCAGCAATTTCATCTTAGGAAGTCTGCCTGTTTCTAGAATAGAAAATTACTTTACTAGTCCCTTTCCAGCAAGGACACAGAATACAAGGGCACAGAACAACAACATATTTCCTTAGCTGAATTCATCCACTGTCTATGTAGACTGGGAGTAATGTTATAAGTGCATTCAGAAATGACTTAAATCAGAAAACTAGCACTATGTACAATACTCAGGGGCTATGCAGAATTTTAAGAATAAATGTCCAAAACCCTTGTAGTAAGCCTGCTGAAGACTTGTGAAGTCATCCCATTACCCAGACGTGGGGGTTGGAATTTCCTCATTCAGAATCCTACACGAGATCTCAAGGGGAACCTAAATGCTTTTCTGGATAGCTGTTCAATGTCTGTGCCACTGAAGTGAGGACCAGCCTCTGCCCTGAGATATACTCAAGATCTGGACATGGATCCATCCCACCCTTTCCGGCAACCTGACTGGGAATAAGCAGAAATTGCTAACACACTTGGGAAGCTCCCACTGCCCAGGAAGGTGAGTTGCTGATCAGAGACTGTGGCTCTTTCCCGCAGCAGAGGAATTTGCTTTTAAATACAACTGAAAGAATTAAAGGGAGGAAAGGAGGTAAATACAATTCTTGCTGATCACCCTCTTCAATGCCTACTTAGATTGCTCACAAGGTCTCCATGCCTGTAAGTCTGACTGGACGTTTTTAGGTGTAAATTTGTGAATTTGAGTTTTAAGGTTTTTCCTGGGAGAACTTGTAGTGAAAGAAAAGGAAATTCCATGTACCTCCTTCAGGCGCTGATGGTCTCTGCTGGAAAAGGGATTCCCCCTCAAAAGTAACACAAGAAATGCCATTCATTATGTCATTTGCTGTAGTCAAGTATTAAATCAGCTTTGACAAATCCTTTGTTCTGAACCTGCTGTAGGGTTGCCAATGTGGATTTCTCTACCTCATAGCAAGTTTGGAAATAAAATCCCCCAAAATTCACCATGAGAGTGGTGAGGCACTGCAACAGGTTGCCCAGGAAGTTGTGGCTGCCCCATCCCTGGAGGTGTTCAAGGCCAGGTTGGATGGGGCCTTGGGTAGCCTGATCTAGTGGGAGGTGTCCCTTCCCATGGCAGGGGGATTGGAACTGGATGATGTTTAAGGTCCCTTCCAACCCAAGCTATTCTATGATTCCATGATTCTATGAAAATCACAGAAAATGTGAATTTTAGTAGCTGACAGGAAACCTAAGAAAATAGAGATTTTGTCTCATTTTTGACAACTTAAACTAGTGTTCTTCAACCCACTTGAGTTGTAGAGAATGCTGAAGAAAGAGCAATATATCAGAAGACTGAGTGTTGCTTCCAGCAACATTTGTTAATGAGTTTACTAAAATAGACTCTGCTTTACGTTTTTGTATAAAATACAGCTTGAAACATACTAAGCATATTGAGTATTGACTTTATGTGGAAAGACTACATGCTGAGAATATATTCTAAAAAGATAAGTATGAGTATTTACGTAAGTGTATATTGCACATATATAGCTCTACAATAATCAGTTCTCAACAGAAAATGTTTTCCATTCTCCACTGTTTAGTCAAAAAGCAGCAATGTTCTACAACATTTGACATTAAGTACAATATTTGATGTAAAGCTACTGTTGAATAGTATTATTGATCAAACATGGTTGAAGTAAACTATTTCTGATTTTTCTTTGTATGCATTTTTTGTAATGTGCTTACTATTAGTAACTGACATGTTGCTAACTGATTTTATTTACACCTTTGGTTAAGTGCTGAAATCTTTTAAGCTGTGTGTGGGGAAATGGCAATCCTGATCACCAGCAAGTAAATGGCAGAAATGGTTGGCAAATGTGGCTTTGAGTTTGTCCTTGTGGTTGCACTTAGAGACTGGAAGCCCAAATCTAGCACTAAGATGCCTCTGACACTGAGAAAACATTTTGCCCTCAGAGCTTCTTGCAAAGCCTCCAAGGGGCATACATTCTTTTGTAAGGTGTGCCTTGGCTTCCCTGTCCCAATGCCACTACATCATTCCTAAGTTCAACAAGATTCACAAAACTTGTGTTTGCTCAAACAGGCAAAAGGCCCAGTCCAGTAGACAAGATCTGTGGTTAATGCCTTACAAAAATAGGCAAAGGCAGCATCAAAAGCAAGAATACCCTCTTTACTCAGCAGATAAGAATTAATATAAAATTCCCAGAATAAAAAACTCACGAGTTTTTACTGGGCAACTAGTACATATCAATAGCACATGAAGGGCAATGTTAATTGCCTGAAATATTAAGTAGGTGACACAGAGACAATTTACCTGGGAAAGGAATTTATTAGGAAAACAAAACACAGTAGTTAATCCAGGAAACATCTGCCCCTTGAGAATAACAAAAGAAAAAATTAAGAATGCAATTGCCAAGCTATTGGGAGAGCAAGAAACAAGAGTCTGTGGCCTAAAAGAAGAGGTTAAGCCTAGTGTTTGATAGGAATAGTTGGATTCGATGATCCGGTGGGTCTCTTGCAACCTGGTTATTCTATGATTCTATGATTAAATATTAGCATTTCTGCTAGAACCAGGGCCTCTGTTTTTTAACTAGATTAGCTGATGTGAATCTGGCTGCAGCTGTGTGGCATCACTGTAACAAGTGGGATCCAAATGGATGACTAATTGTGGCAGTGGATTTGGTTTCCAGGCTGGGCTGTGAGATGGTCAGTCAGCCACATACCTGTATAAGCCCATGAACAATCCTTGTCTGTTCACTAGGTTGTAACCGCATCCATATTAAATGTGAAATTTTCCTTATCTGTAGCAAAACTAAAGAAAAAGTAAATATTAATATGAGCAATAATGAAAAATGCACTTCCTACACAGCTGTACAAATGGGTCTATGTTGTGTAATTATATATCCTAAATGGAATGACCCAATGGAAGAGAATCATAGAATCATAGAATAACCAGGCTGGAAGAGACCCACCAGATCATCGAGTCCAACCATTCCTATCAAACACTAAACCATGTCCCTCAGCACCTCGTCCACCCATGCCTTAAACACCTCCAGGGAAGGTGAATCAACCACTTCCCTGGGCAGCCTGTGCCAGTGCCCAAAGACCCTTTCGGTGAAAAATTTTTTCCTAAAGTCCAGCCTAATATCTCCCCTGGCGGAGCTTGTGACCATTCCTTCTTGTCCTGTCCCCTGTCACTTGGGAGAAGAGGCCAGCACCCTCCTCTCTACAACTTCCCCTCAGGTAGTAATAGAGAGCAATGAGGTCTCCTCTCAGCCTCCTCTTCTCCAGGCTAAACAACCCCAGCTCTCTCAGCCATTCCTCATAAGGCCTGTTCTCCAGCCCCTTCACCAGCTTTGTTGCTCTTCTCTGGACTCGCTCCAGAGCCTCAACATCCTTCTTGTGGTGAGAGGCCCAGAAGTGAACGTCAGCTGTCAACCAACACCCCCAGGTCCCTCTCATCCAGGCAGCTTTCCAGCCAGACTTCTCTTAGCCTGTAGCACTGCATAGGGTTGTTGTGCCCCGAGAGCAGGACCTGGCATTTGGCCTTGTTAAACCTCATGCCATTGGACTCTGCCCTGCAGTCCAGCCTGTTCAGATCCCTTTGCAGAGCCTCCCTACCCTCCAGCAGATTCACACTTCCACCCAGCTTAGTGTCATCCACAGTCTTGCTAAGGGTGCATGCGATGCCTTCATCCAGGTCGTTGATAAAGACATTGAACAGGGCTGGACCCAACACTGAGCCCTGGGGAACCCCATTTATAACTGGCCTCCAGCTGGATTTAACACCATTAAGCACCACTCTCTGGGCCTGTCCATCCAACCAGTTTTCCACCCAGGAGAGTGTGCGCCTGTCCAGGCCAGAGGCCGACAGTTTCCGTAGCAGAATGCTGTGAGAAACTGTGTCAAAGCCTTTATTGAATTCCAGAAAGACCACATCCACAGCCTTTCCCTCATCCAGCAGCCGAGTCACTTTGTCATAGAAGGCGATTAGGTTAGTTTGGCAAGACCTGCCTTTTGTAAACCCATGTTGACTGGGCCTGATCTCCCGGTTCTCTTGCATGTGCTTCATGATAGCACTCAAGATCACCTGTTCCATGACTTTCCCTGGCACTGAGGTCAGACTGACAGGCCTGTAGTTCCCTGGATCCTCCCTGTGACCCTTCTTGTAGGTGGGCACAATATCATCCAGCCTCCAGTCCAGTGGAACTTCCCCAGTCTTCCAGGACTGTTGGAAGATGATGGAAAAGGGTTTGGCCAGCACATCCACCAGCTCCTTCAATACCCTTGGGTGATTCTTGTCTGGCACCATAGACTTGTGGGTGTCTAGTCGGGCTAGCAAGGCTCTGACTACCTTCTCTTGAATCATGGGAACCTCATTTTGCTCCTCTAGCTCCAGGGTTTGTACACAGAGGGAACAACTTTACTTACAATTAAAGACCGAGGCAAAGAAGGCATTAAGTACCTCAGCCTTTTTCTCATCTCCTGTCACTGTTGCTCCTTCTCTGTCCGACAGAGACTGTATGGTCTCCCTAGTCCTCCTTTTATTATTTATATATTTATAGAAAGAGTTTTTGTTATCTTTCACCAACTTTGCCTATCTGATTTCTAGCTGAGTCTTTGCCCTTCTGATTTTTTCTCTACACAATCTCACTTCCCTCCTCTAGTCCACCCAAGAGGCTTGTCCCCTCTTCCAGAGCCCATAAACATTCCTCTTCTTGATATCACTCAAGATCTCCCTGTTCAACCAAGCTGGTTTTTTCCCCTGCCGGCTTTTTTTTCCCGAACATGAGGATGGCTGTCTCCTGAGCTGCTAGGATCTCCTTTTTGAAGAGCTCCCAGCCCTCATGGGCTCCCTTGCCCTTAAGCACTGTCTCCCATGACACTTTGCCAACCAGCCTTCTGAAGAGTTCGAAGTCTGCTCTCTGGAAATTTAATGCAACTGTCCTGCTAACCACCCTCTTCACTTCGCCTAGAACAGAAAACAGTATCATCTCATGAGCACTTAGTCCTAGGTGTCCTCTTACTGCCACATCCCCCACAAGGCCTTCTCTCTTCACAAACAGCAGGTCCAGGAGGGCACCTTCACTTGTAGGTTCGTTCACCAGCTGTGCAAGGAAGTTGTCTTCCACGCACTCCAGGAACCTCCTAGACTGCTTCCTTTCTACTCTATTGTACTTCCAGCAGATACCGGGAAGATTGAAGTCTCCCACAAGAATGAGAGGCATAGAGCTAGAGATTAATCACAGCTGTTTATAGAAGAGCTCGTCAGCTGTTTCTCCTTGGCTGGGTGGCCTGTAAGAGACTCCCATCACAAAATCTACCTTCTTATGGGCTCCTCTGATTTTAACCCACAGGCACTCAATCTCTTCATCACCACAATCCATTTCAACAGTGTCCAAGTCCTCCCTTACAAAGAGGGCTACCCCACCTCCTCTTCTTCCCTTCCTATTCCTCCTGAAGAGTTTGTACCCCACCATATCTGTACTCCAGTTATATGAGTCACCCCACCATGTTTCTGTGATGGCAACAACATCATAGGCTCCTTGCCCTGTGACAGCTTCCAGCTCTCCCTTCTTATTACCCATGCTGTGTGCATTGGTGTAAATGCACTTCAGCTGAGCTGCCGAGCCTTCAGCCCTCTTAGAGGGAACAGAGTCCATTCCCAATTGCCTGGTAACTGGAGTACTTAGCACCAGAGTGCCTGTATCTCCCTTACCACCCCCAGGTGTGTTCACCGCCACTTTCTGTGTGGTGCTGTCCTGGTGGTCCTCTCCAGCACACCCTCTCTGAATCACTAGTGGCCCATGTCCAGGCTCGCTCCTGTCTAGCCTGGTCTCAATCCCCTCCCCCTTCACATCTAGTTTAAAGCTCGATTTATGAGCTTAGCTAGGTTTCTAGCAAGGGCTTTAGCCCCCCTAGAAAACACGTGTCCCATCCTTAGCAACAAAGTTTGGGGGTGCGTGAGTCACCCCATGATCAAATGAAATCTGTTTTAGAGGAAAATGAAATATACAATATAAAATATAGAAAGTAAACAATTTAACTATTCCACATAAATTAGGACAAATGGAAGAGGAGAAAGCAGGAGCAGTTTCAGCCTTTCAAATGCTCAAATATATTGCATTCAGAATCTTTCAAAAAGATGCTACAATTAAAAAGGCTTTCTGAACAAAACTGATGCTATTTTGTTTGACACTGTTGGTGATGTCAGCTAAATAACTTCATTTTTTCACAGCATCTTAACTCCCACTTGAAATTTTGAGTGATGGAAAATATTAAAATTGGAAGAGGGAAAAAGGAACTCTTCACGTTTCAGTCAAGTAATCAGAATCCACATGAAGAGTAGATGTCTGTCAGTGTCATGCAACTATGTAAATGATTTCATGTACAACCTGAGGCTTTCCCAATGGCTTTTCATATTTGTGCTAGCTTTGCTTAATGAAAATACAAAAATAAAGCGGGATTTTTTTTTTAACCTCTCAGGTTGAGCTGAGAACACCTACAATATTTTAGGATAGTTGGGGCTGTCATTAATGTCACCTAGACATAAAGCAGGAGGATGGCATTATTTTGTTACTGTGAACTGTTTCTAAATGTACCTTGCAGATTCATATAACCGTAGGATGGTATGTCTGCTGATGACTCATGCTGACTCACCCACCAAGACAGAATTTACTGAGCCTTCTTCTATGCCCACACACAGTGATACGATTTCAGTCTGAGTGAATTCTTTAAAATTTAATTTAGTAGGCTTTAGCTACAGAGACAGATACACTTCTTCAGTGGTTGCCTTAATTTGTATTTATGTCTTATTAAATGTATGTTCAGTTTATGTTTTGCAGAATCCTTAGAAATCAATCTTTTTAAAATGTGCAACTGTAGTTTCCAAATGCATAGGTCTGTCTGAAAACACTGCAGGTACATAGAAGCAGTGATTATTTACTGATGCTGTGGACCTAAAGGCCTAATACATAATCACTGCCTTTTTGCTATGGCTCTAGTAGAAATGCTTATGGGCCTCAACTGCAATAAGTCCCTAGGCCCAGGCAATGAATAATTTATAAAGAGACAATTTGACCTAATTCTGCTTTTATTTTTAAGACTGAAAATCATATATTGCCCCACTGAAGTAAACAGAATTAAATGGTATAAAACTTGGTGTGGAAGCAATTCTTTAAACACTACTACAAATATCTTCAGACTGATTTTGTTTTTTTCTGAAATAAATAGGAATTGTATGGCAGACTTTAACGAGAACATTTTCAGCCCAATTATTTGTCTCTCCCCAAATTCTGGTTAAAATCTGATGTGATGTAGTAGCCTGAAAAGCAATCCTTGTTGTTACAGTACAAGCTACAGCAATAAAAGAGATGAATGCTGGTGCGATTCTCTCTTGGAACCAAATAAATGCTTCTCTTCAAACTCATACTCTTTAATACACACTCATGTATTTGTTAAATCAGGATTTATGATAGTCTCATCCTCACCCCAGGATTCTTCCTCCTTCATACAAAGACTAGGAGAGAGAAAAACAGAACTATTTTGCTTGGACTACTTCTACATGATTTGCTTTTTAAACTCTTCTGGCAAATGACTAATGAACGTTCAAGCAACAGAAAACAAGATGCATATATCTCCCCCCAAAAGAAACATGATCAAATGCTCCAGCAAATTGATAGAGATCTGTAGACTTTTCTCCACCTTTCCGATACTCTGAAAGAACACTCGATGCCCCCAAGCTGCATGCCCTTCCTTCTTTCTCTGGGAATTCACCATTTCTCAAAAGTATGTCAGCTTTGACAGTGTTTTGGAACTCCATGTCTTACCTCCTTTGCTCCAGTAAGTCAGTCAGCCATGATTCCTAATCTTCATCAGTGTGTCTATGATTCTGTCTTCTCATCTCTGGGATTCACTAAATTGCCCTGTCCTCTAAATCTGAAAGTGCTGGGTGAGTAGACAGTTCATCCCCTGTGGTTTCTGCTTCACCGACTTCCTTGTACTTTGGGTGTACAGTCCTTTGTTTTGATTTTGGAAAACAAAAATCCCAGACTTCAAATCTTTATTAACACCTTCCTGCCTGCATCGTTGTTCACACAGGGTATTCTTGTAATTTTGTGACTACAATTCAGAAGTTCTTGGTTTTTTGGTTTGAGTTAAATGTGCTTGAAAATAGAGTATAACTTCTTTTTGTTGCTTCAAACCTTCGGTGGTCATTAAGATTCTGTATGTAATGGGGTGTGATACAAGGAGAACCATACAGCTGTATGACAAGGTTTCAGTGGAAGTTGAAATACATGTTTCTGTCTCAGTCCCTGTATGTCCTGCCTAATAACATTCCTCCTATAGCTTTTGCACTGCCAGTCACTATCTATATTTTGCCTGAGACAATTCATGATTTCTCTCAAACAGGCATAGACAAAAGATTCCACTCTGCTGAATTCCTGTCAAATGCTCTCTAGTAGACATGCCCACTTTTGAGATGCTACAGTTTTCTGTAGTACTGCAGTCTGTTCTTTGATGAAGGACTGGGTCCTTCAGGTCCCTTCCAACCCAAACCATTCTATTATTCTATGACACAGCAATTTCATGAAAGTGCTGTAATTACTGAATATAAACGACATGTTGTTTGCAACAAGTAGCCCACCCTGAATAGATGAGCTCTCAAGATATATAGCAGCTGAGAGTAGATTACCATCCCAAAATAATTCAGACAGCTCACTGTTGGTCTCCTTCTTTCCAAGCAGTGCCACAAACCTCTGAGGAGAAAAGAGTGATTACTAGACTAATTGTTCTGACAGCAGATCATTTCCAAAAGCACTCTTTCTCTAGGGCCTCTGGTCCTTCTCCTGTTTTATTGCTGTGCAGGGAAAATGCCTCTGGAAGGAATGGTGTTAAGAACTGGGTACTGCTACTACCAAAGCTACTCAACTTGCCTACAGCCTATTCCAGGATCACAGACTACATAAATGAACACGGAAGTCATACCCACTGGAGACTGAATGCTGTTTCTGATGTCTTTGCAAATACTGTATCTTCCTTTCTTTTACTCCTGATTTGCAAAAAAATTAATGATAATGTAACAGTGACATGCTAATAACTGGAAAAAGTAACATTTTTTTCAAGGAGTGAAAATCCCCAAGGCCCATCTAGCAATGCAAGGAAGCCATTTATGGTGTTTCAGCTAACACTGGCCTACCTTAGATAACCACACACCATTGCAAAGTCTGTATACACTCTTTTGCAGTGGAATGTAGTATTTACATTTCTAGAATATTTTTCTAGATGTAAAATATTCACCCAGCATATTCTGGTAGATGTACTCCCTGTGGTTTCCTCCAGCACTTGTGCTTTACTGTCTTGGGAGTTCCACTTATTCTTTTGCTTCAAGTCCTCCTTCCCTGTCATACATTGCATCCTTTAAAGTGCCAGACCTGTGTAACCTCCAAAATATTTAATCTTAATTGGGCACCTGCAATCTCATGTGTTCAGTGAATGCCCTACTGGAAAGACTTCCTCCCATAGTGTAACACTGAATCTTGATATGTAGTGAGAACTGCCCTGGTTTCTAAAACTTCTTGTGGGTTGTGGGTATTGTAAAAGGTATGTGTGCCAACTCATTTATTTGGATTTGATGCTTCTTCAGGAATAATGTGTCTTATTCTGACCACAGTTACTTGAAATCACTGTTATTACCAAGCAAAGTTAAATGAGGAAAGCAAGGGTTAAGTTTCTGACTACAAAACGATAACAAACTTAAACACACAAACAAAAAGCATAGAAACAAGAAATTCCAATTTCAATATGTACCTTGTCCTGGCAGTCGTTTGCAGCTTGCCTGTGGGAGTGAAGGACTCAGTACAACTGCACGTTAGGCTGTATTTCTCAGTTGGGTAGTGCCTACTTCTGCCTCCCCTTGCTTCCTTCAATTTAGAGAAAATTCTAATATATTGTATGGTAGTTTTGATCAACCTGAGCAATTTAGATGAATGCAAATGAAATCTGTTTACACTTGGCTCAAACTGAATCATCTCTGACGCGCAGTGATCCTTTGACATGCTGATTTCCAAACTTACATTTATCTTCCTGCTTAGAAAGTCAGTTGAATTATAGCTTGATTTGGGTCTCTATTTCCCCGACAGCATTACTTTTATTATGAACCTTTTTTTTTCATGGCTTTTTAGGATCTTATAAATTACATATAATAAAACTATCAACTGCACGGCAGAACCTAACCTCGCAGCTTGTGAAAAATGAATTACTTTATTCACAGGGTTCACACATGAGAAGTCACTAATAATGATGATCAGTTTAGGATTTGGAACACTTTCTCAAATAATTTTCATTCCTTTTGCTTCCTTGCTTCATCATATCAGAGGCTTTACTATTATCACAGTAACTTCCAACTCTAATTCCCTTAGCTATAGTTAATTATAGATATCCCAGCAGTTTCCCTCTGAGTTATTTGTTCCAGAATTTCTTGATAGTGAGCAGGCTAATCACAGATCTTCTGGGGGCCCTTTCACTTCCAGAAATACTGATTTTAAAATGTCAAGTCATATCACAAAGACTTTGGTGGTTTTGTTTCATTTTTGTACTGCAGAGAGTGAAATTAATGAAACTGCTCATTTCTCTGGAATTTAACAATCACAGTTAAAATTCAATGTCATTTGTCTCTAGCTTTAGATTATCCTTGAGATTATAAAATATTTTCTAATCATCTGAAATACAGTTGTTTAGTTGGGTAACTGGTAGCCTGTTAAAAGGTATGCTTTACTCATTTCACTGACTTAGTTGTTCTGTTGGCAAAAAGGCAACTTTGCAACGTGCACGTTTTAACTTTGGTGGAGCATAGGAACAGAATTCGTAACATTCATCATGCAGAGAGACAACATGTTTATTCTAATTTTATATTTACTCTTCTATAAATGCAACTACCAATTTATTTTTGTATTTCAAAAACACCACTAGATTTTTTTACTTTAAGAGGGATCAGTCTTACCTGGCTTGTATTCTCACCAAGATTAGTGGTATACTGGCTGGAGCAGATCTGAACGCAAAGGCTCTATCAAGATGAGTTTCCCTTTGCTGAAACAGGAGGTAATCAGAGTACTCAGTACCTTGAAAGAAGTACACAGCATACTTAATGCTGACACTGTTATTATGGTTGGCATGTTTTGATCATCTCATTTTCCCTTTGATACTGATGTACAGTAAAGTGTGAACATTATCTTTAAGCTGCAGTCTGATCTTACTGAGCATTAAGTGCAGCAAAGGGCAGTGGATTTTCTCTTCAGCAACAACATGAACAGCTGGAGCTCTGGAAACTGTAGTGGCAACAGCAGCTTCTGTTGTGACAGTTCTCTCCTAGGCCACCATGGTGAGAATGCATCTGAGTGTGGGGTTTTTTCAGTCCAGACACTAATATAATTTCTAGAAGCCAGAATACCTTATATAAATTGATACCCTTGCCATGAATAATTTCCATGTGGATGTGCTAGTAAGAAATATGCACATTTGACTTGTTAGGAAGGATTTCATAACTAGACAAAGAAGGATTTAACACTACTTTCAAAACTAAGTGCAACAGTTGTTGCATCTGTTAGTATATAATAAGAAAAAAAAATCCCCATTGTTCATTGAAAAAAGCCTTAATAAATAACAACATGAAACCTGGCCTACATTCTGCCTTGATTTTCTTTGTTAAGATTCATTATATGCTTATATGTTTTAACAGTAAAAATGCTAATTTTTGAATTTTGGATGCTGCCAGACAATGGAGGGGATGTACCTGGTTGTAGCATGAAGAAGGCTAAGCTCTTTGCTCAGAGCTCAAAAATTAAATAACTGCAATGTGATAGTATCTGACAAAGGCTACTTTAATGGCCAGGGATAGGATCTATGAAAGCACTCTACAGAAGTCCAGAAAAGGAAGAAAAACTCCTTTTGTTTCTGTAACATTCCAGGGAGGGGCTCCATTTGGAGTCAGTGCTAATTAGGCTTATTAGCTTTGCTTCCAAGCAACCCGGTGCACAGCCTGTTGATCTTACTGGATGGGTTTCCTATTGATGACTGTCTTTAACTGAGTCACCACCAAGTGTTTTCATTAGCAAGTTCACAACCAGTCATGGCTGCAGCTCTGGCCTGCTGGGCTGCTTTTCCTGGGGTTATGCACCACTCGGATCCCAGAGAGCACTGCATAGATCTAACAGGATTTTAGAGAAACAGAGGCCCTTTCCTTGCTTTGGACTTACTTTCCTTGGTTAGTTTGATTTCTTGCCTCTTCTCTTTTCTACTTAGCTGGTATTCATCAGTTACATGCATGCATAAATTACTCAACAGCCCAAGCTGCAGCTCAATTCTTTAGGAAAAGGTTCAGTGACATGCATGAAGCTTCTGTCAGAAGAAGACAGTTTTCCCTTAGTCTTTTGAAAAATCTTCTCAAAATCGGTCGCTCATTGTTGATGTTTCAAGTGTGTCACACTGTGCAGTTTGATTGCTGGTGTTTTCCCCCTTAGAAGGATAACAAGTCATATCCATTCCAGTTTAACAGCTCAGCTGATCTTAACAGAATGCCCTCACCAGAAATGTCCTCAAATAATACAAACCACAGACATAAATCAGATTGCTTTGGCCTGATGTGTTGCCCCATTCTAGGCAGTTTCTTTTATCCACGGGGGGATGAGAACAGTGTGTGTTACAAGCCCCCTCTTTCACTGGTGCTTCCAAGCTGTTCTTCTCCCACAGCAATGGGAACAAAACCAAATGGTGGCAAAATACCGTGGGGAAGTATTTTCAGTGTTGCTGATATTATTAAGCAACCTGTGCCACTCTGCCAGGCAATTACTTCTTACAGTTACAGTAAGAAAAGGTAAACCAGTGAATTAACAATAATGGCGATTCCATATGAATTAGGAAAATATCACAAAGATTAAATAGGAAACTGTTAACTCATTGTTAGATTGCTATTAGAGACATGCTTAGGATAGAAGTGCAAGTAGGCAGGCAAAGGTAGCAATAGAGTTGCATCAACAGTAACATATCTCAGGTAAAAGCTGCATATTTCAATGATAATCTCTTCAAATTCTTTTTGAATCTCATGCTTACTTTTGAACGTCCACTAGAATGGTCTGTGCTGTACAGCATTGTACCCACACATCACTCAAAAGACATTTGAAAATTGAGAGGATAATGTTACCAGAAAATTTATGGAGCCTAAAACCAAGCTTGATAGCCAAACTTGACTGACTTCTCCAATAACATAAGCCTAAAAGATTATAAGAACATAAGTACTTTAGAGTTGATTATACTTAGGTTTTTGAACTCTTTTAAAATACTTCCAGCTCTCTTAAAATACTTCAGTCAAAGGGTAGAAAAAGTAATTTAAATTCAAGATAGTCAGTGAAGAACAAACCAGGGCAGTAATAATGATGAAGGCACATTATGGACGGCAGGTGAGAGTAGTCTAAGCAAAAATTGGCATTCTAACATCACAGCAAAAAGCTTAGCAAGATTTTAGACTGCAAAAGGAGAGATCTCGGAGCAAGAAGTTAACAACTCATTAACAACACTCAGCCTATCTTCTATGATAACCAGTATGCTGCATCAAGTTCTGAGCTTCTCAGGAGCACAGAAGAAAAACATGCATGTATGCTCATAAGTGATTGGGTTACTGAGCCAAACTACTGCTTATCAACTAGGACGCCACAGCAGCACACAACAGCTTAAACATTTTACTTCAGCAGCTGGATGAGCTGGGAGCTCAAACATAGGCGGTTATTACAGCTTGTCTGTGGAGTACTAACTTCTTAAGCCATGCTAAGTCATAGCTTAATTACAAACTGGCTTGACAGCTTGTGGCTGTCCCTTCCCAATTTAACATGAAAAAAGCTCAAATGAAAGCAACAGAAATAATCATGGCACATCAATCCCTTCAGTTTGTTACATCTCAGAGGTGGCTCATGGCTCTGAATAAGTGCTTCCTCATTGCCAATTAAGTGCCTGTGTGAAGGCACTTAACCTGTTGCCCAGCCATGCTTAAGATTGCACTTGTCACTCTAATACTGAAAATGAGTGGCATTTCATATCATGTTGTGATAAACTAGAATATTCTGTCCTTCTTTGTCATCTTTTTAAAGCGATGAGCTGCCAGCTCCTAGAGGAAATTTCTGATATCAGTTCCCAAATGTCTTGCTTTTATACTCCTGAAGTTAAATGCATTTCTATTTATCCATCAGTTTAATTGTATATGGTTTCTTAGTTCTTCTCACTGTTGGTACCCATGAGCTCTTGGTCATTCACAAATTTATTTCCCACCATCTTCTTGTGTCAGTGTCATTAAGTGAAATATCTAATAGATTTAAGCCTAAAATGGATCTTGGGGGAAGGAGGAGAGAGAGGAGGAGAAAAGAGAACAACCCGTACTCAGATAATTCACCCCTGAGAATTAGATCCTGCTTTATGCATAGTCCATTACTAGTTCATAGATTTCAATACTGTTAATTCCTGTTACCTCCTTGTTTATCTAGAAGTTGAATGATATTATCAGACAAAGATATCAGGTTAATCTGGTAAGGACTACCTTTTATAAACCAACATTACTCTTTCTCATTTCCTGCTATACTTACTTTAGAAAGCTTACTATGAGACAAGTGATTTCATTTGACACTTTTCTGACTTCTGGAATGGACATTACCTATCTGTTATTTCTGCCCAGAGGCAGCAGATTGTTTATTTTCATCTTATATGTGATACTAGCAGTTTCCTTTCCCTCCTAGCTATTAGTCATCCTGCCCTCTAACCCTATGTTCAACATCACCATCTTTACTGAAAATGGAGATAAAACATGCATTTAGTTTCATAATCAGACCTGGACTGTCTCTAAACCCCATTTCTTCCTCACTGGAAAGCAAGACCACTTCTTTCTTACAATACTATGTCACAGATGGGTAACATCTTGCATATCATATGCAAGGTCTAAATTAACCTGATTTTCCAGATAAATTCTCCCTTCATTCCCACATTTATTGACATTTGAGATCTTTCCTGAACCTGACCTTTTTTTTTCTGTTTTGTAATATGGTCTCTGCTTATAATTCTTACCTCTCTTGATGCCTCTTCCCTTCCACTTATGCCTTGAAATCCCTACCTCTACCTCTTTTTTCCTTGTGTGAGATGCAGAATCCCAATGGAATTAGCAGTTTTGGTTTTAAGATACCTAAGGCTTATTCCACATTAAAATTTCTATTTTCACTGTACAAGCTGACTTTATTGCCAGGTCCGTTCATCTATCACAGTTTGCCTTTCTGAAACAGAGTATGTTCTACTTTCATTCATCCTGACCTTTCATCACACAACTTGTGATCACCTGCTCCGGGGTTATTACCTATGGTCAGGCCTTCAAGGGCACATTATTGAATCATCCAAAAGCTTTACTTCTTGCAAGATCAGTGACAGTTTGGAGGAGGAGTTCATTGACTGCCATAGTCCAGAATGTCTGGTCCCAGTTATGAGCAGCACATATTCCCAAGCTGTTAACTGGGAATTTGAAATCTTACTGACCGGTTCTTTGCATCCAGATAGTACCACCTCTTTAATAATATAGTTTCCTAGCTACCTCCAAAACACATACAGGAGTCTGCAATGATCTTGCAGCCCTCTCCCCTCAGTATGCTCTGTAACCTTCTTTTCCAAAAATACATTGATGCTAACCAATATGGCATAACCACTTTTCAGTTATTTTGTTTGGACACATTAACATTACTTGTTTTTTTTCCTTTGTTTGTATCTGTCTTTTTTGTTTCTACCCATCCCACATTCTTCCTATTCCACTTTGCTGTATTTAATCTTCCTCTCGTTGAGCAGAACCAAGGCAAAATACTACATGAATTTCCCCAAATTTACTCTAGTAATTTCTTAATATGAAGATGACCTTATTATCTGTGGTGATTTCCTTCCTTTCTTCACAGATGGTGTAATCTAGAAGAGGTACACAGGGAAGTGGTCAAGAAGTTGACTACAGTTGTGTAGTGAATTAATTTCCATGGGAAGTTACTCAGCTGAAAATTAAAGAGCTTTGCAGATAAAAATTATTCATGGACCATGAATATTCTCAGTGTCTGAGAATGTTTTCTTGTGAAACTAGAGCAGCTGCCACTTGTGGTCAATCCAGTGTGAAGGCCAGGTAAAACACTACGACAGATACATGCTTCAGAAGAAAAGTTAACTTTTATAAAGCTCAAAACAGAGGTAAAACTCAAGATAGCAATGTAAAAATCCTGTCAGATTGAGTACCTTCTCAAATTTAAGATATTTTGTCACGGCCTGTTTTATAGCTCATTCACTTGAACACAAAGTGAATTTAATTCTTGAGATTCATCAACAGCTACTCCTAAAAGGACAAATCTGTTCACCAATAACAACAGAACATTAGAAAAATGGGAATAGTAAAAACTCTGTATGGTAAGGACTCACTTTCATTCCTCTTAAATGTAGCATCAAATGAAGTTGTTTGCAAATTACCATTATCCTGCACAACCTATTTCTCATTTATTGGTTAGCATTTCTACAGTTCATAGTTATTTTCACTACCACTAAGAATCAGATGGACATTGCATATATTAAAAAATGCAAGCACTTTCAGAAATACACACATTACTGTCAATCCAGTATGCATATATTGTCACAAACAAATATCCTGCTACAGTAACCTTACATGAAGCTCAACTGAGGCCAGCCACAAAAAAGGCACAAAAATCTCTAGATTAGCCATTAACTGCACATTGCCACATACAGCCATTATTTCACCTACTTATTACTTCACTGCCCCTGCTGCCTGTCATTTGCTGCTTGTCTCTTGCCACACACATCTCTTGAGCAATGCCAGCTTTTAGTTTCAGCCCACATAAACCAGCCAGATATGCACACTGTTTAGTGATCAGGTTTACGCTGGGTTAAGGACTTGTGTGCAGGGTGCAGTTTTTAAAATTTCTAACATTTAAGCAAGTCATGTTTGAGAATCAATAGGGGATGTGATTTACTATATTAGAAATTATGTAGGGTAATACTTATTATTTTGGGAAGTCAAATCTGTAAATGTTGTACTGGTACTGAGATATTTCATATTTTCCTAAATTTGTTACAAAAATTACACATGCAGTTAGAACCAAAGGTGAAATGGAGAGGATAAAAACAAAGTGTCAAACCCAGGAGCAAGGATAAAGGCAGAGTTAGAAGGTTTGAATGACAATAGATAGCCTAACTTGTGATTTCCTTCAATATCTGTGTGCGGTTTTGGTTTTAGCAGTCACTGTGGGAAGAATGCTGATGGAGGAATCAGTAGCAGCTGAGTATACCCTGGCCATACTGAACAAAATTATCTAATGCTACCTATGGTATCTCTCTGGCAAGTAGCCCAAAAGAAAAGTAGAGGGTGTAAACAGAGACCTGGTAAAATTACAGCCCAGTTCTGTACCTGCTGCAATCTTTAGAGAGGGGCAGGCTCTGCAGAAATTCCTGGAGAATCACTTGAAATAAAACTATTTTTAAAAAATCCAAGATTTACCTTGGCTGGATGAAGTTTACGTTCATCAACCTGAAGATATAGTGATTTTTAGCCACATTTGTCATCACTTTTATAATACATAAATTGTGTTTAAATGGCTACAAGATGTAAGCCTGAGGAACAGCCAAAAAAAAGAAAAATCCCTAGCTAGATATGTAAAAGTATCTAGAGTCCCAGATCATGAGGACACTGTGAAGTTAACTAGGTTGATTGGCAGCTGGGTCTGGGCACTCAAATTAGCTTGTCTGTGAGCAAGTTTTCTATAACAGAAGGCTAACCACAGTCTCAGTTTTCTGGCTGTTTCTGAACTTGCTCACGAGTGCCTGTGCTGAGGCAATCTAGGTTTCATTCTCAATCAACTCTATCAACTGGCAGAGGGCTATGGGAAGCAGCACTATCACACTGCAGGGACCTTTCCCATCTTCTCATAGTGAATTCGATGTACTTGAACCCAAAGAAAGCAAAGCTTCAGCTCTAACTTAGAGTTGCAGAGCCTGAGCTCAAAGTGCTCCCGAACTCTATGCAAGGATTTTCTAATGTGAGTGGCAGAGCAGATGACCTTAAAGCTAAAAGCTGCATAGCATTTTTCTGCCTTGTGGACATGACTCTGGAAAGCCTGGAAAAATAATCCTATAGTGTGCCTATGTGGAATAGTGGGAGAGTGCCAACTGCAGAAGGGAAAGTTCCTGTCTTTTTCAGGGCCAGCTCCTTTATGAACACTCCAGAAAAGACAGATGGATAAATAAAAAACATAGAATTGCTAGGTTGGAAAAGACCTTTGAGGTCATCAAGCCCAACTGTACCTGCCCACTACTAAATCACATCCCTAAGTACTTTACCTACCAGTCTTTTAAATGCCTTCCAGGGTGTCAACTCCACCAACTCCCTGGGCAGGCTGTGCTAGTGTCCAATAACCTTTTCAGTGAAGAATTTTTTCCTAGTGTCCAATCCAAACCTGCTGTAGCCAGCTTGAGGCCTTTCCCTCTCATCCTGTCACCTATCACTTGGGCAAAGAGACCAGCACCCACCTCACTACAACCTCCTTTCAGGCAGTTGTAGATAGTCATAAGGCCTCCCCTCAGCCTCCTCTTCTCAAGGCTGAACAATCCCAGTTCCCTCAGCCACTCCTCGTAAGACTTGTTCTCCAGCCCCTTCACCAGCTTCATTGCTCTTCTCTGGACGTGCCCCAAGATCTCAATGGTCCTCTTGTAATAAGGAGAATTGTAATTTGGGCCCTTTCTCGTGTCATGCGTCGACCACTTGATATATGGAATAAAACTAGGATAACTGGAGAAATTCTGCCCTGTATTATACAAGGGGGCAAACCAGAGATCTCTTCAACTTGGCTCTATAGATATCTAACATGCAGCCTGTGAGATCTCAGCACTTTTATCTCCCACAGACACAGCTTCTACAGACACTTCTCTGAGGTGTTTCAGCCTCTGCTCTCAGCAACTCCCTCTTATCACTTGGGAGAAGAGACCAACACTTGCCTCACTACAACCTCCTTTCTGGCAGGTATATTTAGCAATAAGTTGCCTCTCACCCTCCTTTTCTCCAGGCTTAACCATCCCAGCTCCCTTGGCCACTCCTCATAAGACGTCCTCCAGCAGCTTTGTCACTCTTTCTCTGGATCTTGTAATGAGGGGCCCAATTTACAATTCTCGCTCTCATTTTGTGCACTGACCACTTGATATACGGAATAAAGCTATGATAACTGCAAAAATTCTGACCTGTACTACACAAGGAGACAAATCAGAAGGCCTCTTCACCTTAGCTCTACAGATCTCTGACATACAGCCTGTGAGATCTCAGTGCTTTTCTGCAGACACAGTTCCTGTAGACACTCCTCCGAGGTAATGACTCTGCTCCCAGACATTCCCTCTCATCACTTGAGAGAAGAGACCAGCACCCACTGCTCCCGCATTTCCTTTCAGTGCTGACCCTGAAAAAGACAGGAGCTTTTTGTTCCGGAGCTGGCACTCTCTCCCACTGTTCTACACAGGCACACTATAGGATTATTTCTCCAGAGCAATAAAGCCCCCCTCAGCTTCCTCTTCTCCAGACTAAATCACCCCAGTTCCCTCAGCTGCTTCTCGTAGGACCTAATCCCCAGCACCTTCCCTGGGGGCTGATCCCACATCAAGAGTGGAAGGGGGCTCCTCCTGGGGTCCATCACCCCCGGGCTTCCTCAGCAGCCCCAGCAGCAGAAAGGAAAGGAAGGACCTCCTTCGGGCACTCTCAGGGCTTCGGGCGCCTGAAGTCCGTAACGCCGAGAACCAGAGCAGCCTTCAGCCTCATTCATCGCTGTGATAAAAGTGGCCGCCCCGCCCCCCCGGGCCCGCCACTTCCGCCCAGCGAGTCCCCGCCCCCGCCCCTTCCGCCCCTCGAAGCTCCACCCACACGCTCGCGGCCACCGCGCTCCGTGATTGGTTGGCGGTGACGTAATCGCGGGAACATACGGGTACTTAACACCCCCCCATGCCCCCCCAGTCCCCTGGGAGCTACGGGGGAGGGAGGTCTCCCACCGCTCCCTCCTTTCCCCTCCGCGACCAATCGCCGTGCGGAGCGGCTTCCCCCCGAGCAGCCGCCGGCCCCACCTTTTATTGGCAGGGGTTGCTGCCAATGAGGAGGAGGCTCCCGCCGGCCCATTCACGCCCACTTTGTGCAGCGGCAGCTGCGGGACTGGCGGCGCGGGGAGCCAATGGCCTGCAGGCAAACCGCGCTGGGAGGGAAAGGATGTGGTGGAGGCAGGAGGGAAGCGGGGAGGGCGCTCGCTGACAGCCGCCTCCGTCACTCCGTGAGTAAAAAAAAAAAAAAAAACGCAGAGCTAGACGGAGCCCCTACGGGAGCGGCTTGACTGAGACGAGCCGTAGCCAATGGTCACAAAGCAGGGGGGGCGCTGCCCAATCAGGGGGCGGGGGCGGTGCACGAGCGGCGAAAGGGTTGACTAATGGGCGGTGAGGGGGGCGTGGCTCGCCGAGCGACGGCGGCGCCAACCAATGGTCGTGTAGGAGGGAAGGGGCGCGGCCCCAGAGTGGGCGAGGGGAGGCGTGTCCGAGCGGCCGCGCCCCGCCCGGGGCGCTGTGACGTGCGCGGCGGGGAGAGGGCGGGCCCAGCGGCGGCCTTTGGGACGGGGGCTCCCAACATGTCCGTGCGGCTGGCGGCGACCGCGGCCGGCGGCGGCCAGCGCGGGGCGGCGCGAGCCTGAGGGCACGAGACGACTCCCCCCTCTCTACGTCCCCCCCCATCCCACCCCCACCAGCACTTCGCACCGGGCCTGACCAGAGCCGCCCGGCCGCCGGTGCGGTGCTCGCCCGCAGGTAGAGGCGGTGTGGGGGGTTAGAGCCGGCGGTGGGGCGGTGAGGAGGGGACGGGAAGCCAGGAGGCAGTGGGCTGCGCTCGGGGGGTGGAAAAGGGAGAAGGGGCCGCGTTGACACGGGCTCCCAGCCGAGGCCGCCGATGTTACCGGGAGTGGGGGCCGCCCGCCCTCCTTGCACTGCGGTTGACTTGGGGGGTGGGGTGGGGGGGGGGTGTGCAGCGGCCCAGCCCCCGCGCGGCGGAGGGGGGCGGGGGGAGGCGGCGGGGCGGGCCCCGCACGGGGAGCGGGGCGGGGAGCGGGCGGGGGCCGCGCACGTGCATTGGCTGCGGCTGGGGGAGTGGCGGGGGCACCGTGTTTACCCGCCCGCAGTGGGGGGAGGCACCGGCGCCGGGGGAAGAAGAAGAAGCTCCTAGTGGGGGGGGCTCGTGAGAAGCGAAGCCGGTGGGGTGCAGCTATGGGCAAGAAAAGGAGTTCCTGGTTTTAAATTGGAGCGCGGGGGGTGGGGTGTGGTGTGGTGGGGGTATGGAATTTAGACTAGACCTTAGGAGGAAATTCCTCACGATGAGGGGTGCTGAGGCGTTGGAGCAGGTTGCCCACAGAAATCGTGGGTGTCCCATCCTTGGAGTTGTTCAAGGCCAAGTGGGACGGGGCCTTGGACAGCCTGGTCTAGTGGGAGGTGTCCCTGCCCATGGCAGAAGGATTGGAGCTGGATGATCGTTAAGGTCCCTTCCAACCCAAATCATTCTGTCGTTCTATGATTCTAAGTTAAACACAGCTCACTCTTACAGTTTAGAGCCGGCTGGCTCTGCAAACCCAGTGGATGTAAACGTGGAGGCGTTTTTACTATAATTTGTATCTGGTCAAAGGGAGGGAGTCATTTTAATGAACTGGAGGCAACTCGAAAAATGTGTGTGTTGTTTTGTGTGCTGTGGTAGGTTGAGGAGTATGTTTGTACTGTGGTGATGCAGATAGTGGATAAAACCACATGTATGTAGGAATTGTGGTATAATGGCATATGGAGTTAGGAGTGATAGGTAAACAACCCTGTGAGTGTTATGAGAAGTAAAGTGGTGAGTTGTCCGGCTTTGAAGTGTTGTGGAAGAGGGAGGCTTTGGGTGGTAAGCCTATGTACAACTTACAGGCACAGTGGTAACAGGTTGCTACAAGGTTCTGAACTTGTTTTGTTTGGTGGCTGGTGTGGTTATACTTAATGTGCAAGACTTTCATGTGTAATATGAGACGATGTGTGGACGGAAAGGCATGCATGTTCATACTTCTTGTGAGTTGGTTTGTCTGCTGCTCACACAGAGTTGAGAGAGAGATGCCTGGCTGTCACCGGCTGTGTGAGCCTTGTTTTTTTGTGTGCTGAGAGAAGTTAGGGCAGCAAGCAAAATGGTCTGTGTCCAGGGAATGTGAGATGAGCTGTGAATTGGTGTCTTGCCTGTTATGAAATGTAAGGCCTGGATATTTATCTAAGCTGTGGGGTACAAATTGGAAAACATGTAGCAGGTGCAGTATGTTAGGGTTGTGATGGTGCTGTTTGGAGAAAAGTCTTTGCCTGTCCTGGGGAGCTGTAGAACTGTAGGTATCTGTATTTGTGACAGATGCCAGGAAGTGTAAATTTTTGTCTATAAGGGCATCAATGCACTGTTCTTGTGGGTAAATTTCCAGAGTTCACCATGAATTATAAGAAAGTGAGGGAGTTGGGTGGATATTTAGAAGTAGAAATGAATGATGGAGTCCTTTTGAAAAGTTTGTGTACATTTGAAAAGGGGAGTAGGATGAATTCATGGGGATTATGCATATACGGGGGAAGATTATGTTAGGCTATGTATACATGTGTGTATTGGGGGAAAGGTATTTGTGCTAAAGGGGAGCTGGAGTTTTCCTATTGCTGAGGTAGTGGGAACTCTAGTCTCTGCATGGAAAGAGGTGGCAGGCTCTTTTGGCTGAGGCTATGAAAGGCTGAAATAGTGTGAGAGAGGGATGATGAACCGGGACTGGGGTCACCGGTCTGTCCTGAGCAGGTGGGAGGTTGTGGGATTGTTTTCCCCTCTCAGTATGTAGAAAAATATTTTGTAGTTGTGAAAGTCAGTGGAAACTAAAACAGTGAATGGAGATGAAGGAATTTGTAACTGTGGTGAATACTGTCAAATTGAGGGAAGCTACAGAATAGTGGAGGGGTTGCTGTTAAGGCTTGTTTGGTTTGTTCTATCTTTTCCACTGGTAAATTGTCCACTGACTTTTAAGGGTAAACTTTTGCTGGAACTAGCACTCATAAAGGTGTTGACAGGTCAGCAGCTACCTAAAGCACTTAATGTGGTGTAGACAAGCCCCTTGTATATGTGTGGACCCAGGGGCTAGAATGAGTGCACATGTCCAGAAGGTATGAAGTATTTTGTACTGAGCATATGTTTATGTTTGAAAAAGGATTAGTGCATAAACATTTGAGGGCCAGAGAGCTGTGAAAAGAGGTTTAGAATGGAAAGCTGTTTGGATCAGTTGTAAATGAGGAAAAATAGCATGTGTGTATCCATGCTTTACAGGTTTTTGTTAGTATGTAGTATATATTTAGACAGTATCTCATCTATTGTTCTGCGAGGGTATTTACAGGAAATTATTATATAGGATAGTGATTTAGTTAGGGCATATAACATCAGGATGAGGGAAATAGAATTAATGCGTAGAGAGGGTTGTACAGAGTGTGTGTAGAACCCAATTTTATTGTGGTAGCTGTGAGGTGGTCAGTTAATGAGGTTGGGAACTAGAGGAAGAAAAGAGCAGCCTTATAGTAGTTATCCTGGATAATCCAGTTCCTTTGTCTCTGATGTAGAATTATCATTGTTCACTTACACTTTCCAGTGGTAATTACTAATGTCTGCTTCTGACTTACTAAACTTGAGGCTCTCGCAAAAATATGAAGCCGTCGCAACTGAAATTAAAGCTTGTGAAATCTGTATGTTGAACATAGTCTTTTAACGTGCTTAGTGTCAAGAACTATTGCTCTTGGAGTGGATGACTGAGAATAATGAATGTTTCTTACATGAACGTGGGCCTCCATATTACAAAAAAGGAAGGGCAGTAAAAATCCACGTAATATTGGATGTAAAAATTTGCCTTTGTGAGGTATTTGTATTGTAATAATCAGTATGACTCTTTGGAGCAGAGTTGCTTTAGTCTGCAGCAAGGGATGGGGTTGCACATAGAAGAATATTCAGAGTGTGCTGTCCATCTTGAATGAAGCAAACTGCAGCACACTGAGCTAAATGTGACCATAATGTTCCTCACAGGGATGGGGAGGGTTTTGTTTTCCCCAAAAAAACCTCACTAAACATGGAAATCAATCATTTCATAGTGGCTTGGTTCATGAATCCAGTAGAAGTGCTTTAATCTGTCACAAAGGCCTGCTAACTTAGCAGGTGGTAAGTAGCTGTTCTGTTCTGGTCAGCACCAGAAGATAGCTAGCTAAGTATTGGTTTTTGGAAGCACAGGTGAATGAAAAGGCTGTGGGGAAAGAATCCAAGCTCTAGACTCCATGTGTGGATTGTAGAGAGTGATAACTGTAACATGTCTTACATATCTTTGTGTCCAGAGATGTTGGATTTTTTTTCTCTAATGTTGGTTCTTTCTGGCCATCACCTTAATTGAATCAAGTATACTCTCTTTTGCTTCGTTTTTCTTTTTTAATTCTTGCCACCTTGTCCAACATGTTTTTTTTCATCCCTTTCAGAATTCAGTGCTGAACTAATGTTTCTTTTCACTTCTCTGTGGAAAAAAAAGCATATTTCAGACCCTGGGCCTTTCAGCAATCCAGGTCATCTGAATATTGGTCATCTCAGTGAATTGGAAGAGAGCAATGATGATTGCTCTATAAAACTGTTGACATAAAAATCTCTTTCTATCTTGACTTCTTCCCTATTTGGCACTTCTTTCATTCTGTGCTTCAGTTTATGCTTGATCATCTTGAAGATTTGGCTTATGGTTGTACAGGGTGTGAGCTGTGACCTTTTCCTCACTGTTTGTTAGCAGTGTGAATGCAGAATAAATGTTGTATGAAACTTCAAGAGGAGTCTGATTTAGCCCTGGTCTTCAGCATGTCTAGAATGCATATAATCTTCTGATAATTTAATTTCTAAGTCTGGACAAGTCACTACAGGTTCTTAATTAAAAAAAAAAAAAAAAAAAAAAAAGCCACTTTATCCAGTTAAAAGCCCAGAAAAGAGAAGTTGTTTGTGTGGACAATCAAAAAAATATGTAGCATGGGATACTTTGGTCAAACTGCTTAAAATTTGGCAAATAAGTCTTAGAGATTTATACATGTATCATGTGCTAAAGTCAAGTAAAAATTCTGAAGAATTGATGAGCATCATTCCAAAAGAAAACTAACCTGAAAAGCTTTGTGTGAGATGGTAAGAAACAACTGAGCTGATATTGCTCATCTCAGTTTCTTGAGATGAGCAGTTCAGCTCGTCTCAACTTCTTGAGATACTATTGGCATGATGAAATGTTAGGGTTGCCAGTGAGTGTAGGTTAAATTAGTTTTCTAGCTCTTAGTAACCCTTACAATGGGAGAGAAGAGACCAAGATGTTTCAATGTAGAAAATGATAAAAATGAAAACTTTGTATCTTGGTAGACAACAAGATTTTCTTGTAACTTTGGAGACAATATTCAGGCCCAGGAATTGTTCTGCTAGGGGAAATAACTCACCCACCCACAACTCTCTTTCCCCATGCACCATGAATTTCTCTTTAATTTTACTTGAACACATAATTTTATGATGTTAGTATGTTACTGTCTCATGGCATAGGTTTTCCCTTTGTTGGGAAATAACCTTTACATTGAGTTTTCTTTTGAGTAAATAGTAGAACTAGATGCTTAAATCTCTTTTTCCAAGAGTTAACAGGAATTCAGCTCAAAAACATGGCTGAAGGATATTTCAGACTATTCAGACTGGAGATGGCTTTTCAGTGTGTATGACAATGACAAGTCAATGATCAGATACTTGTACTTAAGTCACAAAGGAAAGCATGGGGGGGTGGGGTAGGATGGGGGGGGGGCTTTCTTTGCTGATTGCAGGGGATTAGCCTGTTAACAGAAAGCTTCTTCAATAGTCCTACTTCTGTGTCTGCACCTCAGAGTAGGAAGTTGACCTTTACTGAGTGTAGAGCACATGTGGCTCTGCATTGTTAGTATTGGAATTAATTGTTTTTATCAAGGAGTTAATGAAGTAAGATGATGATGATGTGTAGAGAAGGTAACAGTATGGTAATTTATTCATACAATCCTGACTTATTCTCACCAGCTCTTCTGATCTGCTCAAGCTAGGCATTCATTATTTGTTCAAAACTCATGATCCCATATTTAAAATTTTGTATAGCAAAAGAAAAATTGGTGACTGTAGAGAACAGATCTCCAATGATGGAACTATTTGTAAAGAACTGATGTTTTGATTCAAGTGGAAAACTGAAACAATGAATAATATGTTGGTCAGCTTATTTAAAACAAAAAACCTCTTATCTGGGCAGCTTTGTTGGTTAAGCTGATGTGCAAGTAATATAAAGCATTATCGAGCACATGCTGCTACTCTTTTCCTGTCACTAGCTACAGTGGAGCCATTGATGTGGGTTATTAGGCTGTTTTTTCAGTGTTGTTTAAAAGATTTTCTAAACAGTAGATGTAGGTGATGCACGAGGTGTGTAGATCATGAGTGTTTTTAACTTTATTCAGAGAACTTTCCTAGATGTATCCCACTAGCTCTTGATGCTCCTAACTGTAAAGGAGTGGGAGCAAAAGTGAATGAGTGATGAGACACTGCTGCTATAGCTACTCCAGGAAAAAACAACACAAATTCATAGTGCAGTCCTCCTTTTTAGGACTAATTAGGTGTGCATTGGCAGCTTAAGTTGAGGGTAGACCTATCCTAGTAGAGGGTGTTGAGCTATGCAGAGGTAAGGATTCTGCCTCTAAAGTGCTGTTATCAGGACTGCAGAAATTGTCCAGCTGCTCTGGGAATAAGGATTGTTTATCTTGAGTGGTAACTGAATATCTGTTCCCAAATTATTGTCCCTAGTTTTGAAATTGTGTGAAAATGACTTGTGTTAAAACTACAGTAAATTCTGGAAAGTAGTTCTTTCATGTTTTTACTTCAGTTAATCAAGAAGGAAACTAGCTGTGTGAGCAACAGGTGATGAAGCCTGACTTCCTGTGGCTTTTGACTTGTGGTTGGATTTTTCTGGGTATGCTGTATTGTGGGCTTTGGAAGTATTTTCATGTGTTTGGGGCACTATCTGTCCTGTATGGGAAGTTCTTATTGGTAACACTACCTGAACTCTTGCTCTGCTTGTCCTTAAGTGGTACTAATTTGGATGTCTCTCCTTGATTTTGCTGTTAGTTTCCACAAAACTCGTAAGACCTGATTATCTGTGAAATACTTACCCTTCTTTTAACTTCTGAATTATGGCCAGTTTCAATAGAAGTTGGGGAGTTAGAGGCTGGGCAGAACTGTTGCTTGGCTTTCTAAAGTTGTATTTTATTCATTTTCCACTAATAGTATTTCTTGTTTTGCTGCCTTCTTGTATTTACCACTATTTTAAATTTCTTTAAGAATTAAATGTATTTCCTCCACTCCCCCAACATTTCAGGTAGCATATCTGTTAGTAGGAAGTGGTGTTCTTAATGGCAATTTCTTAACGGGTTCTAAAAAGTCTCTCCTCCATAGGATAGGAAAAAATCTTTGAAGTATCCAACATGTTTATTAAACCACCTCTATATAGGCATAGGCAGGTGTAAAGTTGCCTTTGATGTACATTGTAGCCTTTTGTAATACATACTGTAATATGCACTGCTACCACATATGGTAGATTTGGAGCATGACTCTAGGAGAGAAGTGAATAGAGGTTGAAAATGAATAAAGTATTGAAGCCTCTGGAGTACAGGTAGATTGGATTTTGCGGGTGGTGGATTAGGAATTGGAGAGGGCAGGGACTTGTGTTTCTCAGCCCTTGTGACCTTGAAAAGCTGCTGAAACTCTAATATGCTTTGAAACTTCTCATATGAGAAGTACTGTACTGAAGCTATGTAGTACTGCAGGCTGAGTTCAGGGAGTTCTGTCCTCACTGTTTGACACTACAGAAATCATTCCTTTTGCTTCTGTTTTAAGTAGGCCTGTACTCAAAGCACTGACTTCAGAGAGCTGCTTGTAAAGTTATGAGAGGTGAATCTAGCACAGATGTTACTCAGTTTCTTGTGCCCTTTTTGCTCCTGCTCTCCATTTTCCTACTGTAGTAATAAAATACTTGTTTTATGTGTTCTGATTCCAAACAGGAGAATCTCATCCTGGTCTAAAGATAGTCTGCTTACCAGTTTGTGCCCAGAAGACCTCAGATATGGTACTAGTTTCAGGCACTGGTTTCCACTGTCTAGTGTTAAGTTTAGTTTTCTGTTGAGCACTAGAGAAAAGTTTATAGCTGATTTTTCAAGAAGAGAGTACGCTTCTTCACTGTGTGCATTCAAGATAATCATGAAGTGCTTTTCTTTTTAGCTGTTCTAAAACTTGAATCCAGACCTAACAGAGGCAGTCTATTGCTTAGGTAGTGATCAGTCCTGTATCTTAAAGGTGAAGAACCTCCATCTATCTCAATAGAGCCCCAGTGCACAATACAGTCTGTAAGACTCACCAGTGTCTCACTTTGGGTGTTGTCAATGAGAACTGAAGTGACACCTTTAAGGAGGTTATTAACAGTGTCTAATTACAGGTAGGATCTACAGGTAGTGAGTGTTAGCCAGTAATTTTGGGACTACTACTTGTAGGTGTATGAAACTGACTCCTCAGCTGTGAGGTTTGTCTATTTCCTGGCTTGTCACGTTTTTCTGTCTATTTACAATTTTATCAGGAGACATATTACAACAGGGGATTTTTTGTTTCACTTTTTCTTTTCTCTGAGAATGTCTCTCCTGCTCTTTTTCTTACTGAGTGCTTAGGCTGGTGGATGAGTTGATTGGAATAATCCAAAGTCTAGATTGTGGCTTATTATGTTAGTCTGAGTGTTTTTTCTAAACTAGTAGAAGATTGTTTTAATTTTGTTTATGTACAAAACCCCTACTATATGCATGTTTATGCACAATCTTGTGAAAACAATAGCTAGAGAAGGGGGGGAGGGGCGTGTATGAAACCTGTTAGTGCACCGCGATTTCAACTGTTATTTAAAAGATAACCTAGAAGTTCATAGGCACTCAGTCATTTAAAAGATGTTTTAATAACAGCAATTACTTGTTCTATGGGAGGTTTTCCAAACAACCCACCTTTAGATTCTGTGCATCTCTTACAATGTAAAGAAACTGGAAGCAGTTTAAGGTGACTCTTTTAATAGTAATTTGTGAGATCAAGGAAAAGACAAGCATACCGCTTTTGTGGATGATTGCATTGAAAAGAGGATGTTTCAGCATTTGCTAGAGGTGAATAGCTGTGCAGACTCCTCTGTAGGCAGACCTTGAGAGTTCATCTGCTTATTTTTAGAAATGTTGAAGGTATAGTTTAACATTTTTCTGTTTTTAACATTTAAATAATAATTAGGCTTGTGTGCGGTATGGTAGAAAAACATTGTTAGGACTCTGCCAACATGACATTGATATTTTGTATCCTGCTGTTTCCCCTTTAGTTTGCCTTATTCTGAATATGTTTTATGACTATATTTGAGTGTAAGAGTGATAGAGGTCCAGAGCTGTTGAAGATCAGGATCAAGCTTGTAACATTACATTCAATAGGATGAATTCTTACTTTCTTAACTAGAGTGCACCAAACACAAGCAATTCTGTGCCAGATAAGAACTTCTCTACTGAAATCAAAATAGTAGCTGTTGTAAACCGTAACAGCTTGCTATGTGTTTGTGACTGTTGTTGCAGTACTGTTTTAATTAAAAGAAAAAAGGAACACTGTCGTCTTACCTGACTTTTGGAGGGAAGCTGTCAAAACAATTTCTGATGTATGATTATTTTTTTGTAAACGTGAAGTGAAATGAGGCGTGACTTAGAGAGTCAGAGGGGAAGAAATAAAATTCCGGTATAGTTCAGGATTCTTGAAATGTGCTTGTGCACTGCTGTTGCCAATGGCAGGGAATAGAATTTAACTCAATCAAAAAGATATCACTGGGGTAAGTACTCTGCAATTGTATTTTTTAATTTTATATTTGGAAGTATAAAATTATTAATTTATATTAATTTATTAATTTATATTTGGAAAAATATTTCCCCTGAAAAATACTCTCAGATGTACTTAATGATTATGCTGTTTCAATTTCAAGTTTTCTGTATAGTACTGAGTCTGTACAGAGGGAAAGTAGGTCTCCATGCAGGAAAAGTACTAGTCAGTTACTAGGTGAAGCGATCTTTTTTCAGTGTTTCATTTTGTTTAGGGTAACCATATTCAAATGTGGTTTGTATAAAGTAAAACTTGGAGTAGCAATTTCGTAGCTGAGCTAATTAATTTTTTTTTTAGAAGTATCTTAGGGTTTGTCCAGACTGGAAGCCTGGTTGTTATCAGCTGCACAAAGAATATGAAGCTAATGTGGAAAACCTCTTAGTATTTTTCTCCATATTATCCCTTCCTACATATGTCTTGTTTATTTGTTTATTGAAGCAGTGATTAAAACAGAAACACTTGCAAAGCAGACATGACAGCTTATATCTGTCAGGAATTGTCGGATTTGTGCTTGAAGTCTTTCTAAAGTAAGTAATGGTCCTATAAGACTGTATTGGAATATCCATGATCCTTTTGTGCTGTTTATCTTCCTTTTGGTAATTTTCTTTAGCCATTTCTAGTACAAAAATAATGGGTGAACCTGGACTACCTGTGAGCAGACTTTATTCTGTGCAGTTTACTTTGTTCTTTTTCCAGAACCACTGATACTTTCCACTTAGTATTTATCCTCTCCTTTCCTTGGATCAAAGTCTGATACTGTTAACTGCAAGACATAAACTGAAATGAGGCAGGAGAAGAAACAAAAAGGGGTGTTCTTAGTGAGACAGAAGTGCTTTTAAAAGAACTGAAGTAATAGATACACTGAGAACTTAAGCTAATCCAGAGAATAGTTGAGTAGGCAGAGCACACTATTCATTGAGGAGTAATTTTCCTTATTCCATCCCGACAGGATTCTGTTTTCTGTTTGTTTGTCTGTTGATCATATGAAAGATTTTTATCAGCGGATGTACAACCTTTTATTACCAAGTTCTGCTGTCTGCCACTAACCAGCTGCAGTTATTTGCTTTTCAGGAGTATCATGACTCCGTCACTGCCATTGGTAAAAATCAACAAGTGGAAGTTGATCACTGACATCTGTATTGCTGGATGAGATGGGAGGGGCTTATTTATATTAGTCATCATTCTCTCTCCTTATTTTTATTGATGTGTGGTTTCTCTTGTTATGTCCCTTCTTGAAAAAAGTTGGGAGGAAATGGGAAACGTTTTAGTCTATAGTGCTTTTTCCTAAATTGTGTAGACGTGTTTGCTTTGTTGTTTTTTTTCCCCCCTCTCTGAACCGCGTAAAGAGTCCTGTTGATAGATGAAAAATTAATGTATGGTATGGTCTATCCTTATTATGGATTTAAGGTCTCCTAGAAATGGTAGACTCGCATCACTGTCACTGAGGAAGCTAAGATTCCTAGAAGGTCTTTAGGTGACTGAAAAGGTATACTTGGACTAAACTGCCATGTTTGGTGAAGTCAACAAAATTAGAATTGGCCAATGTGACCCAGAATAATTTTTCCATTAAATGAGGGAAGCCATAAAGCTTGTTTGGTTCAAGTGCCTAAGGGTAGTGTCTTCAAAACCATAAGGATGGGACAAAGGTAAACCAAGCACAGTTAAAGAAGTAGCTAGCGTGTAATTCAGTTGAAGCTGAGTTTTTAATTCTGAATTTCTGGTTTCTGGTCACTAAATATGATATTATAGCAGTGAGATTGCTGGATACTAGATACGTCTTCCTTTATCAGCAAGACACTGTTATATCATTGCAGCTGTTTAAAAATAATGGATGTAACATCTTGGAAGCTGGCTTACTTAATGTACACAATATTGCTTTGTTTTTGTCTCTTTGTTATGAGAAGTTCATTCCATTTGCCCAAACGGCTTTCTGCTACATGCTGCCTAGTTGGTGAGCATCTGGAATTTCCCTTTTTAGATCAAGGTCCTTAGAATAATTTGTATTTTTCATCACTTTTTGGTGTTGATACAGTACAGAAGAAGAGTTCTTGTTAGGCCTCTGCATGCACTCAGGCAGTCGCTTCTGTAACTCGCTCATAATTTTGGCTGTTTCATTAAGGAAGAAGTTCTCATGTAATTACTCCCCAAGTATGTTAGTGCTGCTCTATTTCTGTAGTCTTCTGCCTCTGTCCATGTGCTCCTTTTCCTTCTCATGCTGATACATGGCTGTCTCGTGGTGAGAGAGTTATATGCTGTGTTGAGTGTCTGTTGCTGAGGTTAATTTTTTTTTAGTTGGATTCTTGAATCAGCTTGCTGCATGAGGGTATAAGAGCAACTACTGTTGCAAAAGTTGGAGTAGGAAGTACCCATGGCAGGAGGTGGGGTTACAGCAGTTACAGTTTAGCTTGCGTAACTTCTTGCAAGACAGCACCCTGAGATGTTTCAAAGGAGATTGTTTTAAGGTGTAGTTATTAATATTGGTTCTTATCCCTGATGGTTTGGATACCTGATGACTTGTCTTGCAAGTGGAAGTCCTAAATTTACTTTGAATGTTATTGCTGATGAAATGAAGACCGGACTGGAAGTCACATAACTGTGACAGTGTTAGCAGTGTCACCAGCCATGTTGCAATCCTGAAGTGAAAGAACATGCAATTAAATATTGACACTAAAGCCTCTATTATAACTAAATTAGAATGTCCATCACTTCTTTTGTTTTTTCCCTAAATGCCTACTACAGATGTTGATGTGACTCCCTTCACAGCAGTCATTCCAGTTTAATTAAATATCAGCACTTGCTGACAAGAATATCTTTATTCTGTAGGCACATGAGAATACAGCAGAAACAAATACTTAACCTAGCAAAGGTCATGGTAAGGAGTTTGTCAGAAAGTTCCTGAGCAAGTCAAGCTGTTTTTCTGTGCTTTTTGTCTCATTTGCAAATTTCTTTGGGGGATGAGAGGACTGCTTCTGCTCATCTGTTGTGCTGTTTGCATTGTTCACTGCTTAACGTGGAGCTAGAGTATCTTTTATGCTTGAAGCAGAGAGTAAATGTTTTGGGGAACTGCAAAGAAACTGTGGAGTATTTTGGGTGAAGCATGCAGTGTCATCACTGGTAGAGACTAGAGTATGCAGTTTTTTGTCAGGCACTGACAGGTTTTGTGTCTAGGAGTTCTTGAATTTGTTCAAGTTCAGAGGTCTTAGTAAGGTGGGTTTGCTTTCAATACAGCCTGAGAGAAGTTAAAAACATCTGAAAAATATGTAAGCAATTTCAATTTCAGAAACTCTCTGTGTTCATATTGAAAAGGTTACATTTTCTGTTCTTTTCCACTCCTTTCTCATCTCTTTTTCTGCTGCCAGTTTCTGTAATAAATTTTAGCTAGAGTTATGAGCACCAAGTTTTTCCTATTATAACCTATACTATTGGTGTCTTGTTGCCAGATGTCTTGAAAAATAGCCAGAAACTCAGTTGTTTGATGGCTGTGTTCACTTGTTGAGACCTGCTTACTGTTATGCATTTGAATTCTGCAAATTGTTGAACCCTAGATATGGTTCCTGTTCATGGTTTCAGGCGTCCCTGATATGTTACATAATAAAGCAAGCTTTCTATTTCCCTTCATAAAAGTGTTAGATACTGCTTTACTTGGATAGCACTGCCAATAAGTAGTTTATATCAACCTGTGACAAAAGACTTCTAGGTCTTTGAAAAAGGTGATGACTGGAAAAAGCGTGGCCTTGCCATGAGTTGGTCATGCTTGACCAACATGACTGCCTTCTGTCAAATGACTAGATCTTTAGCTGAGTGGAGAGCAGTGGATATATTTTTACTTGGACCATAGCAAGGCTCTTTGCAGTGTACCACAGTGTGCTCTATTTACAGTCTGAATCGGCGGGTGGCTATACAAGTGAAAAATGGTTGAAGAGTCTTCTCAAAGGGTGGCTGATGGTTCATACTTTGCCTGGACAGCAGTTGCTACAAGCTTCTCAAGTGCCCGTTAGTGGCCTACTCTTTTTCTAATGTTTTATCAATCAGCCAGAGAAGGAGTTGGAGTGCATGTTTATTTGGTATGTGGTAGACACAGAACTGAGTGGCTCAAAAGTAGGACAGCCACCCTGAAGTACTATGAAAGCTAGAGGAATGGGCCTGTATGAAGTTCAGCAAGGGCATATGCCAAGTCCTGCTTCCAAGACTGTTAAATCTCCTGCAGTGATACAGAGAAGGACCTGGTTCTGATGAACAGTAAGCTAAATGAGGTCAGCAGTTCACCCTGGGAGTGGTGAAAACACACAGATTTATTCCCCTTTAGTTGGCATTTGTTCCAGGTGTTCCCAGACTGCATCTCTAATATTATGTCCAGTTTTGCTCTCATTTTCCCTATCTCCACCAAGAACAATGTTGATAAACTTAGGGCAAGTCCATCAGGAGGATCAGGGAGCTAATGCCTTTTGTTGCACAATTTACTCCAAAGAAGAGATGCTTAGGAGGCACCTCATAACAAACATCTGGTATAGAGGATTGGGCACCAAGAAGATGGAGCCAGTCTCTTTACTGAGATGCATGGGGGAAATGAGGTGATGGCCGTAAGTTAAAATGGCTGGATAAATGTTGAAAATTTTTTACTGTAAGGCTGATTGAGAGGTTATAGAGGTAACCTGCAAACCTCTGTGGAGGTTATCAAAACCTGCATGGATAAAGCCCTGAGCAACTATGACCAAGTTCGGCATCGACTGCACTTTGAGAGGGAAATTGGACTAAATGACCTTGCAGATCCCCTCCACTCTTAAGTTTTCTTTGAAGAGTCACCCATGGAAACATATAAATAGCCAAAATAATCAATACATTTTGGTTTTTTAGAAGCTTGATTCCTTGTACAAATGACATATATTTCTAGTGTTGCTAAATAAAATAGCTTGAACATAATCAGTTACTTTTGTTGATTATTTTTTATTTTAAGCATTAGTTACTTAAAATCTGTCTATTATGTAAGCATTCAATAAGCAAGGTATGTTCACTGAATAAACTCATTTAATCTTAGAAAGGAAGGAAAAATATTCTTTCTTGGTGTTGAAAAAGAAGTTTTAGAACTTGGTAATGATCAAGATGTCTTGTTTCTCACTTGCCTTCAGCTGTTATTCTGAACCAAAGCAATTTCTAGAGCATTGTTTTTGTCTGAAGTTACTGGGGGGAAAGAAAGATACTGGAAAAGGAAACTCATTTTCAGTTTCTTTGAGATTGGTTTACTTATATTTTTGTCCAGGCCTACGAAAAGAAGCTGAAATTCTAGATGATAACTGTAGACATCTTAAACAGAGAAAGCTTTAGCTAGATACATGCTGCAGAAATTGTGTATTGGCATGTCTGTGGTGGGTTTAACTGTGATAACCCTTTTCGTGAGATTGGGCAAAAAGCCACTTGGTTCTTTCTTGTAACCAAGATAATTTTGGTGAATAGTCAGATGTGTTTATACTTTTCCTTTTAAAGCAATCTCTAGCAGCTAGTAGCAGGCTTCTTTGTCATGGTTTCTATGCTTTATAATGAGTTTGAATCTCAGCTTTTAGTCTTTCTTTTCCCTTGAGCCCAGGATCTGGATATATTCTTGTAAATAATTGCATTATTATGCCAGACTTTACCATCCTCTCTCCACTTAAACATGTGTGCATACATGTGGATATGCAGGCTTCCTCTCTTGTCACATGAGTGCATATATTCCTGGCTTAGAAATGAATTTGCTTACACTTCTGTGAAGATGCCATATATTGACAGCGGGTTTGTTGGGGGCAAGCAGTGGCCATTTAAATGGTGTAACTTGGATCACTTCACGCTCTTATCTCTTAAGAAGTAAAAGACATTCAAAAAGGTTATCTTTTGCTGCATTACCTTAAACAAGCAGGAATTTCTTGACTAACATGACCATTTCCAGGGGTTCATGTATTTTATTAGTTCCAGTCTAGAAGTTTCTATTAAGCAGTTCTTGATCTTAATGAACATGGTGTTGAACTAGGAGAGAAATTAGTCAATTCTTCCATCTTACTACTTTCAGACTCACAGACTCTTTTTCACCCATGTTATGCAAGGAAGAGTCTCTAATGTGATTCTTTATCAGTAGGGCAAAGATACAGAAGAAATTTGACTTTTGTACTACGTTCAAGGTAAGACTTTTAAAATTGTCCATGATCAGATGAAAAAAGCATGAATACTGAGACTTGCAAAGTGGTACTGAGTTCTTTGCTTCTTGCGTAATACAAATACTAAGTCTTAAATACTTCTGCATAATTCTGTGGAAGTAAACTAATGATCAGATGCATATAAGCTAGCTGTTTAACTAAAGTAGTTTAGTAGGTTGCGACATATAACTAATGTTTGCTATGCAAAGCTCTCGGGTAGCATAGGTGTTCCTACTTATAAAACTGTTATGCGAAGTTGCATGATATAAAATGGAATGTCTTACTGAATGGGAAGAGTCTTTGTAACTTCTTTTGATTTACTTTAAGGTTTTGTGCTGAGCTTGTAATTTCCTTGTGAATGCAGCATTGTAGCTCTTGAGTGACCTTTCCAGTCAATTTCAAGGTATCAGGAAATAATTGAGAGTCATAGGGTAGGTTTGCTGTGTTTTAGAAGGAATGGTAGATGCATTTCTTTCACTAACGCCATAGCTTCAAGCACGTACATAGTGGTCATCTGTCTGCAAGCTAGAGCACCGATTAAGTGGTAAGAACCATTAGCATTGTTCAGTAAAGCAATAACATTGCCTTCAGTTTAACAAAATGTTGGATGTTTATTTTGTCATTGCCACACCACCTCCAGGGAAGAGTAGAGGATATAACAAGGGCTAGGGGGATAAAACCTGCAGCAGCAAAGTAGAATTTCCTCCAGTGGGACCAGTCCTGGGGACAATGTTGGACTGCCTTGTTGACTGGGCTCGCATTGTGTTCGTGGCCATCAAAAAGAGGAGCTGAAAAAGGGGTTGGAGAGAAGGGAGAGGCACATAGCTATACCTTACAGGGACAGTAGTTTGTGTGGGAAGGGGAATACAGGGTCGTGATATCCAGCCTTAGAACAGATGGTGAAGATACTCAGATAGAGTCACTCAGAAGGACGTAAGAGATGTTTTGGGGACTGAAAAGTACAAGTAGCACTTGATGTAGGCAGATGGTTACCTAAGGCTAACTTTTCAGTTTTGGAGGGGTGGAAACCTACTGAAATTGGCACTCATTGCACTGAATTCAGGACCTATTTGGAGGCTCATATCAGCAGTCTTCTATTCATGTACCTATTTCTAATTGGTTGTGGCTGTGTGGTTCTTTTTTTATATAGTAGGCTTTACTGAATTATCTGTGTAATCCCCAAGCTGAATGTCTAGTTTTCTTTTTAAACTGCTAAATTGATCAGATTTGTTCAGTTGTCATTCTCAAAAAGGCCTGAATACTTAAGAATATTACTTTGTGTGCCTTGGTGTTATTTTTTTATTTATGTGTAATCCAGATAGTTTATTAGACCTTGTACAGGATATATGCAAGTTAAGCTTCACATGTAGTGAAGCAGCAAGACTGAAATGTGAGCCTTGGAAGATAGAAATAGCTTTAAAATGTCTTGATACTTTGCCTCTATAAATGGGATGATAGAGTTAGGGTGCCTGCTCCCTTACTACCACTGATGTGGTTTCTTTATGCATCTTTGCATTAAGGTGTTCCCATCACCAAGAAAGGGCATATCTTGCAGCCAGCAAGACTACAGGAGCAGTAACCGGTGGTGGAGCTGGAGATGGTGTCTTAATCTGTGTTATCCAAATTTGCCTACAGCTGATGTGTGACCTGGGTAGCATAAAATGAATGTTGAACTATTAACATGCTTGCTTCCTGGAAGTCTTTTTGCTGTCAAGTCTATGTAGACCTATCATTATTCTGTTTACTGCCTGTAATTCCCTTAAGCATCCTCTCTAATATTGATTTCTTGAGAACTGGCATGGTCATCTTGCATGTTAGTTTTAACATTCTTACTGATAAAATTGCCCTTTGAATTTTTACAGGTATAGTCCGACACCTATTGTGATACTTGCATAGTGGCAAAAGTAAAACAGTTTTTACTCAATAGATATATTTGCAACTTCAGCATTGAAGTAGGTATTGCAAAACAAGAGTTTAATCTGTATTGATTAAAAGTGAGTCAGTGATTTATTGTGAAACTGAAGTTGCAGTACTAATTGGACAAAACTTTGAGTATTTAAGCTTGCAAGTTGCCAAATGGCTGCTTCTTGCTAAGTACTCATCTGTTTAGATGACAAGTGAAGCAGTTCAGATAGCCTCAATGCAGACACCTGACAAAGATTCCATGTGTCCAGGCAACGATACTGGAGGCTGCTGCCAGAGGAAAAGGTAATGGAAATTTGCTTTGCTCTGCAGTTCCTAGAGATGGTATTTTTTTAATTAGACTTCAGACTATTTCTTAAGAAGTTTCTCTAGCCTGATGGAAAACTAGAGCATGTGTTAAAAGTGATGGGGGGGAGTACTGTGTTCTCTGAAGTAGTCTGACAAGCCATCTGTGATCTGAAACCTAACTTTCTATAGCATACTGTGGATTGAATAGTATATATCATGGAATTACAGGTATATTGATCCTGTTACAATAACAGTATAGGAGTATATCATTACATATCATGTAGGATCAGCTGCTTCTCTTAAGTGTTGAACTGCCTTTAAAAGTGCTTTGAGGTATGATATGCCCTATTTGACATAAGTTCCACTAAGTGCTCATTTTCTTCATGCTAATGCAGTACTGCTACTGAACTAACTTTGCTAGTAGGTAGAAAAAAATTCTTAATGTGGAAGAGACTATTGAAAAAAATTTGTTCTAAAACTGTGATTGAGATATAAAAATAACTATGTATTTTAACAATTCCTATTTGGAGCTTTCGGTTCCTGTACTATTTTAATTAGTTCTTTTGGAAGATTGTGTGTAGGCTGTTAGTTGACATAACAGATGCTTGAATTATCTCTTTCCAAGTTGTGTGCTTTGCAGTAAACATTAAAATGCCTGTCACATAGTAAGTGTTAATATTTGGCAGCTTGTAGTTCTGATGTTCTTATGTCACTGATTTGAATGTGTAGGTGATTTTATTATGATGTTGAATGACCTTTTTGCATTTAATTGAACTCCTTTTGTGCATAAACCTATCCAGTGGTTACAGGGCTTAAAAAAAAACACAACTAGATCCATGTGGTTAAGTTGCGTGGCAGAGAATTTATGCCTCCTGTAACTGTCTGTGTAGTAACATCAGGGGTGTCCAAGGTTTTTTAATCTGCTGTGATGGCTCAGTTTTAGTTCACATGTATCTGAAGACTTAACCTTAGACGATGAGGGAAGAATGAGAGCCCTTTTGGAGAGAGGGGAAGTTCTTCCCCTAATCATCAGTATCATATATAAAGAAGTAAAAACCAGCTCTTGTTATACCTTGTAGATTTGATACAATGTGATTTCTGTCATTGACAAATGTTTCAACATTAGGGAGTCCTTGCTGTGTTTTCTGTACCTGATGCTACTGTAATATTGATCTTTTTGCTCATTTTTCACTCCACTTTGTGGAGTTTAAATTCCTTCTAATTTTTTTATATACTTGTGGTCCCACTTAAGGCTATGTGTATTTTACATGTAAGACAGGGATTAGTTGTCACGCATATATTGTGATGGCTTAATTCCCCTGGTAGACAAATTGGGATCCTTGAGAATTCTTTGTGGGATTACTTTAAATACAGGGTCTTTACAGAAAGGCATGTTGTAGAAAAGAGATTTAAGCATTTTTCAGTCCTAAGCAGCAGAAATATAAGATGTGCTATTGAGGATAAAAAACCCCTTATTAACTTCAGTGGTAGTAGCAAGCTGATTCAAAAGCTGACTTGTTCCCAATGCATTGCTAGCCACTAGATGCTAAGGTGAGATTCTCTACCCAGATTAAAATTAACCTTTAGGAACTCTAGCTGTTAGCTGTCTTAAAAATCACTGAATATTGCTCAGAGAAGAATTGGTCAAGATAGCCTTCTGCAGAGAAACTGTTCTTCTCTTTTGTGAGCGTTTCCTCTGAGAGACTCACAATGCTATCAATCCTTTGAGAACTGTCAAACTTCCTGACTATATCTTACAGCTTAAATTTTTGGAGCTTAATCTTCTTTGCTGTCTTAACAATGGAAGTAGACAATTATGCCAGATTTCTTACCTCTTCATCCTACAATATTTTGAAGTCTATAATAATGGAATTTCTTTATTATCCAAATGTATGTGCTACCTGGCTTAGGATTGGACAGAATTAATTTTCTTCCCAGAAGCTGCTGTGTTAGCAGGAGAGGAGAAGAATGTTGATGATAAACTAATGTTTTTAATTGTTGCTATGAAATCAAAGACTCTTTCAGTTTCCTGTTCTCTGCTACTGAGCAGGTGTACAAGAAACTGGGAGTGAGCGTAGCCAGGCTGCTGACCCAAGCTGGCCAAAGGGATATTCAATACCATATAGAATCATATTCAATATATAAATGGTTGTTGGCTGCGGGCCAAGATTCATTCCTCAGGAACTGCTGCTCTAGAAAAGGCTGGGCATGGGTCTCTGCAAGTGGTGAGCAATTGTGTTGTGCATTGCTTATTTTGCATCTATTGTTATTATTATTGTCATTATCTCTTCTTTTTGCTGTCGTATTAAACTGTCTTTATCTCTGCCCATGAGTTTTCCTTTTTTTCCAGTCATCCTCCCCATCTGTGGAGGATGAATGTGTGTGAATAAGCGGCTGCATGGTACTATTGCTGATTAGGGTTAAACCACAACAGCATTCATGCTACAGAAATAACTGATCTGAAATCTGTTGCTTTCTCTGATTTTCCTGACAACTGGCTCTTGTAAGAGTTTGTTATAAAATCATAAAATCATAGAATAACCAGGCTGGAAGAGACCCACCAGCTCGAGTCCCACCATTCCTATCAAACACTAAACCATGCCCCTTAGCACCTCGTCCACCCATGCCTTAAACACCTCCAGGGAAGGTGAATCAACCACCTCCCTGGGCAGCCTGTTCCAGTGCCCAATGACCCTTTCTGTGAAAATTTTTTTCCTAAATTCCAGCCTAATATCTCCCCTGGCAGAGCTTGTGACCATTCCTTCTCGTCCTGTCCCCTGTCACTTGGGAGAAGAGGCCATTACCCTCCTCTCTACAACCTCCCTTCAGGTAGTTACAGAGAGCAATGAGGTCTCTTCTCAGCCTCCTCTTCTCCAGGCTAAACAACCCCAGCTCTCTCAGCCATTCCTCATAAGGCCTGTTCTCCAGCCCCTTCACCGGCTTTGTTGCTCTTCTCTGGACTCGCTCCAGAGCCTCAACATCCTTCTTGTGATGAGGGGCCCAGAAGTGAACACAGGATTCGAGGTGCGGTCTTACCAGTGCTGAGTACAGAGGGAGAATAACCTCCCTGGACCTGCTGGTCACGCCATTTCTGATACAAGCCAAAATGCCACTGGCCTTCTTGGCCACCTGAGCACACTGCTGGCTCATGTTCAGTCGGCTGTCAACCAACACCTCCAGGTCCCTCTCCTCCAGGCAGCTTTCCAGCCAGACTTCTCCTAGTCTGTAGCACTGCATAGGGTTGTTGTGCCCCAAGTGCAGGACCCGGCACTTGGCCTTGTTAAACCTCATGCCATTGGACTCTGCCCAGCAGTCCAGCCTGTTCAGATCCCTTTGCAGAGCCTCCCTACCCTCCAGCAGATTCACACTTCCACCCAGCTTAGTGTCATCCACAGTCTTGCTAAGGGTGCATGCGATGCCTTCATCCAGGTCGTTGATAAAGACATTGAACAGGGCTGGACCCAACACTGAGCCCTGGGGAACCCCATTTATAACTGGCCTCCAGCTGGATTTAACACCATTAAGCACCACTCTCTGGGCCTGTCCATCCAACCAGTTTTCCACCCAGGAGAGTGTGTGCCTGTCCAGGCCAGAGGCCGACAGTTTCCGTAGCAGAATGCTATGAGAAACTGTGTCAAAGCCTTTATTGAATTCCAGAAAGACCACATCCACAGCCTTTCCCTCATCCAGCAGCCGAGTCACTTTGTCATAGAAGGCGATTAGGTTAGTTTGGCAAGACCTGCCTTTTGTAAACCCATGTTGACTGGGCCTGATCTCCCGGTTCTCTTGCATGTGCTTCATGATAGCACTTCAGATCGCCTGTTCCATGACTTTCCCTGGCACTGAGGTCAGACTGACAGGCCTGTAGTTCCCTGGATCCTCCCTGTGACCCTTCTTGTAGGTGGGCACAATATCATCCAGCCTCCAGTCCAGTGGAACTTCCCCAGTCTTCCAGGACTGTTGGAAGATGATGGAAAGGGGTTTGGCCAGCACATCCACCAGCTCCTTCAATACCCTTGGGTGATTCTTGTCTGGCACCATAGACTTGTGGGTGTCTAGTCGGGCTAGCAAGGCTCTGACCACCTCCTCTTGAATCATGGGAACCTCATTTTGCTCCTCTAGCTCCGGGGTTTGTACACAGAGGGAACAACTTTCCTTACAATTAAAGACCGAGGCAAAGAAGGCATTAAGTACCTCAGCCTTTTCCTCATCCCCTGTCACTGTTGTTCCTTCTGCATCTGATAGAGACTGTATGGTCTCCCTAGTCCTCCTTTTATTATTTATATATTTATAGAAAGAGTTTTTGTTATCTTTCACCAACTTTGCCTATCTGATTTCTAGCTGAGTCTTTGCCCTTCTGATTTTTTCTCTACACAATCTCACTTCCCTCCTCTAGTCCACCCAAGAGGCTTGTCCCCTCTTCCAGAGCCCATAAACATTCCTCTTCTTGATATCACTCAAGATCTCCCTGTTCAACCAAGCTGGTTTTTTCCCCTGCCGGCTTTTTTTTCCCGAACATGAGGATGGCTGTCTCCTGAGCTGCTAGGATCTCCTTTTTGAAGAGCTCCCAGCCCTCATGGGCTCCCTTGCCCTTAAGCACTGTCTCCCATGACACTTTGCCAACCAGCCTTCTGAAGAGTTTGAAGTCTGCTCTCTGGAAATTTAATGCAACTGTCCTGCTAACCACCCTCTTCACTTCGCCTAGAACAGAAAACAGTATCATCTCATGAGCACTTAGTCCTAGGTGTCCTCTTACTGCCACATCCCCCACAAGGCCTTCTCTGTTCACAAACAGCAGGTCCAGGAGGGCACCTTCACTTGTAGGTTCGTTCACCAGCTGTGCAAGGAAGTTGTCTTCCACGCACTCCAGGAACCTCCTAGACTGCTTCCTTTCTGTTCTATTGTACTTCCACTTATGGTCTTACACTTCAGAAATTTTCTTGAAAAGCTTAGCTACTGCATAATCAAGAGAGAACTTTCATTTGCTAGGTTACTTCTGAATTTGAATAATACCACAGTCTGCAAACACCTTGCTCTTCTTGACTCTGGATGCTCTTCAATACTTCTATGGTAGCTAGAGTGGATAAGATATTTCACTTCTGTGTAAAATTAGCTGTCGTTTAGGGACATGCTATTTTGGCCCAGAGAGCTTCTGAATAGATGTGCCCTGTAATGTTGCCTGCTGACAGGTGTGGTGAATTCTTTTTCAGAACATCTAACCAGTGCTCAGGCTGTGACTTCTGCTTGTTTTCAGCAGATGGATATTTACAAAATCTAAATAGTCCACATGGAGTGACTGTCTCTTTTTTTTAACACCATTTTGACGGCCAGATGTTCACAAACACAATAAATGGGCACATGGGTTCAAACATATTAATTAGCAGTTGCTACCTAGGTATTTTAGCTTGTAAGATGATAGTAAGCATGGGGAAGCACCATAGGTATGTGCTTAAAAGATAGGCATATCAGTAATATTGAACATGATCTTATGTTACCTAATGTATATCACTGTGTCATGTTGGAGCTGGAATTTTTAATCCCCATCAGGAAGATGAATGTTTACCCTTTGCATTAAGAAAAAAAGAAATGCAAACCCACTCAGAATATCATAGAATTGCAGAAGAGTTTGGGTTGGAAGGGAACTTTAAAGGCCATATAGTCCAATCCCTCTTGCAGTGAGCAAGGATATCTTCAAGTAGATCAGATTCCTCAGAGCCCCATCCAATTTGACCTTGAATGTTTCCAGGGATGAGGCATCAACCAGCTGTCTGGGCAACCTATTCCAGTGTTTCACCACCCACATGGTAAAAACTATCTTCCTTATAGCTAGTTATAATGTACCCTCTTTTAGTTTAAAACCATTACCCCTTGTCCTACTGAAAAGTTTGTCCCTGTCTTTCTTGTGAACCCCCTTCAAGTACTGAAAAGCTGTAGTAAGTTTTCTGTGGGGCCTTCTCTTCTCTAGGCTAAACAACCCCAACTCTCTTAGTCTTTCTTCCTTGACGAGGTGTTCCATCCCTCTGATAATTTTTGTGGTCCTCCTCTGGACCCACTCTAGCAGGTCCATCTCTCTTTTGTCCTGAGGGCTCCAGAGCTGGGTACAGTACTCCAGGTAGGGTGTCACCAGAGCGTAGTAGAGAGGGAAAATCACATCCTGCAACCTGCTGGCCACACTTCTTTTGATGCAGCCCAGGATATGGTTGGCCTTCTAGGCTGCAAGTGCGCATTGCTAGCTTGTGTCCAGCTTTTCATCCCCAAGGCCTTCTCTTCAGGGCTGCTCTCAATCCCTTCATCCCTCAGCTTGTATTGCTGCCAGGGCTTACCCCAACTCAGGTGCAGGACCTTGCACTTGGCCTTAATGAAACTCATAAGTTTCACATGAGCCCATTTCTCAAGCTTGTCTAGGTCTCTCTGCATGGCATCCTGTCCTTCAGGTGAATCAACTGCACCACTCAGCTTAGTGTCATCTGCAGACTTGCTGAGGGTGCACTTGATCCCATTGTTTGTCGTTGATGAAGATAATAAACAGTACTGGGCCCAGTATGGACCCCTGAAGGACTCAGTTGGGACACTGAGCCACTGACTGCTACCATTTGGTGAAACCATTCAACAAACTCCACATCCACCAAACAGTACATCCATCAAATCCATATCTCTCTAGCTTAGAGAAAAGGATGTTGCGGGGGCCATGTCAAAAGGCTTACAGAAGTCCAGGTAGACAAGATCTGTAACTCTTCCCTTTTCACTGATATAGTCAAACCATCATAGAAGGTCATTAGGTTGGTCAGGCAGGACTTGCCCTTGTTGAAGCCATGCTGGCTGTCTCGAATCGCCTCCCTGTCCTCCATGTGCTCTTGTCAGTTCGCATAGATATATGTATGTTCAGATTACTCAAGTAACTTGATCATTTATCTTTCATTGGGAATGACTGCTTTCCAGTCCCTGTCTTGTGGTCCATCCACTCAAGAGTTGTGGAAAGCGAGATTACCAGAGAAGACAGGTCAAAAAATTTGAGTACCTCAGCCTTCTCCTTGCCTGATCTTATTTTGCCAGTCTTGCTAGGTTGGGGAGTGGTTTGGAGTGCGTGTATGCTTTCTTTGACCTTCCTTTTCTGGCTGACACACCTGTAGAAGTCCTTCTTATTCTTCACCTGTTTTGCCAAGTTCAGCTCCAGATGTACCTTGGCCTTCCTGACCCCATCCCCATACAACTGGGCAGCATCTCTATACTCTTCACAGGATACTTGTGCCTGTTTTCACTGCCTGTACGATTCCCTTTTGCTCTTCAATTTGACCAGCAGGCCTCAATTCAGCCATACCAGTTTCTTGCCTTCCTTTTCTGGTTTCTTAGGCCTGGAAATTGTGAGCTTGTGCACTCTGCAAAAAGTGTTCATAAACATCTGCCTGCTCTGTTCTGCTCCCTTGTTCCTGGGAGCAGGTTCTCGGGGAATCCTACCAATTAACTCCTTGAACAGCTGGAAGCTTTCTTTCCTAAAATTCGAGGTCCTGTTGTTACTGTTCACCTGACCTAGATCCCTCAGTTCTGTGAGCTCCTCCATTTTTCGATCACTACAGACCAGACTGCTTCCAGTCTTAATGTCATCTATTAGCTCACTTGTGTTGTTACCATCAGGTCTGTTATTGCATTCCCTCTGGTATGGCTGTTTATTACCTGCTTGAGAAGTTATCCTCAATGCTCTCCAGAAATCTCCTGCAGTGTCTGCAGCTTGCTGTGCTACTTTTCCAGCAGATGTCAGGGTCGCTGAAGTCGAGAGCCTTCGGGTGCCCTGCTTCCTGTAGCTAAAGTAAGATGGCTTCTTCAGTAGGGTCCCCTTGATTGGGCAGCCTGTAGTAGACACCAGCCATGAGGTTCCTTTTGTTGCTTCAGTCTGTGTGATCCTTACTTACAAGCTTACCACCTGCTTGTGGCTGTTCTTCAAAGACAGCATTTCACACTATCCATATCTTCATATTGAGAGCAATGCCTCTGCACCTCCTTTGCCTGTCCCTTCTAAACAGCCTGTAGCCATCAATACCTGCACTGCAGGGATGGGGTTTGTCCCACTGAGTTTCTGTTACGGCAGCTAGGTCACAGCAGTGTGGTGGCTGCCAGCTCATCCTGTTTGTTCACCATGCCATGAGCATTGGTGTAGAGGCATTTCAGCTGGGCTGTCTGTGTCACCGTCTTAGAGGAACAACCCTTAATCTCTTTGAGGTGTTTTCACTGGTGTTTCCTTGTTGGTTCCTATTACCTCAGCCGCTGGCTTGTCTTCAGATGTGGTGCAGGGTAGTGAGCATGTCTCAGACAAAGCACTGGGCTGAGATGAGGCAAGCCTGTTGTTATCCTGCTCCCCCATCAAGTCTAATTTAAAACTCTGGCAAAGAGCCCTGCTAGCTTGTGAGTGAAGACTCTCATCCCTCTTTGAGAAAAGTGAATCCCATCTGACACCAGCAAGCTTAATGCTGTGTAGGATATCCCAATATCAAAAACTGTGTCTAGATAGACTGGGTCTGTCTGTTTCTTCTAATATTGCTGCCTGTAGCTGGAAGGAGAAAAGAGAAAGAGGAAAGAAAAGAAAAGATAACCTGTGCTTCAGATTCCCTTATCAACTGTCCCAAGGCTCTGAAGTTTCACCCTTGGACTATGTTTTGTGGCCTCATCACCACCCACATATAAAAGCAGTAATGGGTAATAGTCCAAGGGACATACTAGGCTAGGAAGTTACCTAATGATGTCATTAACCTGAGCCACAGAAAGGCAGCAGACTTCCTGAAGAGGAGAGTCTGTCATATTGGATTCTCTGCTCCCCTCAGAAAGGAGTTGCCTACAACTACAACCTGTCCTTTAATCCTTGTGGAGGTTGTCATGATACAGATCATGATTTCTGACCCTGGCAACAACTCCGGTGTAGACAGAATATGAACACGTCTTCCTCAGATTGCCATGGAAGGCATAATGCATATCTAGAACCTTACTTACACTACGGCTATGATGTAAGATGTGATAAAAGCTAGTTAGACTTTTGTAAGCTCTTCTCTAAAGTCCTAGCAGCCCCAATAAACATGCTTGTTGAACGTGTAAGTCCTGTGCTTAAAATCCTTCTTTGTAGTTTTAATTGAGACCATTAGATGGCCTTTTCTCTTCAGTGTCCCTGAAACTGTATGTTTGAAGAGCTGTCCAGCATAGCTGAGAGATGATTCCATATTTCTGTGCTGTTACAGATGAACAGAGGAGTAACTGCTTTCCAGCAATTTCCCAGTAAGGAAACGTAGATTGTATATGTGCATTCTGAATTCTGTTAAGGCTGGCTTTTGGTATTCCTGCATCTTCTGCTTGTATAATTCAACAGAATTTGAGTTACTCATCTGCTAGATGAGCACTCCCTGCTTCAGGTGTTCACTTGTACTGACATATCTATCAATATCTGTTGCTCAGCCGCATAGTGTGGAAAAAGGAACGGGTTGCTGAGAGCAAACATTGCTTAAGCTACCACTGCTGCTAAGATGTCTGTGTAGCCACAATGCGAGTTTACTGATCTGCAGCTTGCCTAAAAGAGAATTACAGAGAATTTGGGAATTAGAGATGCCTTACAAATATGTGTTAAAGATAAGTCTGCAGGAAGAAAAGTTCAAGGTAGCTTTTGTAAGATGTATCATGAGGAAAAAAAAATATAAAAAGAAACCCACAGTACTACGCTAGTCTAATAGCGTATTCTTGTTGGAAATTCAGCCTTGAATAGTTAAAATGAATAACTGGCAATAAAAGTTTGAACTGCAGACTTCAAACTGCTGAACTAAATTTTCTCCAGAGCCCTGGGTAGATTTATTTTAAAGCATTCAGGTTTTCAGGAAACCTGGATGTTCCTTGTAAAATGCAGTGTAAAGATACCTTTGCACTTCTTACAAAATCATAATATTAGATGAACTGCTTCCAAAAGGATAAAGCACTTAAATTACTTGATAGGGCTTATTGTTTCAAAATTTGTTCATTCTTCTTCCTTTAACTGCTGTCATAACCAACATTTTAGTACAGCTTCTGTGTTTGAAGAGAAGGGGGAAAAAAATTCCTCACCCACAAAAACACAAATCAAGGCTATGTCCAGTCTTGGTAGATTCACAATGTTTTCTTTAGAACTAAGAACCACGTAGCAAAGGCAGAGAGAATTCATTATCCTTTTATTACAAAGGATGAGCAACTTTCTCTTTAAGGTGAAAGTTGTATGTTGTCTCAAATAATTACACAGAAATTAACTCCTGTTTTACTTTGGGCCTTGTCATATATATAGAGTAAGGATGAACTACTACATGAACTTGCAGCACAACTACTGACTACGTGGTACGTGCTCTTATGTTCCCAGGTAACCTAATGATTGTCTCTTGTAGGAGAGGGATGTTATCTTATGTTTACTGTATGTTGGGTACATGCAATTTGGAGGTTGCAGCACACTAGCTAACCTGTGGTAAGCTTACACTGTTGCTCTTTTCCTTCTCCCTCCTAGTATCTTTTACTCTTGCAAAATCTTTTATTATCGTCTGCGTGAACCAGTTTATAATTCTGGGGGATGATATCGGCAGTGGTGGTGTTGTGATGTTATGAGATCAATTATGACAAATTAGATTGTAGCTCTTACCCTTGATGTTCAGGGAGTGGGTTAGTTTGTTTGCTTGTTTTAAAGCAGCCATGATTTGGTTATTTGTAGGTCAGAGTTGTAGCTGGCTGTGGAACAGAATAAAATCAGTGTTTTTCTGGTTCTTCTCTGACCAAGGTATGGAAACTTGTAAAGGACTGGATGTTATAGTCCTTTTTTATTGTCTTTAAACATTTGGATTCAGCTTGAGGACCATTAGCACTTTGCCACCAGGGCTAAGTGTGTATTTAATCATGAGGAAGACCAGCATTTGATGCCTACTCTTCCATAAAATAACATGGTAAAATTCTTCAGATTTCTCTAGGCCACATAATTTTTATCCATGCACTTACTTTTAAATATTGGATTTAGTTCTTTAGCAGTGATTTACTTATGATGGCTTTGGCTGCCATAGTCTTTACCTTCTGAAGAAAATACTGTAAACACGGTGAAATTAAACTTATTTATTAGCCAAAGAACACCTAAGTTGTGCTCAGTTAAAAACTATTCTGCTGTAGGATATTGATGTCTTAGTAGCAAAAATTATAAAAGTTTACTGAATTAACTTAGTCCTTCTCAAATATTAAGCATTTACATGCTCCAAAGACCTCAGGAGCCCAAATAAAATGCTTAGTTGAGCCTTTAATAGGAAGAATTCAGCTTTATTCTTGTGATGTAATTTATTATTAGCAATCTGGATAAGACCATTTCATTTGCGTATGTGAGCACTTTCTGCAAACAAATTATTGGAGTCTGGATATAATAGCTTGTTATTCCAAACTTGTACCATGAATCAGTGTCGCTTCACTGGGAAAAAAAGTTGTGTGGCTTCTTTGGAGAAATGGAGTAGTGCCCCCACTTTTTTGTGAAATGTTGAGTAGTGGAATAGATATCTTCAGATGGGTTTATGTTTCGGGACACCAAATACTATATTTCCACTTCTGAGAATTACTGTAGATAAAATTTGTTTAAATAGGAGTGTGTTCTGGGGTAAGATGCTCTTAGCCCAAAGTATCTGTGATTCAATCTGCCCTGCAGTAAGCAACCTGTTGCCAGGCTCAAAGTCACCCTTGTCTAATGCTGTCACATCTCTGTAGAGCAGAAGAATTTGGGAGGCGTCAGGCCTTATGCTCCTGGGAAACTTAAATGTTTGTCTTCTGGTCTGCTTTTGTGAGTTGGCCACTTCTAAAGGCTGCTGGAGTAGCATCAGAAGAACTGAAGCTCTTAAGCCTTCATCACCAAGCACTCTGTACCCTCATAGTTAAGAGCATCTTCTGAAGGTGGGAGACAGTGCTTGAAGGGGGCTGTGTTCTCCCTGCTGTAGGCACTGATGTATTTAAGAAGAAAGAATTATGCTGGTTTGTGCAGCTTTGTGAATCTGTGCTGCTTGTATTCCCCTTCCCCCTCCACAGTTCTTCGATGTGGAAACAAATTCTTTTTTATTGATGAACTTAACTTTTTGGGGACAACTTCTGCCACATAGTCCAGTGCAGTGATTTAGGATACTTCTCGTCTAGCTCTTTAAAAATACTTTGTCAGAGTTCATTAATGATTTAGTGGATGGTGCTTAAGGTGTAGTTTGGGGCCAAGTATGAATTGGCTGCAGGTGCTGGTTCTGTATTTCTGGTATTGTCACTTGTCTGATCCTGCATTTCATAAGCTGGTTTGGAGAACTAAAGTGGCAGAAAATAATTGACTTTTTCTGGTTTGGTTCCTTGAATCACCCATACTATTACAGTACTTAAGAAGAAAGAATGTTGGGGGAAATACAGGGCTTGCAGTAGTGCAGTGTTACAGGCATAAAACTTGCTAAACCCCTACAATTCTTCTTTTGAATGATTTCTCGTGTATGACACCTTTGGTAGTTAAAACCCACTAGTTAAGTCTTTGGAAGAGGCAAGCCATAATGAAATTCTGTCATAGCTCCATTCTTAAATCAGTTGGCATAAAGTCAAGGTCTGCATTATGGCCCCCAGCTTGACAAAATGCAGTAATCAGTTTAAAAATCATCAGTGTTACAATAAGGCTTGTATTTTCCTAATGTCCCAGACAAAGCTGGCTGTTATTCAGCGTTCTTCCTGTGATAGTTCCTTCTACCAGTATAACGTCATAGTAACATTTGTAAGATGCAGTGGTTTGTGAGGTTAAATATGTAGTCTCTGATCCATGAAAGAATTTGGTCATCTGCATCCTGTTGAAAACAATGAGTGGAGCCCTAGATGATTTTGTAGACGAGTAACAAATCAAATATGTATGTATGCTACTTTTATTTTTTAAGCTGAGTTTATGGTTAATTTTATAGAAGCTACTTTAAAGAGACATAATGATTCTTATATCAGTGGAGCTGAAATATTTTTACAACTTAAGCTTATTGTTTTTTTAACTTTTATGCATTTTTACATCTAAACAAGCAGAATGAACAGTTTAAAAATTATACATACTGGAGTAGGTGTGTTGAAGTTGTCAAACACTCAGGGGGTATGTCATTTCAGCAGGTGAATAAAATCAAGCAAATAGCACTGTTAAGTTAGCAGACATACAACCCCTTCCTTCTGTTACTCAGTTTAGCAACTTGAATGCCAGTATAACTTCTCTCTGCAATAATACAAAGCATTGTTAATAAATGGGAAGAAATGATGACTTTTAGACAACACAGTAGTTTGTGCTGATGAGCAAAGAAAACAAAGGTGGGGTGAAGTCTTTATTCATCTTCTAAATGATGTTTAGAGAGCGTGCTGAAAGGTCTTCTGACATCTAGGCATAGCTGCAGTTCAGGCACTTCGATTTTGGAAAAACTTGTGTTTATGAAAAAAATCTTGTGCAGATTTGTTGTAAACTATCAGGTGTAGCTAACTGCTTTTTCTATTTCTTTCTAGGGAATACCAAAATAAGGCAGATGTTGTGTCCTGTATTATTATCTCAAGTCATT